>CAWUFW010000458.1:1200000-2400000 GCA_963921515.1 Calotriton arnoldi
CCACTGCAGCATATGCAATTACAACGTTACACACTATAGTTGAGACATCCCGAGTCCCATACCAATCAGCCCAAGCTACAGAGCTGGCTGCCCATCTTCGGGCTTGTGAGTTGAGTGAGGGACTGACTGTCAATATTTATACTGACAGCCAGTACGCCTTTGGGGTCGCCCATAATTTTGGACGCCTCTGGGCGGAGAGAGGGTTCTTAACATCACATGGATTATGAATACAGAATGGCCCATTGATACATAGACTTTTGTCAGCTCTAACACTTCCCAAAAGGTTAGCAATAATAAAATGTAGTGCCCACAAAGCAATAACAGATGATGTTGGGAGAGGAAATGCGTTTGCAGATCAAACAGCTAAAGAGACAGCGAGATCAAAGATGAAAAAGATGTTTGTGGCAGGTCCTGCTAGGTGGGTCCCGGACAATGGAATGTTCGAGGACACATTAGAAAATGGCAAGGAGATACAAAGCGAGGCGACCCTAGACGAATTGGCAATATGGCAGGAGAGTACAGGGCTTCTGGATGAGGATGGGTGCTGGACTGATAAGTCCGAGAAACAACGATGGATGTTACTTAATGCCTATGTACTTCCTGTGGTTACCACAGCCCATGGCCCAGCCCACATTAGCGCCAGGGGAATATGTAAGGTGTTGGACCCAGTGTGGCAGAATGACAATATTTCCAAAGCAGCCACTCATTTAGTGAAACATTGTATGATTTGTATGACACATAATCCTGGGAAAGGTACTCCTACACCCTCTGGTAACTTTGCACCGCCTTCCTTCCCTTTCGAGGTTCTCCAGATGGATTTCATCGAAATGGAACGAGTCAACAATCTGAAGTATGTGCTGGTAGTGATTTGTGCATTCAGTAAATGGATTGAAGCTTACCCCACTAAAGAGAATACGGCTATGGCGACGGCGAAGACACTCATAAAAGAGTTCTTCCCGCGCTTCGGATTGCCGCATGTGATCTGAAGTGACAACGGAAGTCACTTCAATTTCAAGGTCATCCAACTGGTGTGCGAAGGTTTGCACATCAAGCAGAAGTTTCATGCAGCTAACCACCCCCAGTCAGCAGGTCTGGTTGAGAAATATAATGGTACTCTCAAGCTGGAGTTAGCAAAGATACAGGAAAGCACAGGATTGCGATGGCCAGATGCGTTGCCCCTGGCCTTGTTATCCACCAGGGCGATGGCACACTCTAGGACAGGGTTGTCACCGTATGAGATAGTGTTTGGTTGCCCTGCCAATATCTGGGGTGTTCCAAGGCCAAAGCACTTCTCTGAGATAGAGCACCCTTTGCTTATAGACTATCTGTATGAGTTAACTAAAGATCTTCGTTCTCTTCATCAACAGATTCAGGAGACACTGCAGCCGGTACCAGAGGGGCCCGGGCATCAGCTACAGCCCGGAGATTACGTCCTCGTCAAGAACTTCCAGAGGAAGAGCTGCCTGGAGCCCGGTTGGAAGGGCCCCCTGTCGGTCCTCCTTGTCGCTAGAACGGCAGTGAAACTTGACGGCCGGAAAAATTGGGTGCATGGTACACATTGCAAGAGGGTTCCTCTCCCACTTCCCTATGACAAGTGGGTGCTCGACGGCATTGCTGACCAGGAAGGGGAAAGGGTGCCCCGCTTTGTTCCCTTCTCTGACGCCCGGCTAAGGTGGAAGCAGATGGAAGCAGAGAGTGACGCCGTCCTGCTTGAGGCGGTACCTCCGGAGATAAGGGCAGCCCATCTGATCCACTGGCACCTGAGTCCCCATGCCTTTCTGAGCCTGAGTTTCACCCCCTTTTTGTTGACGAAACAGTGCCTGGAGTTGACAGGTATAACTTGCGCCCCCGAAAGAAGGACAGTGCACCAGAGGGACAGTCCAGGAGTTAGGGAAGGACTTGAGATTAGGGTGTAGGTACTATGTCTGCAGTGCCTGCAACAGATTAGGGTGAACCACACTGGTGCATTGCCTGAGACACTGGACAGGATCGTTGAGGGTACTTGCCCAGGAGGGAGGGTGCCCTATCCTGAAAGAAGAAGGATTTGTTTCCAGCAAGGGCCGCGATCGCGCGGCCCCCTCGAGGGAGTGCTTTAGAGCACCATCGTTGATGAGCGATAGGAGCCTGCCAGCGAGGCTCTAAATGGACGCTGGATAAACAGTGCCCCTCTGGTCGGTTGTATTCTTGTGGCTCCAGTTCATAAGGCTCCTCACATGTTCCTATTTGGCCGTGCTGTCATGGAAGAGGAACAGCCCCTAGCGGCACCACCACCACGGCAGAGTAGTCCTGTGTGGTCTAGCTAGTTTATTAGGAGTAAGATAGTGGTGGTAGTGTTCCTTCTCATAGTAATGATAATACTGTTTGGGGTAGTATGGTATTTAGAAGAACAGCATCCTGTGCACACTTTGATAGGGACTACCCCGTCTCCACCTGAGCATCTGTTCGTTATGTTGGCCCCACATAAAGAGAGACATAGACAGACATATGTTGAAAATGCTTTCCTGCAAATGCTTCACCAAGTACATAATACAACGAATGCCATGAATTGTTGGGTGTGTGGGTTACTCCCCTCAGTTATGCACAAGAATGATTTACTGGTGTCTTTACCCCTGTCGTACCTAAGTAGTTGTGAGGCATGGTTCCTGTTGCTTTCCATGGTGTATATACATTACCATACTGATGCTATGAATATGATGGAGTCTGATTATGAAGCAGTGTTGGAATATATAGTGGTACATCAGGGTTATACACCTGGAACAGGGGGAAAGGAGGGTACATTACATCCACATGCTTGCATGAATGTTTACGAGGGTAACAAGAATGCCACATGGCTGCAAAATGAAATGTTGGATTTTCAGGGATTCAATTTTACTGAATACTTTAAATGTTTCCATGCACGAAATGTCACTGAAGATAAAGTCATGCCCGTACCTGTGGTTCATACAGCAGCTAGTTTCTGTGTCGAAGGTTCTGGGAATATTCCAGTGGGACAGAGCAGTTGCAACTACACCTATCGATTAAACACTACTAGTAGCCCACCTTTGCTCACCCCCCCAAATGTATACTTTGTTTGTGGGGAGCAGGCTTATACATGGCTCCCTAAGGGATGGTTTGGCCGGTGTTATGTCTCTTTCCTTTTACCTCCCGTTTACATTGCACCGTCCAACTATCACAAAGACCATAGGCTGTAGCGGAAAGGCGTATACTTGTCTCGGTTAAGGAGAGTTATTGACACAGCAGATATCGATCAAACTGATACTACTCTACAGCAATTCATGGATGCCATGAAGGGTATTGTGCCTTTCTGGGGACCTATGTACAACAGTGTTAACATTCGTCGTCTCACCAGGGTTGTTGAAGGGGTTATCAACACTACAGCAGGCATACTCACTAACATCACGGCTGAGCACCAGGCTACTAGACTCGTTGCTCTTCAAAATCGGATGATTTTAGACGTTATCCTTGCAGATAGGGGTGGAGCTTGTCGCGTCATAGGCAGCAGTTGCTGCGTTTACATCCCAGACCACGCCCCTAATGTATACTCAGCTATCAAGAAGCTACATAGGCTTGCATCCGATATTCATCAGGATAATGATTCATGGTCCTTCACAGGGTGGTTTTGGGGTCTGCTATCATCCTGGGGTTGGAAGATACTTCTTTTCCTAGTCGCTATTGCAGGTGTCATTTTCACGTGCTGCCTATGTGTCAATTGCCTTCCAGCATGCTGCACCTATTGTGTGAGTAAACTCACCCCTACCCCTAAATTGCCAGGCCGTAATTATAAAGTCTCTAATATGATGATGCAAGAAAAACAGGATATGATGCAGATAGATGAGGGTATTTTTGAGTACTAAACATATCTTGCCATACATGTGCTGCTTACTTTTCCTTTGATATCAAAGTGACTATGCATTTTCTCTTTACCCTGCTTAGAATTGTAAAGACCCTACCCAATAGCGTCAATAAAGCATTTAGCCTCCACTGCTAAAAGGAGGGTCTGTTAGGTTTGAAAATCCCATTCTCGTCATACACTTGTTCTACGTTATATTAGGTTAGCAGTGTGCGGCTAAATTAGACACCATTCGTATTCCCGTAATGCAACCCACTGAGTTATCCCAGCAATGTGCGAGCTTCAGTTAGCGAGTGTGACTCCATTTTGAATTTCGTAATCCCTATTAGGCTGTGCCTGTACTAGGCCTCATTATTCATATTGCTTGCCTCAGCAGAACACTGTATTTAGTTATTATTTTCTTTTCTGTTCAAGGTTGCCTTCTGACTTGCTAATGAATAGGCCATTCTGCCCTCGCATACCTATCCTTGTGTGTAGCTCTGCTCCCACGTTAGGAGATGCCGAAACCCAGCACGGCAACCTTGAGATAGTGATAGCGTGTACCCATCTAGCAGGTGGTAGCCCATCCTTCTGTGCCTCCTTTGTTCATGTTCGGCCTAAGCCGGTAATTTTCCATTGTGGGCATGGTTGGGAGGCCCTTGGGAGGAATGATTATGCGTTGCAGACTGTTGGGGAGTCAGTCCCTCGGCAGACATCTTAGGGTGCAGGTCACATTGGACTCCTCTGCAGAGTATTGGTAATAAACAACTGTTTTGTATTCTCTACTGTCTGACCGACTCTTCATTTGGTGGAAGGCGATTAGGAGGTTGTAGAAAACCCGGGTGGCCCTTTTCGGGCCACTTCCTTCAACTGTGCCGGTGTTTCCCATGACCCCAGTGCTTCTTTCCAAAGATCGGCTATGGGGTGTTTCCGCACCCCCCTGGATTCTTCCGAACTCAGTGCTCTGCCTTCAGCCCCCGCCCAGTTAATCACATCCCGGTTCCAAGCTGCAAACTGGGGTCCAGACGCCGATTTCCCAAGGCTAGGTCTATCAGTCTATTCCTAACTTTGCGCTTATGTGGTCTGGGAAAAAGTCATAACAGGCATACCCGCACTGTAAGGGCTAATTCTCGTCCCAAGGCATCCTTAATCTTAGCCAAAATTGCCTTCCAGAACATACTTGCGCTCTGGCATTCCCATGTCATGTGAATAAAATCTGCATCTATGTGGGAGCATCGTGGGCATTTCCGTATTTCCCCTCCTTAAGTGACGTTGAGGCAGTGAGGTGTCATATAGGTCATATGTATAAAATTAAATTGTATATATTTCAAGCGGGTATTTCGAGAGATCTTCTTAGGGGAGTGTAAGATTTTCCCCCAATCTACATCTGAGAGTTCCCCATCTACAGCCTTCTCCCACCTCCCCCGTAATTTGTTTAATGGGGTATGATATGTGGCAAGCAGGGTAGCATAGAACCAATTCACCCGGTGCCCCACCGAACCCAGGGTAATCAGTGAATGCAGCACTGGGTGAATCTCAGGTTCCTCCCTCACCCCTCCCACAGCTGACCAAAGGTCCATGTCAGGGCCTCACACCGTAAGAACTGTCCCAAGGGAAGACCACAGCTCTCCACCAATTCCTCAAATGGGATCAGTGCTTTATTCAGGTAGCAATCCCCAACCCTCTCCAGACCCACCGCTGTCCAGGGTGCCAATTGTTCTGGTGAGAAGATCGTCCTAGGTTCCCCATGAGGCAAACCCACCAGGGGCAGCAAAGGGGTATATTTCTGAATTCCCGGCATACTAGTCAGACACCTTTTCCAGGTCTGTAACACTGTGTTTTGTAATATGGAGCGATATGAGACCACAATTGTTGGGTCCAACAGTTTTGCCATCAATAAGCGAGGGTAGGCGCCGGGTTCTGTTAAATAAGTGTCCTCTTCATTCACTCCTTCTAACCATTGCGCCAGCCATTGCATTTGGGCAGCTAGCATATAGAGTTCGAAGTTCGGCACCCCCAATCCACCTTCAGCCATAGGACGTTGTAATGACTTCAACGACACTCTCCGTCGACCGTCATCCCACACCAGATCGTGTAGTAGGGAGTTCAACGGGCGGAACCACCCCGGGGGCATCAGGACTGGGAGACTGACAAAAAAATAAAGAACCCGGGGCAGCATGACCATTTTGGATAAGGAAATTCTAGCCATTATAGGCAATTGCAGGGTGCGCCAGAAAAGAACACAAGATCTAAGGGACCGCAGTGCTCTATCTAGGTTTCCCTGTTGCATGTCCTCCATAGAGTGGAAGACCTGAATGCCCAGGTACTTGAATGACTGAGGGGCCTAATTGATGTCAGCCATCAGGGCCGCAGGCCTAGGTATGGGATCTGCCACTGGGAATAGGTACGTCTTTGTTTTATTAACCCGGATGCCCGATAAGTGCTCAAACCTCGCCAGTAACTGCATTGACGAGGCCACGCCTGTCACCGCTTCCCCCATATAGATCAGCAGATCATCAGCGTAAAGAGAGATAGTATGTACCCGCTCACCCATCTTGAGGCCCATCCCCTCACTACCCTGTCGAACCCTCTCGGCCAAAGGTTCAATTGCTAGGGCAAACCGGAGGGGGAAATCTTATATTGGCTAGATATTGTTTTTCCCATTCTGACTCTGGGGGATGTATAGAGGAGCTGAACCCACTTCACCCATGCATTCCCCAGAACCATACGCAGTATAGTTTCGAACAAATACTCCCAGCAGACCATGTCAAAGGCCTTTTCCAGGTCAATGGAGAGTAATGTAGCCTGTTGCATGAGTGGCGCTTCTGAGTGATAGAGAACAGAATAGAGCCTGCGCAGATTGTAGGAGGGACTGCGGAAAGGAAAAAAGCCATTCTTATCAGAGTGGAAAAGAGCTTTCATGTGAGGGAGCAGCCTATTCGCCAATACTTTACTAAGAATTTTAAAATCTAAATTAAGCATGGAGAGGGGCCTAAAATCTACCACACGGGCACCTAACTCCTTAGATTTAGGTAGGGGAATGACCAGTGCGCTCTGGGTAGTCTCGGGCAGTTTGCCGAGTCTGAGAGCCTCCGCATACAATGTCACTAATCGCGGTGCTAGGCTGTCCGCATATCTCTTGTAAAATTCAGCCGGTAGGCCGTCAGGTCTTGGAGTTTTACCAGGTGCCATATCTGCAATGGCCAGGCGGACTTCTTGCAGCGTTACCCGGCCCCCCAATTCTTCCTGTGTCGACCTGTCTACTGTTCGCAATGGCAGGGGGTCTAGGAAGTCCCGGGTAAGAGTCTGTGGGACTACTACAGGTGCGGTATACAGTCTCCCATAATATTCTAGGAATAACGTGTTAATTTCCTCAGGATTATAAACTAGGTCACCAGGGTCTCCGGTTTGATCAACCATGCCAAGAGACGGCCAGCCCTCCCCTCCTCTTTCTGCATTCTGTCCAGGTGTTCCTTATAGTTGTGGCATCGTAATCATCCTAGTGCTGCGTTGTAGCTTTCGTGCGTTTCCTGCAACTTTAACAAAGCAGTGGGGTCAGTTACTTGGGCATTATCCAGCTGGCGTAGCTTACCCTCTAAGTCTAGGATTTCTTGACGGATTTCTCTCTGCACCCCAATGGACTGACCCAGACAATGGCCTCTCACCACCACCTTAAATGCCTCCCATTCCACTAAGGTGGTAGAGGCTGTGTGGGTGTTAATGGGAAAGAAAGTCTCGATAAGTGTACCCAGAGATGCCCTAAATGGTGCATCCTCAAGCGTCAGAGGGGATTGGGGGGAGCTCTTCTAGTGGCCGATGGAACATTAATAGTGGACTGTGGTCAGATAGGGTGTGCCCTAAATATTCAGAATGGGCAATGGTACTATTGAAAACCGGTGTGCACAGGAAGGTGTCAAGTCTGGTGTGTATCTGATGCATCTGGGAGAAGAAGGAGAATTCCCTGTCCATGTCGTGTTGTACCCTCCAGGTATCTTCCAGTCCCCAGTGGGTTATCCAGTCTCGAAACCCTGATGCTGTGCGGTTTGTCTGTGCACCGGGAAGAGGGGGTGGTGAGCGGTCAGCCACAGGGTCCGCGATACAATTGAAATCTCCACCGAGCACCTCCTGCCCCTTCATATGTTCGGCCAATTTAGCCGAGAGTGAGGTGAGGAAAGCAACCTGATCCAGGTTAGGTGCGTAAATGTTGCCCAACAGTATCTCCCGCCCTGCCAACCTCCCTGTCAGGAAGATATACCTGCCTTCACTATCTATTGAAGCATGTGTGAGATCAAAAGGACCCCGGGTCTTATCCAGATCAGTACTCCTCGAGCATAGGCTGAGGAGGTGGTTGCAAAGACCTGCCCTCTCCAGCGTCTGGCAATTTCGCAGCTTCATCCGTGATTAGGTGGGTCTCCTGGAGAAAGGCTATATGTACATCTCTGCGTCTCAAGTAGGAAAAGATATTATGTCATTTAGCCATAGATCCCATCCCCCTTATGTTCCACGTTATGAACTTCAGTGAGTTGTGTACAGGAGTCATGATGGTGGTGTATCCCTCGACGACCATTCTACGAGGTCCTCCCAATTACCTAGACCCCGAGTATGCCTATCCACCCTAATCTGCAATCTGTGTAACCTAAACCATTAACAAAACCCCCATACTGAACAACTCCCACATCCCAGGACAGTCCAGCAACGGCCAGCCGCCCAAACCTTATATGCAACATCAGGTACTAAAGAAGGCCCAAACCTAGTGAGGTAAGGATCTAAGATGGCAAAGAGCGTGAAATCCTAGGCAACGCATCAGCCACGGACTGTTCGAACCAGGCCGGGCCCCTGGCAACCCGCCGGAGTCCCCTGCCCACCTGTGAGCCCATGAGGGCCAGGGACCAATCCCAATGTCAAATAATCTCATCCGCTGTCTGCGGGGTTACCACCGGCAGCAACACACCATCACTGTGGGAAGAGTCTGATTCTAGCCCCTCAGTCTCCCTTTAGGAGCGGGTCCCAGCCTCCGAGGGGGTCTGTCGATCCTGCATAATTGCTGCTACTGCCTGCAGTGCTTCTGCCCTTTCTATATCGGTTTGCGTAGAGCTTGGCTTCTTTGGGGCACCATGCCCCAGTCTCTTCCTGGCTCTTTTCCTGGGTTCTCTAACCCGTGGTGGCAGCATATTGTTCCGAACAGCCTGGGGGCCCTCGGTTCTGTAAGCTTCAATCCACTCCCATGCAGACCTCGCGTCATCGCAGAAATGAGTTTTTCCATCAAGGAGGATACGCAGCCGTGCTGGGAATATCAAAGTATTGAGAGTACTGAAGGCCTTCTTCCCTTAGCGCTTTCTTGGCCTCAAGGAAGGAGGTACGTCGTTTTTGGACATCTAGCATGTAGTCCGGTAAGATGGAAACTCTTTTATTGCCTACCTCGTACGGTCCTTCAGACTGGGCTTTTTCCAAGAGGGTGTCTCTGTCCCTGAAGTGGAGGAGCCGAGCCACCAACGGGTGCGGAGGCCGTTCCAGAGCGGGGGACCTAGCCGGGACACCGTGCGCCCTCTCCAGGGTGTAAAAAGTTGATAGGCCTTCAGGTGCAACCACCGTCCAGAGCCACTGCTCCAGGAAGGTCACCATGTCACTACCTTCCACTCCTTCCGGCAGGTTCAGTACTCTGATGTTATTCCTCCTGTTCCTACCTTCCGCATCCTCAGCTCTTTTCTCCAGCAAGCGGACCCGATCTATGAGGTCTCCCACTCGCGTGGCCAGTTCTTTGTGGACTGGTTCTAGGTCGGCAATGGTAGCTTCCATCTTTTTCACCCTTTCGGCCAGTTTCTTATGTTCGGTGCGAAGGAGACCCAACCCCACTGATACCGTGCTTATGTCCTGATGTAGGGTGGCCTTCGTGTCAGCAATTGCCTCCAAGATCTTAGACAGTTACTGTTGCACTGGGTCGTCAGGGTCTCTCTGTGTTCTGTCCTATGTGGACTCTTCCTGATCCTGAGTGGACCCAGTTTGTCTCGCTCTCGGGTTACCCATGGTAGTGGGAGGGTCGAAGGTGCGGTATGGCCTCTGCTTGTGAGCACACTTCGTGCCTTCAGTCCTTCCCCCGCAACGGGGTCATTCAGCACCAGCGGCTGGCCTACACCCTTATGCAGATGTATCTCTGGGTAGCAGCCAGTTCTTCCCCCAACAGTCTAGAGCAGGGTAATCCCATGGTTTCTTTGAATGTGGGCTGCACCCAGCGTCCCACCACCCCCAGCACCAAGCAGGCCCCACGCGCCACGCGGCGCGAGTACCTACCTTGTTGACTGCACTGTTCTTAATTACAACCTACTAGGTGTATTTGCAAATGAGTCCAGCCTGGGGCCAATTCCCTTCTCCCGGTTGCTATATCTGCTGGATATCCTCCTGGGCCCGGAATAATGAGGCCCTACATAATCAGCCTCTCTCGAAGCAGGTTCCCAGTCCGTAACCCGCCGGGTCCAGACCGCGCTGTGCCCGGTGCTCTCCCGTTGTCTCCACCTCTGTTTTGGGCCACTCCAGCTCCAAATCAGGGCCTTCACACCCTTCTGCCTCCCTGAGTCCACAGTCTCTGCCGACACTAGCCTTCTCTTTTTATTTTGAACCCCTAGGCCCGAGGGTCCGCCGAAGCTCCTCACTGCTTAACACTGCCCCTCTAAGCGGTTCGCATGTCAGCTCTTCCACCACGAAGGCTCCGCTCCAATTCACTTCATCCTCCAGGGCGCGGTCAGGCCTCCGGCACTCTGGTCACTCCTCCCGCCGGCACAGCTCCTCTTCGTCACTGAGGCTGCGATCAAGCCTCCAGGTCTTCGCCCGCGATCTGGCAAGCCGGCGATCTTGCCTCTCCCCAGTCTGCCTGGGAGCTGCAGCCATCACTGCCCGCTGCACTGGTTCCGCACTTTCCGGCGATCGCAGCCCCGTTTCTGGCTGGATCGCTGCGTCTCTACGGGGTCTATGCCGCCATCTTGGGTCCGCACCGTCCAGGGCGTTCCCGTATGGGATCTGCTATATTCGATCTCCTCAAGCACGTCAAAAAATGCTTTTCCTATGGAAACTAGGTCCTTACTATAACTACAAACTGGCGACCGACTGGAAGTTAATATAAATATATACTGGAAAAACCAAAGGTTACAGGGACGTTATAGTTAGGGTCAGATTTCACTCATACAAAACCAGAGAAATTCAGCAGTTATAGTTAGCTTAGCTACCTATAACTTACGCCCCTGTAATGCACTGCTTATGACCTCACATATTACATCACTCATGACATGGTCAGTGACATCACTGATGCCATCACTGATGAAACCATCCAGTGAATGTAAGTATTTTGTAAGAGTTTATGATTGCTAAACATATATACTAAGCTACTACAAAACTTAAAGTAGTATGCTAGGTGTACTACTAATGAGTGATACTACTTTTAATATATATCGTGTGACTGGCTGTGTGACTTTATGTATCCTTGTGCGTATTGGTGTGTGAGTGGCTGTATGGGTGTATAAGTGGTTGTGTAAGCAGCTGTGTGAATGAGTGAGATGCTGTGTGAGTGGCTGTACTGGTGAGTGAGTGGGTGTGTCAGTGGATGTATGGGTGGGTGAGTGACAGTGTGAGTGGCTCTATCAGTGGGTAAGTAGGTGTGTAGTGACTGTATGGGTGAGTGAGTGGGTATCTGAATGGCTGTACGAGTAAATGACTGGGTGTGTAAGTGGCTGTATGGGTGAGTGAGTGACTGTTTGAATAGGTGTTTCGTTATGTGAATTCGTGTGTGAGTGACTGTATTGGACAGTAAGTGTCTGTATGGGTGAGTACAGGAATGTGTGAGTGCTTGTATGGATATGTGAATGGGTATCTAAGTGGTCGTGTGAGTGTATGAGGGCTTCTATGGGTGAGTGAGTGGCTGTGTTGAGAGGATGATTGGGTGAGTGAGTGGGTGTGTGACTTTGTAGATAAATAAGTGGATGTGTAAGTTGCTGTATGGGTGAGTGTGTGGTTATGTGGCTGGCTGTATGGGCGAGTAACTGGTTGTATGAGTGGCTGTATGAGTGAGTGAATGATTGGGTGTACGAGTGAGAGAGTGGGTGTGTGAGTGGCTCTATGGAGGACTGAGTGGGTGTGTGAGAACTGGTATAGGTCTGTGAATGGGTATGTTAGTGGTTGTACAGGTATGTGGGTGGGTGTATAAGAGGCTTTATGGGGGTGTGAGTAGGTGTGTGAGTGGTTCTGTGGATGATGTCATCAGTGATGTCATTTGAGATGTCATCAGTGATGTCACTGACCATGTCATGAGTGATGAAATATGTGAGGTCATAAGCAGTGCATTGTGGGGACGTAAGTTATAGTTAGCTCAGCTAACTATAACTGCTTAATTTCTCTGGTTTTGCACAAGTGAAATCTGACTCTAACTATAACCTCCCTATAACCTTTGGTTTTGTCAGGTAATTTCTAACATTTTTCAAATTTTATTTGCTGACTATAACGTCCTTGTAACCTTTGGTTTTTCAGTGAATTTCTATGTTTTTTAAGTAGTAATCATGTTTGCAGAGTAGTGGAGAAAGGGGGCTGGGCCTCCGACCAGCTCTCAGGAATCCCACTGTGTAGGACGTACATGCAGTAGCAGGAGGGCTTCTTGGCCCCAAAGGTCCCTCAGGAGTAAAGTGGACTTCATCCCCCAACCAGTAGTGCACCATGAGCGGTGGAGAAAGGGGGCGTGGCCTCCAAAGAGCTTTTAGCAATAACAGGAGGGCTTGTTGTCCCTCAAGGACATCCTTGGGGGCCAACTACTACTCCTGTTACCTCCAGTAAGTCCCAGACAGCAGGATTGCTGAGAGATTGCCGGACGCCACGCACCCTTTCTCCACCACTCTGCAAACGCACCTCCTGGCGCACTACTAGTTGGGGGATGAAGTCCCCTTGGCTCTTGGGGGCCAACTACCCCTCCTACCACCTCCAGTAACACCCACGCAGCTGGATTGCTGAGAGGTTGTCAGAGGCCACGCCCCCTTTCTTCCCCACTCTGCAAAAGCACCTCCTGATGCACTACTGGTTGGGGGAAGTAATCCACTTTAGTCCTGAGGCCCGCAGGAGTAAAGTGGAATTAATTCCCCAACCAGAAGCCTTTGCAGAGTGGTGGTGAAGTGGGCGTGGCCTCCGGTGACTTGCCAGAGTTTTTTTTAAATTAAATATTTGTTTTTTAGGGAAGGCGGCTGTGAGGCCCCCTTCCCTCGGCCGATTTAGGCCCCAGGGACCCCATCCTCCGGGACCAGTCGTTTGTTTTTTTAAATGGGGAGGAGGCCACGCGGCCTCCCTCCCTGGGCTGATTACAGCCCCGGGGTCCTCGTCCCAGAGGGCCCGGCCTTTTCCTTTTAAAAAAAATGTCTTTAACATAAAGGAAGGGGGTCTGTGTGGCCTCCCTTGCCTGGTCCAGTTTTGGCCCCAGGGCCCCCATCCTCTGGGGCCTGCCCTTTATTTATTTAAATGGGAAGGGGGGCCGCGCGCCCCCCCAGGCCAATTCTCAGCCTCGAGCCTCCATCCCCAGAGCCAGGCCTTTATTTATCTTTTCTTTTTTTTAAAGGGGAGGGGGGCCACATTGCACTCCGCCCTAGCCTATTTTGGCCCCGAGGACCCCATCTCCCGGGCCCAGGCCTTCATCATTTATTTTAAAAAATGTGGAGGGGGCTAGCGCGGCCCCCCTCCCCGGGCTGATATTAGTCCGGGGACTCCATCCCCCAGGGCATGGCCACCATGTTGGGGACTGCAAGGGGAGCCTGAAGGCCCTCAAGGTCCCAGTCGGCTCCTGGCGCCCTATGGGAGCCAGCATTGCTTTTGGACATAGGGAGCTGCAAACATGCAGCTCCCTCTGTCCAAAAGCAATTCTGCTCTGCTTCATGGAAGCAAGAGCATTTTCAATGCTCTTGCTTCCATGAAGCGAACCAGAGTTTTCTATGGCTTGGCGGAAGCGGTGCTCCAGCCACGCCATAGCAAACTGCAATTTCCCGGGGTGGGCACCCCGGGACATTGCTGGAGCCGGCCTTGGGGGGTGGCTGTGCCACATTTCAGTGAATTAGCCCCTCGGAGGTGGCGGACCCGGAGCAGCGGGGGGCTGCATGGCCCCCCTGCATTTTAGTGAAACAGCACCGGGGAAGTGGCAGTCCTCGGAGCTGCATGCGGGGCCCCTCATTATAATTTTTAATTGCCCCCGGGACCTGGCCCACCCGGGGGCCTAAATTAAATGAAGCGCGGTTTCCCAGATTTATGAGCTCAGATTTCTGACACTCATTCAGGGCATTTGTAGACCGCAGCACTGTCACCCCTAGGGGTATCTGGGTGCTGAGGGTGCAGTATCTCCATTGAAAAGCCAGGTCTTGAGCTTCTTTCTGAAGTCCGCCAGGGAGGGTGCAGCTCAGAGGTAATGGGGGAGGTCGTTTCACGTCTTGGCAGCGGTGTAGGAGAAAGAGCGGCCCCTGCTGCGGCTATAATGAATGCGGGGTATATGTGCGAGGGCGAATGAGGCAGAGCATAGGTGTCTTGCGGGCAAGTGGAAGTTCAGTCAATAGTTTATGTAGGAAAGTCCTTGGTTGTGTAGAGCTTTGTATGCCTGCATGAGGATCTTGAACTAGCATCTCTTCTCCATGGGGAGCAAGCAGAGGTTCCTAAGGTGAGGGGTGATCCAGGTCCATTTGGGGAGGTCCAGGATGAGTCTGGCTGCGGTGTTCTATATGGTCTGGAGTCTTTTGAGGAGATGGGTGAAGATTCCAGTGTAGATCGTGTTGCCGTAGTCGAGGATGCTGGTGACGAGGTACTGCATGACGGTCTTCCCGGTGTTGATTGGGATCCCTCTGAAGATTCTGTGGAGCATGCGGAGAGTATACAAACAAGAGGAGGCGACTGCTTTGACTTGTCATTTCATGGTCAGTTGGCTGTCGAGGATCATGCCGAGGCTTCGTGCGTGTTTTGTTGGTATGGGCGTTGAACAGAGCTCTTCCAGCTACCAGCTGTGGTCTCATGCAGACGTGTTCTTACTGAAGATCAGTACTTGCATTTTGTTGGAGTTCAGTTTGAGGCAGCTGTCTTTCATCCATTTGGCTACGTCGGTCATGGCGTTGCGGAAATTGGTTTTGGCATTGGTTGGGTCCTCAGTGAGTGAGAGGATGAGTTGAGTGTCATTGGCGTAGGAGATTATGTTGAGGCTGTGGGATCTGACAACGTCTGTGAGGCGGTCATGTAAATGTTGAACAGGGTGTGGTTGAGGGATGATCCTTGGGGCACGCCGCATGTGATGTCCTTGGGTGCGAAGGTGAAGGCTGATATTCAGATGCTCTGTGTACATCCTGAGACGAAAGAGGTGATCTACTTGAAGGCATTTTGCTGAATGCTTAAGTTGTGGAGTCTTTGATGAGGGTGTTCTGGGAGATGGTGTCGAACGCAGCAGAGAGGTTGAGGAGGATCAGGGCCGCCATTTCTCCACAGTCAAGGAAAGATCTGATGTCGTCTGTGGCGGCAGTCAGCGCGGTCTCAGTGCTGTGGTTTGCCCAGAATTCCAGGTATTCAGTGAGCTGTTGGTTGATGGCCTTATCGAATACCTTGGCCAGGCAAGGGAGCAGGGCGATCGGGGGAAATTCTTGAGGTCACAGGAGTTGGTCAAGGACTTCTTTAGGAGGGATCTGACCTCTGCATGTTTCTTTATGTCTGGAAAGCTTGCTGTGGAGATGGAGGAATTGAGAATGTTGGTGAGCTCCATGCTGATTGGGTTGGTTTCAAGGTTGAAGAGATGGTGGGGGCAGGGGGCCGTAGATGCCCCGGAGTGGATGGATGACATATTGGTTGAGATGGTCTGTGTGGTGAGTGGGGACCAGATGTTTCTCGTTCAGCTGGTGCTTGCTGGCTTCTTGAGGTTGTCGAGGCTGGGGGTGGTGGGTTGGGGGTCAAAGTTGTTGTCGATAGTACCTATCTTGCTGTGGAAATAGTCTGAGAGGGTGTTGCAGAGGTCTAAGGAGGGGTGGATGGGGCTCTCTGTGGCTGATGGGTCAGAGAATTCCTTGACAATTTTGAATAGTTCCTTCATGTGATTGGTTGCGGTGTTGATGCGGTTAGTGTTGGCTGCTCTCTTTGCTTCCTTGATGTGCAGGTGGTAGTCGTTTAGGGCTACTTTGTGGGCGGCTCTGTTGGAGAGGTCCTTGGAGATGCGCTTTCACTTCTCGAGCCAGTAGCAGTTTCGCTTGGTGGTTCTGAGCTCTTAGGTGTACAAGCTGGCATGTTTTGAGGCTTTTTTGTTTTTTGCTGGTTTCAGCGGGGCAACTCTGTTGGCACATTTGTTGATTCAGGTGGCGAAGTTCTGGATGGCCTGGTCAAAATCTGCTGAGGTTTCGGGTCATGTGGTGCTGAGGGCCTGATTCCATTGAGTCTTGGTGACTCTGCCCCAACTGCGGTCTGTGGCGCTGTGGTGCTTGACGGTGGTATGCTGAGTTCTGCCAGAAATTGTGAATTGGACAATGGCATGGTCGGTCCAGTGGGTTCAGTGACACGGGTGAACTTGAGTTTGTCGCTGGAGGTGAAGACGGCGTTAAGTGTGTGTCCAGGTGAGTGCGTGGGTTCAATGACTAGTTGGATGAGGCCAATGTTGTTGGGGTTATTTATGAGGGTGGGTGTGTTGGTGTCATCGGGGTCATCGATGTGGAAGTTGAGGTCACCGAGCAGGACGCAGTGGTGGGAGTCAATAGCCATGGTGGTGATGAGGTTAGAGATGGCATTGCAGAAGGCTGGTCGGGGTCCCAGTGGTTTGTAAGTGAGGGTGCCTCTTATCGTGGTCTTGGTGTCGATTTGTAGTTGGAAGTTGAGGTGTTCAATGAGGGCTGTAGGGTCGTCATTAGCGATGGTGCATCGTATGCTTTTCTTGCAGACTATGGCGATGCCTCCGCCGTGTTTGTTTGCACGGTCTATGTTATAGCCGTTGGGTTTAGCGCTGACAATGTCAGGGTTCGAGGTGGGGTTGAGCCACGTTTCGGTGATGAAGGCTACGTCAGGGGAGAGGGTGGTGAGGGTGTCCCAGATTTCCATAGCATGTTTGGAGAGAGAGTGTGCGTTTAGCAGGATGCACTGGAGCGGTTCTGTGTTGTTCACAGTCTTCTGTTCGGGAGCGGTGCGGGGTCCAGAGTGAGCAGGGGGTCCTGTGTGGCAGGCGAAGTGGCAGTTGTGGCAGGTGAAGGGTCCTTTGGTTGAGTGTGGGGAGGTCATGAAGCAGAGGTTGTTCTGGTGTCTCAATTCCAAGGCGCGGAGCTACTTGGAGGTGTAGCGGTAGAGGGTGGGAGGACCAGGGGTCCTGGCACTGGGCGAGGTCCAGGCACAGATGAGCGCAGAAGGGCTTGCCTTTGGCACACCAGCAGCGCGGCCATGCGGCGGTCTCCATATGTAGTCCTTGAGGTGGGAGGAGCTGTGCAGTAGGCAGGAGGGGGGGAGCAGGAGAAAAGCAGCAGGAATGGGAAGAGTGGGAAACAGCAGGGAAAAACAACAGAGCAGCTGAAAACAAATGCAACCAAATATAATCACAGGTGCAATCCACGTAAGAATTATATGCCACGCAGGAAAAGATAACCAGAAAGGAAAGGTAACCCAAAATGTAAAAAAATTACCCAAAATTACCACGACAATGACAATGGGATCAAACTGTAGACTTAGGGACTGGGAACAGAGTTCCAGGCTCCAGGAGCCAGGCAGGGGAGCAGCTTTTTCTCCATGTTAATTTCCATAGGAAACTTAAGACATGGCTACAGCCTGAACTGCTGAACAGAATTACACCAAATTGGCAGAAAGGTAGCTATTGGTCCAGAAAGCACTCTTTGTTCAATGGTGTAAATCCATTCAGTAGTTTGCAGAGAAATTTAATGATTTCTCAGATATACAACTGAGGCCGCGGTGGATCCGCGACCCCTCCCGATCTTGTGCCTAAGATCTGATTGGCTGCCAACACTTCAAACCAGGAAGTGTTGGCAGCCATCTTTTGACTCGGTTCAACTGAGTCACAAGCAAAAACGTTAAAAAAAAAAGTGAAGGGGCAGGGTAGAAACACCCTTACCCCCTAGGACTCTTGTGGGGGCCCCTTAGGGACCCTCTCAGGGCCAAAAAGCATTATTTTTAAAGAAATTGTCGGGAGCGCATTGGATTCTCTGCCTTGGACTCCCCGGGGTGTCTAGTTTTCAGAAATGTCTGGGATTGGTAGGTTTCCCAAGATGGACGTCGAACCCGGAAGCTAAAATGCAGATGCCCCCTTGCAAAACTAGGTCATTTTGTGATAGATAGAGGGCACCTACATTTACATCCGGGGCTCGGCGGCCATGTAGGGAAACCTTCCAAACCCACATATTTCTGAAAAAAAGACTCCCTGGGGAGAAATGTAAGGAAAATTAGATTTTATTAGCTAAATTTGAGGTTTGCAGGGGATTCTGGGTAGGAAAACGTTGGTGGATCCATGCAAATCCCACCTCCTTGGAGCCCGGGATCAAAAACACTGGTGACTCCCTCTCAAAACAAGGTATTTTTGTAATCGTTAATTTTGAAGTCTCCACAGTACGTTTTAGGCCGTTTCCTGTCGCAGGCACTAGGCCTACCCACACAAGTGAGGTACCATTTTTATCGGGAGACTTGGGGAAATGCTGGATTGGTGGAAGTTTGTGGCTCCCCTTAGATTCCAGAACTTTCCATCACAGAAATTAGAGGAAAATGTGTTTTTTGTTTTAAAAAGTTTGAGGTATGCAAGGGATTCTGGGTAACATAACCTGGTGAGAACCACACAAGCCACCCCATCCTGGATTCCCCTGGGTGACTAGTTGTAAAATGTTTACAGGTTTGTAGGTTTCCCTAGGTGGCGACTGAGCTAGAGTCCAAAATCCACAGCAAGGCATATAGCAAAAAAGGGTCCGTTTTCTGTGGAAAATTGTGATGTGTCCACGTTGCGTTTTGGCCCGTTTCCTGTAACGTGCACTAGGCCTACCCACACAAGTGAGATACCATTTGTATCGGGAGACTTTGGGAAATGTTGTTTGGGTGGAAGTTTGTGGCTCCCTTCAGATTCCAGAACGTTCTATCACAGAAATATGATGAAAATGTGTTGTTTTTTTTTTTACAAAGTTTGAGGTTTGCAAGGGATTCTGGGTAACATAATCTGGTGAGCGCCACACAAGTCACCCCATACAGGATTCCCCTGGATGTCTAGTTTTTAAAAATGTATAGGTTTGCTAGGTTTCCCTAAGTGCTGGCTGAGCTAGAGCCCAAAATCCACAGCTAGGCACATTGCAAAAAAAAGGGTCAGTTTATGGTGGAAAATTGTGAGGTGTCCATGTTGCGTTTTGGGCCGTTTCCTTTCGCGGGTACTAGGCCTACCCACACAAGTGAGGTATCATTTTTATCAGGAGACTTAGGGGAACACATGATAGTAGAACAAGTGTTATTAGCAATTGACTTTCTTCGCCTTTCTGCTTTCCAAATGTAAGACAATGTGTAAAAAAGAAGCCATTTTGAAAAATGTCCTCTAATTCACATGCTTGTATGGGTACCCACAATTTTGGAGATGTGCAAATAATAACTGCTTTTAAACTCTATATTTTGTTCCCATTTCAGAAATATATAGGTTTTCTTGGTACCTATTTTTCACTCTTTCTATTTTACCAAAGGAATTGCTATATACCCGGTACACAATGAAAAACCAATGCAAGACTACGCTGAAGAAAACAACTTGTCAATTAACCTAAAGAAAACTAGGACAATATCAATTAATAACAAGAGGAAAGGAGTGAGACTCTGGCATCTGGGTGGCACACAAATAGAACCAGTGGTGGCATACAAGTATTTAGGTGTCTACATAGATAAAGAAGGATCATTTGCAAGACATCAAGAAGTGATTAAAAGGAAAGGGCTGGTGCTAGCACTAACTATGAAAAGCTTAACATCTAAATTAACGGGTCCAACACTGAGTCCCCTACTGAATGTAGCACAGGCTAAAATCCTACCCACAATTACCTACGGTAGTGAAGCATTGAGAGGTAGAGATGCTAAATTGCTGGACAAAACACTAGTTAAAGCATATAGAACTATATTTAGCCTTCCAAACTACACCTCCCCAGTGCAACTAAGGTTAGGGTTTGGCCTATTAAAGCAATCATGGGCCAGGGATGGCGCATACATCATCTGCTGGAACAAGATCAGACCATCGGCCCCTAAAACTTTAAATCAGCTCTTATGGCAAGATCTCCAACAGAGGGAGAATTCTCCTGCAAGAAGCTACCTTCAGGAGGCTCTGGCAAGCACTGGACTCTTGGCCCTCTGGAACTTACAGAGTCATCACTCAGCTTTCAAGGAGTTAGTCTGGAAATCTTTGAAAAAAATGTCATTGGTGGAGGACAAAGCAACCTTTTCGGCCAGATCGCACGCTTGGTGGATGACTCTGAACAATTACAAGATCTTAGCCCCTCAAAAATATTTAAATTTGGTTTACCCAAAAGCACAGAAACTAAAATTTTTACAGCTCCTCCTCGGCTTGATCCCATGTACCCAGAACCTTCCACCATGGAAGCGGGAGCCAACTTTAACATCTTGTAGCCTGTGCAAAAATGGACAGGGTGACATCATCCATTTATTATGCTCCTGCAAGGAGTTGCTAAAGGAAAGGAGACAGCTGTTAAAAACCCCCTTTAACCAAAGGGGAATTCGTTCAAGGAGGCAAGCAGTTTTGGCATGCTTTGATCCAGCAACACCACAACTAAACTGCAGATTAGTGAGATTTCTTGTTGTAGCCGAGAAAAAAATGCCATCTTAGACTCAAGCTTCTCCTGGGTTTAGGGGCAGCCCGACAGGTCATCATCCCACGCAGGTGGCCGGCTGCTTAAACACCAGCGATTATAGTGTTACTCCATCCAAATCAGGATAAGAGGCTGTTCCAAACAAAGCCGAGCTGGGAAGCCCTCACAGAACGCTCAGATTGGACCTTCAGCAATGCATCTTTCCGGACAATAGCACTTCCAGACCGAGCAACGAACTCCGCACTGACTGCATTACTTACACTGGCAGCTATCTGCACGAGTAACATAGCACTTTTAATCTGTCAGTAATTTAACTGTTTCAAAGTTTTAATTATTTATGGAATTTACAAACGTGTAATTAATATTTTTTTATTATAATCATATTGTTTTAATCGAAATTTGTATTGCAATGGTTTTCAGTAACTATGCAAATGTAATAAAATTTAAATTCAATGCAAGACACAGCTCAGTTATTGGCTCTGGGTATCTCGGATTCTTGGTGAACATACAAGTCCTATATATCCCTGAAACCAAAAGGATCCAGCGGATGTAACAGTATATTGCTTTTAAAAATCTGCCATACTCAGAAGAAGTTATAGGAGAAAACGTTGGCACAAATGGCTGTTTTTTAAACTCAATTTCAATATTTTTTTATTTAAATTGTTAGTTTCTACAGAAAAACCTTGAAGGATAAACACAAATGACCCTTTTTTGAATTCGAAATTTTGTCTACTTTTCTGAAATGTATAGTTTTCCAGGATCCATTATTGCTTTCACACCCATTTCTACCACTAACTGGAAGGAGGTTGAAAGCACAAAAAATAGGCTATGTCCCAGTAAAATGCCATAACTGTGTAGAAAATTTTGATTTTCTGAAAAAAGTCTGCCTGTTCCTGGAATCTGGGAAGATGGTGATTTTAGCACCACAAACCCTTTTGAAAACTTTTGCAGGGAAAAAACCAGACGCTTTTTCAGCAGCACTTTTTCCTATTTTTCCAAAACCGCCCAAAAATTAGGTGTATTTTGGCTAATTTCTCGGTCCCCTCTGGGGAATCCACAAACCTTGGGTACCTTTAGAATCCTCAAGATGTTGGAAGAAAAGCACTCAAATTTGGCGTGGATACTTTATGTGGACAAAACGTTACAGGGGCCTAAGTGCGAACTACCCCAAATAGCCAAAAAAAGACTTAGCACAGGGGAAGAAAAAGCCTAGCAGCGAAGGGGTTAAACAGTTCATTGAATTTTGTCTTATGAATAGCATCTTTTTGTTTGCAGGACAGTACTATTTTATTTTCATTTACCTCTGACTAAATGGATATCATTGTAATTTGAAACATGTAAAGCAAAAATCTGTTTAAAGTTTGATTATTGGGTATATGCTAATGAAATGTAGAAAGCATTTCATCCGTAATGAACTTTAAAATGTAGCGATGACTAATGTTAAAAGATGGCTGCCGTATAGAGAACTGGTGTGTAATGATCTGTGAAGTCCTTTGTTTATGTTGAGATGTGGTCCTCTAATGAAATTGCATGTAAAGCATAAAAGTAATTGCTTGCGTCACTGAAGCTTGAACATTAAGAAAGGCGCATAGCCGAAATGCGTTGTTCATTTCGAATCAATAACCCAGAGAGTGCCTGTCATTTTTCGCTTGGTGCTAATATATATATATATATATATATATATATATTCACTGAAAAAACCATAGGTTTCAGAGACGTTATAGTTAGAAATTAGCATTTAAAAAACCATAGAAATTCACTGAAAAAACCATAGGTTTCAGGGACGTTATAGTTAGTTGGACATTTCACTCGTACAAAACCTGAGGTGTATTGAAGAATGAGTGGGTGTATGAGTATCTGAATGGATGATTTAGTAGGTGCGTGACTGACTCTATAAGTGAATGATTAAACGTATCTTACTGAATGCATGGGTTAGTGACTAAACTGTGTGAATGTCTGTATCAGTCT
Source organism: Calotriton arnoldi (assembly GCA_963921515.1). NCBI lineage: Eukaryota > Metazoa > Chordata > Amphibia > Caudata > Salamandridae > Calotriton > Calotriton arnoldi. The sequence goes on from CAWUFW010000458.1 coordinate 1,222,594, forward strand.
GTCTGTTGGTGTGTAACCGTCTGCATGGGTTTGTGAATAGCTACATGAGTGTCTCTATGGGTTATTGATTGGTTGTCTGAGTATCTGTATGGGTGCCTGAGTGTTTGTGTGGGTGGGGGGTGTGTGACTCTGTGCATAGATGTGTGAGTGGGTGATTCACTGGGTGTATGGATTCAAGAGTGCATCTGTGATGGACTGTATGGGTGGGTGGGTGAGTGTGTGTATGGGTGTGTTGGTGAGTGAATGGATGTCTCAGTGGTACATGGTGAGTAACTATATATGTGAAAGGCAGTATATGTGTGTTGGAGTATATAAATGACTATAAGTGAGAGTGAGTGATTGTGAGAGTGGCTGTATGGATGAGTGTGTGCTTGTATCAGTGATTGTATAAGAGCGTAAGTATGTGTTAGTATCTGTATGAGTAAGTGAGGAGGTGTGTGTATAACTGTATAGGTGAGTAAATGGGAGTGTGATTAATTCTTTGCATGACTGACTAGGTGTGTGAGTAACTCTATGGATGAGTGGCAGTGTGTGAGTGTCTATATAGGTGTATGAGTGCATATGAGTCCTGTACTGATGAGTGACCGAAAGTATGAGTGACTGTATGGGTAAGTGAGTGGATGGGTATGTAGACCTAAGAATCAGTGAGTGCATATGTATTTATTGGTGTTGGAGTGTCTATGGTTTTGAGAATGGCAGTCTGTAATTTAGAGTGGGTGTATCAATTGTTATATTAGGTTGTGAGAAGATGCATCAGATTATCACGTGGATGATGTCATCAGTGATGTCATCAGTGATGTCATTTGAGATGTCATCAGTGATGTCATCAGTGATGTCACTGACCATGTCATGAGTGATGTAATATGTGACGTCATCAGCAGTGCATTGCGGGGGCGCGAGTTATAGTTAGCTGAACTAACTATAACGGCCGAATTTCTCAGGTTTTGTACGAGTGAAATGTCCAACTAACTATAACGTCCCTGAAACCTATGGTTTTTTCAGTGAATGTTTATGGTTTTTTAAATGCTAATTTCTAAATATAACGTCTCTGAAACCTATGGTTTTTTCAGTGAATTTCAAAGGTTTTTTAAATGCTAATTTCTAACTATAACGTCCCTGAAACCTATGGTTTTTTCAGTGAATATATATATGTATATTACATTCGGTGGTGTTGCACTGCTGTTGACTATAAATTAATATATTGTTTGCTTTAATACAGTCCATACTTTGCACATCTATGCCACCTGCAGACGTTGTCAAAATAATCCTATCCTCTTATTGAACCTTTGTTTTAAACCACTATTCCACCCCTTGAGGTCTACCTCCGCTATATCAAAAACCATCAGATAAATGCATAAATTCCACATTGCAGGTTAAAAGTTCTGTTTGAGCCTTAGAGACAGGCGGACCACGGAAATAGAGTACCCCGCTAGCTTTTCTTCCCCATCTACCTTGTTTTCTTTGTACCCTTGTGTCCTTCACTGTGTCCCTTGCAGTATGACGAGGCCAGCAATACCCATTTGTTGTAAGGCATGGCATTAAAGCGTCCAGATTTCAGCATAATTTGTGTGTGAAAAAATGTGCAGTAAAGATACAGATTAATTCTCCTCTGTTTTCGTTTTTACTCAGGGTCTCCTTTTGGGGGTATGGGAATAGTCTATTGGGGTGCCTCTCCACATAACATGAACATCTATGGGGGCACCAGCGTGAGCAGAGAAAGAGATATCAGGGTTCACATGCAGTTTTCAGGGGACACCAGAAGCTCAAATCCTTTGTGCGATATGTTAGGGAAGGACCTAAATCAGCCTCTACTGCAATAATGAAGATATTATAATACTGATCATAGTAATCATAGAAAGAATTGTGAGGTAGCTATAATTATGGCCACAGTACTGCCACTGCGACTACTACTACTAATAATAAGAAGAAGAAGAATGATAATAATAACATAAAGTTCATTGTTTTGATTGACAAGCAGCTATAGATGGCAACAATCTCCACAAACGAAGCTGCTCCATAATACATGGGACTTTATTGTTGGCAACATATCTTTATTCTTGTATAGGTCAGTATTGAATATATGTGAACAGTAAATAGTAACATTCATCCCAACATTACCGACATGTAAATCTTCCTATTGCGCCACACAATAATCTTAGACAAAAATAAGCCCTACTGATTTATCCACCAACAAGCCCCACCCTACCAACATCAGAGCCTCCTACCCATCCATCCACCCATGCTGTCATCAGAGCCTGCCCATTAATCCACCCTACCTTCACAACATACTTATGTGTGATTACAACCAATTCTGGCACACTCACCTATTTAAAAAATAAAATCCATAGTTGCTTCTGTTCATTCCTTCATTCATTCACCCGTCTATCTATCCATCCATCCATCCGTCTACACAAACTGTCCTACATACACACACCACGACTTACCATGCCCAGGGGTCAACCTAACGTACGTCCTATGAAGCGACCCATCCAAGCCTCCCGCTCTACCCAAACATCCATAAATATCTACATACATACAAGAAGTGCTTTAAATGGTTAGGAATTGCCCAGTACTGAGTACCTGCACTTCTTTTATTTGAAAGGGAGTGCACCTCTCTCAGCAATGCTGCAATTCATTTAATGATGGACTTCCGGCACTTTTCAGGAGCAAACACGTACTCTAAAGAGTGAGTACCAGGTACTCTAAAGAGTGAGTACCTGCACTTTTATATTTTCATATTAAGCACTGGATACAACCATACACAACCACTCACCCTGCTCACAGGTCCCTCCTCCTGCTTGTCCTACAAACCCACACCCTTAGAACAACCCAACCAGGCTTGCCACCCCCACCCTTTCATCTATAAATATCTACATACTTGCAACTACCACTGACCCTGGGCACTAATCCATCCACCCATGAATCCTGCTAACCCACCTATCGACACATCTATCACCCTACCTATCCAAGCCCACCCAGTCTGTCATCTATGCATATATCGACATAGATACTACCTGCAGCGTTAGTCTGTCCACTGGGTAATGCACCCACTATCCTTTACAACCATCCATCCATCTATTCACCCATGCAATCAAGCCTACGCTGCCATCTGCTCATTCACCCAACCAAACTATAGAATATGAAGACTTGACAGTTTTTAGGCGGCACCTTTTTAATTGCCTATGGTATTTCCAGGGGCTCAATGCAGGTCCCTGCAGCCCCTCCAGCAGGGGAAACGAGGGACAACCCTCCAAGAGCCCCCCTCCCCCAACCCTTCAAGGGCCCCCATTTAGCCCAAGGTCAATGAATATCTGTGAGATATGGGAGACTCAGGGGCCATTCATCACATTCTGCAAAGGGTGGTGTGGGGGGAGGGGGGTCTGTCATTTTGTGTTACGCAACTGGGTATTTCCGGTAACAACTGACTGGGGTGGGGTGAAAATAAATGTATCGGTCCCTTGCATCTCCCACCAGGGGCCCACAGGAAAGACCAGAGCATATTCGTCGAGCGCCGGCCTGTTCTTACCCTCTCTCTGTGATGGACACCCCCGTACACTCAGGGTCCAGCACCGAGAAGCGTGTGCAGTCTTTCTGGCTTGGCGTCTGTGTGTGTGTGTGTGGGGGTGGGGGGGGTGAGGCAGAGGCACTGGTATCACGGACTTAACTCGGGACTCCCATGTTTCTAGTCAATTTCAACAAAGACTAACAGATAACCGAGTTGTTATGTTTCTTCTCATTTCAGGTGAATTTTCCAGACACGCATGATTTGTCAATTTTAATAAAATTTCATGTTTCAGGCACATAAAACAAACTGTAATTAATGTTCCTTTTGTTTTATTAAAATATATGATTGTGCCTTTTGGTCGCTGTAATTATTGGGAAAAAGATCACGAAGCTTTCATAATAATTAAACAAAGGACAGCGGGGTCAAAATAATGAGAAATAAATCTCGGAGCGCAGAGGGAAAATACAACTTTCCAGTCTCCCAGATTGATGCCCCTCGCGCTGCTCGGTGGATTTATGACTGCGATTTTCAAACAAAAACAACAAATATTGAAGGCCTCGTGCTACAGGCGATCCCTCTGCTCTCGCTTCCGCACAGTGGCATTGATTTTTAAGAAAAAGTTTGAAAAGGATTGTCTGTCGCGGGGATAAATCAAAAGGGGTATTTTATGGAGGCGCATTATCCAAAGTGAACCAATTTCGTAAAATTACTGAAACCGATAAAAATTCAATTATTGGCCGGGGGGAGAAGTGGTGAGGGGGCCTGGGGAATGATTGCATCAACAGGCAGGAGATAACCGGGAAACACGAGCAAAGATGTAAGCGGGGCTTTTCATCTGCCTCGGGCTGAAAAAATGACTTTCAATGATGATTGAAGCAGACCCCCTCCCCTGCCTTCTCCCAGGACGTGACGTCGAGAGACACGGTAGAGGGGCTTTATGCGAGCTACGAATAACCAGCCACTGGCACTCGCGGGCGACCGGCTGGAGTCCAGGACATGCGACTTCATCACGCTCAGAGGACACGAAGACAGTGGAGCCGAGGAGGCTATATACACACAGACACGGACTGCAACACACGCACACACATATACATACACAGGCGTGTGCATATACTCACTAAACGCATGTGTGTGTGTGTGTGTGTATAGAAGTGATCATAAAACGAACATATACACAAACGCATAAGTATACATACCCATGCACGCATGGACACACATGCACATATACACATCAAGTAGGCGCACACACCCTTATGCAACTCACACTTGTAAACAGCTAAATACACATACATGCATGCACACACACACGCATTTACACGCACACATACGCAATCATCCAGTGACAGACAGGTTGATTTTAATTGCCAATGAGATAACCAACCCACAATTACCTGAGAACTGGAGAGGTCAGGAGGAAATTGGGCATTTCGGGAAAGTAAAATCACACACACACATCCAGCCATCTATACACACACATGGCACCGCATTCGTGGAGCTGTAGCATCACATCGCTCATTCAGGACGCAGCCATATACAGGGCATTTGAATTACACAGGCACACGTACGTACGCATTTACGCACACAGAAACACATGTTCTGGGAGCTGTCTCCTCACGCACACCAGCACCCCGGACAGTGCTGCTTCTGCCAAGGAGGAAAGGGCAGCGCCGGGTAATCACATCACGCTCACACACGCGCGCGCGTTCGTATCCAAAAGGAACACGCACATCCAGCGAGCTGTCCTCTAACAGTATGCGCACACTAAATGGTCCTGTAACCAGCACCAGCCTTTCCCAAACGTCTGCGTTAGTACAGTGCTCAGTATTGGTTTAGGTGACGTGTAGCGCTTTGTACAACTCCCCAATAAATTAACAAATACATTAAAAGTAGGATTTCACAAAAATGCTCGAAAATAGGCGGTAGCGTTACACAAAGAAACACAAAAACAATCGCCATGGCACTTCGCAAAAACGCAATAAAGGGGGCTGAGATGGTTCCTGTTTGTCCAATACATTGAGTACTGACCTTTTAAAAAAATACAATTATGTGAGTAAACGGGTTTGACAAAGAGCGCCATAATTAGGCAATGAGATTTGTTACCACACAACAAAACCCGATGTTTTTGTTTGTCAAAACGTAAAATAAAAGTGTTCTGGGATTTGATTAAAACAAGTAAAACGGGGAAGCGTTTTTTTTTTAAAAAGAAAGCGCAATTAATGTAAAAAGAAACACATTAAATCGAGTGGAAATTAAAAAGATGTCCAGTAGACCAAGAAATACCAGAGGGAGGCGGTACAGTGACGAATGGCACTCTAGCGCTGCGATAGCTTGCTAATGCAGGATGTGCGCTATTCAAAAAAGTCCAACTTAAGATCAGTCCATAACCTTATGGGTGACAAGTTGACAACCTATCACTATCGATAACCACCTCCACACAGAAAGGTGGGGGACCTGGGTTTTCTGAGGATCACAGATTTTTTTGTTTGTTTTTAGTAAAATAGTGAAAGATTTACAACACGCTGCCGTCCTCTACAACCGTTCCGAATGGATTTGAGGCCGAAGGATTGCGTTCTGCCTCTAAGTGTAAGTGCTCCGGGCCTCGGCTACAAATCTTTGAAACCCACATCTTGTCAGGACTTTGGCCTCCGCAGTCCTCCCAGTACAGGTGACCTCGCAGAGCAGGAGGTGACCCTGGCACGGCGCTGCCAGCCCGGGGCTCAACACTCTTCTGTATGATTCTTCTTACATGTGGGTGGCGCCGTTTGCTAGCTGGCACCTGTCGTGTTCTTGTGCTGCAAGGACTACGCAGGAGACCAGGTAAGCTTTGTTACTTCTTTATTGTGTATCCTGCTTGCACTGCCCACTTGCACGTCTGCTCTCCTTCGGCGCTCCTACTGGACTACTCTTCCGCCCCTTGACCGGAAGAGGTGTCCAGTTGCCTCCCTGCCCTCTTGCCCAGTGCAGGGTCCTAGTGCCTTCCACCCAGGCCACTACATCTCCCCCTTTTGTCACAAAGGAAATCAGTAGGGGAAAAGAGGGAAGATAGGACTTGTAGAGATAGTGAAACAGAAAAAGACAAGAAAAGAAAATTGCTCTCAAGGGGAAATGACACGTGTGCACTCCTCACTACATTTCTTCAATGAGTCTCTTTGGCCTTCTGCTCGCTCTCTTTGGACAAGTCTCTTCCTGTTGTTCTTCTGCTCTCTCTTTACCCTTGTCCTTTCCTTTCCCGTTGTGACCTATCGCTCCGTCTTCTCCACTTGCAGTATCTTGGCCATCTTCGTTTACCGTCTTCAGTCCTTTGAAGTGAGAACTGTTCCGTGTTACTTGGTGGTGCTCTGACGCTGCTGTAATCATCGGGCCCTTCACTTTTATGATCGTGAGAGGTTCCTTTGAGAACACGCTGTCAGACTTTCGTTGTTGTCGCTGACGTACTTCCACGGCGTCTCCTTCTTTGAGGTGTGACGGGATGGCATGACGCCTTGCATCATCATATGTTTTCATATTTTCCTTTGCTTCCTTGTCTTTGGCTGCAATGTTGCTGTGTTCAGACGGCCCTTTCGCTTCGATCTGTGGTAGTCTTGTTCTGCTCGTTCTCCCCAGTACCAGCTCAGCCGGACACTTTCCCGTGGAGCCACGTATTTCTGTAGTCTCGCAGAACCTGGCACAGCGCTTGTCCAATGGAGATCTGTGCCAGTTTTGCTCGCTGAACTGCTTTCTTGATGTTCCCCATGAAACGCTCCACCATGCCGTTCGCTTGTGGCCACAGCGGTGTCACCTTCCGGTGATGAATGCCCAGGTAAGACATAAACTTTCTGAATTCTTCTCCTGAAAATGGAGGACCATTATCCGTTTTCAGTGTTTCTGAGGAGCCCCATGCTGCAAATATGTCGTCCATGATTGGTAGCGTCGCTGTTGCTGACGTTGAGGACACTGCTCTCACTATGGGGAACCGTGAGTATTCATCAATGATCACGAGCAGGTAGGTGCCCGTCTCTAGTGGCCCGAAGAAGTCAGCCGCTAGCGTTGTCCACACTGCTCTTGGAAGTTCTGACATTTGTAGTGGTTCTGGGCTAGCTGGCTGTCCTGTTACCTGACAGACGTGACACGTCGCAATGGTGTCTTCCACCATTTTGTCCAGGCCAGGGAACCATACTTTCTCCCTTAGCATCTTTTTCGTCACCACCATTCCACGGTGTGACTCGTGTGCCACGTTGACAGTCATTCTCCTCAATGAAATTGGTACCACTATCCTTGTTCCTCTCATCATTATTCCTGTTTCTGTCTCTGATAATTCCTCGTGTATTTTCTTTAATGCCAGCATTTCCTCTTTGTTTACTTGTTCTCCCCAGGTGCAGTTATTGTTGATGTGTCTCCATCTCTGCATCCTTGTCGTTTCTTTAGCTATCTGCAACGTGGCATCCTTGGCTGTTTCTTGCTCCAGTTCCGCTATTGTTATTGGCGCTGGAGTGTTTTGCTTTAGGACGAAATTTAAATATTCTTCAGCCATTGAGGTGATCTCTGGTGACTGTGGCAAAGGATGTCTCGACATGTAGTCAGCCGGGTTGTGTTCTTTCCCCGGCTTGTGGACAATTTTGAAATCGTAGTCCATCAACCTTATGCCCCAGCGCTCAATGCGCGGCAGCATCTTCGCTGCTGGATTGCCATAGATTGTCACCAGAGCTTGATGATCTGTGATGATGGTGAACGACTTCCCGTAGATGAACATGTGATAGTGTTCACACGCCCATACCACTGCCAGGCTTTCTTTCTCTGGTTGAGAGTATGCTCTCTCGATGTCGGACAGGCTTTTGCTTGCATATGCAACGATCCTTCTCGGTGAATCTCTCCCCGGCAGATGTTGCGCTAGTATTGCTCCTAGTCCTACTGGGCTGGCATCTACCGTTAGTTCCGTGCATAACGACGGGTCAAAGTAGGCAAGGTGATCTACAGTCATTAAAGCCTCTATGATGGCTTCAAATGCCCAGCGGCACTCTTGAGACCACACGAACTTCTGATCTTGCTTTGTTAGCTCCCGGAGCGGTGTGCTCACCGTGGCAAAGTCCTTGATGTATCGAGCGCAGTAGCTGGCAAGCCCTAGAAATGACCTCACTTCTGCGACATCCTTGGGAGACTTCGTGTTTTTCAACGTTTCTACTTTGCTGGGATCCGGCCTCATCCCTTTCTTGGAGAAAATGTGACCGAAGAATACCAGTTCACTTCTCCCCAGTTCACACTTATCTTCGTTTAGTGTTAGTCCTGCTTGTTCCAGCTGTAGACTTACTTGATGCAGTGCTCGGTCATGTTCCTCATCTGACCGCCCAAATACTAAAATGTCATCACTATAGTTCATGCTGTTCTTCACCGGCCTTATCACCTGCCGTATTGTTTCTTGAAATATTTCTGCAGCCGACGAAATGCCAAAACTCAGTCTCTTGTAGCGAAATAGCCCCATGTGCGTCGAGAATGTGGTGATGTATCGTGACTGTTGGTCCAGCTCCAGTTGGTGGTACCCTTTGCACAGGTCTAACTTTGAAAATGTACTTGCACCCGTGAGACAGCTGATCATCTCATTTAGATGGGGCCCTGGGTGCCGTTCTCGCTCGATTGCTGTGTTTGGTACCCTCATGTCCACACAGATGCGAATTTTGGAGGTGTTCTTTTTCGGGACTGCCACTATCGGAGACACCCAAGGCGTCGGCCCTTCCGCAGGCTCAATGATGTCCTGGGCCAGTAGGCTTTTAATTTCCTCCTCTACTTGCGGTTGCAGGTGTATCGGCACCCGCCGATGATGTTGTGCAACTGGTCTGACCGCTTCGTTAATGTGTAATGTTATCTGCTTTCCTTTTAATTTTCCGAGGCCCTTGAGGAGGGCCGGGTGTTCTTGCAAAATGTTCCCTTTTGCCGACATGTGGTATGTCATCGCCAGTAGACCCATCACTTGTGCCGTGACATTGCTCAGTAGACACGGTGCCGGGACGTCACCTCTCAGCACATGTACCTCTTCTTGGCATGATCTTTCCTTGTACGTTAGTGTCTCCGTAAACTTCCCCATGTTCTCTACCGGCTTTTTGGATCCCCACGTGAACACATCAACCGTGGACGGTGATAGCGGCGGCCTCACTTTCATTTTCACATATTCTGACATGCACATGATGTTGCACGTGGCCCCGCTGTCAAGCACGAACTGAGTGCTGTGCTGTCCCACTGCAATGTCTACTGTTGCTGTTTTCTTTATTTTCTCTTTTTCCACGAGGTGAATGTGCTCTTGTTCTTGGTCCTGCTTGGGGGCGTCAGCCATGAGATACAGTCGTGCTACACTCACAGGTGCTGCTGTTTCTTCCGACTCATCAGAGGAACTGCGGTTTGCCGTTTCCATGTGTCGGGCGTATCGATTGTCGGTCGTCCGTGGTCTCGTTGCTCTGCCCCGCTCGTTCCTGAACTGCCTGCTCATGCAGGCGCTTGCGAAATGATTTTCTCTGTTGCATTTTCTGCATCTCTGGCCCATCGCAGGGCACGCACCAACATGCGGAAAGTCAAGTCTGCATCTGTAGCATGTTGTTTGTTCATTCTTCTTTGCAATCGAGGCCACCGGGTATTCTTTCTTTTTGATATTTCCCGTGACACGATTCGCCTGTTCTACTCTTTTCTCCTTTCCCAGCTGCATCTCTTTGGCGTGTGCTGTTGCTCTTGCTTCCGCACGAGCCATGGTCAATATCTTTTCCAGTGTTGTCAGTTCTTTCAGGACCCGTGCACGGAACTCTACAGACTGACAGCCTTCAATGATGCGCAGTCGTATTGCTTGCTCATTGTCGAACTTGTTAAACTCGCAGTACGTGACCAGTTTCCTCAGTCGTGTTGCGAAGTCATCAAGGGACTCCTCTGTTCTCTGACACGCTGTATTGAAAGTGTATCTTTCAAAGTCGATGTTCCGTTGCGGGTCAAATTTCTCTGTGAGGCACTGTATCACCCCTTTGTATGTCGCCGTCCGCTCTCTGGGAAATGTTATGAGCAAATCTTCCACTTCATCCCCTGCGAGATTAAGAAAAAGGTCCAGGTTTTTGCTGTCTGCCACATCGGTGGCCCGCATGTAGCGTTCGAATTGCCTAATCCATCTCTCCCACCTGATGCCAGCTTGTGGTTCTGACAAACTGAATGGTAGCGGTCGTCTGAATATTGCTTGTGGATTCTTCGTCTCGCTTTCAGTGTCGACCATTTTCTACTGGGCGTAGCTCCTTTGCAGGCCTTTCTTGTAGCCTTTCCTTGTCTTGTGGCAACCGCTGTACTTTATTCTCTGTCTTTTCTTTTTTTTTTTTCTTTTTTCACTTTACATGCACTTTGCATGCACTTTACATCCACTGTCTCTCCTTACTGTCTCTATCTGTAAGGCTCTTTCCGTTTCTTTCATGCACCCTTGTGCTGTTTGTGTCTACTTTATTTATTTCCTGCTCTTTTCTTATTTGCCTGACTTAATAATGGCCTCCTTGCTTTCCTTTGTCCTCATTGGCTTTTGTGCCTGTCTTTAAAATGGCCGCCAGATCTCGCGAGACCGAGATTTCCGGTGCCTGTCCTTGAAATGGCCTCCCGGCCTTCCTCCGCTCTGATTGGTGGTCCTGCCTGACCCCAAGATGGCCGCCGCGTTCGCGCGAGATTTGGCTTCAAATCTACGCGCAAACCGTGTTCTCCTCAGTGCGGCGGCGGCAGCAGGGACGCGGTCGGGTGCACCGTGGTGCCCTTGTTTTCTGGAGCGCTCCTGCTGCGCTGCAGTCGCTTGAGCGCTTCTTACCGCGCTTTCTCGTCGCTGGGCGAGTTCCTTTCTTCCTGCTCTCGGACCAGGGTGGGCTCCTGGCTCCGTTGTCCTGCGACCGGGTGGGCTCCGGACGTCGCAGCTGTTCCTCCCGATTCTCCTGCAGTGGGCGGACCAGGGTGGGCTCCTGGATCCGGTCTTCCGTTCTTCGGTGGTTGCGAGGGACCGCGGTTCACTCGTGTCGATGGCGCTTCGGCGTCCCACCACTCTCGTCGCCAGATGTCGTGTTCTTGTGCTGCAAGGACTACGCAGGAGACCAGGTAAGCTTTGTTACTTCTTTATTGTGTATCCTGCTTGCGCTGCCCACTTGCACGTCTGCTCTCCTTCGGCGCTCCTACTGGACTACTCTTCCGCCCCTTGACCGGAAGTGGTGTCCAGTTGCCTCCCTGCCCTCTTGCCCCGTGCAGGGTCCTAGTGCCTTCCACCCAGGCCACTACAGCACCCAACGCTTCCCTCTCTTTGCTCCAGTTTTGCTCTCTGCCACTAATATCTCAAGTTTATGTATTTTTCAATGTCAGTCATGCTCGCCACGCAAACTGGAGATGAAACATTTGGGCTGTTTATTTAGCGCTGATAAAATCATGTATTTTATTGATAAGCATTCTAAACAAGCATTGGCATAGCCAATAGGTCTCGCTTTTGGGACCTTCTAAGTGTTTAGCCATGCAACAGTTGGTGTTGTTGCACCAAGGATATTGTGCTGCTTAACTAAATACTTATAAGGTCCCAAAAGCGAGACCTTTGGCTATGCCAATGCTTGGATGCAAGGCGGAGGGAGAAGGGTGCATTGCGGAGGGGAGAAGGGTGCAAGGCGGAGGGGAGAAGGGTGCAAGGCAGAGGGGAGAAGGGTGCAAGGCAGAGGGGAGAAGGGTGCAAGGCAGAGAAGGGTGCAAGGCGGAGGTGGAGAAGGGTACAAGGCGGAAGGGGAGAAGGGTGCAAGGCAGATGTGGAGAAGGGTGCAAGGCGGAGGGGAGAAGGGTGCAAGGCGGAGGGGAGAAGGGTGCAAAGCGGAGGGGGAGAAGGGTGCAAGGTGGAGAAGGGTGCAAGGTGGAAGGGGAGAAGGGTGCAAGGCAGAGGGGAGAAGGGTGCAAGGCGGAGGGGAGAAGGGTGCAAGGCAGACGTGGAGAAGGGTGCTAGGCAGAGGGATAGAAGGGTGCAAGGCAGAGGGGTAGAAGGGTGCAAGGCAGAGCATGAGGAGCGTCTAGCAGCACCAGGCATGTCAGCAGTTTTTACGGACCCCTATACAAACAACTATGCAGGGCCCCAAGTCACAAGCGCCTGTTTCGAAGTTTAAAAATAAAGTGTTATTTTTGGAAAGAGAAAACAAAGTAGCTCCAGTCTCCGCCACCAACTAATGATTCCAAATGCAGGTCTCACTAGGGAAGTAGCCGATCCCGAGGTGGCGGGGCCCCGAGGGCGGCCGCACAGGGCTAAAGTCAGAGGGGCCCTTATGAGGGCAGCAACTTCTGCTGGTAGCGAGAGGAGGGGGCGGGGGTGCACAGCGAGGGATACAGGTGAGGGGGAGAGTGTGGAGGGATAGAAGGGACAGAAGGTGAGAAGGGGGTGAGAGTGGGCGCGAAAGGAGGGAGGGCGCAGAGAGATTCAAAAGCGGGCTCTGGTGAAAAGGGGCGAGCAGGAGGGTTTCAAGGTGGGGAGGGGTGAATGTAGCAGAGAGAGGAAGAGAAACAGGAGACAGGTGTGACAGGGGGAATGCGGCACAGGGAGGGATACAGGTGAGAAGGGTGTAAAGGAGTGGGGAGGGGAGGTAGCAAAACGAAGTAAAGAGAGGAGCCAGGTGAGTAAGAGAGATGTAAATATATTAGAAAAAGAAGGCATTAGGGAGCAAGAGAGAGAGAGACAGGGATGGGCTTGTGAAAAGGGGAGACGAGAGAAAGTGACTGAGGATGAAACCGATGCAGACAGGGAGTGAGACAGTGAGCAGGTGGGTAAATGAGGTATGGGGGAAGAAGGAAGTGGGTGAGCGAAAGGCCTTGGAGAGATATCGAGGAACAAGGAAAAAGAGAGGCCAGAGGGATCCTATGTGACTGGAAGGAAGAGGCCGGGTGTGCAGAGAGGCCGCGAGAAGGGGGTGCAGGGCGAGATGAGAGCGGGTCAGCAGCGGGGAAACAGGTCCCTTGACCTTGCCAGGTAGGTCGCTCCCCCGCCACACAGCTCCGCCTGTGTTGTCCTGCCCGCTGCTGTTGCTGGTAAGCTCGCCCCTCTACTGTTGCCTCGGTGCCCATTTTTGCTTCTGTTCCCCTCGTGCCCCCATTTCTTGTGCCCGTTTTGCTTCTGTTCCCCTCGTGCCCCCATTTCTTGTGTCCACTTTTTTGCCTTCTGTTTCCCCTCGTGCCCCCATTTCTTGTGCCCGTTTTGCTTCTGTTCCCCTCGTGCCCCCATTTCTTGTGTCCATTTTTTGCCTTCTGTTTCCCCTCGTGCCCCCATTTCTTGTGTCCATTTTTTTGCCTTCTGTTCCCCCTCGTGCCCCCATTTCTTGTGCCCGTTTTGCTTCTGTTCCCCTCGTGCCCCCATTTCTTGTGTCCACTTTTTTGCCTTCTGTTTCCCCTCGTGCCCCCATTTCTTGTGCCCGTTTTGCTTCTGTTCCCCCTCGTGCCCCCATTTCTTGTGTCCACTTTTTGCCTTCTGTTTCCCCTCGTGCCCCCATTTCTTGTGCCCGTTTTGCTTCTGTTCCCCCTCGTGCCCCCATTTCTTGTGTCCATTTTTTTGCCTTCTGTTTCCCCTCGTGCCCCCATTTCTTGTGTCCATTTTGCCTTCTGTTCCCCCTCGTGCCCCCATTTTGCTGTGCCCAACTTTGCCTTCTGTACCCCCGCCGCTGCGTCCCCTGCGGCCCCGCCCCACTGACTGCCCATTCGCTGCCCCTGCCTCCCGCCTCCCAGCTGCTCCTCCCTCCCAGCTCCCCATATATGGCGGCCGCTGTGCGGCCGCGCCGCCGGCGCGCCTAAGGCAAGCCCGTCTGCGCCCGTCCGCGCCTGGACCGCGCCCAGAGCCAGAACCCCTGGGCCGCGCGCCCCCCGCTCCAGCCTCGAGGACCGACGCCGTTACGATGACACCACACTCCACGCTCTCAACCCCGGACGGACACACAACTGCTTCAAGGCCGCCCCGAAACGCACACATGGCCCCTTCACCTGCCGGAACTGCAGCTACACCAGCCTCAGAGCCACCGAAGCGCCCGCCAAGAAGGACCACAACCACCTCCGATGCATCCTACTGAACACCCGCTCCGCACGCAAACACGCCGTCGAGCTCTGGGACCTGCTCGACACATCATCACCAGACGTCGCCTTCCTGACAGAGACCTGGATGAACGACTCCTCCGCACCCGACATCGCCATAGCCATCACCCGCAGAGACCGCGTCAACGGAGTAGGAGGCGGAATCGCCATCGTCCACAAGAACTCCATCAGGGTCTCGACCAGCACCGACGACTTTCTCTGCACCGCCGAACACATGCACTTCCAGATCCACACGGACCCCAACACCACCCTCAGAGGCACCCTTGTCTACAGACCCCCTGGGCCCCGACCCCAGTTCAGCGACTCCATCGCCGACTTCATCAGCACGCTCGCCCTGACCTCTACCGACTACATCCTCCTCGGAGACCTGAACTTTCACCTGGAGAACAACAACGACAGCAACTCCACCACCCTGATCGACAACCTCGCCAACCTCGGACTGAGACAGCTCGTCACAACACCGACTCATTCCGCCGGCCACACGCTCGACCCCGTCTTCTCCTCAAGCTCCCACGTCTCCTTCAGCCACACCACGGAACTCCTCTGGACCGACCACCGCTGCATCCACTTCACCTTCCAGAAACCCACCACACACCACCGCACCCAACAGATCCCACGCCGCTGCTGGAGCAAAGTCACCGAAGACCAACTACGGGCAAACCTCGCTCTCAGCCCTCCCTCCGACCCATCCAACACCGACGACGCTGCCTGCAACCTCAGACGATGGATAGACGACTGTGCCAACACCCTCGCCCCGCTGAAAAAACTCACCTACAGCAACACCACCAAAAGAGCCAGCTGGTTCACCCCGGAACTCCTAGCTTCCAAGCGTACCTGCCGGAAACTTGAGAAGAAATGGCACAGTGATAAGACACCGGACAGCCACGCAGCCCATAAAGACGCCATCCGTAACCACCACCACCTCATCAGGTCCGCCAAGAGAATCTCCTTCAAAGACCGCCTCGACAACAACGCACACAACAGCAAGGAGCTCTTCAACATCGTGAAGGAACTCTCCAACCCCAGCTCCAACACCAACGACATCCCGCCGTCGCAAGCCCTGTGCGATTCCCTCGCCACCTTCTTCCACCGCAAGATCGCCGACATCCACGACAGCTTCAACACCCAGACAGCCCCCACTAAGATAGATACACCAGACCCGCCGCACACCATCGACCATGACCCCTTGCCAGCCTGGGCCAGCGTGAACATCGATGACACCATCAAGACCATGGGCACAATACACTCCGGCTCCCCGTCAGACCCTTTCCCGCACCACATCTTCAACAAAGCCAGCAGCTCCATCGCACCCCACCTGTGCAACGTTATCAATCTCTCCTTCGAGACCGCGACCTTCCCAGAGAGCTGGAAACACGCAGAGATCAACTCCTACTCAAAAACCCAAGGCGGACCCAAGAGACCTCAAGAACTTCCGGCCCATCTCCCTGCTTCTGTTCCCAGCCAAGGTCATCGAGAAGATCGTCAACAAACAGCTAACCCGATACCTCGAAGAAAACAGCATCCTGGACCCATCCCAATCGGGGTTCCGCAGCAACCACAGCACTGAGACTGCCCTCATCGCCGCCACCGACGACATCAGGACCCTGCTGGACAACGGTGAGACCGCAGCCCTCATTCTGCTGGACCTCACCGCCGCCTTCGACACTGTCTGCCACCGCACTCTACGCGCACGCCTCCACGACGCAGGGATCTGAGACAAGGCCCTGGAATGGACCACCTCCTTCCTCGACGGCAGAACCCAGAGAGTCCGCCTCCCACCTTTCCGATCCGAAGCCTCCGAGATCATCTGCGGCGTACCCCAGGGATCTTCCCTCAGCCCAACACTGTTCAACATCTACATGGCCCCGCTCGCACGCATCGCCAGACAGGACGACCTCAACATTATCTCCTACGCCGACGACACTCAACTGATCCTCTCCCTCACCAAGGACCCCCTCGCCGCCAAATCCAATCTCCATGAAGGAATGAAGGCGGTTGCCGATTGGATGAAGATCAGCCGACTAAAGCTGAACACGGACAAGACAGAAGTCCTCATCCTCGGCTCCAACCCCTCAGCATGGGACGACTCCTGGTGGCCAACGACGCTGGGAGCAGCCCCGACACCCACCGACCACTCACGCAACCTGGGAGTCATCCTCGACTCAACGCTCTCCATGGCCAAGCAAGTCAACGCAGTCTCCTCCTCCTGCTTCAACACCCTCCGCATGCTTCGCAAGATCTACAGGTGGATCCCGACAGACACAAGAAGGACAGTCACCCAGGCCCTCGTCAGTAGCAGACTTGACTATGGGAACGCCCTCTACGCGGGAGCCCCGGCCAAGCTCATCAAGCGACTGCAACGCATACAAAACGCCTCCGCATGCCTGATCCTCGACATACCACGCCACAGCCACATCACCCCCCACCTGAGGAACCTGCACTGGCTCCCCGTCGACAGGAGGATCTCCTTCAAACTCATTCATCCACGCACACAAGGCACTCCACAAGACTGGCCCAGCCTACCTCAACAGACGACTTCTTCTACGTCCCCAACCGCCAGCTCCGCTCCGCCGACCTCTCCCTCGCCACCGTCCCTCGCATTCAAAGAACAACCACCGGCGGCAGATCCTTCTCACACCTCGCCGCCAAGACCTGGAACACCCTTCCACTAAGCCTACGACAGACCCAAGACCTGCTGACCTTCAGGAGGCTACTCAAGACCTGGCTGTTCGACCAGTAGCAGCACCCCCCCCCCTTTCCTCTCCCCAGCGCCTTGAGACCCTCGCGGGTAGGTAGTGCGCTCTACAAATTCTGTGATTGATTGATTGATTGATTGGGGGCGAAGGGGAACATGAATATATAGAGGCGGACAAGGGGAGGCCGATGAGCATGAGAGAAGGGGAGATCAGAGGGGCGAGGAGGCGAAAGAGAGGGGGGCTAAGTGAGTGGGTGAAATGGTGAGAAGGTGGAAGGGGAAGCGGCGAAAAGGAGAACAGGTGGGAAAAAAAGAAGCTCAAGGAAATCTGATGCTGGAGGGGAAAGAACGACAGAAACAAGCATTGGCCACGCGGCCGTAAAAGTAACGGCCGCGCGGCCGCGAAAGTGATTGCGTTCGCGGTGAAAGCGAAAGTGATCGCGATGACGCGCTCTGTGGTAAGCACGCGAGTGGTGCGTGCGCAGCAGTGATCGCGAGTGGTGCGCGCGCAGCAGTGATCGCGCTGGAAGGGAGGCAGATGGCGGCTGTGCGCGTGCACGCGCGCGTAACCGCACGCTGGTGGCCGGAAAAAGCCTTTGGTAGCACTTTGAAAAGCCCCTTACTAAATGTCTCGCAGAGCAGCGCATGCGCTGGCTCAGCGAGACCTAAAAAATGAGCCATCTCCTAGATTCTCAGGGTGGCAACGTGCATGAAGTCGTGGGCTGCTATATTTTTGAACTGTCGGAGGATGAATCAATACGCACTGTTCTCCTTTTCTTTCTCTCCTCTTCTCACTCCCTCCCTGGAGGGCCTAACTCGGGAGCTGACTTCACCAGCAACCTTTGCGGACCCAACTACATGTCAGTGAGACAGGTAAAGTAGCGGAAGTGGCCGAGATGCGCTCGTGCCCCTGGGTGCGTGGTTGTCGCTCCCCCACTCGCCCCAGCCCTTGTTCTGCGAGCAGCACCTCCATGCGCGAGCTTGCCCCCGGGGGTTTGACGGTTTGCGGTTGTGGTGCCAGGCGTAGAATGGAGGGTGGTGGTGAGTGGCAAGTCCGCCAGTGAAGGTTGCCCCGATGTGGCCTGTGGCTGTCACCTGCCTTTTGAGCCAATCTTGTTCCTTGCTAGCTATCGACTCTTTGTTGTGTTCAGCCACAACTCATTGCACTTAGTAGAGAGCCCTGGCTGCACCCGGTCTTTATTTTACACATTTTCGAAGCCATATGAAGAAAGAGGAAAAGAAGGACCAGTTCTTGTGACTTGAACCAAGCCCAAAACAGACACACATGTATGCATTTGGCAATGCCCCCGGTACCTGGCCCACCCGGGGGCCTCATTTAAATGAAGCGCAGGAGCCCGCGCTTCATTTTTTAAAATAATTTTCCGCCGAAATTATAAAATAAAAATGCTTTTGTTTTTGCCCTGAGCAGGCCTAGGGGGTCAGGGTGTTTCTACCCTGACCCCTTTTCTTGTTTTTTATCTTTGTTTCACTGTTTTCTTGTGATTCGGTTCTACCGAGTCACAAGATGGCTGCCAACACTTCCTGGTTTGGAGTGTTGGCAGCCAATCACAGTGAAGCTCGTGCTCGGGAGGTTTCGGGAACCCACCGCTGCCCTAGATATCAAAACTTTTTATTTTTCTAATTTCTCTGGAACTACTGAACGGATTTACACCATTTAACAAAAAGGGCTCTTTCTGAAACAAGACCTACCTTTTGACAAATTTGGTGTAATTCCGTTCAGCAGTTCGAGCTGTAGCTTTGTCTAAAGTTTCCTATGGAAAATAACAAGGGGAAAACGCGTTTTGGGACCCCCCTTTTTTCTCGACCCCCGCTTCACGAATCACCCCGAAACTTTCAAGACAGGAGCTGACCGGAGCGGGCCACTAGTTTCGAAAATTTCGCGAAGATTCGTCAACCGGCGCCAAAGTTATTGGGGAAACAAAAAACGCTTTTCCTATGGAAACTAGGTCCTAACTATAACTACCTACTGGCGACCACCAGTAGGTAATATATATATATAATTGTTACCTACTGGTGGTCACCCAAAGGTAGTTATAGTTAGGGCTATGTTTCCATAGGAAAAGTGTTTTTTGACTTGCCTATATCTTTGGCACCAATTGACGAATCTTCACAAACTTTCCCCAAAAAGTGGGCCTGTAATTCTAGTTGTGCATGAAAAGTTTCGGGGCGATCTCGTAAATGGGGGCTGAAAAAAAGGGGGGTAAAAAAGTGCATTTCCTATGTTAATTCCCATGGGGATTTTAGACATGACTAAAGCCGGAACTGCTGAATGGAATTACACCAAGTTTGGCAGAGAGGTAGGTCCTGGTTCAAAAAGCACCCTTTTTGTTATTTGGTGTAAATCCATTCAGTAGTTTTTGAGTTGTTAAAAACAAAACAAATTTGTATACATAGGGATGCTACCCCTCTGCGAATCCGCCCAATCTCGTGCAGAGATCTGATAGGCTGCCAACACTTCAACCAGGAAGTGTTGGTATCCAGATTGGGACATGGTTACAAAATAAAGAAATGGGGGCAGGGTAGGAATACACCGATCCCCGCGCTCTGGATCTGGGACCCACCAGGGCAAAAAAGCATTAAAAAACAAATTTTATGTTGCAAAAATCACAACGGATTAGCGAATTCGTGGCAAAAGTTGAAAAAAATACATGCGTGATCTCCCCTACTTGTTTTTAAAAAAGCCCCTGGGTAGACTAGGTCCAGGGGCATGAGGGTAATCAAAAAAAGGAAGGGGCACACTGGGACCCCTCCTAGTACTCTTTTAGGCCACGGGACCACCACCTCTCTGGGGCTTTATTTAAATATTGGAAGGGGGCAGCACGGACCCTCTTCATTGGGCTCTTTGAAGCCCCAGGGACCACCACCTCCTTTGGCTTTATGAAAAGTGAGGCGGGCCACGCAGGCCCCCCTCCTGGGGCTTTTATATGCCCCAAGGACCGCCACCTCCCTGGGGCTAAATGAATAAGTTGCTGGGGAGCCGCGCAGACCCTCAGGTCCCACCACCTCCCCAGGGCCAAATACAATTTGAAAAAATGATATACGGCCCGGGGACCACCACCTCCCCGCCACCCTCTAGGACTATTAATGGCTCTGGAAATAGCTGTTTGCTTTTGCTTGTCGGGATACAAGCGAGAGCAAACACTAACTCAGCTCCCACCAAGCAGGAGCTGTCAAACTGCTCCCGCTTGCTGGGAGCAGAGTTTTCAACTGTTTCCCTGCCTGCTGTCCTGCTGGCAGGGAAACAAACAGATGAAACAATAGCTCCCACACACAGGGAGCTGCATTTTGAGCAACTCCCTCTGTGCAGGAGCAATATCGGCTCTAACAGATGGCAGAGAGCCAGCTGGGACTGTGTGGGCCTTGAGGCTCCCCCCTTGGTCCCCAATGATACACACTGAGTTCCCGCGATGGGGCAAGGATACCCATGGTATTTTTATTTATTTATTTATTTGAAAAGTTTTATATAGCGCTGGCTAGACCCGTAGGTATCAGAGCGCTTTACAAGAGGATCAGCGAGTTACAGGTCACATAGTTACATAGCCAAGTATATCAATAGAAGAAAAACATGAGATTACACAATAATGTGAGTTATTAGCATGTATACACGTCTTATGGGGAGTGAAAGGTAGAGGGGGAAAGGTAAACAGGGGTAAGGAATACAGGTAGGAAACACAACGGGGAGGCGAGGGAAAACAATGTCCGATGTCCGGCTGGGTAGGTGGCGGCCGAAGGGTGAACTAGAGCCAAACTCCTCTATAGCTGCATAGGACAGCTCCACCGGGCATCGGCCAAGGTTGCTCGGGCACCGCTGTAGGTACAGATAGTTATGGTTTCCGCCCAGGGGGCATCGTCATATTTCCATCGAGAGCACCGGTCACGGTGTTGCTGGGAAGCGCCGTCCGCCTCCTCCTCCAGCTCATTGCAGTGACCCGGAGACCGAGTGAGGGTGTGTCGGGGAAGAGGCAGGTAGAGTCACTATACTTTATTTTCTTATTGGATGTGGTGTAATACCCAGAGCTGCCGACGATGGAACCAGGTCCGAGTCTCAGCATCGCAAAACATCCTGTGATTCTGGGGAATTCACTTCATCTCCCCGTGCCCCCCCCAAAAAAAATGAACGCGTAACATAACTGATACTTATGTAAAGGGTCTGGTTCGCGCCATGTAAAACAGCCAAAAAATAATTGTGCGTTAACTGTAGTTAGTAACACGGGCTGCTTCCAGGCTATGAGCTTCTCTCGCACTGTCAGAAGGTAGGTGAGCCGTCAAAGAGCAACTTTAGGGGATATCGCTGCCCCCGAAGAGCTCACAGGTCTTGTATGGAGCATTCAGACAGTTCTCGCTTTTAGTCAAGTACACATTGCATTCTGGGAATGTTATGTTTACGCCGTCATCTGGAACAATAGCACTATAAGTTGTACCGTGCGACTTGCTGTTAAAAGAAGGCATTCCACGTGACTCTATGTGTACCTGGCAGCCCTTGCAGCAAGTGCCCAGGTCCAGGGCTGGACTCTGAACCCAAAGCAGCCCTAACACATTTAGTCAGACCACCAGCCCCCCTACGGTGCAAGGCGAGAGCAGCAAGCGACCCTGGCCACTACAAGGGGGTTTGAGAAGCCAGCCCAGAGCACTTAAAGACTGTCCCCTCCTCCTCGTGCAGATTGCAGGTCGAGGCTCACGCACCTCACAACCGGAGATTAAAAAAAACGCAGATCATTTAAAACACTGCACTCTAATTTAGCTAGGATTTTACTGCTTTTGTTGTATTGTACCTTATTTGTTGGGCATTCTTGCAATATATTGCGTGCACAATGAGGGTTACATTGAGTTTTAGATTGGTGAGATTTGCAGTCTGTGTTGTTGGTTAGCTGGTTTTCAGAGTTTCATACCTGCCAACATACAAAATATTTTCACTGTGTGTGGAGGGGCGGGCATGGTGCCGAGAGCTCACTAAAAAGCACTGTGCCCCTCACCAAGCCCCCTTTCAAAAAACAAGCATTTGCAATGCAACAGGTCTCGCATCTACGCGAGTCTAAGCCATTGGCACTGTAAATGACAATGTGTTTCACCTAAGTTTCAAAAACCAAAACATAAATAAAAGGCATTGTCATTTACAATGCCAACAGCTCAAACTCGCATAAATGCGAGACCTGTTGCATTGCAAATACTTGTTTCTTTAATTATTGTTCACAACCTTGTTCTGCTCCATAAATGCTTAAGACCTCAAAGATGTGTGCTAAGTACTCTCTATACTAAAGTAAACATGCCTGGGCATGGGGGATGGGGTCCCTGGAGCCTAAATCGGCCCAGGGAGGGGGGCTGCGCATCCCCTCTGCCCCTTTGAATTTTGGCCAGCCCCGGGGGATGGGGTCAAAGGGAAAACAGAGGGCAGAAAAACGAGCAGAAAAGGAAAACAGAGCAGAAGAGGGCAAAACAGACGGCAGATAAATGAGTAGAAAAGGTCAAACAGATGGCAGAACAATGAACAGAAAAGGCAAAACAGAGTAGAAGAGTGCAAAACAGAGGGCAGTAAACTAGCACAAACGGCAAAACTGAGGGCAGAAAAACGAGCAGGAAAGGCAAAACAGAGGGCAGAAAAACAAGCAAGAGAGGCAAAACAGAGGGCAGAAAAATGTGAAGGAAACACAAAACAGAGGGCAGAAAAATTAGCAGAAAAGGCAAAACAGAGGGCAGCAGTTAGACTGGCAGCAGAGGGTAGCAGACTGTCGGCAAGCTAGACAGTAGAACTGTCGCAGGGGAAGCTCCACATCTGTAAAAGACAAATGATTCTGACCTCCTGAACTTGACAAAGGCAAAGCAAGTGTGTTTTCTTGGCAATTCCACATTGAAAAACGATCAGAAATGCTTTGTGGAGGTGAATGCATTGTTGGTCTATTGGAGCGCAATGTGTAGTGACTGTGACAAGTGAGTTCTTTCTTGCCCTTTCCTGGTGAGAGCAGCGTCCATGGTTCTCCCTTTAAATCACAACGAGTACACGAATGTGCAAAATCACCTGAAGTTCTACCTGTTTGGCCCCGCCCACCTTAGTAGTATGCAATGGTCTTCCTGCCTTTTGCTCGGATGATAGGCAGCTTACCAAAAGGCCCCTCAGCGCTTTTCCCAAAAATGTTGGTGATGCGTTCTTGATGCTGAGGAAAATGAGGATATCGCCACAACAAAGAAGCACTTACTTCATATAGCTAAGAGGAAGGACCTTTGTTTAGAGGAGATACCTCTTTGTACTCTCGCCACCTTCTCTATAGGAAGATTCATGTTATCACAAATTTCTGGATAAAGACACATGAGGAAAAATCAGATTGCCAAAACACACTAGTGACATTTCCTTGTGCTCCATTATGCAACTGTAGTGTAGAATACGTGCTGGACATTTACCCAAGGGGGTCGCACTTAGTACTGAACCAGCAGAAAGTACTCCACTTGGGTAGATATTTTGGGCAAAACTGTGGACTTTTTTGGGATAAAGGGGCAGGTGCAGTTCTGTTGTGGCCCAGTCACTGACACAGCTACTGACACATGCATACACATACTTAGATACCCACTCATATACTCAGGCACCCACACACCTATAGACAGACCCATTCAGACACTGATACACTGACTCACAGACCCACTCAGACACCTACACCCACTCACAGACCCACTCACACATTCACTCACCAACCTAGTCAGACACTCTCACACATACTCATAGACCTACTCAGACCCTCATGCACCCACTCACAGATGCACTCAGACACTCTCACACCCACTCACAGACCTACTCAGAGACTCACAGACCAGCTCAGAGACTCACACACCCATTCACAAACCCACTCAGACACTCATGCACTCACTCACAGACTGACTCACACACTCATGGAGGCACTCTCACACCCAGTTACGCTCAGATTTCACTCATACAAAACCAGTGAAATTCAGCAGTTATATTTACCTGAGCTAACTATAATTTACACCCCTGCAATGCACTGCTTATGACCTCATATATTACATCACTCATGACATGGTCAGTGACATCGCTAATGATATCACTGAACCACTCACACACACACTCACACCCCTATAAATCCTCTCATACACCCACTCACACGCCCACATAACCACTTACATACCCATTCGCAGACCCATACAAGTTCTCATACAACCACTCACTCATCTATTGAGCCACTAACACACCCACTCACTCACTCACTCATACAACTACTCATATAACCATTAACTCACCCATATAGCCATTCACACACCCACTCACTCACCCATACAGCCTCTCAACACAGCCACTCACTCATCCATACAAGCACTCACACACTGACTCACACACCCACATAACCACTTACATACCCATTCACACATCCGTACAAGCACTCACACATCTGCTCATTCACCCCTATAGCCATTCACACAGACACTCACTCTCCAATACAGCCACTCACACACCAACTCATTAGCTAAATACCCACTATAACAGCCACAGTGACACCCAGTCACTCACTCATATGGACATTCAGACACCCACTCACTCACCCATACAGTCACTCACATAGCCACTCACTCACACATACAGCTACTCAAAGACCCACTTATACATGGATACACACAGTCACACAGCCACTCACATAATATATGTTAGAAATAGTATTACTCATTAGTAGTACACAATGTATACACATTTAACTTTTGTGGTCCCTTGGTATATATGTTTAATATCATAAATGTTTCAAAAACACTTACAATCACTGGATGATGCCATCAGTGATGTCATCAATGATGTCACTGACCATGTAATGAGTGATGTAATATGTGAGGTCATAAGCAGTGCATTGTGGGGGTGCAAGTTATAGTTAGTTTAGGTAACTATAACTGCTGAATTTCACTGTTTCGTACGAGTGAAATCTGAGTCTAATTATAATATCCCTGTAACCTTTGACTTTTACAGTGAATTTGTAAGGTTTTTTTAATTCTATTTACTAACTATAATGTCCCTGTATAGCTAAATCCTGTGCACACATACATAATAAAACAAGTAAATACAAGTGTCAACGTAAGCAATAGGTACAGATTTCTTGAGTGTTGCTGAATATTCTTTATTGTGGTAAAAAACGCAACCAGCCGACACGTGTTTCGTCAGGGAAAAGTAGTCCCATGACTCTTCAGGGCTGTAGAGAGTTGCGTGAACTCGGTGACGTCCCAGGGCCGGTGATAATTCCAACCCGGCTGGGCACCCTTATAACAAAGTAGGACTTCAAAGCAGCAAAAATTGAAGCGTCTGTAAGGATTCTTAGTGATGTATCGTATTCGGAAAGCCGGTGATAATTCCAACCCGTTGTAGTTGTAGTTGGGGCAGAACATGTGTGTGTGTCACCCATGTCCTAGGGTAGAAGACAATTCGCGCGTCCTGGCGGCACCAATTTCGTCGTAGGTGCCCCAACTACAACTTCATTCTGACACGTACTCCACACATTGGATGAAAATTAATCCCTGACATTATAATCAATATATATTTGGACTCAACATATCCCCTACTCGCGGCACCTTTGATTGTGACATTTTAACAAAGATTACCTCATTACTTGCAATTCATCACTGATTACGCATTAGGACAGCCGGGTTGGAATTATCACCGGCTTTCCGAATACGATACATCACTAAGAATCCTCACAGACGCTTCAATTTTTGCTGCTTTGAATTCCTACTTTGTTATAAGGGAGCCCAGCCGGGTTGGAATTATCACCGGCCCTGGGACGTCACCGAGTTCACGCAACTCTCTACAGCCCTGAAGAGTCGTGGGACTACTTTTCCCTGACGAAACACGTGTCGGCTGGTTGCGTTTTTTACCACAATAAAGAATATTCAGCAACACTCAAGAAATCTGTACATATTGCTTACGTTGACACTTGTATTTACTTGTTTTATTATGTATGTGTGCACAGGATTTAGCTATACTGTTTTGCTGTAGGGTCTTCCCTACACACATTGAGGGGTTACAAGGGTCTCCCCTTCCTGGTCAGCACCATACCCACTAGTTTACCCAGACACACAGAACGTAAATTTGCTGAGCGCCAAGACTTCCTATATACTAAAACCCTCATCTTAGTTGTCTATAATGTCCCTGTAACCTTTGTTTTTTTCTTTATTGGGGGATACCTCCAAATCCATTTTTTATTATAACTTTTAACACTGTATACTGCCAACTAACCCCTAAACCCTAAAAACACCCTTACCACACTATGTTCCTACCCACCCATAAACCCTAAAAATACCCTTACCACACTATACACAGCCCAGCACTAAACCTTAAAAATGCCCTTACCTCCCTATACCCTTATCCACCCCTAAACCCACAAAATACCCTTGCCACCCTATATACTTACCCATCCCAAACCCTAATAATACTCTCACTACCCTATAGCCTTACCCATCTCTAAACCTTCAAATACCCTTACCACCCTATACCCACCCCAAAACCCTAAAATACCCACCACCTGTTCCCCTACCCACCCCATAACCCTAAAAATACCCTTACCTCCCTCAAGAGCACGGACAAGGAATCTGACATTGCACCTGACCGATGGGAGCATAGAAGAAAAACCTGCACCTGCCAGGCAAGGGCAATGCCAGCTCCCACTTCACCCAGGATAGGTACATGAGCGAAGCTGATGGGGCCGTGGGAGGCCTGGGGCTCCCCCTGCGGCCCTCAGTGCTATTTGTTGTGGATTCCCCGGTTGGGCAGCCACCTAAGGTCCTTGGGTATGAGGTCCCCAGGGCCAGTATTGGCTAAGGGAGGGGCGACATGCTCCCCCTTAAAAAAAATTGGCCCCGGGTGTTGGGGTCCCAGGGGCCTGTAAAGGCTTAAGGAGGGGGGGCGCACCCACTCCTCCCCAGTATTATATTAAAAAATAGAAAGCAAAGAATTGCTGGCTCCTGCTGGCACCCTGAATGGGTGCTGGCAGGGAAGTCCACAGGGCTGTGGGGTCCCTGCGGCTCCCTCTGCAACCAAAATAAAAATAAGCATCTGGGCACCAGAACACGCAACAAAAATATTAAAAAATGAATAATAAATAAGCAGCAGGAGCTGCTCATTTATTATTTACTGCCCCTAGCATGGAACACTCCATAATGCCCTAGGGCATTTTCACATAACATATTGTTATGCTTGTGGTGCCCCTAGAAGAGGCAGGGGCACCACCAAACATTGTTTAATGTTGTGGGGGGCTGCAGGGAGTGTAGCAGCCCCCATCAACATTAAAAAAAACATTAAGGCCCAATTACGGTATGACCACCGTGGTGGCGGTCGGATTGTGCTCCCTTACACTACAGCTTGTGCTGCGGGCAGGAAAAGGGCCACAGCACAGCCGTCCTGTTAAGGAGCAATTTGTGCATATCCATGCACTGTGTGCCATGCACCATGTAGTGCATGGCACATGGTGCATGGCTGTGAGTGGGGGCAATTTGCAGTGGCCCACAGGAGATGGGGGCCCTGTTTGGGGCCCCCAAATTCCCTTTCCAACAGCCTTCTCTTGGCAGTTGGACCATCATGAAAAGGCTGTTGGAGAGGAATCCTAACTTTAATACTCATAAATGCCTTTTGTGAGTACCGAAAGTCGTAAAGTTAGGATTTTTCTCAGTTTAGGAGTAGTAAAGTTAGGAATCCTAACTTTAGTACTCCTAAATGCCTTCTGTGAATACCGAATGTCGTAAAGTTAGGATTTTGTCTCAGATTACTTTTGTGAATTGGGCCCAATGTCTCTGAGTCTTTTTTGTAAACATTTTTTAGCCCACAAAATGCTAAATTAAAAATATGTAAAAACAAAGACTCACAGCCATGTTGATTTAATTTTTATTGAAAGAAAACTTTATTAAGCATTTTTATAAACATTACATTGTGTGAATTACTGAAACATACATTTGATTACAAATTTTGATGATTTTGGAGAAAGATGATAGATCTGCTTTATATTTATTGATATGCTCACCCCTTGATAAAGCCAATAGGCCCACTTTTTATATTTTGGTGTTGTGACACTTGACAAAGACAGTAAGAATGCAGCCAAGCTCTGTGACCAACTCCATGCCGCGCACAGCTGAATGCTGTGCACTGTGTGGGCTGGCTTGACTGCGAGGGGTTGGATGGAGGGCCTGGATGTAGGGCATTCCCTGCAGCCAAATCCACAACACGCACTGCTGAAGGTTGTGTACGGCGTGGGGTTGGCTTCCTGTTGCAGCATCTTCCCAGCCTGGTTACCTGCCAATGACCACGCCACACATGGAGCTTAGTATTACATGTCTTTATTCTGCTGTGTGCAACTGTGAACTCAACTTTCTAAAAGAAGCTTTCATGGCCTTGTGCTCTGACACTATGTCACAGCTCTACGGAGTCAGTTAGGAACCAAAAGGGTTCCATCATAAAATATCGCATGACACTACATCTCCACCTCTGTTAAATAAAAATATATTTTGACACATCAACAAACATATATATACAATCACATTTCTTCATTCAACCTTCTTGGTGCTTTAATTAGTCCACCTGATCTGGTTACGGAAAGCTGGGAGCTGTCATCTTCACTGTCAGAAATCTTCGAAGACTGTGAAGAAGTAACAGCATCACTGGGTTTTCAGGTTCAGTCTTTCTTTCACCATGTTGATCAGAAGACTGATTAATTAAATGCCAAAAGTGAGAAGAGTCTATGGTAACAGACTTCCCTGGGCACTGGCCAGTCACCATGTGTCCCTTGGTGGACACAACATGGACAGATGCAGCATCATATGGAGCATCATATTTTCTCCTTTGCAGTTGGCGAGCGATCACTAGCTCACCCGTCTTAAACTCAATGTTCTTTGCATGTCACCTCTTGTCGGCATAGGCTTTCGTCTTTTCCTTGTTAACCAAGTCTATCATTTGAGTTGTATTCTCACCTCCTTCTCTTTTGTTGGTCCATTGAGGTAACTTGGTTGTCATTGCTCTCCCGAACATCAAAGTTACAAGACTTTTACCTGTGATTGAGTGAGTTGTTGTACAATAGGCTCGTAAGATGGAATTAAACACTGTGTCAATTTGCCTCAATTGATGTTGCTGCTTGGCCTTCTGGGGTGCGTCGAACTTTGCCTCTGGAATGTTCTAGTGGCGATTTTGTCTTCGCGCTGTGATGCACTTGCTTTTTTCTTCACTATACAAATCTATTTACAAATTGAGCTTCTCAAGAGTTGCAAGCTGTACTGCTTTCTTTAGTGTACTCATAAAATGCTCAACAAGTCAGTTGGTCAGCGGCCACAAAGGTGTACTCTTCTGATGCTTTCCATTATGCTCCAGAAAATCTTTGAATTATCAACTGTTGAACGGCGGGCCATTATCAGGGATCCTATATTAATGGAAATTGAGAGTACTCATCCACAATTACCATCAGATGATGTCTATTGTCGAGTGGACCAAAGAAATCGATGGATATTCTCTCCCATGCATGCTTAGGGAGTTCTGACATGGTAAGAGTATGTTGAGTAATGTTTGTGGAGAGGCAGCTATGTAGATGACATGACTTGAGTTCCTTTTCAACCCTCTCATCTAAATATGGAAACCAAACTCGATCTCGGTGAGTTCTCTTTGTGGCAACAATTCCACAATGTTTTTGTAAGCCACTTCAATTATTTTCTGTCTTAAACTCGCCGGAATTTGGATTCTCAACCCTTGCAGTATAACTCTTTCCTGAGTTTTAGACAGGGCATCTTTTACGTTTTGTACTTTTGGTATTCACCCTCACTGGTGAGAGGTTGAGCGTGTTGGTTCCACGGCTGATGTGTAATTATATATTTCAACTTCAACATGTCGCTATCATGGCTCGGGGCAGTGATCTGGGCTAATGATATGGCAGCGGCCATATTTGACTTAACAATGAAATTAATGTAAGCTTTAACCGTCTTGGATGGAGTACCTAGACATTGTTTAGGCACTCTGGAAAATAAGTCAACATGGTTTTGACCCTTCCCTGGATGATGTACAATGGCATAATCATACTCTTGTAATCAGAGTCCCCACCGTTGAATTTTAAGGCAGCATCTAGGCTTTTGGATTGCCAAAGATAGTCAATCAAGCTTAATCCGTTTCCAGCAAAAAAGGCTTTCCATACAGGAATACATGGAAATGTTCACAAGCCCATGCTACGGCCAAACTTTCTTTCTCGGGTTGAGAGTAAGCTCGTTCTGTTTGGGACAAATGTCTACTGGCATATACTACAATATGCCTTCGAGCATGGGGGTGTCTACTGTGCTGTGCCAGGATAGCGCCTAACCCAACTGGGCTTGTTTGATTTTCTTGAAACTTCTCGCACAACCTTGTGATCACTTGAATGAAACATTTTTCTTCCTTAACTCTGGGAAGGGAGCACTTATGGTAGCGTAACTTGAACAGTAACTGGCCATGCCAAGAAATTAACGTATTAAAGTAACATCTTGTGGGGGATCAGCATTTGACAGCACTCGTACTTTAGCAGGATCAGGTGTCATACCCCATCAGAAAAGATATAGCCAAAGAATTTTAACTTTGTCTTGGGGAACTAACACTGATATGCATTTAAAGTCAGGCCTGCATCAGTCAGCAAACGACATACTTGGGGGAGAGCTTTATCATGATCCTTCTGTGGAGCTCCGAAAATCAATGTGTCAATGATGTAGTTGAATGTATTCACAACTGGCTGTGTGGCACGTCGAATGACATCTTGGTAAAGTTCTGAAGCTGATGACATACCAAAACTGAGTCTTTTATATCGAAACAGACGGACATGTGTAAAAAAGGTTGTAATATACCTACAATCTTCTTCGAGTTCCAACTAATGATAACCTTTATTTACCTCAAGGCGAGGGAAAAACTTTGCACCATTTAATTGAGTTATCATGTCAGCAGTATGTGGACCTGGATGTTGTTCTCATTCAAGTGCCATGTTTGCTTGGGGCATATCAGTGCATATGCGTACAGCTCTTTCAGTGTCCTTTTTGGGCACTACCACTATGGGAGAAACCCATGGTGTCGGGTCAGTTGAATGCTCAATAATGTCATGCTTAAGTAATGATTCAAGATCTTTTTCAACATCTTCTTGTAAATGAAAACCAACTCCTTTATGTCTCTGAGCAACAGGATGGAAATCATCATTAATATGTAACTTTACTTTCGTAGTCTTTAGCTTTCCCAAACCATGAAACAATGAATGAAATTGACTTACTATTTTGTGGTGAGCATTCATATTGTAATTCACAGAAATCAGTCCCATATCAGCAGCGGTACTGAAACTGAGCCAATAGGCACTTGATGCTGTACCTTGAAGCAAATGGATGGGTGCTTGCACCTTTGTTTTTTTGTGTTTCAATGTTGCTACAAATGAACCTTGACTTTTTATGGGCGTTTATGCAGTCAAAGTATATATACACTTTGGTTTTCGATGGCGTGAGTCGAGGCAATGGAGACAAGTCAGTGCATTACTCTTCCGACATTATGTTTATCAATACGCTACTGTTGATGAAAGGTATTGAGCAGTCATTTATTTTCAATGTCATTTTCGGATAATGTTTGCATGACTTTGATGCTTTGGCTGAGACTTTTCTTTGGATCACATTTTTCCTCACATGCAGTCAGTCCGAAATGCGCACGTTTCTCTGAGGTAAACATTGACATGGCACACTTGTCTTCCTCACTCTAATTGAATATTGAGGTGGACAAACAGTTTGACGATGATTTAGATGTCAATCGACTTTGTTCATTGTCAATTTGCCTCAATTGATGTTGCTGCTTGGCCTTCTGGGGTGCGTCGAACTTTGCCTCTGGAATGTTCTAGTGGCGATTTTGTCTTTGCGCTGTGATGCACTTGCTTTTTTCTTCACTATACAAATTCTCACAAAATGGTTATGTAGGAAGCTGGCTCTGTGTATACTATACCAAAATGAGGTATAGTGTGCACAGAGGCCAGTGGAACCCCAGATGTAGGCAGAGGTAAAAGTAGATAGCACCTTACTCTCTATTTATGGAAGTGTGGGCGAGCAGTAAGGCTTTATCAGAGGGTAGTGTTAAGCATTTGTTGTACACACTCAATCAGCAAATGATTTCACACACTCAAAGACTGAACTCAGACCAATTTGATTTGTATAAAAATATTATTTAGTTCTATTTATTCTCTAGAACCAAGCAAGCCTGGCACAGGTAAGTGAAATAAATGCTTTGCAAACTCTTATGCAGTGTTTTACAATTGAATGCAGGTTCAAATGCAGTTGTTTGAAATACAGGTAAGTCAATATGTCAAAATTACTTTTAAGTTACTTTTTAGATTACTTTGTACGTTACTTTTTAGATTACTTTTTAAGTTACTTATGCTAATCAGTGTGATATGCCTAGATATCACACTGAGACATCTCCTAGACAAAAGGTATGTAAATCAGTTTTTGTACAGTTGCAGTTTTTCAAGTTTTCATACAAACCAACTCCACACTTAGAACAATTTTCAAGTCAAGCAGTCAATGCAATCCTATGGAAGGAAATTGAGTTATCGGTTTACAGGTTAGTACAAGTTTGTGGGAGTTAGTATTCTGGAGTTAGAACCAGGGTACCCCAGGGTTAAGGTTGAACTCTTGAAGCACCCTCAGTGGCACTAAGGCGGCCGGGTGCGGAGTGCTGAGGCACAATGTTATCCAATGGGGATAGGGGGTCTCCGGTTGGTGGCTGCTCACGAGCATGCCACAGGGTTGTGGGAGCAGAGCTCCTGGTGTTAGGCTCAGGGCAATGGGGGATCCGAGTTAGCACCCAAAGTACACCCGCAGCGGCGCAGGGGCGGCTGGGTGCAGGGTGCTGTTTTGGTGTCGGGTACCCTGTTTTTTTCAATGGGGATTTTCCGGTTGCAACAAAGACTGCAGGCTCGGGGACGAAGATCTTCTGGAGATGACCACCGGTTGGAGAGGTAAGTTAGGATCTCGTCAAAGGAGGGGAACTAAGGGCTTTTGAATGATTTATTACTCAGGTCCGGCATACATGCCCAAATATAAGTGAAAACAGAAGTAGTATGCCGTTCCTAACACGTCGTGCAGGTAATGGTATGTGATCGAAGGGTTTAACCAGTAAGTGGATATTTAAGATGGGCAGGAGAAGAGTTTCCTCCTTTCGGAAAAGACCCTCACACACCCAGCATGCTAGGTGTCTTGCTTCATCATCGGGTCTGCTCCTTATCGGGTCGGCGCTGCAATACCCAATCGGCACCCGTGATGGGGCCTTCTTGGCAGAGATCTTTATTCCTAATGCCGTTGGGTGCAGTGCGTGTGAGGGCCCTAAAAATAGTGTAGGTGATGATGATGTGTAAGGATGTGAAAGTAAAACAGGGAATAGTGGTCCACTCAGAACAATTTTAATGAGTTGTGGTCACTACTCTGACTAAAAACAGAAAAGGCGCACACTCTCACTCTAAGGTATGTGAGGAGATATGCCACTGAATAGGACCACAACTCATTAAAATTGTTCTGAGTGGACCACTATTCCCTGTTTTACTTTCACATCATTACACATCATCATCACCTACACTATTTTTTAGGGCCCTCACACGCACTGCACCCAACGGCATTAGGAATAAAGATCTCCGCCAAGAAGGCCCCATCACGGGTGCCGATCGGGTATTGCAGCGCCGACCCGATAAGGAGCAGACCGATGATGAAGCAAGACACCTAGCATGCTGGGTGTGTGAGGGTCTTTCTCCGAAAGGAGGAAACTCTTCTCCTGCCCATCTTAAATATCAACTTACTGGTTAAACCCTTCGATCACATACCATTACCTGCACGACGTGTTAGGAACGGCATACTACTTCTGTTTTCACAGGTAAGTAAGGATGCCTGGGGATGCTGGGACACCGTCGGTTGGGCCACCCAAGGCCGTGGGACATCGGGTGCAGGGGTGTCTTTAGGCGTCGGGTTTTCCTTACCAGCTCCGGTCGCGGTCGGGGGGATCCTCCAGAGAGAGGCTGCAGGCTTCGCTTGGAGATTCGAGGCAGGTCAGAGATCACCAGATCTCAGGTCTGGATCGCCGGGGAGACCTCCTCGTGGTGTTGGGTCACTCGAACTCGGGCCATAGGAGACGAGTGCAGAGTCGTGCAGCCTCGCGGATTTGGCCGGAGCCAGAGTCTGTGGGTGAGCAAATCCATTGCAGACGGTAGACAAAGTCTTTCTTGTGGAAGGCCGGGAAGGTCCTCAGGGTTCTTGAGGTTGCTGGCTGCAGGACACAATGGGATTTCGCTGGAGCAGGTTCGAGGTGGGGACAAGCTGGTAGGGCTGTGGCCAAGTCAGTGGGCATCCTCCTCTTCTTAGTTTCAGCACAGCTCTTCGGCCCTTCTTCTTCTCTTCTTCTTGGTCGGGTCTTGTCTGAGGAGGCAAGGTTCAAGAGTGCCTCCAAATTCTAGATTTAGGGGCGTTGCAGGTAAGTAAAGGTTGGGACCAATGGGTCTCTTCCTTGGGGTGGGTACACCCCCTATTATCCCACCCACCAGTGGGAGGGGGGCATATGCCTCACTCTGGTTGGCTGAGTCCCCCCATCTGCAAGATGGCGGGGACTGAGAGTTTTGCTTCACCTCGCCTCCCCCTCCTAAAGGGTGGGGTTGGCAAAGGTGGGCACACCTCCCTTCCTCAGTTGGGTTCCCCGCCGATTCTCCTGCCAAAGTGGGGGTCAGAACCGGTGGGGGCCAGTTGCTGGAAGCAGCAAAGGCCTGTGGAAGCTCACAAAGGCACCAAGCCTTTGAAGCTTCCCCTTCGTGGACCCTGCCCATCCTGGGGGAGGAAGCTTGGAGCCTTGTTCCAGGATGTGCATTGTTTCAGAACCCCAAGAGCAGCAGGCTCTCGACCCAGGGGTCCAGAAACATGTCTGGTGGTGGCAGCTGGGGAGCAGTCACTCAGCCTGGACACTAGAGTTGGGTCGTTTTACAGGGGGCATCTCTAAGATGCCCTCTGTGTGCATTTTTCATTAAATCCCACACTGGCATCAGTGTGGGTTTAATGTGCTGAGAAGTTTGATAGCAAACTTCCCAGTTTTCTGTAAAGCCATTATGATACTGTGGAGTTCGTAATGACAAACTCCCAGCACCATATACTCTGAATGGCATTACTGCACTTACAAAGTCTAAGAACTGGCTTAGACACTGTAGGGGTACAGGGCTAATGCACCTGTACCCTCACCACTGGTATAGTGCACCCAGCTAGAGGGGTGACTGACCTATGCCAGGGCAGTGGTTTGTGGGCATGGCACACAGGGATGTGTGCCATGTTAACTCTTCACTTTGTTCTGTACCAAAACACCCTGCCTGCAAAGGCAGTGTGTGTGTGTAAAGGTACAGGGCCTCTAAGGGTGGCACAATAAGTGCTGCAGCCCTTAGAGGCCTTCCCTGGCCACAGTGCCCTTGGTACCTGTGGTACAATTTACAAGGGACTGACCTGCGGCCAACGAGTGCCAATTGGGTTTTGTTTTCAATGCAGTTTAGGGAAAGAACATAGGCCCTGGGTACCTGTTTGGCAGGAACCCAGGGCACACTCAGTCAAAGTACAACAGCAGTTTAGCAAAAAGTGGGGGCAACCATGCAAAAAGAGGGCACTTTCTTACACAACCCCCCCCAAACAAAAGATGATGAGACTTACCTTTCCCTAGCGAGTCTTCAGTTGTCTAAGTGAAAGAGCCTGGAAAGTCCATCTGCATTGGCATGGGCAGTCTCAGGTCTGTGTTCCACTATAAAGTCCATTCCCTGTAGGTGAGATGGACCACCTCAAAAGTTTAGGATTTTCACCTTTCATCTGCATTAACCATTTGAGAGGTCTGTGGTCAGTTTGAACTAAGAAATGAGTACCAAACAAGTATGGTCTCAGCTTCTTCAGGGACCAAACCACAGCAAAGGCTTCCCTCTCAATGGCACTCCAACGCTGCTGCCTGGGGAGAAGTATTCTGCTTATAAAAGCAACAGGTTGGTCCTGGCCTTCATCATTGGTCTGGGATAGAACCGCTCCTATCCCTAGCTCAGAGGCATCAGTCTGCACTATGAACTGCTTGGTATAGTCTGGAGCTTTGAGAATTGGTGCTGAGCACATTGCCACTTTTAGGGCATCAGACGCCTTTTGACAGCTAACTGTCCAGTTTACCTTTTTGGGTATCTTCTTGGAGGTAAGTTCTGTGAGGGGAGTCACAATGGACCCATATCCCTTCACAAACCTCCTGTAGTACCCAGTCAAGCCAAGGAATGCCCTGACTTGCGTCTGGGTTGTTGGAGCTACCCAGTCCAGGATGGCCTGGATCTTGGGTTGTAGGGGTTGCACTTGGCCTCCACCAACAAGGTGGCCCGAGTATACAACTATTCACTGTCCTATCTGGCATTTGGATGCCTTGATAGTTAGGCCTGCAGTTTGCAGGGCTTTTAAAACCTTCCCCAGGTGGATCAGGTGATCCTGCCAGGTGGAGCTAAATACAGCAATATCATCTAGATATGCTGCACTAAAGGACTCCAATCCAGCAAGGACTTGATTCACCAACCTTTGAAAGGTGGCAGGGGCATTATTTAAACCAAAAGGCATAATAGTAAACTGATAATGCCCATCAGGTGTGGAGAATGCTGTCTTTCCTTTTGCTCCTGGTGCCATGCCAATCTGCCAGTACCCCGCAGTTAAGTCAAAGGTACTTAGAAATTTGGCTGCACCTAACTTATCTATCAATTCATCAGCTCTTGGGATAGGGTGAGCATCTGTCTTGGTGACAGAGTTGAGCCCTCTATAGTCCACACAGAACCTCATTTCTTTCTTTCCACCCTGTGGATGAGGTTTGGGGACTAGAACTACTGGACTGGCCCAGGGGCTCTCAGAGGGTTCAATAACCCCTAGCTCCAGCATCTTGCTGACTTCAGCCCTGATGCTTTCTTTGACTTGATCAGACTGTCGATAGATTTTGTTCTTGACAGGTACACTGTCACCAGTGTCCACATCATGGGTACACCAGTTTGTCTGACCAGGGGTCAAGGAAAAGAGCTTAGCTTACTTTTGCAAGACTTGCTTGCAATCAGCCTGCTGTTGGGCAGAGAGGATGTCTGAATAGACAACTCCATCCACTGACCCATCTTTGGGGCTGTAAGAGAGGAGGTCAGGGAGAGGTTCACTCTCTGTCTCCTGATCCTCATCAGTCACCATCAGCATGGTGATGTCAGCCGTGTCATGGAAAAGCTTAAGGCGGTTCACAAGGATCACCCTTTTGGGTGTCCTGCATGTGCCCAAGTCAACCAAGTAGGTGCCCTCACTTTACTTTTCTAAGATGGGGTAAGGACCATTCTATTTGTCCTGGAGACCCCTTGGTGCCACTGGCTCCAAAACCCACACCTTTTGCCCTGGTTGGAACTCCACCAGTGCAGCTTTTTGGTCATACCGGTGCTTCTGGCTGTCCTCAAGATTTTTGGAAGCTATTTCCATGTACTCTGCCATTCTGGACCTTGGCCTAGTACATAGTCCACAATGTCTTGTTTGGGTTCTTGGAGAGGCTTCTCCCAACCCTCTTTTACAAGACTGAGTGGTCCACTAACATGATGGCCAAACAGAAGTTCAAAGGGGGAAAACCCTACTCCCTTCTGAGGCACCTCTCTGTAGGCGAAAAACAAGCATGGTAATAGGACATCCCATCTCCTTTTTAGCTTTTCAGGGAGGCCCATAATCATGCCTTTCAATGTCTTGTTGAACCTTTCAACAAGGCCATTGGTTTGTGGGTGATAGGGTGTAGTAAACTTGTACTGCACTCCACGTTCTTTCCACATGTGTTTTAGGTAAGCAGACATGAAGTTTGACCCTCTGTCTGAAACCACCCCTTATGAAACCCTACCCTGGTGAAGACACCAATGAGGGCCTTGGCTACTGCAGGAGCTGTAGTAGTCCTATGGGGAATTGCTTCAGGATACCTGGTGGCATGATCCACTACCACTAGTATGAATTTGTTTCATATGCTGTGGGAGGTTCAAGTGGACCCACTATGTCCACACCTACCCTTTCAAAGGGAACCCCAACCACTGGTAGTGGAATTAAAGGGGCCTTTGGGTGTCCACCTGTTTTGCCACTGGCTGGACAGGTGACACAGGAGCTGACAAGCTTCGTTACCTTCTGAGACATCTGAGGCCAGCAAAAGTGGCTAACTATCCTTTCCCAGGTTTTGGTTTGGCCCAGATGTCCAGCTATGGGGATGTCATGAACTAAAGTTAGTAAGAACTCCCTGTACTTCTGAGGCACTACCACTCTCTTAGTGGCTCCAGGGTTGGGGTCTCTGGCCTCAGTGTACAGTAGTCCCTCCTCCCAATAGACTCTGTGGGTACCACTGACATCTCCCTTTTCATGTGCAGCAGCTTGCTACCTCAGGCTCTCAATAGTTAGACAGGCCTGCTTTCCAAGGCACAGCTCTTCCCTAGTGGGTCCCCCTGGGCCTAAGAGCTCAACCTCGTAAGGGTCAAGTTCCATAGGCTCAGTTCCCTCTGGGTCTTCCAAGTCCTCTCCCTGAGGAGAAGGGTCCTGATTCTTTGGCTGTACAGAAGCTGGTTTCCCAGTCTTCTTACCTTTCCTCTTGGAAGGTTGGGCCATTCTTTCAGGCTCCAACACTTCTTTTTCACCCTGCTTGCGGCTCTGTGCTCTAGTCTTGACACGCACAATCTCAGGGATGTCCAGCATTGCTGCATGGGCTTTTAATTCTACCTCAGCCCACGCTGAGGTTTGCAGGTCATTACCAAACAGACATGCAGCTGGAAGCTTTTGAGAGACCACTACCTGTTTCAGGCTGGGAACCCCCCCCTCCCACCCCCAGTCTAATATCACCATAGCCATGGCATGGTTAGTAGTAACACTGACAGCGTTGGTGACTGGGTAAGTTTTCCCAATCAGGTATTGCTCTGGGGAAACCAGTGTGTCTCTCACCATAGTGACACTGGCACCTGTGTCCCGCAGGGCCTCTATTCTAGTCCCATTGATCCAGTGGTATTGCAAATACTTCTTTAAGTTGGGTGGCCACACAGTTAAAGTGGCAAACTCAACTTCACCCTCTGTGACTAGAACTGCTTCAGTGTGAACCCTGATTTGCTCTGGGCACACTGTTGATCCCATCTGGAGACTGACTACACCAGGAGTAGCTGTAGGAGGACTAGGGGGCTTCTTGTTAGGACAGGTAGCATCTCCAGTCAAGTGTCCCCACTTCTTACAGTTGTGACACCAGGCATTTAGGGGATCAAAGTTCTTTCCCTTGTACCTATTATTGGACTGGGAAGGGTTTGGGACCCACCCCATGTGCAGGTTTTTGGGGCCCTTTTGAAGACTCAGGCTTTTTATCTTTGGGGTTCTCACCACCTTTCCCCTGGGGAGGTTTTGTAACCCCTTTCTTTTGGTCACCCCCAGTGGCTGTTTTGTTACCCTTGTCTTGACCCAGTGGTCTGCCTTCTTTCCCAATTCTTGGGGAGAAATTAGACCTAGGTCTACCAAATGCTGATGTAACTTTTCATTAGTGCAATTACTTAAAATATGTTCTTTCATAAACAAATTGTAAAGTCCATTGAAATCATGCACATTATTTCCAGTTTACCAACCATCTAGTGTCTTAACTGAGTAGTCAACGAAGTCAATCCAGGACTGATTTTGGGTTTTGTGAGCCCCCTGAATCTAATTCTATATTCCTCAGTTGTGAGTCCAAAGCCCTCAATCAGAGTATTCTTCATGAGGTCATAAGACCCAGCATCTGCCCCTGTAAGGGTCAGGAGTCTGTCCCTGCAGTTACCAGTGAACAGTTCCCAAAGGAGTGCCCTCCAGTATGACTTCCTCACTTTCCTCATTTCACAGGCCCTCTCAAAGGCTGTGAACCATTTTGTGATATCATCACTCTCTTCATATTTAGGAACAATCCCTTTGGGGATTTTAAGATCATAAGTTTGCTCTTTATCCTTATTTAGTAAATTGCTATCACCATTGATGAGAGCTAAGCCCATCTCTGCTCTCTCTTTCGCTAGAGCCAGGAGTCTGGTCTCTAGATCAAATCTTTTTGTCAACCTTACTAAAAGGTTGGTCTCCTCATTGAGGCTGTCTTCAATGTCCTCAGTAGCATCTGATCCACGTGTGTGGGATCTAGGTGCTGAGAGGTTTAATCTTGGAGTCAGGGCCACTGGGGCCCTTCTCTCCCTATGAAATGGGGGGGGGGGGGTTGGTAGTTATCCTCATCCCCTCCCTCTACGTCTTCATCTGGGAGGTCTTCACCATTCTCAGAAGGATGGTCCTTAGCACACCCTGCCAACAGCTCCTGGAGCTTTTGTTTGGAGGGATGGGACCCCATGATTCTATTTTTAAGCTTGCATAGAGACATTTACTCCCTAAATTCTAGATGGAGATACGGGGTGAGGTCGAGCTCCTCAACCTGGTTCTCTATGCCATTGTGGTGTTCTTCACTAACAGCTGGGTTCTTGGTAAGAGACATTGTTAAAGAAAAACTTCTAACCCCT
Organism: Calotriton arnoldi; assembly: GCA_963921515.1. Classification (NCBI taxonomy): domain Eukaryota; kingdom Metazoa; phylum Chordata; class Amphibia; order Caudata; family Salamandridae; genus Calotriton; species Calotriton arnoldi. Next base: position 1,263,386 of record CAWUFW010000458.1, read on the forward strand.
CTTACCCCTAACTAAAGTGACCTTTTATTTTTCTAAAATTCTAAAGGGACTTAACCAAGGCCCTGACAAGACTTTTAGTAATTTGGAAACATTTGTCAATTCCAAAATCTGAATTCTAAAGACAATTTAAGAGTTCTGTCGTGTGATCAGGTGGTGACTAAGTCAGTCCAACAAATGCAAAGTTGTATATCCCACCGCTGATCCACCAATGTAGGAAGCTGGCTCTGTATATACTATACCAAAATGAGGTATAGTGTGCACAGAGTCCAGTGGAACCCCAAAGGTAGGCAGAGGTAAAAGTAGATAGCACCTTACTCTCTATTTATGGTAGTGTGGGCGAGCAGTAAGGCTTTATCAGAGGGTAGTGCTAAGCATTTGTTGTACACACTCAATCAGCAAATGAAGTCACACACTCAAAGACAGAACTCAGACCAATTTGATTTGTATAAAAATATTATTTAGTTGTATTTATGTTCTAGAACAAAGCAAGCCTGGCACAGGTAAGTGAAATAAATGCTTTGCAAAATCTTATGCAGTGTTTTACAATTGAATGCAGGTTCAAATGCAGTTGGTTGAAATACAGGTAAGTCAATATGTCGAAATTACTTTTCAGATTACTTTGTACGTTACTTTTTAGATTACTTTTTAAGTTACTTTTGCTAATCAGTGTGATATGCCTAGATATCACACTGAGACATCTCCTGGACAAAAGGTAAGTAAATCAGTTTTTGTACAGTTGCAGTTTTTCAAGTTGTCATACAAACCAACTCCACACTTAAAAAACAATTTTCAAGTAAAGCAGTCAATGCAATCCTATGGAAGGAAATTGAGTTATCGGTTTACAGGTAAGTACAAGTTTGTGGGAGTTAGTATTCTGGAGTTAGAACCAGGGTTCCCCCAGGGTTAAGGATGCACTTTTGAAGCACCCTCAGTGGCACTAAGGCGGCCGGGTGCGGAGTGCTGAGGCCCGATGTTATCTAATGGGGGTTCAAAGCACGCAACCTGCAAAGGCAGTGTGTGTGTGTGTAAAGGTACAGGGCCTCTAAGGGTGGCACAATACATGCTGCAGCCCTTAGAGGCCTTCCCTGGCCACAGTGCCCTTGGTACCTGTGGTACCACTTACAAGGGACTGACCTGTGGCCAACGAGTGCCAATTGGGTTTGTTTCCAATGCAGTTTAGGGAAAGAACATAGGCCCTGGGTGCCTGTTGGGCAGGAACCCAGGGCACACTCAGTCAAAGTACATCAGCAGTTTAGCAAAAAGTGGGGCAACCATGCAAAAAGAGAGCACTTTCTTACCGGTTATCTTTCCCACAGCCTTTACATATCTGTCCAATGGCGGGACTTTTACCTTCGTGTGGAAATGAAAATACACATCTAAAACCTTTTACTTGTAGACAGCACTTTGTGTCCTTCAGTCTTTTTCTTTGGCTTACTTTTTATAATCATGACTGATTCATTCTGGGCACCTGTGGCCTCCATGTCAGTGGCTTGTGTTTCAGCACGCCCCTTAGCTCTGGCAGCCATCAACACTTGCTCTAGACTAAGAGTTTCTCTCAGCATTTGTTGTCTGAATGAATCTGATAAGCATTTTATTTTATTTTATTTAAGAAGTTTTATATAGCGCTGGCCTGACCCGAGGGTATCGGAGCGCTTTACAGCAGATACAATGCAGAGATTCACAACAAACAAAACAAAAGAGAGAACACATTAACATTGCAGGACGCTGTGTGGGAGCTTCGTAGTCTTGAGAACAAGGAGTCGGAGCAGTGCGAGGTGTCTCTTTCCCTGCTCCGATTGATCCTATCGACTCCCTAGGGAGCGGTCGAGGAACAGGATTTTGAGTTGGCTTTTGAATTTTACAAAAGAGGGAATGGTTCTGATGTGAGGGGGAATAGAGTTCCACATTTTAGGCGCGCTTCCGGCGAAGGATCGTGCTGCAGTTTTTTGTTTTTGAGTTTTTGGCGGGATGAGTAGGAGGGAGTTTGAGCTTCTGAGGTTCCTGACCTGACCCTCTTTTTTGAGTTTGGCTGCCAAATATTCAGGTTTGCCGGTATGTAGGGCTTTATGAGTGAGGCAGGCTGTTCTGAAGCTAATCCGCATTTCGACTGGGAGCCACTTAAGTTCTCTGAGTGCAGGAGAAATATGGTCGAATTTCTTGATTCCGGTGACCATTCTGGCTGCCGCATTCAGAGTTGTTTTGATGGGAGCCAGATGTGATTTTGCTATTCCTGAGAGGACTGCGTTCCCATAGTCCAGTCTTGACAGCACCAGTGTTTGAGTGGCCTGTTTAAGATCACTGGGCGGAATGAAAGGTTTTATTTTGTTCAGTAGTTTTAGGTTAAGGAAAGCGCTCTTGGCCGAATTCTTGATGTGTCTGGTCATGTTCAGTTTCGGGTCTAGCGTGATACCTAGTGATTTGACAGAGTCGGCCAGGGTGAGATTCCCGTTGAGCGCATCGATGGCCTTTAGCCATTCAGCAATTTGGGGGTTCTCCTCTTTGTTCGAGATGAGGAGTATCTGGGTTTTGTCGGGGTTTAGTTTAAGGTGATTACATGACAGCCAGTGTTGGACATCTCTCAGTACGTCATTGAGTCTTTGAATGTCTCTGAAGGAGGTGGTTTCCAAATATATCTGGGTATCGTCAGCGTAAAGATGGAAGCGGATGTTGACTGTTTTGAGTAGTTTGGTGAGAGGCTCCATGTAGATGTTAAAGAGTTGCGGGGAGAGCACTGAGCCTTGAGGGACTCCCTTGTTGACTGGGTGGAGGTCAGAAGCAAAGTTTTTTATTTTTATTTTTTGAGTGTGATTGTGTAGGAAGGAAGAAAACCATTGGAGGACCACCTCACCAAGACCGGCTCTTTCTTGGAGAGCCCTAATGAGGAGTTTGTGGTCTACCGTATCAAATGCTGCCGATAGGTCTAGGAGGATGAGGAGGCAGCATTGGTCAGAGTCTAGTGATTTGTGGATATCGTCGATGATGTTGAGGATCGCGGTTTCTGTGCTACAGCCTTTTCTGAAGCCAGATTGATGGCAGTCCAGGAGGTTAATGTTGTCCAGGTGTTGGGTTAGTTGTTGGAGTACGCATCTTTCTAGGATTTTGGACAGAAGGGGAAGGTTCGATACAGGTCTAAAGTTATTCAAATCTGTTATGTCAAGGCCGGGTTTTTTCAGCAAGGGTGTGACTTGTCCCACATGAGGCACAGGGTCAGACTGATTTGCATATGGCCATGTCTGAACTGGGGTGGTGGAGTGAGCTAAAGAATGATGATGGATTAAACCCAGATCAGTTGACTGGGGGTGAGTGTTTGATTGGCTCAAACGTTCCGTCCATCATCCCCTTTTGTATCGCTTTTGTCCCACTTTAAGGCAGTCTGGAACGACTCAATTTTTCATGGAGCTGTTTATGATCGTGCACCAAAGCGGTGCTAGGGAGCGTTTCAGATTTTTGGTCAGTAGGGTAGGAATGGGGTCTAGGACATGAGATGAGGGTTTGGAGGTGGAGATCAGAGTGATTATCTCAGATTCCTGAATGGGGCGGAAGTTTAGCCAAGATTTGGAAGAGGGACACGGAGCGATATTGTACGCCCCGGACGTGCTGCTCTTTGTGGGGCGAGTATTGATAGTGTCCAGTGAGAGTTCGATCTTAGTAATCTTGTCATTAAAGAAGTTGGCGAAGTTGTCGCAGAGTTCTTTGGACGCCTGTATTGAGGAGGTAACGGGCTTGGAGGTTTGTTGCCTGATGATGCTATAGAGCTCTTTGGGTCTGTTTTTGCGCTGTCCAGCGCAGAGTGGAAAAAAGTGGATTTCTTGTTTTTGATGTGATTGTTGTACTTCCTACGAGCTGTTTTAAGTTGTTCGCGGAGGGTGGAAGTAGGGTTATTCCTCCAGCTTCTTTCTTTGGCTCTTAATTTTCTCCTTTCGGAATTGATGTCAGTGTTGAACCATGACCTGGACGGAATGGCTCGGCTTTTTTTCAGCTTTAGAGGAGCTAGTTGGTCAAGCATAGCCACCAAATTTGAGTTGTAAAGCGTGGTGAGTTCGGTTGTGGAGAGGTGGTCGTTGGTGCAGGGAAGTAGCGAGCTTATCCTTTCTTCAAGGGCTGCCATGGGAATCTGGGTGAGGTTTCTGGCCCATTTGGGGGGGTCTTGCATAGGTGGTTGAGAGAGTATTTGTTGGTTGATATGAAATAAGATCATGTGGTGGTCCGACCAGTCCACGGGGAGTATGTGGTCGATCGTAATTGCGTCTCGTTGAGCGATAATGGCATCCAAGGTAGCTCCTTTGTAGTGCGTTTCCTCTGTGCAGTGTTGGGCTAAATTGTTGTCACAGAGGAGATTGGATAGCGTTTGAATAAGTGGGTTGTTTGTTTCATTCCACCGCAGGTTAAGATCACCAAGAATTAGGTTGTTGGCGTCTCCGAGAGCACAGTGAGCAATCAGGTCAGATAAATGTTCCCCGAATGCAGAGGTGTTGCTTGGTGGGTGGTAGAGAAGGTGGCAGCGTAGTGATCCATTATCTTTAGTCTTTGTGTTGGTGGTAAGACATTCAAAGGTGTTGTACTTGCATGAGTCTATTTCCATGATGGCGATGTTGTCCTTATGAATGATAGCTACCCCTCCCCCTCGTTGGTCTTTTCTGTCTTTGTTAATAATGGAAAAACCTGGGGGCACAAGCATGTCTAAGCATGGTGAGGAGAGCTCATTGAGCCAAGTCTCTGTGATGAACGCAATGTCAATGTCCTGCGAGAGGATGGCTTCTGCTAGATCGGTTGCATGCATAGACGCCGATCTGCAGTTGATGAGCATGCAGTTGGTGGAAAGCTCTTTTTTGCCGGGGTTCTTTCCCCTGGGCGCCCTAGGTAGGGTGGTGAGGAAGGGCGGTCTAGGGGGTTTCGTGCAAGGATGGTCTCTTCGGAGACCCGTGATCACTTGAATCTTGGATTTTGGGGAGTCAGTGTGAGGTGCGTCGTATGAAGAGGCTAGATCGGCTGCTTCTTCGTCAGACATTGCGGCTTCGGTCCTAGTGGGTCTAGAAGTCGTGGTCTCGATGTCGGTATTTATGCGTCTCTGAACCCTAGTGGCGAGGGCTGTGTTTCCTAGGGTTCTCTGTGACAGGGCCTCCGCGTCCGTTCTTGAGGGTCTCTGTAACCGTGTCACAGGGGTTGCTACGGGCCTTGTAGGGCGCTTGGGGTGGTTGGGGTTGAATGGAGAGGGTACCCTGGGAGGGGAGTGCTGGGGCCTTCGGGCCTTGTTGAGGTTGGTGAGGATTTCGTTCAAGCCCCGGTATATCGTTTCTAGTTGGCTTTCTAGTGAAGCGAGACGCTGCACCATGATGTCGTGGGCAGGGGTGAGGGTATCTTGGGGGGGGTCGCCCTGTGTAGTGTAGGTCGTGTTGTTATGTTGCCTATTACTACTTGTGTAGAACATGTTGTCTCCTTTTGGGAACCTGGGAGGGGGGTGCGTTGGGTCATGACGTGAATTCGACCTTCTGAGGTCTGCGCTAGTACTAGTGTGATTAAAGGTCGGTGTCGGCAAAGCGGGGTCGTGGTGTTGAGGTGGGTGGATCAAATGAGGAAGTTGAGTTTGACGTTCCTCTGGGAGTAGGAGAACAAGTTTTGTGGAGGCGCTGGAGTGGGAGGTGACTCGGGGGAGGCGGGAGGAGGAGGCGTAGGGTGAGGTGGTGATAGTTTGTTTTTCCTGGTGAGGTCGGTTATCTGTTGGTGGGAGTTGTGTCGGGAAGGGTCGAGACATGTGAAGGAGAGCGGATCGGAGTGTGGGGAAGAGGGAGTCGAAATCCTCTAGGTTCTCGTTATTTGCCTGAATCAGGACAGTGCGTTAGTGTAGATGGTCACAGACGTATTCCCACCCCTTGACGAGCGATTAGGGAGCGAGGTTGTTAGTTTGCAGCTATGTGAGGTATTGTGGTTTTAGAGATGTAGAGTTGTGATCTGAGAGTGGTGTTCCAGTCCTCAGGTCTTTCAGTGTGAAAGATTAAGTCCATCTTAATCTGTCCTTTGGAGGGGCAGTGATATGTGTCCGTAAATAGAGTTTCTTTGTGCTGTCTAATCAGTCTCTGCTTGAAATTTCTTCTCGCTTTAAGAGAGAGGTTGTGGGGGAAGCTAATAGTGAATGCGTTCGCGCTGTGAGGTTTCAGGTGGGTCGATATGGGTTGGTTGGAGTGAGTTGGCGTGTCCAGTGACATTGTGGGATTTGTAAAAAAGGGTGGACCTTGCATTTGAAAGGGAGTCTAGGACAGTTGGTGCGTTTGGACAGAACAGCTGGGGGTGAGTTAAAGATTGTCGCCTAAAGTTGTGCCAGGGAGGATAAGGTTGCAACTGAACAGTCCCTTATTGACCTGCCAGTGAAGATCAGGGGGTATTGACTTCGGCAAGCCACCTTTTTGGGATCAGGCCTCCGGGTCTGGTGTGGGTTGGTCTGTGCCTCCTTAGTAAGGGTTCCTCAGCGTCTCAGGTTAGCCCAGACAGTCTCGCTTTTTCACCTTGTCCCAGCTGTTTTCGGCGAATGTGACTTCTGTCCCGTTAGTCAGGAAGGGGTGGCTGAAAAAGCTATGAGAGGTGTTTGTTTATATTTTACCAGGCAGGGATACTTAGCAGTTGTTTCGAGAAAGTAGTTAACATGTAAAACTGTGGTCCTTTTACTATTTTCTTGAGGTGACCTGGTTTTTGTCATTAAAAATCTGGTCGCCCTGGAACACTCACTATGTGGATATGTTTTCGCGCTGAGGGATCACCTCAGCGGGGATGAGTTAGGGTGTAGCTCACTCTCTTGATAAGGGTGTGTTCAGTGTGATGACGAGGGTGGCCATCTTGGAACGGGCAAAGTGCGTTGCGCACTGGAGAATGAGAGGTTGCGTAGAGGCAAGATACTTCTATAATTATGGGCAGAAGGCCGTTGAGTTCTTCTTACTTGGTGGCCTTTGCAGCGGTTGGGTTGTTTTTAAAGATCCTATCTTTAAATAGGCGCGGATCATCGAGAGTCAAGGATCGGCCATCTTAAGGCCAGGCAAAGTCAAATGAAGGAGAGGGGCTCCATGTAGGATTTGCGCGCTATTTTCAGGTTCTTATTCAATTATGGGCAGAAGGCCGATGGGATCCACTTGCTTGATGAACCTAGCAACTGTTGGTTGAATTTAAAGATTCTATCTATAAATAGACGTGGATCACCGAGAGTCAAGGATCGGCCATCTTGAGGCCAGGCAGATTCGGCTGAAGGAGTGGGGCTCCGTGTGGGAATTGTGCGCTGTTATTCAGATTATTCTTTAATTAAGGGCAGAAGGTCATTGGGTTCCTTTTACATGATGGCCCTTGCAGCGTTAGTTGTATTTCAAGATCCTATCTTTAAATAGAAGCTGATCGCCGAGAGTCAGGGATCGGCCATCTTGCGGTCAGGCATGTTCAGATGAAGGAGCGGGGGTCCGTGTAGGACTTGCGCGCTATTTTACCGCAGTCCCGGGTCTCCACTGGTCCGTTAGTGGGAGTGGGAGACCTCGGTCGGCATCGCTGGGGGCCCCGGAGCTCGGCGAGCCCTAGCAATCAGTGAAGAAGGGGACCGTGGGCAGAGCAGTGGCGGCCATTTTAAGGACAGTCATCGTACCTGGGGACGCTGCTCCATGGAGATCCGGCGCGGAATTCACTCCGGTTCTGGTCCTGAGGTCCTTGCCCAGGAGTGGACACTCGTCAGGTCAGGGGTTCTTGTGAGGGTCCTTGTGAGTCCGACGCGGAGCTGATTCGGGAGCGCTTGATGGGTTCCTTCGTGCTGTAAGTCTTGTCAGGGCTGCATGCAGTCCTGAGAGTATCGGGCGAGGGACGTTCTCTCCAAGCACTACAGATTTCCGCCGTTTGGACTGTTCTGATCCGGTGAGTCCCGCTTCATTTAGTGGCGGGGGGGTGTTGGATGGGGGGGGGTCGGGTAGGGTTTCACTGAGATAGTGACCCCGAGCCCGGGAGCCTGGTTTCAAAGCTCCTTCCCCGCGGCCATCTTAGATGCTAGCCTTCAATATGTCTAAGTCACATAGCTTGCTCATCATTAAATTAATTGAACTTACAGTGTTTGATGAACGTATCAAGCCTTTCCACAAATTCATCAATGGTTTCACCAACGTTTTGGTGTTCTTGACTGAAAATTTATCTTTCATTCTCAACATTTGGTACTGTATTGAATTTGAGATTCCCCGTTTCTTTAATCTGACAATATGTAATTTCTTCATCAGTTCACAGCAATTTCTTTATGACTTCTTTCACACCATCATCAGCAAGATTTTTTAGATACTCGATAATCTTTTTGATATCAGTCTCTTCAAGTGCATCAAAGAAATCATCAAATGTCTATCCATGCAGACCTTCTATTGCCAATATTTTGCTTTATGGCGATATAGAAAGGTGGTGGTGGTTTCAGGAACGCAGCAGCGTTGCATACCAGTGTGGAACTTACTGACACCTCGGGTGGATCCCTGTGACTGGGTGTCTGCAACTCATCTGTGAGACATTGTGATGTGCTGACCTCTGACTCATCTTTAATGAGAGCTGGAAATGTGACCTTCTTTGCAGCCATCTGAAAAATGTCACTATTCTGAGAGTTGTTCTCCGCTCCTTATTTTCTGACGACCTATTCAGCAGCTTTGTGAATGGAACGCTTCAGATATGGACAGCTCCGTAAGCACAATCCCGAACACTTCTCCTTGAGCCAACTTCACTGAGTGCAGTAGTATGATGACTCTCTTCAGGGCATTCAGTAAGTGATTTACTTCTTTTTGTCTAAATGGTAATTTGCATTTTGTAACACCTAGTTGATCTTTACTTTGCAGCGCTTCGGTTTGAAGCGTTATTTTGTAAGTTATAATTATCAGCGGCTGCACTTCATAAACCAGGTGGAATTTGATTTCAATGTTAACACTCCGTACATTGTACAATTCTATCTTGTATGGCAGCGCTGTACCTTTATGTATGGCTTGACCAGCAGGTTCTTGGCCATCAACGTGTAAATTCTTTAAAACACTTCCGTTGTCTTCGTTTGCTTTACATTGGTTGGAGTTGTGCTTTGACTCCACGTTCATGAAGCGTCGATTTGTTCTTCGACAGCGACACATGTGGCACGCATGAGCAGTTTGCTTGGAGCAGTGAAAACTCTCTGGGAGAGCACGGTCATTCTTCGGGTTACTTATCCCCTATCTAGTCGTCATTTGTAGCATCTTCCCAGTCTGGGTACCCGTCAATAACCACACCACACACGGAGCTTTTTAAAAAATAAAAAAAATCATTTAGCATTTTAACTTATACACAAAACTCACATACAATATTCTGTAATCAGGGGAAATAATCATGGTCAATATCGAAAGCAACATAATTAGAAGAACCATCCATTCCGGATGAGAATGCATTTACCAAGAATATCACACGCTATATCACACCCTACAAAGCAATTGAGTCACAATCGGGAGACCAGAAGAAAAAGGACTATAAATAAGGAAGAATCCGCAGGCAGCGGATATATAAGCATCAAAATAGGCATGTTAGTATCCAAAGCACACGTGCCCCGTGCAATCTGCAGAGTATACATTATTGTACCGTAGGTTCGCTCTCTGATTTTGGCTGTTCTTGCTGCAGTAAATAGGCACGTAGTGGTTGCCATATGTTTTTGGGGCCTGGCGGAGAATGGTTGTAATGAAGAATACATTTCAAGAATACATTTCACTGGTGGTGTCACAAAAGGATAGGCTGGTTATCCATCCCCTAACTGTCGGACAGTGCCTGCTGCTCCAATGCAGAGCAATTTCTCACTTTGTCAGCAATAGTGCCAATGCGGTAAATCTGCGAACCCCTTTAGGCACATCCCGGACATATCCTAACAGTGCCAGGAGCAGGTCGGGAGATAGAGTGGGCCCTATCATTAATGAGAGCTGTGTAAAAACCTCTGTCCAGAATACCCTATATGGGTGCACATCCATGCAAGGTGCACAAAGTCGGCATCATCAAGGTGGCATTTAGGACAGCAAGAAAACCTGGTAGGGTCAATAGCCAAGAAGCTAGTGTAATGTAAGCACGCCTAAGAAATTTAAAATGTATAAGCTTGTGTTTGTGATTGGGAGTAACTAGTTTCATTTGCTGATAGCAGTAGTACCAAATCAGATCTGAACTGAAAGGGGCAGATGCAGATCTTGCTCCCCGTGTTCCTGAAGACACCAGTCCCGAGTTGGGAGGAGGGCCATGCTGGTATGCTAGAGCTTGGAAACCAGGTGCTCCCCATCAGAGTCATCTAACACTACAGTCAGTGGCGAGTGGATAAGAGGGAATCTGTGCACACAGTGCACTGTGCACACGTCGCAGAACGAAATGGTCCATACTGGTGGCTGGTGCAAAACATGCATCATTAGCATGGAAAATTATGTGGCCATCTGGAAAGAGATTCCCGAATGTACTCAGTGCATGTCATGCCAGGATATTTTTAACAAGGGTTTCCGACGCAGGAAGCAACTATGGGTTATCTGCTATGGGTAATGAGGGGGGGTATAGCAGGTCACCTCCTAAGACTCTAAGGAGCTTACACCACACCCAGCAAGTACAAGAAAGCATCTGGATTTTGATGGGGTCCAAAGGGATCCCCTTGAAGGAGGATGGTGCGCAACAGTGCCTCCTCCACTTGGTCGCACTCAGGCCTATCGTAGGGTAGCCGGCATCGCTGTGGTACCAATGATAGGCATACTGGCACTGAGCCACTAGATAGTAGAGCTGCAGATGTGGCACGCCTAACCCTACTTGCTCATAGGGAAGTACCAAAGTATCCCACCCTACTCTGGGCCTATGGCTCGCCCAGTTCAATCGTAGGAGCAGACTCCACAGGGTGGCAAAGAAGGCATTGGTAAGGGGGGATAGGGGTATTGAGAAAAAAATATAAAAAACCGGGGAGAATCACCATTTTTTTTTTTTAAACCATCTGGGCTGCAACCCAGCTTGCAGTTAATGAAACATCAGATAAATCAAGCGTACCAGATTTCGTATGTAAAATTAACACCAATAATTTATATAACAAGAAAAACATTGCACGGACCTTTCCATTACCCGTCAAATTTGTTAACCATGCTGTAGTGTTTGTGACACTTGAGCTATGGTGTATGATATGACATGTTGCGGCTTGGAATAGACAGGAAAACACACACCTCATGGGGTCTGGGAAGGAAGGGGAGGAAGCTCTATCCCCCGGTATTCTGGCCCTCTGGACCAAATTTTTCTATGTTTTAAAGGACAACCTCTCGCTTGAAAAACCGCGATTTTGGCCCCCATGCATCTATCAAGTTCCGTCCGCCACTTCCCGATCGACGGGGAGGACGTACCCTTCCACATAGAAGCAATATCCCTCTTAGCAATGGTCAGGGCCAGGAATAGTAGGTGTTGCTTGTACATATTTCCCCCTATTCCATCAGTGCTGTGTAATAAGAACAGTTTGGGGCCGAATGGCAAGTCCCAGGATAACACCTCACCCAGGCAGGCCGAAACCCTATGCCAAAAAGGCTGTAATGCAGTACAGCCCCAGACCGTGTGAAGGAAAGTTCCCTCATCTCTGCCACAGCGTAGACATTGGGGGGACATTGGGGGGATTGTATGACTCCCATCTTCCACAGGCGCAATCTGGTATAGTACACTCGGTGTATGTATTTAAATTGTATGAGGCAATATCTAGAGGATACTGCAGCTCCCCGGGGACTGGCTATGGCCTCGGCCCAGTCATCATCCGACAGGTCCGGGATATCTGCTTCCCACGCCCCTCTGGTCCTATGAAGGGTCGTTTTGGCATGCGTCGTCAGGGTCTGGTATATCTGCCTAATTTTATGGGCTGTCAAATCCCCCATGAGAAGGCGGCCCTCCAAGGGGTGGAATTCTGGAAGTGCGTCCAGGGTGTGAATTGTGGGCGTGATGGCGTGGCGGAACTGGAAATATTTGTAGAACTGCTACTTATGTAAGTGAAATTCGGCCTGCAATTGCTGAAAAGACTTTAGTGTAGTGCCCTTCATCACATCCCCAAGGGTGGAGATACCAATTAGGTCCCAATTGCGGAATCCCGCTAAGGCGGCGACTTGGAGCAAAGAGTTGCCCTGCCACAAGGGGGTCGCCTGTGTCAAACGTCCCTGCCACCCCATCTGCCCAACAATGAATCTCCAAATCTGGATCGTTGTTCTACCGGCATGTGGGAGAAAATCAAGTTTCTGTATAGCAAGCGAAGGAGGGGCACCCCTTCCATCGCAGCGTGCTCCAAAGCGAATGCAGGATCTGACGGTGTACTGTACCACCATTCATTAATAATCAAAAGGTGAGAGGCAGTGTAATAGGTGTATACGTCCACCGCTGCAATACCTCCGCAATATGTAGATTGAGCACAAGTTTGGAGTGCCACCCGGACAGCCCCTCCATTCCATAAGAACTTATTATGTATGGCATTAACCTGTGCAAACCATGACCGCGGTATCTGGTATGGAAAGTTCTGTAGTCTATATAACAATCTAGGAAGAGAGACCATCTTAAATATTGCGGAACTCCCATATAGCGAGAGGGGGAGGGATGACCAAATATTCGTCTCGTCGCGAAGGCCAGTTAGGAGTGGATTTATATTGTGAGACCACAAGATCTTTGGGCATGGAGACATGAAAATCCCTAAATATTTAAAACCCTCTGTCGCCTGCACCAGCTGAGCCGCCCATGAATTCTGCCCCTGGTTACCGCAAACCGGAAACAAAATGGATTTGGAGGGGTTAGTGTGAAGCCCCGAGGTTTGACCGAAGACCCGAAGGATCTGTAGGATCCTAGGCCCCGAGATCCACGGGTCTGTCATAAAGAAAAGGACATCGTCCGCGTATAGTGTGATCCGGTCAGGTTGTGACCGAGGCCACTCGAAACCCCTGAGCACCGGATCTCTACGTACCCAAACAGCCAAGGGCTCAATCGGTAGGGCGAATAAAAGCGGAGACAGGGGGCAGCCCTGTCTCGTGCCCCGGCAAATGGGGAAGGGGGCTGAGCGGTGTCCCCCAATGTGCACGGAGGCTGCAGGTTCTGTGTACAATAGGCGAGTATATGCTAGGAAGCGGGGGCCCAGATTGATCGCCTCGAGCAGTTGAAAAAGGTACTCCCAGCTAAGGGAGTCGAAGGCCTTGCCAATGTTGGCAAGCAGTATTGCTGTGGGGTGTCCCTGTTCTGGGGCCAAAGCCTAGGCATTGTGAACCCGACGAATGTTGTGACGAGTAGCCCGAAATGGCATAAAACCGGATTGGTCCAGGTGTACCAGATCTTGTATGGAAGTTCGTAAATGATCCGCTAAGACCTTGCCCAAAAGCTTGGGTTCAAAATTTATCAAGGAGATTGGGCAATATGAGGAGGGGTCTTCCGGCGGGTGGCCCGGTTTTAAGAAGAGAACGATCTCCGCATGCCGTCAGTCCCGGGACAGTATGTGCCGTTCGAGAACCTCCTGTATAGTCACCAGTAAATGCGAGCCCAATATGGTCATATGCGACCGAAGGAACTCCATTGGGAATCCATTAGGGCCCGGGGCCCTTCCAGGGTGCATTGCCGCCATTCCAGCGTTTAATTCCTCTAAAGTAATGGGGGCGTCCAGCTGCTCTCTCATCTGATCAGTCAGTCTAGGGGCGGGGATGTCACGAAGAAATTCTGCGATGAGAGCTTCCGAAAGCTGGTCTTGCCGCTCATATACGATGGAAAAATAGTGTGCAAATTCCGTGGCCACAGCCCCAGGAGATGTGTGTAAGACCCCATCGGATCCCCAAAGCATCGGGACAGTTGCCGGTGATCGTGCGACTTGGCAAAGCCTATGTAGCATTTTGCTCGATTTGTCCCCCCACTGGCGACGCCAACCAGATTTCTTTGGCCTCGTCTATGAGATGTTGTTGTAGCTGCTGTTGCGCAAGGAGGAAGTTATGCCGGAGGGAGGGGCGGGGGTCGCTAATATATTGTATTTCAAGGGATGTATAATGAGCTTCTAGCTCCACACGCTGGGCGGAATGTTGGCGTTTTTTGCATGTACGATAGCTGATATCAACCCCTCGAAGTGTGGGCTTCAAAGCCTCCCATAGGGTCGTCTTAGATGGGGCTGACACAGCGTTCACATCAATATACTCTTGGATGGCTAAGGTAATATTCTCTTGATAGTCTGGATCTCGGAGGTGCCATGGGGACATTCGCCACCGAATGGTTTTTTTTTGAAAATGCATAAGAAGCTTGATGCAGACTGGAGAGTGATCGGACAGTCCCCTGGGGAGGAGAGTGGCTTGCGAAAATCTGTGTATGTACCCAAGAGCTGTAAACATATAATCCAGCCGGGACAGAGAGCCATGGACGGTGGACATATATGTGTAGCCCTCCTCAGCCGGATGAAATTCCCACCATATGTCTGCCCAACCCAGCGTGCCCGCAAGCTGAGATAGTTTCAAGCTATCCGGTATAGGCCCCGAGCCGGACACGCGTCGTCTATCGAGTTGTAACATTGCATCATTCCAGTTGCCCCCCAATAGGACTAAGCCATCCAGGAGTTCACTCCACAGCCGGGTGATAATTTCGATGAAGGCAGAGCCCAAGGGACGGGGGCGCATAGATACTCCCAATGCTAATGCGTTCACCATATAATGTGCCAAATATTATGATAACCCGTCCCCATGGGTCCGCCCAGAGCCTCTCATATACGAATGGGACTTGACTGTGAATAAGGATAGCTGTCCCCCCGGAGCCCCTCGTGAACCCAGCGTGGTATATAGAGTGGTAGCCAAACCGAGCCAGGCAAGGAGCCTTGGTTCCCATCAGATGAGTCTCCTGTAGGAGAATGATGTCAGCCGCGTACCACTTAGCCTGGTGGAGAATGGCACCTCGCTTGACTTTGTTTAGTAAGCCCCTGACGTTCCAAGACACCACTATTAAATCTCCCGGAATGGGAGCGTCAGCCGGGGTGATCATTTATCATGTGTGTATGAATACTTGATGCCGTGCTAAAACGGGAACTGGGATGTGCATCCGCGCATGTATAACAATCAACAGAAACATGGATAAAAACCCCTGGAACCCCGTCATCCCTCCCACCCACCCCCGATACTGCCAAGAACAAGGAGCATATGTCGCGGCGAGGGGCACATCTGACCCCCAACAGGGGAGTTGAGAGTCCCCCCTCCAATGGATCCCAACCTTTCCCCAAAACTTCAACATGGGGTATCAATGTCCGGGGCAGGACAGTCTCTGCGCAAGGCGTCCACGCTTACTTAATGTAACAAATGGAACTTTATCTAGTATTAATCAGCTGGTTGGGGCCAGGCCCCTGGAGTCCCACCATAGGCCTATTCAGCATGCCCGTTCTGGGCTGGAGGAGTGTCTGCCGGATCCAGACCAATGTCGCCTCTTTGACTTGGTTCGTCGGGATCGACTTCTCTGTGAGCCACGAGATTAATCCAACTCCAGTGGTGGCGGAGAGCGAGGCTTCAGGTGGGTGCGTTCATCAGACCACGCAAACACAGCTTCAGGTGTGTCAAAGAAGTGGGTCTTAGAATTATAAACAACTCGGAGCCTGGTGGGATACATGAGCGTATATTGGATGTTGAGGTCTCGCAAATGTCTCTTTGCTGCCATGAATGATTGGCGTTGCTGTTGCACCATACAGGTATAATCCAGGAAAATGAGTATGGGTCTGGAGTCAAAGGTGAGCTTATCTTTATGCAGTCTAGCGAATTGCAGTACGGCGTCCCTGTCCACATAGTTAAGCAACTTGGCGATGACCGGCAGTGGGTTTTTTCCCGGGGGAGGCTTCTTTGTAAGTGCCCGGTAGGCTATTTCAACCACAAAGCAGGAGGATAGCCTTTCTTCCGGCAGGAGATCCCGGAGCCATCTGGTGAGGAAATGATTCATGGAGGAACCTTCACAGCCCTCTGGGAACCCCACAAAGCAAAGGTTGTTGCGTCTGGCACGGCCCTCTGCATCCTCAACTCGTGACGCCAATTCCTGTGAGATCACCGTAAGTTTATTGACACGCTGCTGTAAATTAGTAACCGTATCTTCAACTGACGAGACCCGTGTTTCCGCTTCAGTTATGCAGTCTACTGCTTTTCTGAGATCTTGGCGGAGGAATGAGACCTCAGATCCTACAGCGCCAATTTTCGCATCGAGCGTACCCCTGGCCTCACTGATGGTGGCCAACGGTGCTGCTTTATCTGGAATAGTGCCACTCGTGGATCCCCCACTCGCCACCGTGGTATACTGGTCCAGGGTTCCCTGCTTCGCGCCAGCTCCCCTGGGCTTATCCTTCCCAATGATGGTGCCGAATGTAGGGTATCGCGGGTTTCCAAGGTGTGGAGATTCAGCAGGATTAACCTCGAAAAGCGGCGCTGCGCAAATCCACTGCCCAAGAGATCCGCAGGGGGAGGCGTCGCCGGTCCTCACGGAAACTAACTGCCCCTGGGCCACAAGCCGCACCAGGCCTAGCCCGGCTGCTTCCGCAGCCCGGAACGGCCAGCCAAGACTCGCTGGACCACCAGCCCGCCTCGACCCCCCAGATCTGTGACTGGGGGTGAGTGTCTGAAAAGTTTCAGCACTCCGTCCATTATCTCCTTGTGTTTGCTTTGTTCGCCCTAAGTTGGCAGGGTATGCCCAGACGTGGGTTCCTTTCTCACTTTGCCACTGGATTCAAGCTAGCCTGGCTGATGAGGGCTGTTAGCCCATAACCGGTCGCAGGATGCTTGTTTCCGGTTCAGGGAAGACCTGGCTTGGCAGTTCGGGCTGGACTGTTCCCATGAGGCACAGGGCCAAGACTGATTTGCATACAGCTGGGTCTGAACTGAGGTGGCGAAGTGAGCTAAAGATCGATGATGGATTCAACCCAGATCTGTGACTGGGGTTGAGTGTCTGAAAAGTTTCAGCGCTCCGTCCATTATCTCCTTGTGTTTGCTTTGTTCGCCCTAAGTTGGCAGGGTATGCCCAGACGCGGGTTCCTTGCTCACTTTGCCACTGGATTCAAGCTAGCCTGGCTGATGAGAGCTGTTAGCCCGAAACCGGTCCCAGGATGCTTGTTTCTGGTTCAGGGAAGACCTGGCTTGGCAGTTCGGGTTGGACTGTTCCCATGAGGCACAGGGTCAAGACTGATTTGCATACAGCTGGGTCTGAACTGAGGTGGCGAAGTGAGCTAAAGAACGATGATGGATTCAACCCAGATCTGTGACTGGGGGTGAGAGCCTGAAAAGTTTCAGCACTCCGTCCATTATCTCCTTGTGTTTGCTTCGCCTCGACCCCCCATCGTAGAATGGTCCGCTCGTTAAGCCTTCAGGATCTGGTCGCGGCCTCTGGCGTCCCAATAGCTGTGACAGCCACCGTAGAGCAAAGGAGCTGCGATTCAATCCGTGACAAGTGCGCCGGCCGCCTGAAAGGAGTAGGGCGGCGGCCGCTGTCAGCATCCGGCTCAGTGATGAACCAAGGCCCTTCCGGCCGCCCTCTGGATAGAGGGATGACGATCTAAAACACCAGGCCACGATAAAATTCACCTGGTCACTGCATCCAACAGACAGTGCGCACCACAGCACCTGGCTAGACTCATGTGTCACCGCCTCCAGACAGGGACCGAGCTACGTAGCGACCCCCCGGCAGGGGGATCTCACATAGGGAGGATAGGGGGGGAACCGTCCCCAGGGCCGGCGTGTCGCGCCACCCTCTCTTCCGCCAATGCTGCAAGGATCATCAACACCCGGGGCGCCTGAGTAGTGAGGGGGCACCCCTACGGGCCGGCGCACTATGCCACCCGCTCTTCCACCCTCACAGCAAGGATCAAAGGTAGCAGGGGTGGTTTGGCCTAGAGAGCCACTATTGGGAGCCTAGCGGGGGCCGGCTCACACTCGCCGCGAGCATCGGGCCCAGCACCGGTCCCCACGCCACACGTCAGCAATCGGGTGCAGCAGAGGGCCCGGTCGGCAACCCGCAGCTCACGGCCTCCGCGCCAATCAGCACCCCTCACCTCTGCGGCCTGGGTCGGCCGTCTAGCACTCCGCCGAGCGCCGTCTGGGGCTCAGGAAACAGGCACAGGTGACAGGCCCAGCCCACCGCGAGCAAGGAGGCCCCACAGCTCAGCTCAAGGTCCGTCGGATACGCTCCGCAACTCGCTGGAGACGTTGCGGGTTGGGTCACGGTCGTCCCACAGCCAACCAGCTCCAATTATCAGGATCTTTTCAGCAGGATTTAGGTAGGATGTAAGTGCGGACGTGCGGAGCTCAGCTAATCCGCGTCCGCCATGCTGGCTGTCCAAGCCACGCCCCCGAGAATCACCATTTTTATATATTTTTTTTCAAACATATTTTTATTGGCATTTGTAAGGTATGCAAAGAAACAAACAGGTTATCAGCAATGCACATTTCGTATTTCAAAGTGATACAGTGTCACGTTAAGGCATAGATAGCGGTTGGGGATACATTTAGGCATGGGATGTGTGGGTCCAAACGAATGCATGTGTATGTCTGCACTACATCTCCCATAATCCTGTGGGGTGCATACCCTGGCTTTATATCACAAGCCCTACTTAACACCGCCTACAGGCTGCTCAGGTGCTTGTCAATAACGTAAGCTTCTCGAGGACGCCTGCTCTACATCAAGTTATTCGAGCTAAGGAAGGTGTTCACCTTCTTGATCTATTTCCTGCATCGTTTTGCTGCCTTGAGTAGTGAATGAACGCTTCGCAGCCAGATACGGATGCACCTGGAAAGGCTTGACCTTTCTGACCCGAACGCGCTGGAGCGCGTCTTGGAGCCGTTACTCGGCTCGGAGTTACTGTTCATGTACTGATTGCCCGCTTTTTCAGCATAAAAAGTATACGCGCAGGAGGGCGTCTTAGAGCCGGTTGAAAGGTTCGGATCCGGTATTTTCATTTCCTGTTGTCATTTCAAGCATTTTTCTGACGAACGCGCTGGAGCGCGTCTTAGAGCCGGTTGAAAGGCTCGGATTCCTGACTACTTATTTTCATTACCGTTGAGGCATTTCCTGATGACTGCACTGTGCGTGTTTCAGAGCCGTGTTGAAAGGCTCAGATTCCTTCGTTTGTTGCTCACAAATATTTGCTGAGGAATTTATAAGCATATGCATAGGAGCAAGCCTAGAGCCATCAAGAGGCTTGTACTTCAACTCGCATGAACAGCGAAACATAACCCAGGTATAATTTTTGCTGGAAGTAAGCGCCTGAAGGTACCTACACCAGTGTGACACCTTCTATACCCTGAGGACTCTTCTCTGAGCTAAATACTTCCTTATCTTCATTATTTGGGAGCTGTTATGCTACAGGATAAGGCGCAAGTTCTGTAACTTCCAGTCGATAACGAGGTTGTTTCTTTTATGGTTTATTTTTGGCTTTTGTGGTTTTTTAGTGCGGCAAGATTGAAACGTAAGTGCTTACACATATTCTTTATAGTCTTACTCTCGCTACACGCTGTGGCTGTTACATATTTGTGTGTTGTGCTTATATTTCATTACAGGGAACACGGGGCTAGACAGCTGAAGTGACAGGACAGGAGTGAGGTCTACAACTCCACGTGCATTCCCTATCGTGTGATTTCGCAGCTGCATCTTTAATTGTTTCCTTTGTCCCTTTTTTCCCTTTCCCCTATTATGGTGTTGTCTGTTGAGTGATATCTACATACTCACAGGTCGCTCCATATTGGGGATAGGGTTACGCAGCATCATTCATCGCTCCCGCTGTATCCGACTTGAAAGGTTAGTGGTTGCCTGTCGGTGGTCTGACATACAGATACAAAAACTATTAGGGTGTGTCCCTCAAGCAAGGCATACACCTGTATATTCACAAGCTTATAGTATAGTATACAAACAATATCTGGTGTCCCCAATATAATCAAAGGGGAATTTGTGTCATTGCAATGTAGTAGTAGATTCCCATGAGGGTATGTTGTTTTCGAGAACAATCACCCCAGTTTGGAAAGGGGTAATGAAAAAAGCCACCTGTTTGATATTAAACAAAAACTACTAACTTGTGCAAGGGTGGACAGCACCACATATCAGAATTATGGTCTGAGAAGGTCCTTCTACAGGAGGGGGGGGAGGCCCAGGGGGGGGAACCGCCCGCCCCCATTTGATCTACGGACAGCACATCATGCTCCTCACATCATGAGTGTGTACGGGGATAGGGCATGATAAACATAATCATTAAGTGGGGAGCGCACTTTATCTCCCACACCCATCCTGAATTTGTGGCATCCAATGTCTGTGTTTTGCCCATACCCAAAACCCTCCACAGAAGATGGCGTATGTTTTAGGGAACCCAGGCCATATCAATTCACACCGGGCCAGGCCTATTTCCATCATCACTCTCTTCTACACTACTGTGTGTCTGAGTCGGGAGTTCCCATGTGGTTAATACCTCTTTCCATTGCTCTGCTATGGGACGGCATTGCAATCCTTTCGACTCCTCCCGAAGGAGGACTCTGCCCTCCGCCCCAGCCCAATAAGTTACATCCCGTTCCCATATCCCTATCACAGGCCCACTAGTGGATTTCCAGGTCATTGCTATCCGTTTTTTAGCTAGGGCCAGGGCGAGATCAATAAATGTATTACCCTCTTTCCTTTTGGGTGGCCTGGGGAAAAGTCCCAGTAGACATGTTTCAATCTTGGGTTCAAGTGTGCGCCCTACTGATGCCTGTAACATTATTAACACTTCGTCCCAGAAATGGCGCAGTGCGCCGCCGGGCCAGGTCCTATGTTTAAAGTCTGTGTCATTGTGATTACACCTCGGGCAGCTGCACACTTCGCCACCATAGGCAGCCTGGAGTCTATGGGGGGGATCATGTAAGTCATGTGTATGAAGTTGAATTGTATATACTTCAACCTCGTATTTCGAGGAACCTTCTTATGAGATGCAAGAATTTTGCCCCATTCCAGGTTGGTGCAGTCTCAGTCCAAGACCGTCTTCCATCACTTCCGCAGTGTTTGGTAATGGTGTAAGAGAAATTTCAATCAGTGAAGCTTAAAGCCACTTCACCTGATGCCTAACAGTACCTAATGTAAGTAAGGCGTGCAGTTCTGCATGTGTCTCAGGTTCTTCCCGACTCCTACCCCACAGTGGCTTAAATGTGTGGACCGATGCCACATATCGAAAAATTGTCCAGGGGGGAGACTGTGGCCTTCAAACAGGTCCTCAAATCAGGTTAAGGCTTTCTCTTGGTAACAGTCCCCAACCATCTCCAGTCCCACATCTGTTCATGCTGCCTTTTGTTCAACTGTAAATAATGACCGTGGATTGCCATGAGGTAGTCCAACAAGTGGCAGGATTGGGGTATACCCAGGGATCCCCATGGTTTTGATCATACAGCATTTCCAACACTGGAGAGCCGTGATTTGCAGCACTGACCGGTAGGGGACCACCACCGTTGGATCAAGCAACTTAGCTAGTAATAAGTTAGGATGGGTTCTAGGCTCTGTCATATATGTCCCTTCTGGGTTCACTCCCTCAAACCACTGCGCTAACCATTGCATCTGTGAGGCCAGATAGTAGAACTCAAAGTTCGGTGCCCCAGACCCCCCCTCTGCCATGGGGAGTTGTAGCATCGCCAAAGAGCCCCTCCGCCGACCGTCTTCCCAGATAACGTCCCGCAACAGGGAGTCTAACTGTCTGAACCATCCCAATGACACTAAGTTTGGGAGAGTGATAAAAAAGTACAGCAAGTGCGGTAGCCTAACCATTTTGGCCAATGAAACTCGGCCCAAAATCGGTAGCTGCAAAGAGGACCAGAAAAGAATGCAAGACCGAAGTGACCGAAAGGCTCTATCCAGGTTACCTTCTCTCAAATCCCCTACAGAGTGTAATATATTGATGCCATGCCCAGGTACTTAAAGGTGGATGGTGCCCATTTAAGGTCTGTGGGTAGGTCCTGGGGTCAGGGTTAAACTCCAGCCACTGGGACTAAAAGGGTCTTGTTTTTGTTAACCCGTAAGCCTGAAAGGAGCTCAAATTGTCCCAGATGGCTCAGCGCGGTGTCGGATCCCCCCACAGTGTCCCCCAGATAGATCAGAAGGTCGTCTGGGTATAGGGAAATGATATGATCACGGCCGTCTATTGTCATACCCATAACCTCATCTCCCTGTCGGAACAACGCTGCCAGAGGCTCGATCGCCAAGGCAAATAAAAGTGGCGACAGAGGGCACCCCTGCCGGGTGCCGCGAGAAATAATATATTGTGTGGACACAGTCTTACCCGTCCTGTCCCGTGCTGTGGGACCTTCGTATAGCACTCTCACCCATTTCACCCAACCATCTCCAAGACCCATTCGTCTCATGGTCTCAAATAAATAATCCCAGCATAGTGTGTCGAAATCCTTTTCCAGGTCGATCGACAGAGGGCAGCCCGCGGTAGGATTCACGCCCCAGAGTGGTACAACACAGAGTACAGTCTTCGTAAATTAAAGGAAATATTTCGGGACGGGATAAACCCCTTCTGGTCAATGTGTATTAGGGTAGGCATATAGGGAAGCAGTCGGAGCGCCAGGAGCTTGCAAAGTATCTTAAAATCCATGTTGAGCATAGAAAGCGGTCTATAGTCTACTTCCCAGGCTACAGAAACCGTTGTTTTAGGAAGTTGAACCACAAGCGCATCGCACGTGGACTCAGGGAGCCACCTAAGTCTCAAGGATTCCGCATAGAGAGTCACTATTCAGGGTGAAAGTCTGGAAGCATATGCCACATAGAATTCTGCCGGAAGGTCATCTGGTCCCGGCGTTTTACCCGTTGCCATGCTAGTGATGGCCCCTCAAACTTCTTGTAATGTCACTGGGCCTCTCAGCATCTCCTGGGCTTGCCTATCCAGCACCCGGAGTTGGAGTGGAGCCAAGAATTCACGGAGCTCCTCCTGTGGAACGGGGGGGGGGGGTGCAGTGTATAGATTTTCAAGTATACCTGGAATAAAGTGTTAACCACTTCTTGTTTATAGACGGACGCTCCAGTCCCAGACCAGATATGGGTGATTGGTGACCCTCTGATCTCCGGCCTGATCAGCCATGCCAGCATGAGGCCGGGCCTACCTTCTTCGTCCTGTATCCTAGTAAGATAATTTTTATAGTCATGGCATCTCAACCATTCAAGTGTCTCGTTATAGAGTATCCGTGTTTCCCGCAAGTGTGCTAGGGCAGAGTCTGCCGTTCCCTGAGCATTATCCAGCATGTGTAATTTGTCTTCCAAGCCTTCTAGTTCCTTGGGGAGCTACGTCTGCACCCCTATCGATTGTCCCAGACAGTATCCCCTTACCACTACTTTGAACGCCGCCCATTCCACCAACCCTGTAGATGCCGTTTGTGCATTGTTAAGGAAGCAAATGTTAATAAAGGAGCCCAGTGTCTACCTAAAGCAGACATCCTCCAGCATTAGGGGATTGAATCACCACAAAGTTATCGGGGCACCTCCCCAGTGGTTGGTGGGACATTAATAGTGGGGTATGATCCGAAAATGTACGCCCCAAATATTCGGTGTGTATAACAGTGCCGCTGAAGCGGAGGAGCACAAGAAGGTGTCTATTTTGGTATGTAAATTGTGCATAGGTTAGTAAAAGGAATAATCCCTTCCCTCTGTGTGTTGGATCCTCCAGGTGTCCTCCAACCCCCAATGTGTCATCCAGTCCCGAAACTCGGTGGCTGTATGATGGGCCTGGGCCCCGGGCAGTGGAGGGTGAGAGCGGTCCAGGGAGACATCTGCCACACAATTGAAATCTCCCCCAGGTATCATGGTCTCTGTTGGCAGATCAGCCATGAGGGCCGAGAAATCATGAAGGAATTGCACCTGATCTTGGTTAGGGCTGTATACACTACAGATCACGATATCTGTACCAGACAGTCTCCCAATTAACAGCACATATCTACCATCTTCATCTATTAGGGTGCGTACAGGTTCAAATGGAGCTCTCGCCCCTATCCAAATTAACACCCCACGGGCATATGCTGAGAAAGAGGTCGCAAATATCTGACCCTTCCATCTTCTTCACTTCTCCTCGTAGGAGATGAGTTTCTTGTACAAGGGCCACCTGCACGCCTCTACGTTGCAAGTATCTGTGCACATTGTGCCTTTTGACCGCCGGCTCCATCCCCCTTATATTCCACGTCATGAACATCAAAGCGTTGTGTGTGGGTGCCATGGATAGGAGAGCACTTCCCCTCCCATCTCCCCCCCGCTCCCAGACACAGAAGCAAAGTCCACCCCTACAAATGGAACAACTCAAACTGTGAAAAAAACACCCACAATCATCTCCCCAATCCCAGAGCAGTCTACCAATGGCCAGCTGCCCAAACTGTTGATAAACCATCAGTCTCGGTAGAGGACCCTGATAAATCAAAGAAGTGGTCCTTCTAGGGGAGAAGGCCAAGCTCTAGAGGAGCTGTCTCCCGCTCGGCCCGCGCCAACCCGAATGTCATTAAGGCTGAGCCAAACCATATACATTTCCATTCCTAGTGGCGCAGTCCACCCCAGGGGAGACAGACATCTACTGGGCACAGATTGGTCATCAAATTATATCATCTGCAGTCCTTGGAGTAACAATCGGTAATGGAACACTATCTACATGGGACGTGTCAGTCTGATATCCCAGTCCCTTTCACTGAATTGGAGCCAGCTTCTGAGGTAAGGTCTCTATCCCTCATGATCTCGGCCACTCCCCTTTGGTATCACTGCCTGAAGGGCAGCAGCTCTTTCCTTCTCAGTTTGAGATGGACTTGGTTTTTTGGTGGGTCCCGTTTGGACCTCTTCCTGGGTCATTTCCTGAGACCTAAAGCTCGAAGCCCTGTAGCAGATCCTGTCTTTGAGGGTGGTGCTCCAGATTTATAGGCATCAAGCCGTTCCCATGCTAGCTTGGGATCGTCACAGAAATGAGTTTCCCCCTCCAACACAATGCGACGTCGGGCAGGAAACATTAAAGAGTACTGTAACCCCTCTTCTTGCAGGGCCTTCTTAACTCAAAAAAGGAAGCTTGTCTCCATTGGACTTCATGTGTGTAGTCGGGGAATAGTAGAGACCTTGCTGTTGTCTACTATAAATGGGCCATAAGTCCTTGTTTTTTGTAACAAAACATCTCTGTCCCTGTAGTGTAGGAGCTTGGCAACAACCGGGCACGGAGGGCGTCCCAGTGCCGGGTGACAAGCCGGGATGCGGTGGGCCCGCTCAAGGGTATAGAACGTCGATAGGCCTTCCGGTGCAACCACTGTGCTAAGCCAGGGTTACAGAAATGCGATCATATCTTTACTTTCCACTTCTCCAGGAAGGCCCACTACCCTGAAGTTGTTCCTCCGATTACACCCTTCCGCGTCTTCAGTCCTATGTTCCAGTGTGCAGACCCTATTAGTGAGCTCCGCAACTTGAAGCAACAATGTTTGCTGTACTGGGTAGAGGTCAGCAATCGAGGACTCTGCCACCTTCATCCGTTCCGCCAGCTTATGGTGTTCAGCTCGGAGGGGCCCCAAACCAACCGACACAGTGCTAATATCTTGGTGCAGAGTTGTTTTAGTGTTGGCAATAGCATCCAAGATTTGAGTTAATTGTTGCTGTACTGGGTCCGTCTGTCCGATATCCCGGATTTCTCTTGCTTCTGTCCGGGGGGATCATCCTCCTGGTCTGGCGGTGCACCTCTCAATTTTGTTCTGGCCTTACCCATCTCAGCCTACCGAGAGGATCCAGTAATGTCAATCTCGAGCATGTCCGCAGTCTTCCGATACAACTGAGGGGGCTCCCCGAGCTCAAGATCAGGGACCTGCAAGCTTTGCCTATGCCAGCTCGGTGTTCCAAGGCTGCCAGCCCTCAGTAGAGCAGTGTCCGAACAGCTCCTAGTGGTCTCTAACTATGGAGGCTCGGGCCACCACATCCAGCCCGCCCCAGCAAGTTTAAGGGACAGAGGAGCAAAGCATGAGCCGATGTTGTGGACCAGTCCTCTGAGGGCTGTATGAGGCCTCCGTCAGATCAAGGGCAGTTAAAGTATTTCCCTGGGCCACATAGCACCCCAGGTGGGAGGGAGTGGATTCATCCACAATAGAAGAGGGGAGGTGGGACCCCCAGGCGGCACCTCCGGCAGTCAGATCTCCATCAGGTCAAAGAGTGGGTTCTCACTGTAGTGTGTCTCCGGTATAGTAAGGGGCCTGCAGTATCTCTCCCTCGCCACATGCGCTGTCGCGGACCCAGGCGATCCGTATCTCTTCCGTCCGTCGCCAGGCTCAACTAGGGCTCGCCGCCCAGCGCGGAACTCAGGGCAGGATTTCAATTAGGGGTGGTTAAGATTACAGCAGGAGGAGAGGCAAGTCTAATCATGCCGGGCCTTGCGTTCTTCACCAGGCCTCGAACCAGGGCCCGAGTGTCCGCTGAGTCGTGGGATCACCCTCCCCCGCTGCTCAGGCAGCAGCATATCTACACTGCTCACCTGCCCAAGCGCTGCCTCACCGTCTTTCCTCCCAGCAAAGGCAAGTCAGTGTCTGCGTTCCCGGGGCTCGAAGGACCTCGCGGGGTTGCGTAGCTTACATCAGCCCCCGGTCCTCGTTCACTGACGCTCCTGCAGCCGTCGGGGTACTCCGGCTGTCGTCGGGCTTTCCAGCGCAGGAGCACCGTCTCCACCTCAGGGCAGGCAACCGCAGCCAGCAGTGCAGGTAGAGTCAGCAGCTTCCGGCATCCGACCAATTAATTGTCTCGTAGAAATTTAAGACGGCCCATTCTTTGCAGGCCGAAGGATTGGAGCCGCCATCTTGCAGATTCAACACATGAACCACCAACTGTAGGCAGTCCGGTCTCCCCTCGTCTTCGGGAAACGCCACACACTCCCTGTGTTTCCCCCGTATCTGGGGAAATGCTCCATGGCTGATGGCGGGCCAGGCAGTGCTAGAAAATGTCGGATTAGAGACGGGCCGACGAAGAGCATCAAGCTCTCACGTCTGCCATCATTCGCTGCCAAGCCACGCCCCCAGAACCACCATTTTTATAATGGCGACATGACCTGCCAGTGATAGTGTGAGGCGTATCCAGCTCTCAATCTGTGTTGTCAATCTGTTCACTGCTGGGCCAGTTTAATCGGAGAACTTGCTCCTTATCTCAATGGACGTGAATACCAAAATATTTGACGGAGTCGCACACCACTGCAGTGGATATTCGCACGTCACAGGTGAAGTCGCCTCCATGAGTGGGAATAGTTCTGACTTCTCCCAGTTTATCTGTAGGGCAGAGAGGAGTCCGTAACACAAAATCTCATGCACAATGGAAGCTAAATTATCTGCCGGGTGGCGGAGAAAAAGTAAAACATCGTTGGTGTATAGTGCCAGGAGCATCAGACCAGTTCGAAACTGCAAGCCATGATGAAGATGTTTCACCTCCAAATGCTGAACCAGGGGGTCCATAGTGATTATAAATAGGAATGGGGACAGTGGGCAGCCCTGCCTCGTCCCACGGCAAATGGTGCGGTAAGGGAGCCATTGCCACTAATGCGAGCCAATGGCACGGAATAGAGGAGTTTAATTAGGGAGGTAAATCCACGTGGCAACCCCAACTTTTGTAGAGTAGTGTGCAAAAAAGGCCATTCAAGGGAGTCGAAAGCTTTTTTGGCATCAAGAAGCGCCATCGTCACAGGAATGTCTGGTGATATTCTATTCAACACCGAATAAAGGGCACGTAAGTTTAGGGAGGTGGAGAAGTGGGGAACGAAGCGTGATTGCAACGGTGATATAATTGTCTCAAGTAAGAGTGACAACTGGGTCGCAATAATCTTGGCCAGTATTTTATTGTCGAAATTGAGGAGGGATAGTGGTCTGTAGGAGGAACAGTTAAGGGGGTCTTTGCCTGTCTTTAGAAGAAGTGGAATCAGGGCCTCTTGCAGTGTAGGGGGCAGGACACCGGCATCTAGAGATTCAGCTTACATGGCAAGTAGGTATGGTACCAGGGGGTGCTTATAGGCCTTATAGAAAACTTTCATTAGGCCGTCCAAACAGGGGCCTTAGAGCTACCTAGAGAGTCAATGGCCGCTATGATTTCCTCCGTAGAGATGGGTTCGCTTAGGAACTGCTGTTGCGCGTTCGTGAGCCAGACCATAGCGATCTCTGAGAGGTATTCAGCGACATCCCTCCCATCACCCGTATAGCGGTAGGTGTATAAATGGGCATAATAATGCAGGAGCTCAGTGAGCATCCCATTGTCACACAGCAATTCAGGGATTCATCCCCCGCTGCATCATCTGAGTGGCGCAGGGTGGTTTCGATTCGGGACAAGGCTCGTTGGATATCATGTAGTACACCTGCATGTTTTGCAATACAAATCCCGTATATAGGCCTTAAAAGCCTCACAAATGGTGGCCTGCTTCGCAACAGCTCCCACATTCAGTTCAAAGTAATCAATTATGGCAGTGCACAGCTCCTCATGGAAACCTTCATCATGGAGAGCATTGCAGGTAAAATGCCAATTGTTTCTATGCCCGCGCCAAATGGTTTAGCCAGTACCATACGAACTGGGGAGTGGTCCGATAATATACGTGGAAGATGGGAAGTGTCACCCAATCAGGGAAGCACCGTGGACGATAGCAGCCAACAATCAATATGGAACCATGTGTTATAGGGCGCTGAGTAAATGTGTAACCAGGGAGTGCAGTAAGCTGAAAGTCTTGAAGAGTGTAAGCGTTGCAAATCTCTCTGAGAACTTTGAAGGGTCCGGTTTGAAGCTGGGTGCTGCAGCTGTAGAATCCGTCAAAGTGTCAAAGAACATGTTAAGATCACCCCTCAATTTTACATGATCTGCATTGTTTCACTCCAGAAGGGAGCGCAGTTTGTGAAATAATTCTGGGGTGTCGACATTAGGGGCATATACATTTAGAAGCAATGTACTGTGGCCCGCCAGCAGCCCAGTCACAGCCACGAAGTCAGTAAAATGTGCTTTAGTGGTGAAGGGGACCGAGCGGTGTATTCAAATGCAGACCCCTCGTGAATTTGTACTATAGGCGGAGAAAGCCCTATGTGTGCGCCATCCAGATGCGAAAGTGTGTGATGTGTCTGTGGGAAATAACAATAACCAACAAATAAAGCATATCCACCCCCCCACCCACCACCCACACCAGGACCCTAACTGCCCAGCGAATCCCCATAATACAAATTGTCAACACTACAAGAAACAACAATCAAATCACACTGCAGTGTACACCAAGGTGGGTAGGTTTCAGTAAAGCCATTTTGGAGCTGTGGAGTTCATAATGACCAATTCCCAGACCATATATTCTTTAGAGCTTTACTGCACTTACAATGTCTAAGAATGGACTTAGATACTGTAGGGGTACAGTGCTCATGCAACTGTACCCTTACTTGTGGTGTAGTGCAACCTGCTAGAGGGGTGACTTATCTAGGCCACAGGCAGCGGGTTGCAGGCATGGCACAGGGATGTGTGCCATGTCGACTATTCACTTTTGTCTGGCGCAAAACACACAGCCTGGAATGGCAGTGTGTGGGTGTTAAGGTGCATGGTCTCTGAAGGTGGCACAATAGGTGCTGCAGCCCTTAGCCACAGTGCCCTTGGTATCCATGGTACCTTTTACAAGGGGCTTACCTGTGGCCAGAGATGTGCCAATTGTGGGTACCAGAGGTACAGTTTTGGGAAAGAACACAGGCCCTGGGAACCTGATTGGCAGGGACCCAGGACACTTCAAGTCAAAGTGCATCAAGTGTCAGGCAAAAAGTGGGCGGTAGCCATGCAAAAATGGCCACTTTCCTACAGCATGCAGATCTGGTGGGGAGAGTTTCAGTATGTCACTGCGCGGAGACTGCGGTCTTTGGTATATTGCTTGCAGAAAGCCTGGGCATCCGCGGGGTTGTCGAAAATCCGTGCCTTACCATTGACCTTGACCCACAAGTAGGCCGGGTAAAGCATGCCGTACTTCAGGCCCAGTTTTCTAAGCATGGATTTGGTGTTTGTATATTTGCACTGTGTTCCTGTACCTCTAATGTAATGTCAGAAAAGAAGGAGAGCTTAGTTTCTTGGTACTGCACCTGCCTAGCCTCCTGAGCTAACCAAAGAGCAGTGTCACGGTCCCTAAAATTTAAGAGAAGGCAATGATGGGGCGAGGTGAGACACTGGGGGATGGCTGCGGGCCCAGCAAGCAGTGGGCCCGCTCCACCACGAAGGTAGAAGTAAAATGTTCATGGCCACAAAGGTCTATCAGGAGGTGATTCACAAAAAGATCCATCTTACCGGTGTCTGTTGGCTCCACAACTCCCACTATGCGCAGGTAATTACAGCGTGATCGGGCTTCCAAATCCTCATTTTTGATAGCAACTGATTTGAGGAGGTGTTCTAATTTGTCCAGTCGCTTCGACGCCTTCACCACTCTCTCCTGCAGGGTTGTGAGGTGTTCTTCTGCACTGTCTAAGCGGGTCTGATGTCAATCTAGGCGCTCACTCATGCCATCCAGCCTGCTGGTCAGGGTGCCAAACCGGGCATCCATGGCTCGGAAGCCAGAGTGGATCTCCACCAACAGGGCGTCAGTACTGTTCAACCTATCGGGGTTACGGTCGACCCATTGGCCCTGTCTGCCACGGTCTCGGATCTGTCCTGATCCCTGGTAGCTTTCTCTGCTTCGGGTCTCCGTGACCCATTCTGAGTCAGCCCAAGAGGTAGGCGCGGGGTTGAAAACAAGATATGTGAGGCCTACGCCCACGTGTCGGCCAACTTCTGGTGAAACACAGCCTTGGGCGATCTTTTCACCAAAGTTATGGCTAACAAGTCTGTAGGGCCTGATAGGAAAGCACTCCCAGGTGTCGAACACAAGGGTGGGACCGGGCCACAAACAATTACGAGGTGCAGACAGCAGATGGGGGGAGCCCGCCCCCGTTACCCATCCACGGGTGGTCGCCCGACGTCTAGCCCAAGACGGCACCACCACAGTAGCAGCCTCCTCTGCAGGACGCATTAAATTGAATACTGAAGTCCATGATCCTAATCCAAGCCACATGTGGGCCCCTGAACCATACACGAAGCTTAGTATTACACGTCTTTATTCTGCTGCGTGTAACTGGGAACTCAACATTTTGAAACAAGCTTTCATGGCCGTGCACTCTGACACCTACGTCACAGCTCTACGGAGTCCGTTAGGAACCAAAAGGGTTCCGTCATAACATATCACATGACACTACACCTGTGAGGGGTTGTATGCAGAACCTGGCCACAGCCCAGGCCCTGCAACTAACCCTGCGCCGTGCACAGCATTTAGCCATGCACGGTGTGGCATTGGTGTTGTGCATGATAATAAAATATTACTTTACATGAAAAAAAACTCTAGAAATTCACTGAAAAAAGCCAAAGGTTAAAGTGACATTATAGTTAGGTATAGTAATAATATATTTGCATCAAAAAAGACATCTTATAAATTCACTGACAAAAACAAAAGTTAAAAGGTCAGTAATTAAAATGACATAAACAAATTATTAAATCAGGCCAGGTGGAACGACAACCCTCGCAGACAAGCTCTTCCTAGTCCCATAACATGCATTAGGAAAAGTGTTAAAATACTTACAACAATTCATCATCAATAGTTTAAATGATATAAGCAAGTTATTAAGGCAGGCCTAGTAAAACAACACCCCTCGCCGATGATTTCTTCCTATTCCCTAAAACTGAGTATAAAAAGTTTGCAATCATAAAACAAACATAGGGGGGTTTCCAGCATATTAATTGCTGCAAGGGCTGAGGAGTATGAGGATAGGCTCAATTTTCTTAACATTGGGATTATATATTTATTCCTCTCCACTTTATAAAACAAATAGAAGAATAAAATGTGTGGCATGGTTTGTGGGGCTCGATCATCACAAGGACATAGGGACAACTGATTTATCAAGTGTACTTGAGCTGGATATCCTACCATTAAAGGAAAGAAATTCAGTCTCATCCTGGTCAATAAATAGCAATGCATATTGTTGGGCATAAAAGAAAGATAGGAATCATGTCCCGTGGACACTCTAGGCTGGGTCTGATAGGCTAAAACCGTAATTTTACATTGGTTACGTTGCCATCTTTCATGTTCGCACTTAGTAAAAAAGCTTCTCTTAGCTTAGATTTAGAGAAAGACATGCGGTTGAGGGGTCAT
The DNA here is from genome assembly GCA_963921515.1 of Calotriton arnoldi. Taxonomy (NCBI): domain Eukaryota; kingdom Metazoa; phylum Chordata; class Amphibia; order Caudata; family Salamandridae; genus Calotriton; species Calotriton arnoldi. Next base: position 1,295,490 of record CAWUFW010000458.1, read on the forward strand.
TCTTACAAGAATGCTAGGCCCAAATCTGAAAAAGTCGGTTTAACATATGCTAGCCTTGGGATACTGTTAGCTCGGTCAAGATTAATTATGTCTTTTAACACTGATTTATTATGACTGAATTCCTTTTCCAAATTCTTAACCATTAAAGGAGCGGAACCAGTTTAATAGAGTCAGTTATGAAAGGGAGACCGAGGTCTTTGTGGGCAATCAAATTAGAACAAGCGGGTGGGACTGACAACAGTCTTTTAACAAATTTGTCCTCTACTGCCAGTTATCAATTTTAATGTAGGCTGGCGATTTGGTTGTATTATATCTTAGCCCATTGGGGTTCAGAGGCAATTAACCGCTGTAGCTGTGCCTCTAACCATAATTTAATACTAAACTAGGGAAGTAATGATCTTTGGGGCAAAACCTCTACATTCTCCTTGTCAGTGGATAATGGAGGCTATAATCCGCCTATGATATCTAACAGAAACCCTGTGCTTTAGTTTTTCATTGCAGTTACTGATTTTATAGGTTTAACATTTGTGTGTTTACATGTTTAAACTTACTATAAAACTTCAGCAGATGTCTAAATTATTGCTATTTTATCTGTACTGCTATTTTATCTTTGCAATATTTACCATGCACGTTGCACCTTGACAGGTTATAAAGGGAAATTCAAAGTTAAAGTCTTTCTGTGCTGGAATTATTAAAAGCGCGATTGTTCCAATTCTCACTTTTAGTTTGGTCCCCTAAGCTCCTGTTACCACATGTCTGCCACTATGGGGCAGCACCATCTTGGGGTAGCAGCAAGACTGAGTAGACCCTATTGACTTGTTAATGGTTCTACCAGTTTAAAAGCATGGCAACTTCACTAGTGGCACGCTGAAGATCACGCCAGAAGGCACCCTTCAGTACACCATGCTGTCGGATGGATTATTATTATTTTTATTATATCAAAGCTCACAAAACATAGATGAGCCAATCATTTGCTATGACAACCATCAATTCTACCCCCTATGCTTTAACTGTCTACAATTAGATTCAGTCACTATATCCAGGCCCGTAGCCAGGAGTATTTGCTTTGGGGGGCATGGCCCCCAGTGATGATAACATAAAGGAAAGATTCAGTCCACTGTGATGTGGGCGGGAGGGGTCTCTAGCGTCCTACAATTATTTTAAAATAGATAATTGAGAATTTCAGTTGAGAAAAAAGGATGTGCTTTCAACCCAACTTTGCTGGGCAGGTTATACTTTTCTCATTGAGTCACACACCTTCCTACAATCCCATGAAGCTCATTTGCATTTGTCTAATTCTCATAAAATAAATAACTTGCATTTTACATGTTGCTTTGTTCATAAATAGCTTTGCCTTGTTCAGAACTACACAGTACTGTCGGCTAACCTAATGGTACCAATTTTATTGACTCCAGAAGTCTGAAAGTCTGAGATAGCCATGAAGGGATTCCAAAATGTGGGCTGCAAGTTTCACACAGATATCAGCTTCAGGTCCACCACCCTAATGAGCTACATTATTGCGGTACCATTAATAGTTTACTGCAAAAAACATATTTTGTATCAGTGGTAGAAAAAAATGTGACATTTTCTAAATGTTTACTGTAAGAAATTGGATTATTGTTTGGGGGTGGGTGACTACCCACTTCAATGAATAATCACAGTCCTTGTCATGGTGAACCCTCAATTTCACTAAATTAACCCAAGCTCAACTCCCTGGTAGCTTTGGCACAGAGAAGGCAGGCTTAACTAAGGGCAATGTGTAAGGTATTTAGGCAGCACCAAAACAGTAATAAAGTCAAAATGCAAACCGAAGTAAATCCCAAACTGAATTATGAAATAGAGTAAAATTTGATAAACAAAATGAAAACAATCCAATAAGAGGACCTGTAAACTTGAATTTTTTTAATTTTAAGTATGCATAGCACTAAGAAGTACAAATTGTGAATGATAGTCAATGGTTGCAGTAGACCAGGACTGAGGTGCAATTTGTAGGTGATCGCGATGGAAAGCAGGTCAAGTAAATCAACCAGGTTTGTGCTGGTCAAAGATTTTACCTTCTTATTTTAGTCCTTTAAGTTCCAATCCATAACTGTAGTACGCTTCTAAAGCCCCCCCAGGACCTTAGGGGAGGCTCTTAGAGACTCATAGGTTGAGGCCAACAGCTGGGTCCAGTTCAGATCCATGTGCTACTGGACAGATGGGTACTTTCAGGAAAAGGTAGCTGTTGTATCCCTGTAGCTTGAACATGAGGCCAGTCTTATTACCATTGGTATCCACTATCTTTGTCCTGAGCACAAGAGGGAGCAAGTCCAGTACTTCAGAGCTCCTCCTAGGTCACAGACAACAGGTCCAGTCCTCTTCTGTTCTTCTTCAGGTCCAGAAAATGTTTATAAGTGGGTGGCTGGAGTTGCCACATTTATTGCTGGCATGAGCTGGTAGGTGGGAATGATTACTGGGCATCCCTAACCAATGGAGTAAAAGTTTCCAGGGTCAACCCTACCCACTTTGGACATTTTTAAGATGGCAAAAGTCTTCCGCCACACTACACATGGGTTATGATGGCTGGGTGTGTGTGAGGGGAGTGTATTATGGTAACCCTAGTGTCCTCCCATATCTAACACCAATATCGAGCTTGCAGCAGCCACTGTACCCCCAATAAACCCAGAGACAGAAGTCTGGTAGAACAAAAGCAGAATTTTACAGCAACCAGATAGTGTATACATAAGAATTGCTTTGACATCCTGTTTCCCTTCCTCTCAAGTGCACCCCAAGTGTTCTATGTAAACCCAGCAGACCTGTCAAGCAGGAGTTGACACTTAAACAGGATTTGACACTGTAATGTCAAAAGGGATGCTCACAGCCCCTACCCTTTTGCGGAGCTCAAAGGAGTCATCCTGCCCATTCAGGTTGAATTGTCAATCACAGCAACCTATTGCGTAGTTTCCTGGAGGCATTTCACACTTTTTCAAATGCTAATACCCGGCTGGGAAAAGGTAACTTCCTAGAAGTTACTTTTCCTTAATATTTATTAAAAATCCAACCTCACCATTTAATTTGATTTTATTAACTATTAAAAATAGATGTTTATTTTTCCAGCTCCTATTCCTGAGATACAGTACTGGAATTTTAATGTGTACCCTAGTTTTCCCCATGGGACAGTTAGGCCAGCCATAGTGAAAAAAAACTTTTATGTGCTAGTTACTGTAAGGACATGATAACATTACATTTCTTTATGTCCTACTTTTAAATACCATTGACCATGCCTTGTGGGCCACACGGCCTACATAGAGGTGGCTTATTAATATTTAAAAGGGATGTTTTGTCTGTATTTCTTATGCAAGTCGGATTGCAGTTTTTACACTGTTATAGAAAGGCTACACAGTGCAGGCCTGAATGCAAGTTTGCACTACCACTGTAATGGATGGCACAATAGGCGCTACAGTCCACTAGTGGCATTTAACATCCAGGCTCTGGGTACACCTTATACGATATACTATGGACTTCTAGGTAAGTAAAATATACCATTTAGGAGTATGTCAATTCAACCATGCTTAAATGGGGTAAACCAGCATTTAACTGGTGGTTAGCAGGGGTTAAGTGTACAAAGTGAAGAACCCAGTAAATGTATAAGAATGAGCAAAAGATAAAATCCTGTGGTGACAACACAGAAAATGTGGATTTCCTACATTTACACAACCATGTCTTTTCATATTTGAACAGCAATCCTGGGATGGCCTTATATTTAGTGTTTCCAGAATGGCAACACCTGGTGGTGCTCATAAACAGTACTTTAAGGCCTCCCTACCTTTTGCAAGGAGCCATCCTCTATAATTCCCAGTGCAGCCTCTCTTTTGCTTGAAGGAGCCACAGACCATCACATTAGTATACATGCAAGGAAGAGGAAATGAGAATGTGGAATGTCTCTAAAACCTGTTCAGAATCCTTATCCTCTCACACATGAGAGCTCACACTCTCTCAGTGAGAATAAAGAAGGGATGGAAAGAGAAAGGCATTCCTAATGTCTGATATCATACAGGCATGCAGGTCTATCAGCAGAACACAGGCCCACTAACAAATAGGTTCTTGTACACAGGAACATAGTCCCAACCACAGACCCAAAGATATGCACAGGCCTCAAGGAACCTCTAATCCCAGTCTGTGCCCCACAACATTCCCACTCACCTGTGGCACTGCATGGTGGAAGAGAACAGATCAAAGAAGAAGATTATTTTGGGCTGTAAGTTGTACTGGAGGCTCGGAATGTTCTGTAGTTACAGATTGAAAGTCAACCATACAAACATTCACTGAGGTTCTGACATCAGCAGGGCCACAGATCAGGTTGCAACTGGGCTGCCTGTCTCTGAACCTGGTGGCACCAGATCTTGACACCATGGTTGTGCAGTGCAGTTTTAATAGTAAAATGCCATAATCATCCAAGCACATGGTGAAAGATTAATTCCGCTTCCCTCTGGCTGCATGCAGCTTGGTGCAGCACCAGGACAGTGATTCCCATGAAAAACAACAGCAAATTGAACTTGCATGAAGTGTTGATGTGTATTCTTACACAACCCACAGTATGTTTGAAATGCTTCAAGAAGTACCTTGCTATAGAAAGGAGAAAAGGCATGAGACTGGTGGGTATGCTGACATATGGTATGAATAATTCCAAAGTTCTGGGGCAAAATGTCTTCTGTTGAATTTGTTCTCATTGATGACTTGGAACCTGTGTATTTGAGACAGCAATATGCCTATTGCTAAAGTGAGATAAGGATATAGCAGATGAATTCTTCCTTGGAGAAAACTTTGATTCATGGTACCCATCATCATGATGTTCAATTCAAGTTTCACAGGAAACACCTACATCAGTGCTCACTAGCCTCTGGATTAGCAATGCTGAGCGTTGAAATTCAGTGAATTCTTCTGAGCCTTAGAATCTTGCCCTTAGCATCTCTGGTATGTCTAGGGCCTGAACAGAGCTCAGACTTTACACATGGAGACCCGAGAAGACAGAATCAGCAGAAGCTGACTTAACATGCACATCTACACCATGCCTTCTATTTCTTTATCCTTAGACACACTCTGTCATAAGACTTGAGTAATGAATCAGGTTGTAGATGATCCCAGACTGCAAACTTGACCCACGGTGAATACCTCGTGTTGGACATGCTAAAAGACCTATGTGCTATCACAGCTACTCTTGGTCGCTGTAGACAGCTGAGATGCTGGCTGTAGTACTAGGAACCAGTCCCAAGAACTCAATCAGAGGGGGTCTAGACTGGAGGCCAACAGAAAAAGGCAAGATGAAAAACTTCAGCAGCTTGGAACTAAAGGGATTGCTTCAATATTGCACCATAGGAGAATGCTGGGAAATGGTGGAAAGTTTTGAAAACACAGGTAGAGCATCCTGAATAAGAGTGCTTGGAATTCCTCATGCAGGCCTATCAGAAGCTTTTGAGGGCCTTGGGCCAATAGCTTAATGTGGGGACTCATTCTAATTCTATCACAAGGAATGTTTGTCAGCTTGTTGGAAGTATACATTTGTTTGTAACTGGAAATTTGAGTGGCAGCTTATCACTGAAGGCTACACAATCAGTGCCAGTACCACACAGCGAAGACAAGTTTCTTGAGCAAACCCCCACACTAATCAATCAGGGCCCTTCTTCCAATGACTCCCCAACTTCAGGGCCAAAACACATACGTGGACAAGACTATTTAACTTTTAATTGTATAAAAACGCATTTTTTGTAGCACTCTATGCCGCTCCTCTCCAATTTCAAAGCACTGTAAATAACAGATGTGACTATTAACAAATTTATCAACTTTGAAAGGATGGAAGGCTGAGTCTGCCCTACCGTCATGCGAATTTGTAAGCTGCAGATCACTGTGAATGTCAGAAGGAAGCATGACTCTCTAACCATTTTTTATGGCATCATGTTATTATCTGTATACAAAAACTCTCATTTTGCGCATTTCTTCTATCAGCACATCCAGTGACAACACATAATCTAGTTACCACAAGCTATCAGTGCATAAAAGCCCAGTTAGCCAAAGCAGAAGCACAAACTCACACATGCACACTTGCAAACACAGACGTACGCACTTGCAAACACAGACATACACACTCCCCCGACCAGGTAGACAGACATACAATCTCGTGCTTGCTGTGCCCAACCCTCGACCCCGCAGTCTGTCTCACACACCATTTTACCAGGATAGAGGGTGGTGTTGGAGGACCTTAGGCCAGTGGCGTAGCTAGGCACTCTGCCGCCCGTGGCGGTCCCTGCCTTTTGCCGCCGCCGCCGAGCGCCTAAGAGCGGGGGGGGGGGGTGCTGGCGATAAATTTACCTGCTGCCCCCAAATCTCGTGCCGCCCGGGGCGTACCGCCCCCTCCGCCCCCCCCTTGCTACGCCAGTGCCTTAGGCTGAAACTCTCTTGGGCTCTACTGGCTTTGAAGTTGAGTGTGCATAGGGCAGCGACACAAACAGTGCACGCTGGATGCAGCAATGCTAGCACACCCCATTAGAGAGAGAAACCTGTGCCTGGATGAGAGTAAGCAATGCTATCAGGTCTCTGGTGATAGGAGCCAGGCTACAGGTTCGTGATTGAAAGTCAATAGGAAAGTTAAACATCTGCGCAGTAGATTTTCAGTTTTCCTTTTAGTGTCCCTATATGAACAAACAGGACAGGATGTGCTTTTCAGACCTGACACAAAAGAAGTAGAGATCTCTCTATTTGGATACATAGGTTTTAATATAAATCCCAATGTGCATCTGCTTAGAACAAACTTTTTATTTTTGCACATAAATGAGTGTCACAGCCTCAAAGAATAAAATAAACATCTATCTGCCATAGTGCAACTTCAGCAGTCTCAACATGACCTCAGTTTTTGTATGAAAAGTGTGAGCAGATAATATATTCACTCTTGTACTGGATGTTGGTACTTAAAAAGTTTCAATATTTTTAACACAAAACTACATGCCCTTGAATAGTCAAAATGTCACACACTAGGCATAGAAATGTACATCAGGGGCTTAGTAAAAAGTAGAAATGTCACAAAACTACATTGAGGAAAATGTTATAGGTGGACCCATGGTAGCCAGGCTCACCTGCAGTTCACCAGCTGTAGGGTGGCCATTCAAAGTACAAGCGTCCGCCTTGCTGTATGGAAGAGCCAGGCATACCACACAACGGAGCACTCTCGGCTTGGTGGTGATTCATATATTGTGGACTTTCATAGTTATGCTGCTTACACACTATAAATGCACACGTGTGTGTCATTGTTTCCTTCCTCATCCAGCCGATTGAAATTGCTGGATTGAAACATTTTTTCTCCAAGTTTAGCAGTGATGCGACTCTGTGGTGCCTTGCCTGGCCTCACTCTGCATCTGCTCACTTTCAAAGACAATTTATTTCCCAGAGAGTCAGGAAGGAGAACCCTTCCCTATGTGTGACCCCGCCCAGCCAGTGGTCGACAGATCGCCCCCACCCTGCTCACTCACTAACACATTCAAATACGAGCGGTGCTGCAGCTCTCAGAACTTCGAACCAGGTACTGGGCTAAGTTACCCTGATTAAAAAGAAAGAAAAGCTCAACAAACATGAGACAAGTATTTTAGGGGGCCAGACATCAATATAGGCTGGTCGGGCCCCGCTGGGCACCACCGTGGCTACGGCCCTGACTATATCTAAGCTTAAAAGCAAAAGGCTATTCATCTCTGAAGCTAAAAATATTAATACTGAACACGAATGTCCTATATACATATAACACCTCTTACAATATTACTATATCTGAAAATCAAGGCAGTACGAGGTTTAAAGCCATGTGATCTAATGTACGATCGGCAGTAGCACATAGAAATGACATTTCTGCTGTATTTGAAAAATAGAATATACAAGTTGCTTTTCTTAACTGAGACATTGTTAACACCTCAATGCAACCCAGTTCTAGAAGAAATAGAGCCCAATGAGTTCAAAATATTATACATGAACTGCAGCTAAGAGAAGAGGAGGAGGAGTTTCTGTTATATATCAGGTCATTTAAAGGTGAAACAATGTACTGGACTAACAAAGCAATACAGTGATAACCTTGTATTAACTTTAGGTCCTAACAATCCACATTCTATATGAATTTTAATCTATCCACTGTTAGATATATTAGAGCAGGTATGAGAAGAAATGGGAACCTTAGTCTTCAAAGATAAAGTATTATCCTATTAGGAGATCAAGTACTTCTCTGTTCAAGGTTCCCCTGCTGGGTTGACTGGAATTTGATGCTGCTCTGCCTCGCCCACCCCGTACTCCAAGGAGGTTAAACGCCACTCTCAACAACACAGGGGGAAAGCGGAATTAGAGAAAAAACATCATTGCATATCACCCTTTCTAGGACCTGTGTGGATTGGATTTGTGTCATGCGTTTGAGTACTGAAAAGAGCAGACAAACAACATTACTATTTATTCACCTGAACTGAACAATCTAATATCTGTATATGTTATACCTTTTAGCGTTAAGCAACACTTTGCAGTTATGTATGCTTGTGAATACAAAATGGTTCGCCTGCAACATATAACGGGAAATATATATCCAAGGTCTAACTCCTCTGAACTCAATCACACTTGTGTGCAAAAATAATCCTTCAACTACCTATTGAATGCAGTTCACAATACATTGAGAAAGTCAAATCAAATACATACTTCAAACTCTTTAGAAAGAATGAGAGATTGTCACTCCAAGGCAAGATCATTACGTTTGTTCAATAAAGTCTATCCGAACAATCCTGCCTTTGAGGAAGAATTCCAAGTTGATCGTAAAATTGAAGGCGGTTCTCCAACAGCAAGAGGTTTTCACAGGATAGTTGTAGTACAATGTATCCTTCAAACTGAGCAGATAACAGTGCAGATAACAATGAAGCCATTGGAAAACGAGGTTCTTCCAGGAAAGCACCTTGATATACTAGAGTTCAAAAAGGCCGCTACACTCAAGTTCACCTGTTTTCGTTTGACATGAGACCCTTATTATGTGAGAGACTTCTTGGTTTCTTTTTGCCTGCTACATGATGTGATTACGACTGAAAGTGCACTGGGTTCCTGCTAACCAGGTCCCCAGTGCCAGAGCTATTTCCCAAAACTGTACAATTATTACCCTTAATTGGCAAAACCTTTAGCACCCTCTGTAAGTCCCTAGTAAATGACACCCTGGTACCTAGGGCATGAGGTACTAAAGAGGGTCCCTAAGAGCTGCAACATGAGTTGTGCCACCCTAAGGGACCCCTAACCAAGCACATGCACGCCTGCCAGTGCAGGTTGCGTCTTGGTGCAGACAAAAGTGAAAACACGACAAGTCATACATTCCTGTGTGCCATGTCCCCTACCACTGCACATGATATTTGTAAGTCACCCCTACAGCAGGCCTGACAGCCCTAAGGCAGGGTGCTTAATATTATATGTGAGGGCATACCTGCATAAGTAGATATGCCTCTGTGACGGTCAGTTGAATTACTGCCAGTGAAAGTAAAGAGGGAAGCCATTTTAAAACATGTGCTAGGCACTGTTGAAAACGAGTTCTCCAGCTACATGATCGCTTCACTGAAAACAGGGATGTTTGATATCAAACATCTCGTATTGATGAACCCATACTTATTCCAGTGTTGGATTTATCAATACATGCACCCAATGGGCACCTCAGAGGTGCCCCCTGAATCCGTATCAACTTCTGGTGGGTTGACTAACTAGGTTTTAGCCACCCTAACACCAGAGACAAATTCCTGACCCCCAAGGGTGAGGGCCTTCGCTCTCGGGAGGCCAGAAACTAAGCCAGTTCTGGCAGGGGGTGTCTTCCACCGCCCTCCCACAAGATGACCAGGAGATTAGTCTGCCAAGGCAAGGGAGCTTCAAAGCAGCCCCTCCACCTTTTGGTGGGAGGACTGGCGGGAAAATTTGTTAGATTAGGAGGGGTGCCAACATACAGCCGGCACCACCCCTAGGGTGGGGCAGGCGATGTGAACCCCTCTCGTCAGATTCCTCCATATTGTCTTGGAGAGAATTAACCAAGGATATGCCCACTTCCCAACAGAAGTAGTCATATGAGAGTGTGGTCACCCTAGAGGTAAGTAGTCAATTGGCTACTGCCTTGCACTCCCTCTAATGCCCCTAGATTCAACATTTATGGGAGTCCCAGGCACTGGAGAAGTAGATTTCTGCAGACCTAAGAAGAAGAAGGACAGACGAGCAGCGAAAGCAGAGAAAAGGAGAAGAAGCAGCTGACTCAGCCTCAGCCCCGCAGTCCTGTTTGCATCCTTCATCGAGAACTGTGCCAAAGCTGTCTTGTCCTGCAGCTGTGACTTCAAAAGCCTGGGAGGACCACCTACCTTCGAAAAAGAGCCAAGAGTCTCCTGTGGAGTAGCAGAGCTGCTCCCCTGCATCCTGCAGGCACCCAAGAACCGCTGCGAGGCCCCAGGACTGCCAAAAACCTGACACCAGAAAGCACCACTGCACCCGTCGCTTCAAGCCTGAGCTGAAGTGGGCCAACTGTGCCAGCAAGGTCCTCCAGCTCAGCAGAGACAAGGCCCACCTTGGACTTTCCCACTGTGGACTTCCCAACACCACCTGCAGCCTCTTTGTGCAGGCCCCCCTCGACCTAGACTGCTCCCGGTGACAAAAACCTGATGCCTAAGGACACCTTTGCACCCGCCGCCCCTGGGGCCTGGAGAAAAGAACCAAAGGTTCCCCCACGTCCCTAGACATCGCAAGAGTTGAGCCCCCTTGCTGGTTCTGCTCGACTGGTCCCCCAGTCCAAACTTGCAGCCTCTTTGTCACCGGATCGATTCTCCATTGAAGTGAATGGGGCACCCGATGATGATGCACCACTGCACTTGGATGCCCCAGAAACTCCCGAAGTGAGCTGTTGGTGCTACCTTGGACCTTGCCCCATACTCACCTTAAGTCCAGAAGATTGGTCCCGTACGTCACTGCGAAGTGTCTGTATGCTGCGTGTGTTTTTCCTGCATAGCTTAACATTATACAGAAGACTTTCAATTCCGATTTGAAATATAAAAAATCACTCAAAATCTCCAGATGCTGAAAAACACACTTCTGCACCCAGACACCCCAGTGCCCCCTGAAGTGATCTGTTGGTGATTCCTTGGAACTTGCCCTATACTCACCTGAAGTCCTGGGGAAGGGTCCTGTAAGTCCTTGTTAAGTAACCGTATGCAGCATATGTTTTCTCCATAGCTTAACATCACTGCAAAGTGCTTTATTCATGATTGAAAGTATCAAACAGCTGTCTACTTCAAACCTGCTATTTTAAACAGTACTTACCTGAACGATTTTTCTCTGGTGCCTAAACATATATAAAATACTGGCTATTTTTATAAATTGGTGTGGATCTCCTTCTTCAGTTGTGTTTCTTACATCTACTTAGTAAAACGCAACAAATTACACGCAGAGGTGCATCTCAGCGTTGTCATTTATTAATCATTGTGCATATTTGCAAATGTCTTACACTACTCTTTGTTAAGCCTAAGGCTGCGCGACCACACTACCCCTAACAGAGCACTTTGGGATTGCATAGCCAGGCCCTGTTCACTTTTAAAGGAGCCACTGGACTCTTTGCACAGTATATCTTAATATTGATATATCACATAAAGAGCCAGCTTCCTACAAAGATATAATGTTCTGAAAAGCTAAATGGGAGAAAATATAAATGTGCCTAATGTAAGTGATGCATTCTGTGTTGATGTCCCTGACAGCGCTTTGCTTTAAAGAAATCCTTGAAATGTATAAACTTAACAAAACATCTACGGAAGATACTGCGCATCCTGGAAATCTTTTAGGTCCAATATTCGTAACACTTAATGGAATAGACATTGAAAAACACTTCATGAATATGGACGTCTCACACATGGAACAGTCACAGTGCCTCATGTCTTGTAGTTTGCTTATAGGATCCTTTAGAAACTGCTGGTGCAACTTTGAGAAGTGGTTTCTTACAAAAGTCTGCACCATTATTTCCCCTTCTGGGTCAGCTACGATCAAGGTGCTAACAAGTATATGCAGCCACACAGAAAGGCACCCAGAGACTCGTTTCCATCTTTACGAGCGATGTGCCTCGGGAATTTTTCATAATTGATTGCTATGGGAGATGAAGTGTGCGTTTATGGCATTCACCGCCTCCAGAACATCCTCAGCCCTTGTATTGGGTAGCGTCAGGGACGTCTGCAGCATGTTCTTGCTCACATGGTGCAGAAGTAGTTCCTTTTAACAGCCCTAAATGACCACTGAAAGGTGATCAACACACTTATTTCAGCGCTGGACATTGGATAACGGATAAATGTAAGGCTGAAATGGCAGCAAAACTGCTAATGGAAGTGTCCCTTGCCAGGCATTGGCAAGCAAATGGCCACCATTGACCAAGTTCTCTTCTGCTGTGCAATCTGGGTAAGTGACAATGATTAGCATCCAATTCCTTCGACTTTGTTATCTGCTAATGCTTACCTCTCACAACTCCCTTCCTGCTATATTCTTTTTGATTGAACCTCCCAGTACCAAGTTTGCACTCCCTGCCACTCATTTGCCCTCTTTTCGGTTCTTTGGTGAGGTCTGAGAGCCCCCACAAGCAAAGGCATGGTAGTGCAGCGCATGAAGAAACTCATCTCTCAATGATTTTCAGAAACGTTTGTTTCGGCCCTGTTAAGGGCTGGACACTCTGGAGTCTACTTTAATCTGGACCTTGTCTGTCTGGGGTTTTGGTGATGCTCTCCAGTGGCCACTTTGCTCCTCACAAGTATGGAACCTGGAGGAGCAAGGTGACTGCAAAAAGAATTCCCAGTTTAGGAGGAAAGGGCCTTAAAGGCATAAACACCTCCAGGACAGCCAAAAAGAAAACTGTCTAGGCAAGAACATAATGCCAGAAGAGGATGGAAGACTAGAAGGGAACACAAACGGCCGAATTGACAGCAGACTGATGTGCTCAACTCCCAAACAGAGAACTAAAACTCTGGAACAATGACCTGGAGACTGTTGAATAACAGAACTCCGTTTGCTTTGCAATACAATGAGAAACTGTTAAGCAGGAAACCGGCCGCTCCTCCATGTTGGATAGGAAAAAGAAAATGAAAAACTTATAAAAGTACATATTGGGGTGGGACTTCACAGAAGGCTCTAGAAGGCTTTTAAGAATATCTGTACACAAGATAAATTCCCTTTGACCTCTTGCAGAAATCTCCGATTTGTTCAATGCTGGCCTCCTTCTTGAGCCTCCACCAGTCGGCCAGCCCTGAAGTGTTTGAGGCGCAGCACAACGAGCTCAGGAAGCCAATTTGGGATTTCCCCAGGAAACATAGAGAAAAGGTAAGGCCAAGAAGCCCGACAGCGTGATCTGCCTGCCTACTGAAGGGTCATCAGGAAATTGTTGCCATGGGGCCTTGATGTAAAGCTACTGTGATCTTCATCCATGGAGCGTAGCTGCAAAGCTCCCCAGATTCTGTTTCTCCTCATCAGCGTGGTCGGCACCCGTTTTTTCGGATGGCACAACAGGCACCCGCAGGTGAACATGGCAGTGGGTGGACTTTACTATTTAAGGTGGCCACTCCCAATGGCATTCCAGACAGCTTTCTTCCTGTCCAGGTCCACCATAAATATCATTGCAGTCCTGGTCAAAAACAATAATAAAAGTCTTCACACATTGTAGGAAATGTTTGAAATCCCTGCTTCTTGATAGGCGGCCGCTATCCAAATATGTGGTGAGTCTGACCTCCTGGCTCCTCTGAACACGGACCTGGAGATGGAGAAGATGAACCCGTACTCACTTTATGTGTCCATGACTCCAGCTTGCTTCTGACTTTAGGTTGAATTGGTTGCTCAGAGATATTTGGTGCAGTATGCTTTTTGCATTTTATGAAATAAAGACAAACAGATCCAGTTGGGGCTTTGGTCCAGGTGCAATGTTCTGAGATTAGTTTAAAAAGACAGAAGGGAGGGAAACCTGATTTAGAGCAAGCTAAGATGGTTACTTGTTCTTTGAAAACTATTTTTTTCCTCCAAACCGAAATGGTGGATACTATTTTCAGGTTACTTTCCCTGGATTCCTATCTTGTGTTGGCATTTAAGGCCACCGGATAGTCTTACCAGAGTGCCCTATAACACTTCTGGGTAACTTTTGCCAGTGTGCTCTTTGCCCACTTAATTTATATGTTAGTCCCTTTGATTTTTCCCCTTTTTTTGCCTTCTAGATATACTTGGAGTTTTTTTGTTCAGGTTCTTTTAAGTGCTGCCAAGTTACTCTTCAGCAGCAATACTCATGGCTCTGGTCTTTCTTCATCTACGTTCCTCTCTTTGAACCTAATACTCAGCTCTACATGTAATATATTCAGGATTTTTTGGCCACTAGCTTTTTTCCTGTCAGGTGATTTCATTTGGTGACATTTCTTTGAGGTGGAATAATCGCTGGCTGGCAAAGTGGCTACTGAGGAATCTCACCCCTTTTCCAAGCACAAGACTATTGTACAGTAGAGAGATCATTGTGTCCTGATCCTGAGATCTGGTTCATGATTTAGAACTGCTATTTAGAAGTGGTCTGATGAATTGCCTTTGCTACGAATGAGAATACTGCACTAGAGTGTCCTCTGATCAACCTACCATATCTTCTGGAACTCTCCACTCCGATAGAGATCCTAAAAAATTAAATGGATGTTTGTATGCCATAGTGGTTAATTTTACTTTTTGGCTAATCTCATATTCTCATGACAGAATTAAGGTAGGTTATTTGAATAGCTGCCTTACAGGATCAAATGTTACCTCCTGCTACAGGCTTGGTCCATGCATTCACAACTATCCCAGCTTTCCGTCTGCCATTAGAAGAATGTTTGAAATGCCCTACTTGGAATGTTCCACTGAAGATACCTTGAGCTAGGCCATGGGAAAGGGAGAGGAGAGAAAACAAAGACACTGAATATCACCACTCTGATTTTTTGCTCTGCTGAATGCTTATGTCTTCTCTGCTAGGCACTGACATGTACTGTATCATACTGAATATCCAAAGACAAGATTAATATCTTTAATACCATATCGCCATTGAATCATCTAACATTTGCAGTGAGACTGCTACACCTCCAAAATATCTCTATTCCTCAGATATTACAGGTAATTGTTGGAACTGGATCTAGAACAGAAATAGAAACAGAAATAATATCTAGGAGTCTTCCTCGTTCATCAAAGCAATCCTTCTTTTATTTACACATTTTCTTGTGGCGCATATTTCAGCCAGCCAACATGTGTTTTGTCACTTAGTAGTAACTCAATGACTTATTCTTACATCTACTAGATATTGCAAGCCCAGCGGGGTTGAGGAAGTTTGATGACTGGAGACCAGGGATCCCCAGGGGGGGAAGTACTGCCAGACTTCCTGACATACTTCAGATGTGAAGAGCAAGTGATTACTTCCTGTCAACACTTATTTTACTATTACGCCCTGATGAAGCAGTTGGGTTACTAACAAGTGATACAATACGTGTTTGCTGGATAGAACATGCTCCATGAAAATATCTGTGAATAAAAAATAATTTTTGGACAAAGAGGAAGACTCTTTGATGCTTGGTGTGTGCTCCGAAATTTTGGTGAGGCTTTGGGGAAACTTCTTTCCCAACTTGTGGAGCATATGAGTGGCTGCGTCCCTTCTTTGTTGAGCACCCCTTCACGGGATATCAGAGAATCGTAAGTCTTTTCAATTTGGACAGGAGTGCGTTGACATTACTCTGGCAACCTAATTGCGTATTATAAATAATACCTATGTAATTGATATTACTTGAGTTTTGACATAACCTCACTCTCTACTCTGATAAAGGCAACTACCTTTTGTTTTTGTGGGTGGACGTTCTCTGGGCCAGATTTTTTCAAAGTTATTTCTTTATCTGTTGCATAAACACACATTTATCAGGATTAAGCAGTTCACGCGTACCAGTACCTTAAATAGAATATATGAATTGTAAAAACATCAACAGTCTCTAAAGGTTGTGAGGATCGTTCCTCATGTAGCTTACTTTTCAAATGTATAATAAAAACATATAGTTTGTGCTCGTTCAAGGGTATCTCTGAAATAGTACTTTAAACTAAACGTTTGTTTCTCAAAATTTGATTAAACTCCTTACAATATTTCTCTGCATTCCGCTTCAACTTCGGTCACACTTTCAAAAGCAAAACAAAGAGTCTAGGTTTTCACAAGATCTGGCTACAAGGTCCTGGCAGCAGCAAAAACATTATCTCGACTGCATTAAACTTGATATCTTCAAAATGATTGCCGCCATATCCAGACATGGTGGGAATTCTGTGGCTTCATGGAAAATGTCGTTTTCTCGGTGTGCATTCCTGCGCCTGTGCACAGTGCGTCCTGCGGAGCTGCAGAGGCGTCTGCCAAGTGGCACCAAGAGGAACGGCCAGTGGCTCCAGCTCTGCTGATAAAACCGGAGCAAGAACAGAGAGCAAGAGCTGATTGGACAAATCTAGTCTCAGAGAAAACAGAATCTGAATTACAGACAAAATACCTCTGAAATGCAAGCAAAAGGTCGAAGACAGCAGACGGGCGCAGAAAGGTGAAAAATCACAGAAAAGAAAATTCACTAAAACAGACCAGAGCAAGCAACACTTCGATACAATGCTGCAACGCACTGAGAACCATCCCAGGTTGGTTTTCACTGACAGAGGTCACACGGGTGGACGGATTATCAACAGGAAGTCATTTCCTGTCGTCTTCGTTTGAGGACTAATAATATAATGAAATAATAATATTGGCTAAGTTTCCAAAGGAAAATATGAAATGGATTAGGCAGATTAAAAAAACACCTAGGATCTGAAGGATTTAAATCCGACGAGCCCATATGTAGATGGCGTGTGTGCGTATTTGGATAGTGGTGCATTCGGGTGCATGGGGTGGTGCTGTGGTGGGGCCAAGATTCCCTCGGGGTGTTCACGAGGGGACTAGAGGTGGTGCTGAACGCTTGGGCGGGGAGGCAGCAATATTCTCGCCAGAAGCACCGCCGTGGCCGTCCTCCCAGGGCGGGACCCACGGTCCATGGGACGCGTAGCGGGCAAGCGGTTTAAATGGCGGTGCCCTCATGGTCTTGGGGGGCGGTGAGTTCTCACCATGCAAACCAAGGGTGCACCGGGCGCCCGCGGTGACAGGTGCCTGAGGCCTGGGTGTCCTGCAAGGGAATAGTGCATCCCTGCTGCACTTTCCATTAAGGATGCAGTGTTTCTGCAGGGCGCGGTGGTGATCCCTTGTCACAGCGGGTAGCGCTGCTAGTTCCCCTGATTGGAGCTTGATGCCCACGCTCCAGCGTGTTCAGATGCGTCCGGTGCTGGTGCGGCTTCACCAGCTGCTCGCAAAGTTGTCCTTGTGCAGCTCTCTTCCTAGTAGACTGGTCATGACTAATTGTTTGTTTTAAGGAACATAAATAAGCACCTTACAAAATGAAACACAATTTAGGAGAGCGGACGCAGGAGGGGGTTCGTGGGCGCCAGTGAAGAGAGTTAAGTGCCTGGTGGGTGGAGCAGCTACTGTAATGGAAGGGGGGGGGTGAGATCATTCACCACTGCTGGATCCACCTCTCAGGCGGTTTAGTGGCACTGTCTGGGCCGGTATATGTGGCAAGGATGTGTTAAGGAGGGGATTCATGTCCCACAGGGGTGTACAGGCACCGTTTTCCCCGGTGGCAGAAGCAGGGGGTAGCAGACTCCCCAGAGCGGCGGTGGCAGTTCAAATTTGTCGGTAAGGGGGAAGGTTACACTAGGTCAAGCATTAATACATGCTTGGCCGTGTGGTGCACTTTGCCTTTTAAGTTGATTACAGGAGCCATTCCTTTTGCGGGATGGTGCACATGCCGCAGGGTTAGTGAAGCATGAGCTGTAGCGCAGAGGCGCATTGAGCAAATACTTCGCTGGGTGGCCAACAAGGTTGCAATCAACAAGCATTTCATCCTTCTGAGGTCGATAAAACGAGTACCATGGAGCTGAGTAACAATAAACATGTTATGCAGCGCCAAGATACCATGGGGTGAACGTGTTACCAAGTACAGTCAGAAGCGGAAATTGTTAATGAATCTGGTGAATACAGTGGGCTCACTCAGCAGGGTAGTAAGCGAGAGCCCAGCACAATTTCCATGGGGCTGAAGGGTGGCACAGGCAGCAAAGTTGACAGCCAAATCGACAACGTTTCATTAGTGCCGCAAGTGCAGTGGCATTGGGGCCCCAGGAGAGTAACTAGCCCACTGCATCCTGATTATGTACGGTGCAACCCAAATTGATGGGAAAGGGGGTATTTTACTTGTGCATTAGCGAACATGTAGCCAGGTATACATCACAGGGCTCTGCTCACACGATAGTGGGCCAAGATCACACAGAGCATAGGATGAGAGAGTGCGGTGCCAGTCAGGGCTATTTATGAAATTATGCCAGATGTTGCGATTGACATCAGACTTTGATCGGTGATAATATCATGGTTCATCTTGGTCCCAATATAGACAATAGTCACGGACAGGCCCTTAAATCACTTTATACTGCCAGGGTGCCACAAAGTGGGAAGACCACTTGGGGGCAGGGTCCCCCACTTTGGTGTACATGAATGAATAATGCCTTCATTCACTAATACCGATAATGGGCATTGCTCCAACCTTCTCAGCAAAGTAGACCAAAGCGGTTTGATATGTCCTTTGACTTTGAGCGGGTCAGTCAATGCTTTTCTTTCAAAGAACTATGCACGCCAATTTTAATTCAGTAGCTTGGATGGCGCATAGGTCTCAAATCCATCAATATTTCTTTGACGATCTGGTGACTCGCATTTAGGGGATGTCCATGGTTCTTTGCGTGGCTAAGTAATGTTTCCAGTACACAAAGCGACCCGTTGCTTAGGGCCTCATGCTCCTATTGCTTCAACCTTGGTTTGGTCATACCAAATTGGGGGCCAGTCACTTACACGTATAAACCGTCGGTTGGCTACGTTAGAAAGACTTTTCTCACACCTGAGATTATCTGGAGCCCCTATAGCTGAGCAACTACGGGGTTGTGCTAACTGAGCTGTAGGACGGTGGCCCAATTGACCTAGTGAGTTATGTAATCCCTGTGATGTCATGATGAGGTTGGTCATTAACAACCACAGGGGCAACCCTATACACCTGAACCAGGGGCAATCAGTGTTTAATCCAAACAGCGGTCCAAGATATTGAAAAAATTCAATTTTTCACAAACAAATGACAATACAGTTGTACATGGAAAAGAGACTAGAAAATCAAAAAAGAGAAGAAAGCCCTTATAAGAAATATCTTAAGAAAAATATACAAAATTTATTCAATATAAAAACAAATTATTCACATTGCGCTCAGAAGTATTAGTTGGTACACATAACAATTATTATACAATACAATACCAAACAAGTGGCAAACAAAAAAATCACATAAAAAAGAAATTTTTCAGAACGACACTGAAACGACAAGAACAGAACAATGTGTCCTTCATTACTAGCGGCCACAGTTGCGTCGACGGCGTTTCGACCTTTGTCATGAATACATGGTCATCATCAGGACTTAAGTTTTGCTGAGCATCCAAGAAAAAATCTATAAAATGCAAAGATAATTTGCAAATAAATATGAATTTATAAAATTCCATATTTCTAAAAGGGCAGAAAAAAGATTAGAAAACCAAAATCCAAAGATTGAATTATATTAAAAAGCAATCCCAGAAAGTGAAATCAAAGAAACCAAAGAGAATCTCAATAGCCTTGAAACAAACCACCACCACACCAATGTGCCAAAATAATTAAACCATCAGTGAGGAAAAGAAGGAAGAGTGGTAGTCATCCGTCTCTAAGTTGTAATAAGGAAGTATAACATAACTTCCACTTACTTCAAGTCACACGATGAAGATGTGTGACAAATACCAATAGATTGGCACATCACCAATGCCAAATGGAAACTAGAAACAAAACGGAGAGTCAATCGACCAGACCACTCCAATATAAAGTTGAAACCAAATTACAACCCAAATACACTTACGTCTTTAGTCAATGATGCGAGGTTGAAAGTAAATCCTTCATGAAATACTTTTCATAAAATATTTTTTGTGTTGCCCCAGTGGCTGCATAAATAAATTGGCACGATTAACCACAGGCAAGGAGAACCAATCTCCTTTATATTTCACTCGCACGTAGTAGCTAAAAGTAAAAAATATATAAGGGTAAATAACCTGCTCCCTACTTTTTAAAAACTCTACATACTTTTTACAAGCACTAAGAGTCAACACTAAACTAAAAACAAATTAATATTACAAACATTATATTAGTTTACACTATTTTCAAACTTTCCTACGGTCTATAATTACTCAGACCGCAATGAAAAACCCCCCCAGGGCAGTCTAGAACGATTACTTTAAGCGCAAATAGAAACCAACATAGGACCCAGTATATTTAATGGCTTTACAATATTATAACACCACACTCCCGGTTCCCAAAGTCCCGAGCGGTCTATAATTGCTCTTAGCAGGAATACACCTCTATCGGCATACTAGAACAAGAGGCCGTTCCTATTTCACTCACCGAATAACGTCACCCGCTCGACATCAGAGTACGGAAGCAGCAATAGCCTCACCGTACCTGTTTTAAATGCACAAAACCCGGAAGTAATCATTGGAGGTCAGATAGAGAGAAAGGACTCACCGGTGCTGACCCGTCCCGCGCCATCTTGAAGTGGTCCCAAACGTTGAATAAATTTTGTATATTTTTCTTAAGATATTTCTTATAAGGGCTTTCTTCTCTTTTTTGATTTTCTAGTCTCTTTTCCAAGTACAACTGTATTGTCATTTGGTTATGATGAGGTTGGTAGCACAGGGTGATGGGGGCAGATGGTACTAAGTCTCTCTTGGGTGGACGATACGAAGGGTAATTAAAATAACCTGGTATGGAGTCTCTGCTGTAGTGTGCCACTGTGGGAGTGTGGTTGGCACATTAAATTTACACTGCCTCTGGGATAAGCCAAAGTCTCTGCCTAGCCACCTAGGGGGTGGGCAGGAGTCAGCCTAAGTGTGCAACCCCTTCTCCTGACTAGAGAGGTGGGTTCGGCCAGGCTTAGGCGCATACCCTAGCCAACCAGTAACTCCATTTCAACATGAGTAGAGAATGCCTAGGAGTTGTTTGCAGTCCATCCGCAACCGCCCCACAGGGCGAATGTTTTAGGCCACAAGGTTGTGGATGGCTCTTGTGTGGGAGCCTGGTGAAGAGCTAAGGTCAGGCTAGGATGTCTCGTGCTTTCGCCGCACTGTTGAGTCCCAGTCACGAGCGGATTGTATCAGGGTGAGCTGGCTGTGGGTCAGGAAGCGCCAAGGCATCAGTAGCACTGAGCGGCTTACAGCCAGAGGCGGTATCCGATGCACGGGGCATTTGTTAGATTAGAGCCCTACTCAGAGGTACCGCCTTAAGTGCTTGGAGGTCTGTTGGCACCGCCTTTCAATGGAAGCCATTGTCTCGCGGGCTGCTCTGAGCAGAGCATTTGCAGGCGTAAGTAACAGTTTCCGCTACCAGTTCAAATGTGCATCTTTCACTAAGTTACTCAGATAACTGGGACAGGAAGTAAGGTGGGCTGGATAACTCTTGCTTCTACCTGCATTGGCACATCTTGTCAGGAGTGATTGTCAAAGGGATTGCACTTCAGCCAGGTATTGTTAGCACCCATCCACACCAAGCTGAGTGTTTAAGGTCACCCTTGGCCCCATTTACACAGCCCAGTATTAGGCGCTTGTGGGTCAGTGCCATGAATTACTAAATTGAATGAAACACGAGGCTTGCCCGCGGGTTATACCAGCAAAAGTTTGGGGAGAGCTAGACTCCGCCCATGGTCAAGGGGTAGGTTTAAGTAGTTGGAGTGGCACTCTTAATTGACCAGGGGTTCAATGCGACACTAGGGCATCGCTGCGTTGCGGCCAGAGCACGGGCATTGTGTGGTTGCCAGGGGGCAGCAAGTGTAGGCAAGGCGCTTTCCAAACCTGGCACCAGAACACAAGGTAGTCAGGGCCAACTTGCCTGTTGGGTGACTTGTGTAGGCACCTGGGTAGTT
The DNA here is from genome assembly GCA_963921515.1 of Calotriton arnoldi. NCBI lineage: Eukaryota > Metazoa > Chordata > Amphibia > Caudata > Salamandridae > Calotriton > Calotriton arnoldi. Next base: position 1,317,578 of record CAWUFW010000458.1, read on the forward strand.
GTCACTCCAAGAAGAGGTGAGTTGTCTCCAATAGTGGGCACAACATATATGTGTGTCTCTGGCATCACAGCGGTGTGGAGCCTGTCTCATTTAGAGGTACGCACAGGCGAAAATTGTGTACTTAAGGTTCGCATGACCAATGTGGTTGTGGTATCTCCTAGCCTACCCACTGAAGGTGTACTTCAGCTAAACAGGGAACTGGGAATCTTGGTTTCCGTTACTTTGGCAGGTTTTAAAGCAGCCAGGGTCGGCAATGGACAGTAGGTACTGTGCATCTGTGATCCGACGGCAGTTATGCAAGCGGGGTGCGCTGCGTAAGTTGTAATTGCACGAAAGGGTGAGGTGTCTCCAATAGTGGGCACAAGACAGGTATTGTTTCAAACCAGCTTTGATACCATTAAGGTGTTCACCAGGGTTTAGCAATCAAAGGGGTTTGTGCAACCGTCTGGTCAACGGGGGAAGTAAGTGCTCCCAGAACCTAGGGTAGGTGACAAGTTCCTGCAGTAAGCGATGCCCGCCCAGTTAGCTATGGTAGCCTCGCTGGGTGGTGATGCTGCCAGCCAACATAGTGTGCTGCCGTCCAAAGAAATGGGGAAACAAGGTGTCAAGCACAAAAGACTACTATGTAAAAGAACATTTGGCACGACCAGTGATCAACAATGATTAAAATTTAGCGGAGCAGGTAATTTTCCACCTATGGGGTTGCCCAAGGGTGGGCAGTGGGAACGCCCCTGTTCCCCTGGTCGGGAATATTCTAGGATGGGGGTTAGTTAGGACTTAGACAATCCTTAATGTTAGGCACCATATCGCTCAGTGCGCACTGTATTGAATCAGACAGATTCTCTTAGCTGGTATGCCTAGGGGGTTTCACCACAGAGGGAGCTGAGCTGGCGGAATTCCCATAAGGAATAAGGGATGCTTGGCATGGGCAGGTGGGCCCCCCTTACTCATTGTCACATACTGCTAGTTATGACATTCCTGTGCGTCATGATTTAGAAAGCAAAGGGACTGCAAAGGTTAAGCATAATCCTCCTCGCCCGAATAGCCAAAGCAGGCAGGCGGGAGTGGGAGCGGTTACCTAACAAGGGGGCTGCTGTCCCATAGATGAGGGACACAGGGGTTCAGGCACACACAGTGCTAGAAGGACGGCAGCTAGGTGGGATCAGCAAATAGATGGGGCAATGTGATCCTTGGTGTTGGAAATCGTCCCGCCCAGAGTTGGCACGGGGCTAGGTCATGTGAGGCAGAGGAACTTTCCCGCAGGAGGGTGAATAGTTCTTGGCACAGGTTCACAGGACAGAAGAGTCTTTGGTTTCTTCAGACACTAGCTGACCCAGGCGAAAGTCAAGGGCTATTGTGATAGAGATGGGGTTCATCTATCACCAGTAGGGAGTGATCTCTTCCCTTAGATTTGCAGGAGGCCTGGAAATGAGCGGTCGCATGTTGAAATGCACTGTTTGGTGAGTTCAGCAACTACATGGGTCAATGTGAAGCTCTGATGGGCGGAGATGATCCCCCGCAGAGGTGGCACGGAGCTAAGTCTGACGAGGCCGTGAACATCCCTGTAAGAGGGAACTGTTCATGGTGTAAGCTCGCAGACCAGAGGGGTCTGGGTTTCATCAGACACGAGCTGATTCAGGCTAATGTTAAAGGCTACTTTGCTAAAGATGGGGTCCATTGCCACCATTGCCATCCAGGCGTACGCTTAAGGTGAAGTTGACAAACATGGGGTGCATCTGTCACAGGCGGGCATTGACACTTTCCACTGGGCATGCAGGAGGCCCTAGAAAGCAGGTTGCTTTGAGGAGGACGGGGTCCACTTGTCCCCGGTGGGGATGGACTTGTTTCTCCTGGATTTACAGGAATGTTTGGAAAGGGCAGGTTGCAGGTACTAGGAGGTGCAGTGGTGGGGGGCCCTGGCTGCGACGGTGGCCACCTCCAGGGCTGTGGCGGAGTTACAGGGCGATCTGGAAGCAGTCTGGTACAGTAAGGATACCTCTGCGGCAGACGGGTACAGTAAGGGTACCTCTGTGCGGCACAATAGGGGTGCCAGAGCCAAAGACCAGGATCCTCAGGGCAGGGTCCTGGAGAACCGTGACGGCGCCCCGTTAGTCCTTCGGGCGGTTGGGGGCCTGACCAACCGGGGGTTTGCCCTGCTACGCTCCGCCCTGAAAGGGGCGTGAGTAGGATGGTAACAAGGTGCCACGTGATCCAGTGGTGGATCAACAAAGATGTAGCGCTGATCGGGCATCCATCCCACAGTGCTGGCTCATCAGGCGGGCAGGGGCAGCATAGGTTGTATGGCTGCCTGCCCATGGATCGCCCATAAGATAACCCACCTTATTGCATACTCTTGTATGGAATAAACCTGCGACAAGTTTTTCCCATAAACAAAGTGTTTTGTGTGTTTATTTATGCACGTTCGCCTATGGGAAGGTGGGGGATGTTGCCGGTATTGGGACTATGTGGCTGCCCGCCGCCACCAAATGGGGCCCCCGAAAAGGGCAGCCCTTTAGTGCCATTGCGGCACAAGCCTACCCCTCGCTCTAGCAGCAGAGGGCTTCCGCCTGGAGCCCGCTGTCCATGGGGTGTGGGCGTCACTTCCGGTACGCCCGGGGGGGAGGGAGGGTATGTATACCCCTCTGACCCTCCCAGCGGCCTCTTTTCCGCCAGCCACGCCGTCTTCCTCCCTTCCTCTTACCCTGCGGCTGGGCTGGTGGTCAAGGTGTACTGAATGTTTTAATGTTTTCTTTTGCGTTGCAGACGGAGTTACAGGGTGATCTGGAAGCAGTCTGGTACAGTAAGGGTACCTCTGCGGCAGACGGGTACAGTAAGGGTACCTCTGCGCAGCACAATAGGGGTGCCAGAGCCAAAGACCAGGATCCTCAGGGCAGGGTCCTGGAGAACCGTGACGGCGCCCCGTTAGTCCTTCGGGCGGTTGGGGGCCTGACCAACCGGGGGTTTGCCCCTGAAAGGGGCGTGAGTAGGATGGTAACAAGGTGCCACGTGATCCAGTGGTGGATCAACAAAGGTGTAGCGCTGATCGGGCATCCATCCCACAGTGCTGGCTCATCAGGCGGGCAGGGGCAGCATAGGTTGGATGGCTGCCTGCCCATGGATCGCCCGTAAGATAACCCACCTTATTGCATACTCTTGTATGGAATAAACCTGCGACAAGTTTTTCCCATAAACAAAGTGTCTTGTGTGTTTATTTATGCACGTTCGCCTATGGGAAGGTGGGGGATGTTGCCGGTATTGGGACTACATCCCAGGTTGGTTTTCACTGACAGAGGTCACACGGGTGGACGGATTATCAACAGGAAGTCATTTCCTGTCGTCTTCGTTTGAGGACTAATAATATAATGAAATAATAATATTGGCTAAGTTTCCAAAAGAAAATATGAAATGGATTAGGCAGATTAAAAAAACACCTAGGATCTGAAGCCAAAGATTCTTGCCTGTCTGCTGAGGGATGCAGCAGAGTGGAAGCCGAGAAGTCAGGAGACCGCGAGCCTGATTGTCGCCCTGAAAGGAGAACTGAAAGGAGTGCTCTCCTTAAGCAAACTGTGAAATTGTTTGTTTCTTTCAGGCAGCGCAGCAGGTCGGCTGCAGCAGATGGGGAGACAGAGTGGGGATGGAGGGCAGGGGGGCTCAGGGCACTCAGGGTAGAGGTTGTGGCATAGCTAATGGTACGTGTATCTGTCTATATATATATATATATATATATATATATATATATTATCTACTGGCGGTCGCCAGTAGATAGTTATAGTTACAACCTATTATCCATAAGAAATCCGCGACATTCTATTTGAAATAACTCTCTTGCCGGTTGACGTATCTTCGCAAAATTTTCAAACTTTGTGGGGCGCTCCGGTCCGCTCCTACCCTGAAAGTCTCGGGGGATTCGTCAAGCGGGGGCCGAGAAAAAGGGGGGTCCCAAAACGCGTTTTCCCCATTCATTTTTCCATAGGAAACTTTAGACACGGCTACAGCCCGAACTGCTGAACGGAATTACACCAAATTTGGCAAAGAGGTAGTTCTTGGTTCAGAAAGAACCCTTTTGTTAAATGGTGTAAATCCGTTCAGTAGTTGCTGAGAAAATCAAAAGTAAAAGTACATATATATCTATGGGCACGGAGGATTCGCGCACCCTGAGCGCACCCTGCGCTCACCGTCCCGATCACGAGCTGCATGTTAATTGGCTGTCAGCTGGCTGTCAACATTCCGATTCAGGAAATGTTGGCAGCCATTTTATCCCTCGGTAGAACCGAGGGACAGAAACTAGTGCGCAAAGCGCACAAAGGGAGCAGGGTAGAAACACCCTGACCCCCTAGGTCTGCTCAGGGGTCCCACAAGGACCCCCTGGGCAAATGTTTTTTATTTTTTAAAAAAATCGGCAGGATGCGCTCAGGGTGCATCCTGCCGAGAAAAAATCGAGCGCGGTCTCCCGCGCTCGATTGCATCTTGCCCCGGGTGGCCCAAGTCCCGGGGGCATGGTGGGGGTGTTCAATTTATGTATGGGGGGCCTCAAAGGGCCCCCAAGCCCCGGGACCGCCACCCCCGGGGCTTTATTTTTCAAATGGTGCGGGAGGGCTCTGAGCCCTCCCGCAGCCCCGGGGACCACCACCTCCCCGGGGCTTCTTTTATTTAAATTAAAAACTGTGTGGGGGGCTCCAGCCCCCACACGCCCCGGGACCACCACCTCCCTGGGCACTAAGAAAAATTAAAATGGGGGTCCGTTTTGGACCCCAAGCCCCGGGGACCACCACCTCCCCGGGGCTTTCAAAATGTAGGGAGGGGGGCCGCGCGGCCCCCTCCTGGAGCCCTTGATGGCCCTGGGGACCGCCACCCCCAGGGCCGGCTCCTGCAGTGTCCCGGGTGCCTACCCCGGGACACTGCTGTTTGCTATGACAGGACGGGAGCCGCACGGCTCCCGTCCTGTCATAGCAAACTTGGTTTGCATTTTGAAAGAGAGAGCAGGAAACCTGCTCTCTCTTTCAAAATGCAAACCAGTTGCTTTCCACACGGGGAGCAGCATGTTAGCTGCTCCCCATGTGGAAAGCCTGGGACTGTGGGGGGATTGGGGACCCCCCACAGTCTCCAACGTGAGGCCAGGCCCCGGGGATGGGGTCCCCGGGGCCATAAGTGGCCCGGGAGGGGGCCACGCAGCCCCCTCCCCAAAGTAAAAAAAAAAAAAAACGATCGGGCCCGCAGGCCCCGCCCCTTCCTTCACCACTCTGCAAACGCGCCCCTGGCGCGTTTGCAGATGGGAAGTAATTCCCCTTCAATACTGGGGGTCCCTGGGGGCCAACTAGCCCACCAGGAACCTCCAGTATGCGCCAGGGCTGCCTTGCAGAGAGGTGTACAGAGGCCACGCCCCTTTTACACCTCTCTGCAACGCAGCTCTGTGGCGCTTAATAGAGGTAGCTGGTGGGCTAGTTGCACCCCAGGGACCCTCAGGATTCAAGGGGAGTTAATCCCCCGACTTAATACGCGCCACGGGGCGCGTTTGCACAGTGGTGAAGGGAGGGGGCGGGGCTTCAGGTGACATGTGTGCAAACAGGCCCCGTGGCGCGTTTTAAGATGGGGAATTAAATCCCCTTCAATCCTGAGGGTCCCTGGGGGCCAACTAGCCCAACAGGTACATCCAGAAAGCGCCACAGAGCTGCGTTGCAGAGAGGTGTAAAGGGGTGTGGCCTCTCTACACATCTCTGCAACGCAGCCCCTGGCGCATACTGGAGGTTCCTGGTGGGCTAGTTGGCCCGTAGGGACCCTCATGATTCAAGGGGACTTAATCCCCCAACTTAAAACGCGCCACGGGGCGCGTTTGCACAGATGTCACCTCAGGCCCCGCCCCTCCCTTCACCATTGTGCAAATATTCCTCTAAAATCTGCCGAACTACGAATTCCGATTTACTCACCTGTTATAAGGAGAGACCTCAGTGCTGTATCTTTCAGCCCAGTACTGGTCCTGAAAAGTAATTTTAACCGTACTTACCAGTAACTTGAATTTCCTTCCATAGGCTAACATTGACTGGTTTCACTTGGAAATTCTTCTAAGTGTGGAGTTTTGGAACTTTATAATATTCCTCTAAAATCAGCCGAAATACGAATTCCGATTTACTCACCTGTTATCAGGAGAGACCTCAGTGCTGCATCTTTCAGCCCAGTACTGATCCTCAAAAGTAATTTTAACCGTACTTACCAGTAACTTGAATTTCCTTCCATAGGATATCATTGCCTGCTTTTTGCTGAAAAAGTTTCTAAGTGTCGATTTTTGAAACATACAAATATTCCTCTAAAATCAGCCGAAATACGAATTCCGATTTACTCACCTGTTATAAGGAGAGACCTCAGTGCTGTATCTTTCAGCCCAGTACTGGTCCTGAAAAGTAATTTTAACCGTACTTACCAGTAACTTATATTTTCTTCCATAGGAATCCATTGTCTGGTTTTCAGCAGAAAAGTTTCAAAGTGTCGATTTTCACAAACTACAAATATTCCTTAAAAATCGCCTGTATGACTTAAACGCATTCTTTCAACTGTTTACAGGAGATGCACCAGTGCTGGAACCAGGATCCAACACTGAGTAAGAAAAAGTAATGATAACAGTTTTTACCTGCTAAGTGAATTTCCTTCCATAGGATAACATTGGTGATTCTATGAGAAAAAGTTTCTAAGTGTCAACTTTTAAAATACAATAATATTCCTTAAAAATCACGACTGTAACCAAAACGCTTTTACTCAACTGTTTACAGGAGATGTACCAGGACTGAATCTAGGATCCAGTCCTGTGGTTAGAAAAGTAATCCATAAAGTAACTAATTGCATTTAACTAGAAATTCACATTGAGCTGAATGTTGCATTGTGTTTGAAAATGTGTTGCCCATTGCAACAACTGTAACTTCTGTACTTAAAAGTCTATTGCCTATGTGCAAAGTATTTAAACTAAAGTAATTCATTCTGAGAAAGTATTTTTTGAAATGTAATGTATAATGTAATTACAATGTAATTTAAAAAATAAAATATGTAAAAGAAATTGTTTCTAAAAATGTAGTAAATCAGTATGAAAAAAATTAATATAAAAATTAATACATTTAAAAAATGTCATTTAAAAACCTTTGAAATTCACTGAAAAACCGTAGGTTTCAGGCACGTTATAGTTACAAATTAGCATTTAAAAAACCTTTGAAATTCACTGAAAAAACCATAGGTTTCAGACACGTTATAGTTAGAAATTAGCATTTAAAAACCTTTGAAATTCACTGAAAAAACCATAGGTTTTAGGGACAGTTATAGTTACAAATTAGCATTTAAAAAACCTTTGAAATTCACTGAAAAAACCATAGGTTTCAGATATGTTATAGTTACAAATTAGCATTTAAAAACCTTTGAAATTCACTGAAAAAACCATAGGTTTTAGGGACAGTTATAGTTAGTTGGACATTTCACTCGTACAAAACCCGTGAAATTCCCCAGTTATAGTTAGTTCAGCTAACTATAACTCACGCCCCCGCAATGCACTGCTGATGACGTCACATATTACATCACTCATGACATGGTCAGTGACATCACTGATGACATCACTGATGACATCATCCACGTGATAATCTGATGCAGCTCCTCACACCCTAATATAACCTTTGATACACCCAATCTAAATTACAGACTGCCATTCGCAAAACTATAGACACTCCAACACCAATAACTACATACCCACTCACTGATTCTTAGGTCTACACACACACATCCACTCACTCACCCGTACAGTCACTCATACTTATGGTCACTCAGTACAGGACTATCATATGCACTCTTACTCCTATATAGACACTCAAACACCGCCACTCATCCATAGAGGTACTCACACATCTAGTCAGTCATGCAAATAATTAAACACACTGCCATTTACTCACCTATACAGTTATACACACACCAGCTCACTTAATCATACAAATACTAGCACATTGTTACGCTCTTATACAATCACTGATACAAGCACACACTCATCCATACAGCCACTATCACAATCACTCACTCTCGCTTATAGCTATTTATATACTCCAACACACATATATACTGGCTTTCACATATGTAGTTACTCACACATGTACCACTGGGACATACATTCACTCACTAACACACTCTTACACACACTTACCCACCCATACAGTCTATCACAGATGCACTCTTGAAACCATCCACCCAGTGAATCACCCACTCACACATCTATGCACAGAGTCGCACACACCCCACCCACACAAACACTCAGGCACCCATACAGATACTCAGACAACCAATCAATAACTCATATAGACACTCATGTAGCTATTCACAAACCCATGCAGCCACTTACACAGCAACAGACAGACGGATACAGACATTCACCCAGTTTAGTCACTAACCCATGCATTCAGTAAGATACGTTAAATCACTCACTTATAGAGTCAGTCACGCACCTACTAAATCATCCATACAGACACTTACACACCCACTCATTCTTCAATACGTCTTTTCCTATATATATTAAAAATATTTAAACTTTACAGAAACACACAGTCACTGGATGATGTCATCAGTGATGTCATTTGAGATGTCATCAGTGATGTCATCAGTGATGTCACTGACCATGTCATGAGTGATGTAATATGTGACGTCATCAGCAGTGCATTGCGGGGGCGCGAGTTATAGTTAGCTGAACTAACTATAACGGGGGAATTTCACGGGTTTTGTACGAGTGAAATGTCCAACTAACTATAACTGTCCCTAAAACCTATGGTTTTTTCAGTGAATATATATATATATATGTGTATATATATTTTTTTCATGTGTGTCTCTGTGTGTACACATTTACAAGCCTACACCACAAAATCGGGAAAGGCCAGACATAAAAGTAAGGCTAACGGCTTTAGCCCGACTTTAATGTCTGGCTTGTCCCGGTTTTCCCTTCTCAAAATCTGGTCACCCTAATGAGGCAGGGCCCAGGGATCTTCATATCAAGGCCTCAAGCACTAACCTGGTGCTTCCTGAGGGAGTGGCACATATCCGTGGCTGTTGCTCGTCCCAAATTCCGCTACCAACCTAGGCTTACCTCGTGATGGATACATGAAGTCGAGAACCAGGATAGGATAGGAGAAAGGGGTTATGGAGTGAAAGAAGAAAGAAATGAGGGATGCTGGGTGCGTCCGATTCCTTGTGTTTGTGTGTTATGTTATATTCTCTTTTAGTCTTCTAGAAAGGGACATAAAACGAAGAGCATAAACCTTAAGAAGATTCCCAGAAACTGGTGTTCTAATCCACCTACGTTAATTGCTAACTCTTGTCACTCACAGCCATTTATTAATGAATTTAGCCTGTTTAGTCGCATTCCAACTAAAACATTTGCGATACAGTCCGTGGGTTGAGGAAATCAGTGCACTCATACTGAAGGACATAGTTTATAGACCAAGTAATTCAGTGGCGGCACAAGCACAAACCATGAGTTTGTTTGCCTGCGCAGTTCAAGGGAAATGAGGTTTGAAGGGGTCCTCCCCTCTAGAAACGTTTTTTAAAAATGTGAAAAAAGGTGAATTTTCCAACGCAATCTCTTAAAAAAATTGGCCCATAGCCTTTACATGCATTTATAAAGGAACCTCATAAAATATTGTCAAGTTCTTCCCTGAGATAGTACACGGTTAAGTTTGAGAAAACAAAACGTTCACTAATAAGCCAAAGACATGCAATACAGATATTGAAATGTGGAGCAAATGGCAATTCATAGAGAAGCATTTTGGTTTCACAGATTTATGTCACATTTATCACATTTAAATCACATTTAACACACTGACGATCATTAACCACAGAAAAACGGTGTACTCAGGAAATCACAGAGTGAACACACCACAGAAGTGAAGAATAAACAGCAGTAGTGAAGAATAAACAGCGAGCTCTGAGAATATATTTTCTGGGCAGTGTTTTGCTGCATTGAAAGCATCATTTGGGTTCAGCAGCGAGATTACAAGCAGTTTACAGAAACGATCTAAGCGTCTGCATAAATACTTTTAGAGATCGTCACACCCCTGCAAAGAAAGCAAATCAGGCCACATCATCAATTCTGAAACAAACAGCTATTCCACAACACGTCATGCTGTGTGAGCCTTGTGAAGAGGGTCGGAACCGTGATAAGAAACATTTACAAAGAGGGCCCTTTACCTGGATTTCTCTTGCATGGTACACAATAAGGAGCCCATTCCAAGCTTCAGTCCGTCCCGGCCTTCTCATAATGGTTTACTACCCATCACCACTGCCCTCGCTGGCAGACGCTGCCTACACTCCCTGGCATACTCGGGTAGCATGGGGTCGGCCTTTGCACAAACAAATTGAATGATGCCTAGAAATATACAATGGACATCCGTACACCTCAGCAGAGAGATACACGGAGGCATGGTCCTTCGGCACACACATCAATGCACATAGTTATCAACAGAGCAACGCTGAATCCGCATCTAAATTGTGTTTATCCACTCTCATGCCACTGCGTGACGGTGTAGTCTGAGGTGCCACCAGCGCCTCCTGGGATTGGTATTTGTGCCCTGAGGTGCCGCACGGGATTAGTATGTGCCCCCAGATATGTTGTCTGTGTTGTCATACCTTATTTGGAGCATGGACAGGAATTCTGGCTGCATTAATGTCCTTCAGGCCTGGTTCTGCGCACACTGAGTGCCAAGGCCTCATCTGAGCCACACCCCTTTCTCAGATTATCACACGGTCTAGTGTAATCAGTGAGAACTGCTGATCGCACACCACCCAGCGACGAGTTGACACACAGCCTTGTGAAACAAGAACGCAGCAGATGGGGGTATGGGTGGGGCCCCTCCAACCCTAGAAAGGAGTCACTGCTGAGTGTGATGTATGTGAGAGTTAGTTGAGATTCTTGTTTCTCTCTCCTTCCCAATTCCAATTCCCCATTATTTCCTGGGGATTATGTTACGGTGGTGGAGCACACTTTTTACCCTGTGTCTAGTCTATTCTGTGTAGAGGACTGGGGAATTATTGTTGTACCTAAACTCATTCAAAAATCTTGATAAATGTGTAATAAAGTCAGATCCAAACCACACCACTTTGTTCCACTCTGAAGAACTTCTTGATATAGGAAGGTGGTGCTCCGCAGAGTACTCGGAGAGCTGCTGTGAAACCAGGGCTGGAGTTTGTCCCTCAGCCAGTCTCTCAGAGGTGAGAGGATATCACCTGAAGTCAGGTATTTCTGCTGGAGGAGCTGAAGGTTTGCCTAAAGACCCTATAACCTCGCCTGTCTGCTGAGAGGGGGAATTATTGTGCTTGACCCTGTAGAAGGAGTAATTATACAGTGTGTTCTTGATACGAGAATCTCAAGAGAAAGATGACCACCTAAGACAGATATTCAGGAGTGCCTGGTGCTACAAGGGGGTCCCCCGGCCTCTCACAGCAGTTATGAGTGAGCTGGATCAAGATTGTACCAGGGAATGTATTTCTGTGAAGCCTGGTAGTAAGCCACGAGCTCAAAACACAGGTGCTGCCACTGCTGTTGAGGAGAGAAAAAAACATGTCACTGCCAAAGCAGAGAACCCAGATCCACCTGGAGACCGCAACTGCTCTCAAAGACATCACCACGATGAACTCAAGGAGGCCACAACTCCCACTGCTGAATGTCTGACCACAGCAGTCCAGGAGGGCTGTCACTGCTGGAATTGTGTATTGCCGAAGACCCACCTCCCTGACACTGTTCCACAAACCTTGTCCTGTGTGAGGCCTTTGTTATGTCTCCATGAAGGAAGAGTCAAACCGTGAGGGTGGGAGTGCAACCCACGTCTGCTGCACAGCCTGGATTACTGTAAGAAACCAGCAGATAAACCACAAGGCTTTGCTTGCACCGGGGACAAGAGACTGAGGCACTCAGGCAAGCCCAACCTACCCGCTTCAGACGATTTCCTAAAGGAACAATGAAAACATTGAACAGTGTTTTGCATCGAGCTAGTGAGAACTGTTTTGAGCAATCTGCACCTGAGTCTAAACTTGACTGAGCCGTTCAGAGCAGGAGATGGTAAAGCACAGTGCTAACCATAAACAGGTGGGAAAGTGATATTGGAAAGGCAGGAGAAGGTGTAGCTCCTCACTGTGAGAATGCAGCATAGTGCAACCCTATGTATAGTACCCATTGTGTTGTTTTGTATTAATAGTGCTGTGATCTTAAAGTCATTTATTTTTACATAAAAGATCAGCACCAGACTGAACCTTATGTTAATGTGTCTAATGGTTGACTGTTGAGTTCTGACCTCTTGCCCTTTCCACCCCACACACTAACTCCCTCAGAAGCCTTTGGCTGCTCGTCCTTGCTGCTCTGAGAGTGAGAGTCAAGTGCGCAAAGGGAAAGGGTTGGCACTAGGTTGTACTGGTATCCTGGGGTAGTAGGACACACCCCAGGATACCAGTGGCAAACGGCCTTAATGAATAGTGTTGTAGCTTTGTGGCCCCTGTTTCCAATGTGGCTCCCTAAACAACATCTGACAACTGGAAGAACATGGCATGAGATCTGCAAGCTCCCCTTTTCCACTTTCTTGAGCAGAGAAATAAGTTCATTTAAACAGTACAATAGCAGATACAAGGTTGATGGGAATAGTTCTTGACACTCTGTCCTTGGATCAGTTGAAGGATCTGTGTTTGAGGAGAAGAGGGAGGAGAGTTTCCAGAAACAAGGATAGGGAGAACCTTGTAGGTTTTGATAAGGACCAGAGAAACTGGGCAGTAGGACAGAAACTGTGACAAAATCAGGGCAGGTTACTGTTAGATTTGGGGGTCTCTAGTTGGCAGAGGTAGGTACCTTTGTCCAAATAGGGACCCTTGAGTCTAGTCAGGGAAAGTAGGTACACTCCCGAAATAACCCCTGCTCACCCTCTTGGTAGCTTGGCACGAGCAGACAGGCTTAGTTCAGAGGCAGTGTGTAAAGCATTTGTGAACACATACAGTAATCAAGTGACAACACTACGAATGGCCACCACACAGGTTATATATTTATAAAAATAGGTATACTTTATATAGATTTATCACAAGACCATAAACGACAAAAATAATCCACAATACTGTTAAGAATACTTAGTTCTGATCAAAAAGGCTTAATTCAAGGTTCTGTGCGAGTCGGTAGCCTCCTCCGGCTACGGCGATGTCGAGAACAAACAGAGTCTAACAAATCCAGCTGACCGTGTCGAGACGGGCCAACACAGCGTAGACAGACTCGGTCACAGTACCTTTACTTGAAGCGGCAGGCACGGGCGTGCGAGCCGGATGGCTGTCTGTCGCGGTCGCGATGCAAAAATGGAAGCGTTGCAGGACGCGTTGTCCCTTGATGCGGTGCAGGCAGCGGCTCGTTGGACGTCGTCGAGACGGAGTCGGTGAGACCAGGGCCGTGCGTTGCAGGGCGAGACGGTGCTTCGATGCGGTGCTGGCAGGTTGCGGTGCGGCGACGGAGCCGGATTCAGGAGCTGGCGTCGATCAGTCCGGACAGCGGTGCGAGTCGGGCGGTGCGTCGCAAAGCGTGCGAGCGGTGCCCAACTCCGGTGCGGTCACAGGACTCAAACTCAGCAGCAGTGACCGTGTCGGTCGGACCAGTTCGATTCGGCGTAGCGAAGCGTTGCAGGACGCGTTGTCCCTCGATGCGGTGCAGGCAGCGGCTCGTTGACGGAGTCGGTGAGACCAGGGCCGTGCGTTGCAGGGCGAGACGGTGCTTCGATGCGGTGCTTACAGGACACCGAGTCGGTCGTGAGAGTCGGTCACAGCTCCCTACCTCTGTAGCCACTGAAACAGAGTTTCCAGCAGCAATTCACAAAGGGGGTGAAGTCCAATGGTCCTGGGACTTCGGTCAGGGGGCAAGCTCTCTTCCAAGCCCTTGGAGATCCTTCACAAGTTGATGAAAGTCACAGCAAAGCAAAAGTTCCTTTCTCCTTTCTTTGGCAGTCAGGCAAACCACTGCAGGCCAATCCCCCAAGCAGCACTTCAGGCTTAGGGATAGTCTCTCCTCAGTTTCTTCTTGGTTCCGCTCCTCAGCAAAGGTTTCTTCTTGTTCCCAAAAGTGATCTAATTTTCCTGGGGTCTGGGTGCCCCTCTTATACCCTGATTCTCTTTGTTCTCTGGAGGCAGAGAGGCCTCTGCCTAGTCCAAAACCAGTTCTGGTCAGTCTTGGAGCACTTTGTTTTTCTGACTCCTTCTTTCCTTTCAGAATGTGGGGCAGAGTGCTCAGCCGCCCGGCAGGAGGTGGAGCCAGCATTGTGGAAGGCAGGCACAGCCCTATTCAGACCCAGGTGCAACTCCTCCCTCCACTCTGGATGCAGATCTTTCTATTCAGCCCTGCGCTGACTCACCCTGTCTCCTGTAGCCACCCCCAGCCCCTGTCACTCAATCTCCAGACAAGGAATACACAACCTAGCAGAGGCAGGCTTGGATAGTTAGGCAAGAAAATACCCACTTTCTAAAAGTGGTATTTTCAAACACAGAATGTTAAAACCAACTTCACTAAAATATGCATTTTATCATCCTGAGTTCAGGCATACTAAATTCGTTTTTCTACCATGTTCCCTGGGTCAGTTCTGACTATAAGGTGTAATAGTCAGTCTGCCTATTCTGGCCTATGGGGAGCAGGTAGCCTTGCAATAGTGAAAAACGAAAATGGCTGTAATTCAGTATTAGGACATGCCACACACACCAGGGCATGTCCTACCTTATACTTACAATGCACCCTGCCCTAGGGCCTACTTTAGGGGTGACCAACATGCAGTAAAGGGAAGGTTTAGGGACTGGTAAGTGGGTGTACTCACCAAGTCGACATGGCAGCCCTAGGCTGCACACAGGCTCTGCGATGGCAGGCCTGAGACACATTTTACAGGCCGCTTCTGTGGGTGGCACAACCAGTGCTGCAAGCCCACCAGCGGCATTGGATTTACAAGCCCTGGGCACACTGAGTGCACTGTACTAGGGACTGACAAGTAAACCAATCATCCAATCATGGAGTTACTAATACATATATCAATTAACGATAGGGAGCACTTGCACTTTGGCACTGATTAGCAGCGGCAAAGTGCCCATGAGCATCTAGTCCAGCAAAAACATATCGGCAACAGTGGAGGCATTACGACAAAATGGAAGGGAGACCCACGCCAAGGATGCCAGGTCTAACACGTGTCCCCTCCAGCTGAAATGTGGGGAGAACTATCCTACCCCTAGGGAGTTCTCATCGCTAAGGCGGAAAAATCTGGACAGTCCATCAGCATTGGCGTGTTCTGTACCAGGGCGGTGTTCCACCGTAAAGTCCATCCCCTGTAGGGAAATGGACCACCTCAACAGCTTTGGATTCTCACCCTCATCTGCATCAACCATCTGAGGGGCCTGTGATCTGTCTGAACCCGGAAGTGAGTCCCAAACAGGTATGGTCTCAGCTTCTTCAGTGCCCAGACCACAGCAAATGCCTCACGCTCAATAGCACTCCATCTCTGTTCCCGGGAAGTAACCTCCTACTGAGGAAGGCTACAGGTTGGTCTAGGCCCTCCTCATTGATCTGTGATAGAACAGCCCCTACACCATGCTCTGAAGCGTCCGTCTGAACAATGAACTCATTGGAGAAGTTGGGTGCCTGGAGCACAGGCGCCGTGCACATGGCAGTCTTCAAGGTGGCAAAAGCTTTTTGACAGGCGTCAGTCCAAATCACTTTCCTGGGCTGCTTCTTGAAGTCAGCTCTGTCAAGGGGGCAACAATGCTGCCATACCCCTTGACGAATCTCCGGTAATACCCGGTGAGTCCTAGGAAGGCTCTCACATCTGTCTGGGTCTTGGGGGCTCCCAAGCCAGAATGGTATCAATTTTCGGTTGGAGGGGCGCCACCTGGCCGCTCCCAACCTGGTGTCCCAAGTACACCACAGAACCCTGCCCAATCTGGCACTTACTCGCCTTGATTGTGAGGCCTGCCCTCCGCAGCGCCATCAACACTTCCCAGAGGTGACGCAGATGTTCCTCCCAACGGGAACTGAACACTGCGATGTCATCCAGGTAGGCGGCACTGAAATCCTCCAGTCCAACCAACACCTGGTTGACCAACCTCTGAAAGGTGGCAGGGGCATTCTTCATCCCAAAGGGCATCACCCGGAACTGGTAGTGCCCATCTGGTGTGGAGAATGCTGACCTCTCTTTGCCCCATCAGTCAAGGCGATCTGCCAGTACCCAGACGTTAAGTCAAACTTGCTGAGGTACCGCGCAGCCCCTAACCGATCTATGAGCTCATCAGCTCTGGGGATGGGGTGGGCGTCAGTCCTGGTGACGGAATTGAGTCCCCTGTAGTCCACACAGAACCGGAGTTCTGGTGTGGCACCAAGGCGCGGCAGCCTTTGGAACCAAGACCACTGGGCTGGCCCAAGGGCTGTTAGAGGACTCAATCACCCCTAGCGCAAACATCTTGGAGACCTCCTCCTTGATGCAGGCTCTGACCCTGTCAGTCACCCTGTAAGCCTTGTGCTTCACAGGAAGACTGTCCCCAGTGTCCACATCATGGACGCACCAATGAGTGACACTGGGAACCAGGGAGAACAGGTCAGGGAACTGTCCCAACAGTTGGCGACAGTCACCCTGCTGCTCAGGTGTCAGGGAGGTAGAGAGGTTTACTCCCTCCACTGATCCATCTTGCTCTCGGGCTGACAGGAGGTCAGGAAGAGGCTCGGTCTCCTCCTCCATTCCATCATCTGTAGCTAAGAGCATGCCCACTTGGGACCTCTCCAAGTGGGGCTTCAGGCGGTCCACATGCAGGACCCGCAAGGGGTTCCTGGGAGACTGCAAGTCCACCAAATAGGTAACTGGACTCTTGCGCTCCACCACCGTAAAAGGGCCGGTCCACCTGTCCTGGAGCGCACAGGGCTCCACAGGGGCCATGACCCACACTTTCTGACCAGGCTGAAGCTCTACCAGAGTGGCATTCTGGTCGTACCACCGCTTCATCTCCTCCTGGCTGGCTTCCAGATTTGCCTCAGCAAGTTCTCTGAAACGCCTAGTCTGGTTCCTGAAGGCCAGCATGTAACTGTATACATCCTGGGGAGGTTTCCTGGAAGATTGCTCCCAGCCTTCCTTGACCAAACTCAGAGGTCCTCGCACCGGGTGTCCATAGAGGAGCTCAAAGGGACTGAACCCTAGAGACTTCTGTGGCACCTCCCGGTATGCAAACAACAGGCATGGTAAGAGGACGTCCCATTTACGCCTCATGGGTTCTTCCAGACCCATAATCATGCCCTTGAGGGTCCGGTTGAATCTCTCAACCAGACCATTTCCTTGAGGGTGGTAAGGAGTGGTGAACTTGTAAGTTACACCGCACTCCTGCCACAGGGACTTCATGTACTTGGACACGAAGTTGGTACCTCTGTCAGACACCACCTCTTGAGGGAATCCTACACGTGAGAAAATTCCCATCAGTGCCCGTCCCACCACGGGGGCCGTCACTGTCCTCAGAGGGATGGCTTCAGGGTACCGGGTGGCATGGTCCACCAAGACCAGGATAAACCTGTTGCCCATGGCTGTCTTGGGGTCCAGTGGCCCCACAATGTCAATACCCACCCGTTCAAAGGGGGTGCTGACCACAGGGAATGGCTGGAGAGGAGCCTTGTGCTTCCTCCCACTTTTTCCACTTGCCTGGCAAGTCTGGCATGTCCTGCAGTGAGTGGCGGCACTCCTGCGCATCTGGGGCCAATAGAAATGGGTAACAAGCCTGTCAAAGGTCTTGTCCTGCCCCAGATGTCCCGCTAACGGTACATCATGAGCCAACCCCAGTAGGAAGGCTCTGAAGCGCTGGGGTACCACCAGCACACGGGCTGACCCAGGCTCAGCAACCTTAGGCTCTGAATACAGGAGACCATTCTCCCAGTAAACCCAATGTGATCCAGACTGATCACCCGCTGCCTGGTCTGTGGCCTGTTGCCTCAGACCCACGAGAGAGGGGCATGCGTTCTGCTCCTCGCAGAACTCTTCCCTGGAGGGTCCTCCTTCTTGCTGCCAATGGGTCAGCTCAGGTAGGTCCCCCAGTTCAGCTACCTGTTCCCCTGTAGGCTCCAGGGCATCCCCCTCAGGGTCTGCCTCCTCCTGGACCGTGGGAACTTCGGGGGCCGGTTTCCCGCGCCCCCTGCCTCTTCTCTCTCTGGCAGGCACCTGGGCCTCCTTCTCAGGCTCCAGGTCCTCTTGAACACCTTTAGCTGCCATTGACCGGGTGGTCACACATGCCCAATCAGGCAAGCCCAACATTTCTAAATGCGCACTCCGCTCCACCTTAGCCCAAGGTGAGCTCTCCAAATCGTTCCCTAACAAACAGTCAACAGGCATGGCTGGCCTCACAGCTACTTGAAGAGTACCCGAGACCCCCCCACTCAAAGGGAACCTGAGCCACCTTGCAGTGACTCTCTGTGTTGTCAGCGGCAACAACCGGATAGAATGCATCAGGGATAACCTGCTCTTTAGACACTAGGTGACACTTGACAGCTGTCACACTGGCTCCTGTGTCTCTCAGAGCCTCCACCCTATGGCCATTGATGGTCACCCACTGCCTGTATTTCTTAGTGTTCTCAGGCAGCGGGGTCCTAGGGACCATCTCAGAGTCTCCTAATGAGACAAGGGAAAACACTGTGGGATCCCCCCACCTTGGGCACCGAACTCCTCCCCCAGGGCTACACTAGCCAACTGCCGGGGGACTGCACTGGTGGGTGCTGGTTTTCCATACAAAGGGCAACGAGGATCGTTTGCCTTGTGGCCAGGGGCGCCACACTTGTAACATACCAGTGGTCCCTGGTGAACAGGGGGCCTGTCGGGGCCACTGGCTTCTTCTCAGGGGGAGGCTGGGAACCTTTCCCTTGGTTCCCTTGGGGTTTACTTAGGGGCCCTTTATGGAACTCCTTCTGTTTACCCTTGTCCCCCCACTCTTCTGCTGGGGACCCTGCCCACCCTTGGCGGAATCTCCCACGTGACCCTTGTGGACCCGGGTACTCACCCAGCGGTCCGCTCTCCTCAGCAAGCTGCCTAGGGTTAGTCAGCTTACTATCAATCAGGTGCTGGCGTAGCTCAGGAAAACAATTACCGGACAAGTGCTCCCAGGCAATCAAATCAAAGAGCGCCTGAAAATCAGTCGCTTTGCTACCCTTTACCCAACCATCCAAGGCTCTGCAAAAGAAGGTCACATATTCAACCCAGGTACTGCTTTCAATCTTACTACAGTTCCTGAACCTTTGCCTATAAAGCTCAGGGGTCAAACCATACCTAGTCATTAAGGCATCCTTCATGTGGCTGTACGAATTATAGACTTCAGAGGGCAAATCCAACAAGGTATCCCGCCCCTCACTGAGGAACCGTCCCCACAACCCCGCTCCCCAATCCTTCTCAGGGACCCGGTGGGAAGACATGGCTACCTCATAGGCTTTGAACCACTGCCCAATGTCATCATTTTAAAAAATTCCTTAACCACATCTTTTGGAATATACACCCTAGCTTCAACAGGCACAGGCGGTACACTGCCACCAGAGGGAGTAATCTCTAAGCTCTTGGCCTTCAATTCCAACTCCCTCAAAACTTTCTCATGTTCAAACTGCATTTTCTTTTCCTCTAGGGCTAATTTCCTAGTTTGCATTTCGAATTCTAACTGCCCATTCAGCTTG
The DNA here is from genome assembly GCA_963921515.1 of Calotriton arnoldi. Taxonomy (NCBI): domain Eukaryota; kingdom Metazoa; phylum Chordata; class Amphibia; order Caudata; family Salamandridae; genus Calotriton; species Calotriton arnoldi. The sequence goes on from CAWUFW010000458.1 coordinate 1,337,256, forward strand.
AGCTTGGTCAGCTGCATTTCGTGCATCCTACTCTCCTTCCTGTCCTCCAACTCCTCTGGAGACAGTCCTCTGGCAGAAACACTGCTACCTACTGGGGAAGGTGGTCTTCTAGCCCCTAGACCCAATAGCCCCTCCAGCTGCCCTTCTGCATTCTCAGCCCCTCCACAGGGGCACTCCTTGATTCGACCCAGGCCCTCAGCGCCTTTTGAAGGTCCTCCTTCCTGGAGAGTCCGGTCATGGACACTTTAAACTTTTTGCAGAATTGCCTGAGCTGTTTGAGGGTGTAGCATTCTAGCCTCTCTTCTTCCCAATCACACTCAACAGAGGCTACTGATGCTGGTTTCTCCATAGTGACTGAACTTGGCATTTGCAAAAATAGGAAATCCCAGAAAAATGCTATAAAAGTATGTGGTTGCGTTTTGGTCTGCACTCACTAAGTAGTGTTCACCAATCACTGTACATGAGTCACAAATGCAAGTCCAGAATCCTCACCGCTGACCACCAATGTTAGATTTGGGGGTCTCTAGTTGGCAGAGGTAGGTACCTTTGTCCAAATAGGGACCCTTGAGTCTAGTCAGGGAAAGTAGGTACACTCCCGAAATAACCCCTGCTCACCCTCTTGGTAGCTTGGCACGAGCAGACAGGCTTAGTTCAGAGGCAGTGTGTAAAGCATTTGTGAACACATACAGTAATCAAGTGACAACACTACGAATGGCCACCACACAGGTTATATATTTATAAAAATAGGTATACTTTATATAGATTTATCACAAGACCATAAACGACAAAAATAATCCACAATACTGTTAAGAATACTTAGTTCTGATCAAAAAGGCTTAATTCAAGGTTCTGTGCGAGTCGGTAGCCTCCTCCGGCTACGGCGATGTCGAGAACAAACAGAGTCTAACAAATCCAGCTGACCGTGTCGAGACGGGCCAACACAGCGTAGACAGACTCGGTCACAGTACCTTTTTACTTGAAGCGGCAGGCACGGGCGTGCGAGCCGGATGGCTGTTCGTCGCGGTCGCGATGCAAAAATGGAAGCGTTGCAGGACGCGTTGTCCCTTGATGCGGTGCAGGCAGCGGCTCGTTGACGTCGTCGAGACGGAGTCGGTGAGACCAGGGCCGTGCGTTGCAGGGCGAGACGGTGCTTCGATGCGGTGCTGGCAGGTTGCGGTGCAGCGACGGAGCCGGATTCAGGAGCTGGCGTCGATCAGTCCGGGACAGCGGTGCGAGTCGGGCGGTGCGGTCGCAAAGCGTGCGAGCGGTGCCCAACTCCGGTGCGGTCACAGGACTCAAACTCAGCAGCAGTGACCGTGTCGGTCGGACCAGTTCGATTCGGCGTAGCGAAGCGTTGCAGGACGCGTTGTCCCTCGATGCGGTGCAGGCAGCGGCTCGTTGACGGAGTCGGTGAGACCAGGGCCGTGCGTTGCAGGGCGAGACGGTGCTTCAATGCGGTGCTTACAGGACACCGAGTCGGTCGTGAGAGTCGGTCACAGCTCCCTAATTCTGTAGCCACTGAAACAGAGTTTCCAGCAGCAATTCACAAAGGGGTGAAGTCCAATGGTCCTGGGACTTCGGTCAGGGGGCAAGCTCTCTTCCAAGCCCTTGGAGATCCTTCACAAGTTGATGAAAGTCACAGCAAAGCAAAAGTTCCTTTCTCCTTTCTTTGGCAGTCAGGCAAACCACTGCAGGCCAATCCCCCAAGCAGCACTTCAGGCTTAGGGATAGTCTCTCCTCAGTTTCTTCTTGGTTCCGCTCCTCAGCAAAGGTTTCTTCTTGTTCCCAAAAGTGATCTAATTTTCCTGGGGTCTGGGTGCCCTCTTATACCCTGATTCTCTTTGTTCTCTGGAGGCAGAGAGGCCTCTGCCTAGTCCAAAACCAGTTCTGGTCAGTCCTGGAGCACTTTGTTTTTCTGACTCCTTCTTTCCTTTCAGAATGTGGGGCAGAGTGCTCAGCCGCCCGGCAGGAGGTGGAGCCAGCATTGTGGAAGGCAGGCACAGCCCTATTCAGACCCAGGTGCAACTCCTCCCTCCACTCTGGATGCAGATCTTTCTATTCAGCCCTGCGCTGACTCACCCTGTCTCCTGTAGCCACCCCCAGCCCCTGTCACTCAATCTCCAGACAAGGAATACACAACCTAGCAGAGGCAGGCTTGGATAGTTAGGCAAGAAAATACCCACTTTCTAAAAGTGGTATTTTCAAACACAGAATGTTAAAACCAACTTCACTAAAAGATGCATTTTATCATCCTGAGTTCAGGCATACTAAATTCGTTTTTCTACCATGTTCCCTGGGTCAGTTCTGACTATAAGGTGTAATAGTCAGTCTGCCCATTCTGGCCTATGGGGAGCAGGTAGCCTTGCAATAGTGAAAAACGAAAATGGCTGTAATTCACTATTAGGACATGCCACACACACCAGGGCATGTCCTACCTTATACTTACAATGCACCCTGCCCTAGGGCCTACTTTAGGGGTGACCAACATGCAGTAAAGGGAAGGTTTAGGGACTGGTAAGTGGGTGTACTCACCAAGTCGACATGGCAGCCCTAGGCTGCACACAGGCTCTGCGATGGCAGGCCTGAGACACATTTTACAGGCCGCTTCTGTGGGTGGCACAACCAGTGCTGCAAGCCCACCAGCGGCATTGGATTTACAAGCCCTGGGCACACTGAGTGCACTGTACTAGGGACTGACAAGTAAACCAATCATCCAATCATGGAGTTACTAATACATATATCAATTAACGATAGGGAGCACTTGCACTTTGGCACTGATTAGCAGCGGCAAAGTGCCCATGAGCATCTAGTCCAGCAAAAACATATCGGCAACAGTGGAGGCATTACGACAAAATGGAAGGGAGACCCACGCCAAGGATGCCAGGTCTAACAGTTACCATGATAGGAACCCAAGGAGAGAGTGCTGGAGTATCCGGCTCTCTTAGCGCTTTAGCATAGGTTTTCCTCAGATATACCCTGAGTGTATCCCTACATTTGCTTTCCATGGATTCCCTAAGACAATCCCCTGGTTCCATTTTAATAGTACCACTGTTCCCTAACTCCAGCAATTATTCCACTGGGAGAGTTACATCTGACTGAGACAGTGAACTTGCAGTTGGCTCTTCAGAAAGTTAAGGCTGTGGGAGAGAAGAGGGCCAGGGTGCTCAAGGGGAAGAAGTTGAGATTATCCTACCTGGAACAAGCAGAATGGATATGGTAGAGGCAAGGAATGGGCCTAAGAGGTGAATAGAAGGGAAAAGGAGGAATGGAAAAAGTATAAAGAAAGAGGATTGGAGAGACGTGGATAGCCATAGAAAAGGCAACACTCACATTGGCAGCAGGGATGGCTATATCTGGGAAATGCGATTACAATTTAACTCTGCATAATAATAAAATACAGATTTACTATTTTAACTCCAATCTAACACACTTTGGGAATAGTGCATACTTTTTTAACTCCTGTCTAGCAAACACTGGGGAAAGTGCTTATATTGGGTGTTTCATTTACTATTCTAACTTCAGTCTAACAAATATTGGGGAAAGTGTATACAACCTGGGGGGGGGGGCGGGAAGGGGTGGGTTCAGCAGATTTAATATTCTAACTTCAAGCTAACAAACATTGGGAGAAAGTGCATACATGGGGGTGTGATATTTACTATTCAAACACCAGTAAAAAACACATTAGATCTAATCAGAAATCATACTATTATTTACAGAATTATTATAATAGATAACATTCCTCCAACTCCAACAAAAATAGACACCAACCGAAAAACAGCAAATTTCCTACGATATTAAAAAAATATTTTCAGGTTCAAAACTATAATTCACAGGTTTAACATTTTACATATTTACCATTTAATTAGCTACAATGTTTTAATTTATTTTGAAAACACAACCCACCTATTTTGACAATGCACTCTCCAACCCATATTGCAAATTTCATAAATATGTTTTATAGAAAATATTCATACTAAAATAATCATGCACAATAAGTTTAAAAAAATGAACAGGTTAAATAAAAAATGTTAATTTAAAAATTAACATAATTTACATATAAATCAATGATTAGACCATTTCATACATTTTGATTTAAAGACAGCACACCCAATCCACCAATACTCCACCGCATTCCACAAAAATATAAATTAATATTTGTAAAATTATAAAACTTGTCGAAAAATAGCAATGTCTAACATTACAGATTTAAATCAATTAACAATAATTAGTATACACTTTAAAAATAGCACTACCCACCCAAATCCCAATACATCCTGCAACCCATAAAAAAATAATGAAAAAATGTAAAAAGAAAATAAAGTTTTCAATTTTAAATGTTTTTAAAAAATAAAAATATATTTGCCAATTACAAATGTGCACAATGAATACACTAATTTATATAGCTTCAAAACAAAACATATCCACCCTATTCCCCAGTAAATCCCACACACAACCCCAAAAATAAATGTATCACATGCATAAAAATCTTAAACGTTTAAATAAATAAATATTCATTAAAAATAATAAACAATTGACAAATTAATAATTTAAATTAATTAATATAATTCTAAAAAGGTTCTACTCACCCGAACCCCAAAAAGCCTAACTACTCCAGAAAAGTATACTTTACTATAATTTTTTATAATAACAAATGTATTTCACAAAATCATAAAAACATAAATAGTGATATAAAATATGATACAATACAACAAATCACTATCATAAAAAATAGATATTAGAGTAAACAACATTCTAAAAAGAACATACTTCCCTTCAAAATATTTGCCCACATTATTTTGTAGACACAAATTATTGACCACTACATTATGACCAAATAATATAGTTGAGGTGGCATTTAGGTGGAATACCTAATATGGCAAAGCACTTTTACATAGACTACATTTTATACGGTGGGGAATGCACACCGTTTTTCATTTTTTCTGGTTCAAAAAATGAAAAACGGTGTGCATTCCCCACCATATAAAATGTAGTCTTCGTAATATTGCCCGACCTAGGGTTTGCACCCAATGATAAGGATGAACTCCATTAAGAATTTCTGAGAAGAGTACCATCTCCACACGTACGACGGAAGATCTTTTTCATCTAGCAATGTTTTATAGAGGAACGTTTATAGAGGGGGCTATGTCAACAGACATCAATGTGATTTGGAAGGCACTTATAGAACCACTGTAACCCTTTTTAAATGAGTTGCAGTCACAGCACTAATATTATAAATATCCTTTGAAGATGTTGCTCCTCATATTATAAATATCCTTTGAAGATGTTGCTCTCAGATTACCTTCGGGATGTGTAAACATACAGACACATTGTATTATGGGAACTGTAGTTGTTAGGTAAACAGGGTGGGGCACCAGAGGAAGGGGGTGAATTAGGTTGTTAATTAGGTATGAGTCACGAAGGAGGAGTCCTGTCACGTGAGAGTGTTTAAAACCGGCGGTTTGCTAACATACAGATAAAACATTTTTGACGGAACAGAGAGAGGAGGAGGAATATGTTTCTGAGCAGAGGCGGGCATGTAGCATGGCGTAGGGTTTTGTTTTATGTTTTGTCACGCTGGTGGGATAGTGAGGTTGTAGTGCGTGTGGGGATGGGAGAGAGTGGGAGGAATAGGAGAGTGATGGGGCTGTTTGTAGCGTGAAGTTGAGTTAGATAGTGAGACATGTAGAGGGGCGAGAGGGTGATAAGGAGATTGAAGTGTGGAGGGTTATGAGATGACGTGGAGGAGTGAGGATGAGGGAGAGAGAGGTGGTAGATTGGATGAAATGTTGATGAATCGGGGTTAAGTATATATGGTTAAGATGTGGAAAAATAAGAATAGGGTGGGTTCACAGTCCTGTAAGTAGAATGATCGTTAGTAATGTTATGTGGAAGGGATGGGTAATTTCAGAGAGAAAGTAAGAAAGGTTAAAGTGACAGGAAGAGGAGTGAGATTCGGGACTCAAGCATAAGCTAGAGATAATTATTGTTTGCGAAAAGAGAGGTTGAACAAAGGGAAAAGTGCTGGGACCACCTAGGATTAAACAGTGACGGTAGCAAAATATCGTTTGTTATTGAACTGATTATTACACAGGAAAGGAACATATTGTGAAAAACGTTGTTTTCAATGTGAATTGAAGTGCAGCTATTTCATTATGGATTGTGATATTGTTTGGATTTCACAGTGTTGTATTTTATAATAATGCGTGTTTCATTGATATTTCTAGTTACCCCTGACGAAGGGCTGGAATTGCCCGAAATGCATTGGGTCAATAAAATACTGCCTCTGATGAATTTTTGTTTTTGTACTTGGTCTTGGAAAAAGGTCCGGATGGACAAACCTGAACATGAGAAAACTTTGTAAATTGGCATGATGTCTGACATGTGGAACTACACAGAGATTTAAGAAAAAAGAAAAACATGATGAAAAGAATGAACATGAGGATAGAAATTGTATACATAGGAGGAATTGTGCAAATAGCACTTTGCTGTGCCATTGGTTTTGGGGCTGAGTGTCGCCAAAGCACTTTTACATGCCATGCATCACTGCAGTCGATTTTAAACCTGCAGCCTAGCTAGAGCACAATGGTGCTCTCTTGAACAACATACTTTAGTCATATGTGTGGGTGAGGTGAATACAAACTGCAGCACACACAAGCCATTTAACTTCCTTGCTGTTGGTGCATTTCCAGCTGAAACTTACCTTGGCCAATATCGAATTAGGTGTAACCAATTTTAAAATCCATGCTTTAAAGGAAAAGCACACATGCTGTGATACTGTTCAGCAATCCCATGGAGTCCTAATGCCAACATAACTAAATAGGAAATAGTGTGAGGACCACTACAAAATGATGTCCTTTTTTACATCTACAAATTGTAATATTTATAATCTGTACTAATTGCAAACCATGCAGAGAAGGCAGAACGCCGTAGGGCTGTTGTTGTACTGTGATTCTTAATCAGTATTGAGGCATTTGTTGTATACTGTGATTCTTAATCATTATTGAGACATTGTAAGCATTCTCGCAGGTAGCTTGTGCACGCGCGTGAGTGTTCCTTTCCCTGACTCACTCACGCACAGAGCATTCCGCTCTTGCCAGAATGTCCATGACTATGACATTCTGTTTATCTTCAAAACTGACATCAGCATGCAGACAGCTTTGTTCTGCATGCGGATGCATGATGGCTTTCAAATCTCACTGAGCTTTATTGATACTGTTCAGACTCACAGTTGAGTCAGTTGACTGTGGATCTTCTTGCTGCCAGACCTGCTGCTGTGGGCTCCATGTATTTATACTTAAAAAATAAATACTTAAATACTTTTAAGACCCAGGATTGCCTTTCTCCTTTTTCCTTCTCGATGTGCCTTCTCTCCTGGAAATCTCATACCACATTTTGGCGACGATTTGGACTGAAAACACGCGTTCGGAGCCCACAGAGCTATTTATCAGCCCCTCCTTGCTGAAGATATTAACCTTTCTTCAGTTTACTGTCTGGTTAACCCTGGAATTACTTTGGATATTTCAACTTCGTGAATTAAAAGGATTTTCCACAAAGAGCTTCATCTTCATACTGTTGGATTACAAATCTACACAAGAGCTCCTGCAGTGTACAAGTTGCTGCCTTGCTCTGACTGTGTAGCACCTTTACTGCTTGTCTTCAACGGTGACAGGCACACCCTGTAAGTACTTTCATTATATTACTTCTTTTAATTTTGGGAACCCATGGCTGATGCTAATACTGCAGTGAAAACATTGGCTCACTTGCCTTCTTTTCTGGAACATCCAGGAAAACCACCAGTGAAATGGGTCTTGTGGATTAGAGCTTTTGAGAATTATTTGATTGCTGTTGGGGCTGATGAATATGTGGCAAAACGCAAAGCTACCATTCTCTTCAGTCATTTGGGTTGAGAGGGACAACAAGTCTTTGACAATTTGCCCAGAATACCAGCTCCTACAGATGAGCAGGATGAATGGGATGCATTTCTGGAAGCTAAAGCTTGCTTACAAAAGAAATTCATTGAAGAGCCAAGTATTCTGTTGGAACGTTTTAACTTTGTTAAAAGAAAACAAAACTCTGATGAATCTGTGGAGGATTACTTATCTGCTTTGCGTCTGTTAGCCACTAGTTGCAAGTTTGGTGTGGCATTGGATGTATATTTACGTGATCAATTTGTCTATGGATGCACTTCAAAGAAGATACAAGAAAAACTACTATGCTTCAGAGATCCTTCACTCAGTGAAATTATAACTGAGTGAATAAGCATTTTAACAAAACAGGAACTTTTTGTTACAGGTGCAGTTCAAAATCTCACATAGGTAACTCTCCTCATTGTCCAGCTATTGGTAAGTGGTGTATTAAATGTAAAAAGATTGGACATTTTCATACAGTATGCAAAATGAGCAGAAATCAGCCAGGTGTTAGCAATGTGATTTCATCCATAGAAAGTGAAAATACTGATAGTTCAGATATTGTACTCAATCTTAGTGTACTTCAAATTGCTGACAATGATATTAAGGATCCTATATGCCAGGTTACCATAGCTGGATTCTTAACTTTGGACATGATGTGTGACTCAGGTGCACCTATCACAATTATTTCTGATGTTCTATTTTTCTCTAAATGGGGTAAGGATGCAAAATTACATTGCTCTGATGTACGTCCAAAAGCTTATGGAGACCATGGTATTGATATGTTAGGTTTCTTCAATGACAGAATCACTTGCTTGGGGGGGACCGCACATACTAAAATATATGTTGCTAAAAAAGGTAAAGCGATTGTGGGGTGGAAGGATCTCGCTAAATTAGGTATCTACCTAGTTCCTGGTGGTGATCCCCCTGTCAGGATTCGTGATCTTGCTAATACATCCTTGTGCACACTTGAGGACTCTAATCTAGTGGTGTGGAAAAATAAATTTCCGCTTGTCTTTAGCGACTCGCTAGGTTGTGTTAAAAAATACTTACACAACATTGTGTTAAAAAAAATTCAGTCCCTGTCACTCATAAAGCACGCCCCATTCCTTTAAGTGTCAGGGATGAACTTAAAACCCTTCTTGATAAAATGTTAGTTGAAGGGGTAATCGTCAAAGCAGGGGCTTCTGAGTGAGTCAGTCCCATAGTTATTGTGCGCAAAAAGGACAAAAGCATCAGATTGTGTGCAGACTTGCGCAGTATTAACAAATGTATAGTCATTGAAAGCCAACCTTTACCCAGAATTCAGGAATTTGTTAGCTAAAATAGGTGATGCACAACACTTTTCATTATTGGGTCTCAAATCTGCATACCATCAAATTCCCCTTCATCCAAATTCTCAGAGTTTCACCACGTTCGTCACACCCTTTGGTGCTTACAAATTCACTAGACTGCCCTTCGGTCTAGCGTCTGCCGCCAGTGTATTCCAGAGACTAATGGACACCATTTTAGAGGGTATATCTGGCGTGCAGGCTTATCAAGTTGATGTTCTGATATTTGCTGGAACCATTACTGAACATGACAACATTTTGGACAAGGTTCTTAGCAAATTCACTGAATATGGAATCACCCTCAGGTTGGACAAATGTCAATTTAATGTTAAGGAATTTGATTATTTGGGGCATTCCATTAGTGCCAAAGGTATTTCTCCTAAACTTTGTCTGGTTAAAGCTATTAAGGATGCACCTGTTCCAAGAGATAAGGATTCATTACGCTCATTTTTGGGTTTGAGTGAGTACTATTCAAGATTTGTGGAGGGATATTCAATTGTAGTACAGCCTTTGAGAGAGCTGCTTAAAAAGGGGCAGAAATTTATTTGGAATGATGAGACACAGACTACGTTTGAGAATGTGAAACAATGAATTATTTCAGCACCAGCACTTTCCCCTTTTCAACCAGATAAGGAATGCATCCTTACAGTCGACGCAAGTCAGGTTGGGTTGGGAGCAGTCCTTTCACAGATCATTCAAGGTAAAGAACGCACAGTCGCATTTGCATCTCGCTCTTTGTCTTTAGCGGAATCACGGTATAGTACTATACAGCGAGAGGCACTAGCGTGTTCATGGGCTGTGGAGAAGTTTAAAATGTTTTTGTGGGGACAGCACTTTACTATGTTCACAGATCACAGGCCATTTTTACACTTATTGAATGGAAATGGGTCAGGTAAAGCTTCTTCTCGTTTAGTAAGGATTTTGTCGAAGTTACAAGAGCATAACTTTACATTGAAATATATACCAGGTGGAAAAAACGTAAGAGCTGACTGCCTTTCCAGGTTACCCATTTTGGAGGATGTTAAGGCGGATATGAACTCTGATTTATTTATAAAGTTTTATATAGCGCGAACAAGATCCCGAAGGATATCAGAGCGCTTTACAAAAGGATGGAAGGAAGATAATAAATGCAATATTGACATTAAAAAAAAGCATAATAAACATGAATAATTACAGTACAAAGGGGTCAAAGGAGAAAAATACAACAACTAATACATATCGGGCTAAGAAGGGCACAAACGATGAGGTAAAGAAGAGTGGCATCAAATGAAGGTTTAACGGTTGTAGGATCAGAGACTTCGAGCGGATGCATCAAAAGGGATGCTAGTACAACCAAGAAGAATTATTTACTTTTGAATACAGGCATGAGGAGATTAATCAATGTTCATATCAGCAGCAAAGTCAATGGCACCCAATAAACTATTGTGGAAATCAACAGGCTTGCTGGTGCAATGTTCAATACTTAAGCGTACCAAACTAGAGCACTCCCCTAAACGAACCCGCATCCACATTAACAAAAGACAGTTCTCATCAGAGTTTTTTGACATACTCCAAATCTGTTACAGCTTGAAAGAAATTAAATAGAGCAGGAGGAGTTATCTCTATGAATGTGTTATGCATAAGCTTTCTATGGCCGCAAATGAATACAACACATCTAGGCTAATTATGATGGTTAAGTATCTTTTTGGGAAGCTTTGAAATTCCACTCTGGTCATGGCAAGCAGATTCACTAACTCTTCCGTCACTAGCCAAGTCCATTCCAGACATGCTTTTGCATATTTTAAAACACCTCTGGTAGCATACAATAGTAACACATGAATCTCAAAAGCATGTATGTTCTAGGAGAAAGTGGAGGGTAACTGATGTAATATTTCCTTTTTGTACTTTTATTTTAAATATTTAGTTTGAGCTGTACAGTACATCTAAACCATCACAACCACCACATTTCGTTCCAATTACATATAGCTGAGGCTACAAGTATTTTAGTTCCCAAGTTGACACCATCACATTTCCACTTGGCAATGAACTATTCACGTCTTCACAAAAAAAGTTTTTGAAAACATCTAACTAGTAATGAGTAACAGTGTCAAGTGTTTACAAGAAACATACACCACAAGCAAAGTGAGTAATCAAGTCACCTATGATGTGTTCAAATAGTGCTATGATACTCCAAGTGGAGGTATAAATGGATCCAATGAGGTGCACGTGAAAGCGAAACATTTCTATATCTACAGGAAGAAATAACAGCAACCAATAGTCGTAAAAATACAAAGTACCATGCTCTCAAGGCAGGTCACCGAGGTAAAGTACCTATAGTATCTGGAAGCCCGATGAGGGTCAGAAAGAGGTTATAAAGAGTTCACATGTAAACTCTTGGAAACATAGGTTCATGTCGAGCAGCTGCCAATTAAGAATAAGAAATTAAAACACTTGGGTAATAAATCAAGAACAGTATCCTAAAAGTACAAACAACAGAATGATGTTCACAAATACTGATGTCCGAAATAAAAGTGAGTCAAAAATGATACCCGTAAACATAGCCATTCCTATGATATGTTGATTTCAGCAATGACTTAATACAATACAAATGCAAAAATAAAAAAAGCGTCAGGCTCAAGGAGACCAGGAATCTTCTTTGTAGCAAACGACATTGCTCAGACAAGTGTGTTCACGTGAACCTTCCTGTCTAATACTCTGCTGGTTAGAGGAACAGACGAAAAGAGGAACAAAGGAGAAGGCGTAAAGGACAGTTTATCAAGTCTGGCAGAAGCTGACAGTCTTAACCTTCCCCATGCTGATAAAAGACAGCTGGTGTTAAGCCAATAGGGAAAGTAAAACAAACCCATGCAACAAAATGTTGCAACAATCTCTCCATTCCCAACCACTGGAAAACATATTTACTGCCACCAACATTTCAATCATGATATCCAGCGTTATGCACTGATCATTAATCCAGAGACTGTGGATTAATGATCAGCGCATTCCCAAATCTCTAGGTGCAAAGAAAGAAGAAAGGTTAAGACAAGACATTCTATTGGGTGCTTTTTGCTACTATGAACCGCGTTTATTGATTCACCGAGGTATTTAGGCAAACCTCAGATGAAAAGATAAAGCACATGGATGGCTAAGTGGAATGTTGATATTTTTATATTCTCGTCCCATTCTAGTGGATGTTTGTTCAGTCACGATTAGGATCGAAAAAGTCCAAATAACAGCTGGAGTGAAATAATTTTTTCTACAAACGCAGGATAAGGAAAATACATTTCCCGGAAGATTTCTGGGTTTTTCTGTTATCTGGTGCCTTAAGGCTTCAAGACAAATTAGGTATTTTAAGTGACAAGCTAAAAGATTAAAAAACAAGACTTGGTGACAAATGCATCACTGCTAAACTTGGATATCAAGAGATTTTTTAGAGAATTGTGCACTAATACTGCAGCCATGAAAATACCATATGTTACATCAACCTCAGATTTTACGGAAATCCACGCCCACATTTGTTCTCTATTAAAGTAGGTATCTGAAAAGATACAAATGTGCATCCAAGAGAGTTTTCATGAACTTTGAATAATAGGAAGAGGAACCAGTGTGGTGAAAAACACTACAGGCAATTATTTTTGTTTTTTTGTTAGGTTAAAAAAGTTACAGTTGGAACAGAAGACACAAGGGGTTATGTCATAGTCCAGTGTGGACCGATTTACAGTTTTTCGGTATATGAGAACATTTGGTTCCTGTCTTTACCAACCATAACGCATTCATTTAATGATCACTTAATAGGTAACGCCCTTCAAAGGTATCTTCCAAATGTTTCCTAATCAGGAAACGTGCATTTCCAATGTAAGAGTACATCACTAATCTTACTTTCAGAATGTGGTTGGCAGCATACTTTTTCTATAATGAGCTGTGAATTTTATTAATAGATACTTGACGGTATACTGTTTAAGAAATGATTTTTTTTATCTACACTACACAGCATTTTGTGATCATTTTGTACACTGATTATGGACACAAATGGAAAATATATATATTTTGAGTGTTCAGGTGTCCTTTTGGAGAACCTTTGAGTTCTATCCCTAAGCTCGTTTGTGGCATTGCTTTAAGGGACAAGAAACTATGCAGGGAAATCTCTCCTCTGCAAGTACAGACATTGTGAGAGTGCTGTATAGAATTTCTTTAGTCTACAACGTATTGAGAGAGAGATAACTGATTGAGCTTTATTAACTAAGGTTCAGGTCCGCATCCTCAGTTCCATATCTCTAGACCCTCTAGACCATCTTTCTTATTTCGCTCTTCTAGGGGCTGAGAGTTGGACAAATTGTTGACGATCTCAGATTTAGGGCGTACTTAGATGTAGGATAGGCCACTCCATGGAGCAGGGAGGCAGGAAGACAGTGAGGAATTTGCTGTTATATAAGTATCCATCAGAAAGAGCATTATCAAAGGTAAGGCACTTGTTTTTCTGATGGATGCTTCTAACCGCTTGCGCAGCACTTTTAAAATAGATACTACAACCGTACCTCCCTGAGGAGGTGGGTCTGGGGAGTGTACTCAGACTAAAAAATATCATACAGAACCAAGCAGGTAAAATTGCCTGGTGGTCAAGGAAGCAGTGTTTCATTAACATATGCACCAACACCCATGCATCAGAATGGCAGATGTGCAGAAACGCAACCCACAAACCAATGACCTGGTGATGTGGTCTCTCAGCCCTCCAGAGGGCTGTTTCTTGAGCAGTGCTTTTCTCATCTTAATAAAAAAGGACTAGCTACCTTACCAAGGTCCTCTTTAGCACCGCCTTACCATTATGCCCACTAGAAAACTTCACAAGGCGCTGATAATCTATCCTATGGGTCTATTGTGCAGTTGATGAACAAGTTACTTACCTTCGGTAACAATGTATCTGTAAGAGACATACATTAGTTATAGATTCCCTACCCCAGAACCACCCCCAGGCGACAGACTGCATCCGGAGAAATCCTTCCGTAGCAGCACCCCTGTGCGTCGGCAGGCGGCGTCCGTCCACTCCGCGTTCGTCGTCGGCGCCGTGGTCGTGAATGTGTTGTTGCAATGGTTGATGAAGTCATTTCTAATTCTGCCTCTCTTTCACATGAGGAGTGGTTAAAGGCTTTTGCCTTGGATCCTGCTTTAGTTATGGTGGCTGATTTCATAAAAAAAGGATGGCCAACAATCAGAAGTGTGGAACCCTCTTTGCGACCTTTTTTACAGGTCGCTGAGGAACTAGCGATTGTGCAAGGAGTATTAGTGAGGGGAGATCGTTGTGTCCCACCTGTTTCTCTAAGAATGTCTCTTATCAAAGAAGCTCATGCTGGTCACTTAGGTATTTGAAGCACATGTAAGGCATTGAAGCAATTATTTTGGTGGCCATCTTTGGAATCTCAAGTAGAGAAGTTTGTTGAGGGTTGTCCCATTTGTTTGGCGTCAGACAAACATTGTAAAAGACATGAAACACCCCTTATGCCTGTTCCTTTGCCCGAGGAAGCATGGTATAAAATTGCATTGGATTATACAGGACCGTTTGAATTATTGCCTTCAGGTCAACGCTATTTTATGGTAGTTGTAGATTATTTTAGTAAATGGGTTTACTTCAAATTCACATCACGACCCAATACTGATTCAGTCATAAACTTTTTGAGGAGTATATTTTTTATTGAAGGTGTTCCAAAGGAATTAGTTTCTGATAATGGCACACACTTTGGGGCCGATTCCGATTCGGGCCGGAAAACGTACCGACCGACTCGGATCCGGATTATTATCCGACCGACACGTACCGGTGCAGCCCGACACGCAAAGTACGATGAAATGCGTGCAAAATCCGACCGACTCGTACGGAACACAATACGAACGACTGAACCGCGCGGAAAAAAGCTATCCGGCCGGAAAACCGCGCGAATCGAACCGACCGACACGCACCAGGAAGGAACCCGAACGAAACGTACCCGCGAACTCCGAGCCGCGCAGTACGATGCATTGCGTGGAAAACACGACCGAGTCGCACGGAGCTCAAGCCGTACGACCGACACGCATACAAAACAGCGAGCCGAAGCAACCTAATACACCGCGACAGACGCGTACGCAGCACATAAAACAGCACAATCACAGCGTGAACGACTCGGAGAAGCCCGCACGAGACAACTGCAGGGTCCGACTCGGTCAGAAGAACGTCTCCTACATGCACAAAAAGTACAAAGGGAAAAACACAAAAAAAAGGCCAAACAAGCAATTACAAAGCCAATAAATACTGGGGGGAAACAGGGAACAAAGACACACCCACAACTCCACCCATATAAAGGACACAAATCCCTACCATGATCCTTTGCAAATTCAAATTACCTGCCAGCACAGAACACCAACAGACAGCAACCACACACACACTCACAGCTCATCCATCACACAAGCCACACACCATCAGCACCTCAACAAATAGCACCCTCACATACACCCAGCAAAACACACACTCACACACCCTCACTTGCACACCAACACACACATCACTCACCACCACCACCCATCACCATGCCCCCCAAGAAGAATCCAAAGTTCCTAGACAGTGTATTGGAAGTCCTGGTAGATGAGATCCTCAGGTTAGAGCCACAGCTGTTTGGTACACTGGTCCAACAGACACCAATGTCGCAGAAAACCAAGATGTGGGAGAGGATCGTCGACAGGGTGAACGCACAATCACCATGTTTGCGCACAAAGGAAGACATCCAGAACAGGTGGTATGATGTGCGCAGGAGGGTCAGGGACCTACTGAAGAAGGATTACATCTTGAGCCAACACACCGGCAGTGGCCCTCCTGCCAAACCACTATACCTCAGGCCCTGGGAGGAGAAGGTGCGGGCCATCCTACCACCAGTGAGCGTATATGGACTAGAAAACATCCCAGAGCCTGGTGAGTACACAACCAATATACCCAATATTGTGTGACAATACACACACATCACTGTCAAGGGGATAGGCAAACCATGCACCCTTAGCAAATCCACAGCAACAAAACCAGAATCATCCCAAGATGTGTATGTCAGTCAGATAAACACAATACATGCCATCTCATAGTGATATGTAACTGTGTCATGACATGTACAAACCCTACAACAAATAAAGCTAGGCAGTGGCACAAATCTAACCAACAAACACTGTCAGATATGTAGCCACCACTACAACACCACCACACAGGGAATCCCACAGAAAGGAAGGAATCCTGTGTATGCTGGTCAAGTCAGTGTAGCCAATAGCATCATGGGAGTTGTAGTCACAGATATTGCCCACCATCACAATACGCCCATCAACACCACTCTGAACCATGCTCACATCACAGGGCGTGGAAAACAACTAACAAGATGGCTGACACTGGCTACTGCTGTGGGGAGCACAAGGCCCTGCTGGGAACTGGGCACCAACAAACAGCAGGACACCACTGACTGACATCCTGAAAGACAACTTGCACTCCCTGCAATGGAAGCACGTTCCATGGTGGGAAAACTGGCTGGGTGGGAAGGAGGACTGACAGCTATGACCATAGTTACCAGCAGCTCTTCCCACACAGCCCCCTAACACAAACTACACACAACTCACCTGGGAAAATGCATTGCCTCACACTAAAATTAATTATCCCACAAAGAACCACCACCCTGGGTCATGCTGTGGGAAGCACAGTGACACACATGGGACTTGTAGCCAAACAAACGCCAGGACAACACTGTCAGCCATCCTGTCAGCACAGGCATACTACCCCACAGGGAAGCAGAGTCAGAAGGAAGGAAGTATTGGCAAGCTGGGAAGGGGGGTGGAGGCAATAGCATGATGGGAGTGGTAGTCACAGCTCAACATCCCCCACCCACATGGCCCAGCAAGCTCACACTGAAGCATGCACACCTCACAGAGAGTGGAAAGCCCCATCAAAGATGTCTGACACTGGTGCTCTGTTGTGGGGAGCACAAGGCCATGCTGGGAACTGGCCACCAACCAACAGCAGGTCACCACTGTCAGCCATCTTGACATTGCTGTCACACCCACACACAGTGAAGTACACTCAAAAGGAAGGAAGTATGGGCATGCTGGGAAGGGGGGTGGAGGCAATAGCATGATGGGAGTGGTAGTCACAGCTCAACATCCCCCACCCACATGGCCCAGCGAGCTCACACTGAAGCATGCACACCTCACAGAGAGTGGAAAGCCCCATCAAAGATGTCTGACACTGGTGCTCTGTTGTGGAGGGCACAAGGCCATGCTGGGAACTGGCCACCAACCAACAGCAGGACACCACTGTCAGCCATCTTGCCATTGCTGTCACACACACACACAGTGAAGTACACTCAAAAGGAAGGAAGTATGGGCATGCTGGGAAGGGGGGGTGGAGGCAATAGCATGATGGGAGTGGTAGTCACAGCTCAACATCCCCCACCCACATGGCCCAGCAAGCTCACACTGAAGCATGCACACCTCACAGAGAGTGGAAAGCCCCATCAAAGATGTCTGACACTGGTGCTCTGTTGTGGGGAGCACAAGGCCATGCTGGGAACTGGCCACCAACCAACAGCAGGACACCACTGTCAGCCATCTTGCCATTGCTGTCACACCCACACACAGTGAAGTACACTCAAAAGGAAGGAAGTATGGGCATGCTGGGAAGGGGGTGGAGGCAATAGCATGATGGGAGTGGTAGTCACAGCTCAACATCCCCCACCCACATGGCCCAGCAAGCTCACACTGAAGCATGCACACCTCACAGAGAGTGGAAAGCCCCATCAAAGATGTCTGACACTGGTGCTCTGTTGTGGGGAGCACAGGGCCATGCTGGGAACTGGCCACCAACCAACAGCAGGACACCACTGTCAGCCATCTTGCCATTGCTGTCACACCCACACACAGTGAAGTACACTCAAAAGGAAGGAAGTATGGGCATGCTGGGAAGGGGGTGGAGGCAATAGCATGATGGGAGTGGTAGTCACAGCTCAACATCCCCCACCCACATGGCCCAGCAAGCTCACACTGAAGCATGCACACCTCACAGAGAGTGGAAAGCCCCATCAAAGATGTCTGACACTGGTGCTCTGTTGTGGGGAGCACAATGCCCTGATGGGAACTGGCCACCAACCAACAGCAGGACACCACTGACTGACATCCTGAGAGTCAACCTGCACCCACTGCAAGGGTGGCATGCTTCATGGTGGGATAACTGGGCTGGAGGGAGAAGGATGTCCGGATGTCAACCAAATACCACCAATGCTGGCCATGCACACACCTCAACATTCACATTGAAATGCCTCATGTTGTCAGGACAATGCGCTACACCAATATCAACAGCTGACTGTGACAACTTAGGACAATGCAATGTACAGGCCCGCATCCAGAGGTACAGTCACAACTGTCAGGTGTTTGAACCATTGATGCCTGTAGAAACATTACATACATTGTGTGTCTCTTCCAAATACAGGTGATGATGGGGACACAGCAGCAGACGCTGAGGAGTCCCTGTCCCAGGCTCCGGGGGACACTGAGCTCACTGGTGTGGAACAGCCTCTGCCCACCTCGGATGACAAAGACCTACCTGGCACCTCCGCAGTGAGTCATCATGCAGCACCAGCAGGACCACCAGCTGCACCCCCTGCACGCACCCCTCCAACAACTGCCAACACCCAGACCACCCCTGCCGACACGGACAGACCAAGGACCACCACCACCACCAGCACACGGACCCCGGCCCAACGTGGAGCTACGGACACCAACACCAGCAACAACCCCCAAGGGGGCCCAGGGTCACCTGTGCGTGCCACCGCAGGTCCTTCACGTGTCGCCAGGGGTGGTGGGAGGGGTGGTAGACATAGGTCGCTGCTTGCAGAGGGGTCTGGACTGCATGATGACCCACAACTGGTACGCATAGCTGATGCGTACCAGGCTAGCACCGGAGAGTTCAGCCAGGTAGTGGGGATCCTCAGGGACATTCAACAGCAGCAGGCTGCCCATCATGCCCGCTTGGACTTACACATGTCCCGCATGGAGTCCAAGTGGGACACATTGCAAGAACAGACGGCGGTGCATAGGGACATATTACAATGCCTCCGCCAAATGTGCACCAACATGTCAACACCTCCCTGTGTGCCCACAACATCTGGTGCTGCAACAACTGCAACTGCCACAGGGAGGGAGGATGACTCTGGCGGAGAGTCCCCTGCACCGCAGCAGCCTGCACTTGAGGGTCCCCCCCAAAGAAGAGGGGTCGTCCGAGGAAGGACAACTGAGAGGCTGATGGCCATGCACAACCCCCAGGAAGCCAACACCTGTTCTGGAAAATCACCTTTGTGCGCAAACTCTTCACCCTGTCGAATGCAACACAACTCTCCCACATGACATGGGGAGCTCAAGTTGGACCAATGTATCAGATGACTGTGGACTTTACTCAGGACACTACTGCTATCAGGACTTCCAAATCATCTAGGAACTTTGGATTACAATCACAATGTACAGCACCCACCATCCTGTGCACTATACTCACACATGTATGTCAATAAACTCACTAATACACCATACTTGCCTCTGTTGTTATTCCAACGTTGTTTCTGAAGTGGCGATGATGATCTGTGAAATGACACTGTGCATGCTAACTGCTCCAGCAAGTACAACACCGGCATGTGAGTCATGGCGATGTGACACATATGAGGGAGACACACCACCAGGGCTACACAACACATACACACCAGGGCCATCTGACTCATCGCCTACACTGATGTTGCCAGGAAATACGTTGCATTGCACAGACCCAACACCTATTCACAGTCTGCGTTAACTAGCCCACTGGTGCAGTAAGCAAATGTCAGTCAGATGTGTGACCACAGACAACGCACATCACAAAGTGCAGCACAGGTTTATTACACATTTGCAACATGTTGTACCCACTACAGATGCAAGGTAATCCCACCTGGCAGTGGGCACACAGTCAACAAGTGTAGAAGAAAGGAAGTCCATGGGTGTGGCGCACATCACCTGTAGGGAAACGACAGCTACCACCCTGGAAGTTGATTCACGGTGTCGGGGGATCACAGTTGACCAAACAACTCTGAAAGTACCCTGTGAAGGACAGAAATGACACACAGTCAAAAGCACTGAAGAACAAGACAGAACTGCAATACTCATGCCCAATACATGTCACAAGATACCCACCCAGAACCAAGTTAGCATGTCAACACTGTTGTGGAGTACAGACTAGCTGTAAGGACACATCGCTGCACACATACAGTCAAGTAGCACATGGACACACTCAAACAGCACCAGAGCACCACCAACGCATATCATGCAAACTCACATCATTGACATAACATCCCTGGATACTCACATTCAGCTGAAGAAGTTGGTGATGAGCTGTGTGCGGACATCACCCTCATCATCATCATCACTGGCATCGTGGTCCAGCCCAGGATCCTCCACAGGTGGCGGATGTTGGTCATCGTTATCCAGGATGAGAGGCAACTCCTTCTGCACTGCCAGGTTGTGTAGCATGCAGCAGACGATGACAATCTTCCACACCTTTGCTGGGGCATATGGGAGGCCCCTCCTGTCTTATCTAGGCAGCGGAAGCGGCTCTTCAGGAGACCAAATGTCCGCTCAATCACTCTCCTGGTCCGACCATGTGCCTCATTGTAGCGCATCTGGGCTGGTGTCACAGGGTTCCTGAGGGGCGTCAGCAACCACGGCATGTTGGGGTATCCGGAGTCACCTACATACAGACAATTGCACATTAGCTGAGTTGGAAAAGAGGGTGGAACACTACATTGCAGAACACACACACTGGTACAAAGTCAGTACACACCAACAAGCCAGGCACGCTGGTTCCGCATCTGTGACATCATCCTCGGGATGCGACTACTCCTCATCACGTAGGCATCGTGTGCAGAACCGGGGAAAGGGGCACAGACATGTGAGATGCTCATATCTGCAAGACATACCACCAGTGCATTGACCGAATGGTAGTGTTTGCGGTTCCGGTATGCCCGCTCTTGGGCCTGTGGTGGTACCAAAGCCACATGTGTCCCATCAATGGAGCCAATGACATGCAGCATCCTCCCCAGGGCATAGAAGTCACTCTTCACGTCAGTGAGTTGTTGACGTTTAGGGAAATAGATGTACTGGTTCAGGTATCTCAACATTGCCTCCAAAACATCGCGTAGCACATGGCTGAACATGGTCTGTGACATCCCACCAGCAGACGCCACAGTGTGTTGAAAGGTACCGGTGGCAAAGAAGTGTAGGGCTGCCATCACCTTCACCTTGGGGGTCAGCGCTGTAGGTAAAGTCCGGCCAGGTTGCAAATGTGGGGCCAACCGCACGTCAATTCCTCAATCAGTGGCCTGGTGAAGCGGTACCGACGGACGCAGTCCCGTTCAACCATTGTTGCAAGGTCAGGGAATGGCCGATGGACAGCTGGTGCCCTGCAATGCATAGGTGAAGAAAGAAAGATTGTCAGTCACCCCACATATGTGGCATAGACCAGACTCAATATCACATGATACATCATTACAAGACACAAGTACATGATGCGTGTGCCGTTCCGTAAGGACATGTATGGCACCTACATGGCTAACATCTAACATCACAGTTCAACATGTGTCCTCAACAAGTCCCATGTTGTGCTATGGGATATCATTAGGCTGTGTCACAGTACCCATGTACTGCTGTCACGTTCCAAACACACACCACAGTGACATGTGAGGACAGATGTGCCCCAGGCATCACAGCTCATCGACAGGTAGATTCCCAGGGACCCTGTATTTCCACATGGACACTGGCATGACATGGTGCATCATGAATACACCACAGCTAAACAACCATGACACCCACAGGTAGTGGTCCCTGTTGCCTCGGCAGGACAGACATGGACGTCTGTGACACACACACACACAACATCAAAGTCCATGCACAAACAACGTGGATGTGGAGACTGTCTCCCATTGTGCACATGGAATCAGAGACATTGTAAACACAACATGCACACAGACTGTGGAGGGCCATCACAATTGTGGCAATGGGTCACCCTGGGACGTACATACCGTCCCACATGGGACTCAGGGGGTATGTGACATGACATACACATACACAGCTGTGAAATGTGACCATGCCACATGCCCTGAAATGAACAGTTGCACACCACAGTGTTCATGTGCACAACACACCAAGGATTCTGTCCCCACGAACACGTGCACAGCCTGGGAGTGGCTGCCCCCAAGTGCCAACCAAAAAACAACATGTTGACCCCCATACACGGAACAGGTAATGCAGCCTTACATGCCTTAGGACACAGTGTGGACAGGCTGTGGTGTTGTAGGTGTGCCCCTCACTCCCTGGGAAGTATATGTGGCTGGCATATGTTCACCTGTGACAGGCATGGTGACATATGCCAGTGACTTGTACAGGGACGCATCGTACAGCAATGGACCGATCGGTGCGCACACATTGGCCATTGCATACAATGTGAGCGGGTACGCGTTGTATTCGCAATACGCGTTGTACAGCAATGGACCGATCGGTGCGCACGCATTGGCCATTGCATACAATGTGAGCGGGTATGCGTTGTATTCGCAATACGCGTTGTACAGCAATGGACCGATCGGTGCGCACACATTGGCCATTGCATACAATGTGAGCGGGTACGCGTTGTATAGCAATGGACCGATCGGTGCGCACGCATTGGCCATTGCATACAATGTGAGCGGGTACGCGTTGTACACAATGGACCGATCGGTGCGCACACATTGATCATTGCATACAATGTGAGCGGGTACGCGTTGTACAGCAATGGAACGATCGGTGCGCACGCATTGGCCATTGCATACAATGTGAGCGGGTACGCGTTGTATTCGCAATACGCGTTGTACAGCAATGGACCGATCGGTGCGCACACATTGGCCATTGCATACAATGTGAGCGGGTACGCGTTGTACAGCAATGGACCGATCGGTGCGCACGCATTGGCCATTGCATACAATGTGAGCGGGTACGCGTTGTACAGCAATGGACCGATCAGTGCGCACGCATTGGCCATTGCATACAATGTGAGCGGGTACGCGTTGTATTCGCAATACGCGTTGTACAGCAATGGACCGATCGGTGCGCACACATTGTCCATTGCATACAATGTGAGCGGGTACGCGTTGTACAGCAATGGACCGATCGGTGCGCACGCATTGGCCATTGCATACAATGTGAGCGGGTACGCGTTGTATTCGCAATACGCGTTGTACAGCAATGGACCGATCGGTGCGCACGCATTGGCTATGGCCTGGCCTGGCAACGGACCAGTTTTCAAATCTTTAATGAGTCTGATGCTGTGAATTCAGTTGGTCACCCACAACAATGTTGCAAATTCATGGGTGTCATGAAGTTGAACTTTTGAAGGATGCTGTGGGCGTGTGTAAGTGGTGCAATTCCATGGATTGGCCAGATTCAGAAGATGCAAACGACTTGGACCTATCACTTTGGACACATGGGACAGTATCTGCCTCTGCAGCACACATATAATGCTGGTTGTTCCCCTGAGAGCTCACTTGCCTGCACTACATGCTCCAGGACGACATCTGCCACCACCACTGCTGCTGTATCTGCACCCTCTGGATCCTGCAATGGCACGTACTGTGGAGAGAGCCCCAGCCTTCAGCACTGAGGAGAACCAGGCCCTGCTGGACAGCCTCCTTCCACAGTACAGCAAGCTGTATGGGAAAGCAGGGGAGCAGGTGAGTGTGCTGTCCACTGCCTTACTAAATGTGCATGTTGTCTGACTAGAAAGACTTACAGTCTGCACGCCACTGGCTAGCAGGCTCACTGAGTAGTTGTCACCCCCCATAGTGTATAGTTACATGCACAGAACAGGTATAGTGCAGTGTCAGTGCATTTAAACAAGGTTTTACTTCCCAGGCAATGATACCATGTAGTAACTGCTGGCAAACTGTCCATAGCCATCGTTGCACTGCCTGTGTACATCATGTGCCCCTGTGATTGAGACATGTATATCCAACTGTGTAATGCACGGATATGTTGAATGTGTAGTAATGGCATTTCCACTTTGTCATCCTCACAGGTTGATGCCCACCAGAAGCAGCAGATATGGCTGACCATCGTCCGGGCAGTGAGATCCATGGGGGTCTACAAGCGCCGGAACCGCAACTGCCAGAAGAGGTGGCAGGACCTTCGGGGCTGGACCCGGAGGATCGCACGGGTCCAGCTGAAGCTGTCGCCTCCTCGCAGGAGGGGCGGACACCGGACCCTGACCCCCCACATGCTCAGGATCCTGGCGGTGGTCTTCCCTGATCTGGATGGGCAGCTGAAGGCCAAGAGCAGCAAGGAGGGGGTGAGTCCATGACTGCATTGTGAACTTTGTCTGCCATGCTATGTGCCCTCCTCTGGCCTGGTTAAACTTCCACAGTACTTCAGTCATGTGGTCCAGGACCCATGTCCCTCAATTGTGCACTGCCCACTCCTCATCTGATACCCAGGTGTGGCCCTTACAGTCAGGGAATTGTGTCACTTGGGTACTGTGTCCTTGCATTTTGCTCAGCTCAAGGTGGGGGACAGCATTTGTTCCCCTAACTCTGTGGTGGGCATCATGGGTGGGTCCATTGCTTACACAATGCCTGTGTTCTGACATGCGTGTTACTTTGATATGTGGTCCAATTGCTGAGCTGATCCACCACATGTGCCTGGGGTATCTGGCACACACCCATGCTGCGGGTGGGAACAATGTTTGGGCCCCAGGAGTGTGTATATTACGTGTGTCACACATACTTAGCCACCTGCCTACTATCCAGGGCTCATCCCTCATTCACGTGGGGCAGGACAGTCATGCCTCCTCCAGGCCATACAATACACTCTGTACTCCCACTCACGTGTATCAGCTGACACGTTGTGCTCAGTGATATGTCCCCTCAGGTGTCTGCCTCTGTGTCAGTGTGCTGTGACTTCGTTGTCAGGGGTGTTTCTCGGTTGGGGCTCAGCATGCCACTGGAGATGTGACATAGGAGACGATACTTGTGTGACAGACTGTTGATCAGACTGGGGTATGCGAATGTGAAGTTCAGGCAGCTGTTTCCCATTCACAGCAGATTGTGAGGTGCTCAGGTTCAGAGGGTTGTGTTACAGGTCTCCCATATGTCCAATTGGTATGACGTGGACAGATAAGGGTTCAGATGATGTGGTGTGTGGGGGATGTACATGTGCACTTGTTCAGCTCCAGGACTTGCATTCCCCATGACCTACTATAGTGACACAGTGCAGACTGTTGTTGTCTGGCTGCCCTGCCCATGTGACTGGAGACAGTGATGTATGACTTAGCAGGCATGCCTGTGCCATGGCATGAAACTTCCTATGAGTGATACTGCAGGGGAGTGACATGTGCTACATGCACACCATTGTGGCAATGACTATCAGGACATGGGTGCATCATGGTGTCTGTCGCTGGTATGCATCACATGCATTTCAAAATTGACTCTGGGCATCCCTTTATCCGGACACCTGTACTGACTCAGTGGCAAGAGTTGTGATGTGTGCATGTTCACATGCTTCACCGTGTTCTCTGCACTGTCCAACTACTGTGTAGGTGGTGCATGTGTCCACACTGGGGTATTGCCATCCGACAGACACCAGACAGATGGGTGCAAGGCCAGGAGAGATGTGAGTGCCATGGTTGACCATCAGACTGACAATTGGCTTCCCCTACTCTGTTTGGGCACTTTTAGCAATGTTAAACTAAGGATGCCAGGGCTTGCTCTGTAATGTGCTGTACTTACTGTGGTGTGTGCGTTCGGTGCAGGTGACTGATGTCTGTCTGTTTCCCTATTGTTTGCAGATACATCCACGGCCACAGGAGGGGACAGCTCCACGGACCAGGAGGAGCCGCAGAGCCAGACTGGGTCAGCAGCCGAGGAGTGGTCGGAGGGACCCAGTGGCACGGAGGGCGAGGGGAGCCACACCGAGGAGTCCTCAGCACCATCCACCTCAGCTGAGGACCACAGCAGCTCGGAGGATGACTCCCTTGTGGAGGCGGGTGTCAGCAGCCACCACACCACAGCTAGTGTTGCTGTCCCCGCCACCACCACCACCACCACCGCCCTACCATCGGCTCCCATTCCCGAAGTCCGTGGAGGCTCCCATGTTCGGGAGCGTGTCTCCTTCGTGCCAGGCACCGCACCCCCTGCCCCTGTGTCCCCTGCTGCCCTGAGTGAGGAGTCTGTGTACCTCCTTCACCAGCTCCATGTAGGGCAGACAGCGATGCTGAGTGTCCTCCATTTATTTATTTTATTTTATTTATTTATTTAAACGGTTTTATATAGCGCTGGCTAGACCCAAGGGTATCAGAGCGCTTTACAGGGATCGAGAGAGGAACCAATTGCAATATAACATTCGTACAGAAAGGAACAGTGCAAAATACTCAGCGCAATATGCAAAAAACAATAAATGCATGAACAGGAAATTAAGGAGAACCGTTAGGGCATAACCAGAGTTGGAAATTTGGGCTAGTGTGGGTAGTCAGGGATGGGGGGAGAGAGGATTGAGGAGGGGGAGAACATAGTGGGGAAATGAGAGAGGCGACAGCAAGCAGGAGTAGGCCGTAGATTATAAGAGAGCTCGTAGTGGGAGGGGGAAGTAAAAGTAAGGGGGTGAGGAGGGGTGGTAGTAAATCCAGTATAAAATAGTGAGGACAAGACACTGTCAAGGGCAGGTTGGGAAATCAGGGGAAGGTGGTAGGATTAGGGACCCCAGTATTTGTTGAGTAGGTGTCGTTTGAGATCATTTTTGAAGCTGAGGTAAGAGGGGTTGCAACGTAGATCTTTGGGGAGAGAGTTCCAGATAGTAGGCGCATTAGCGGAGAAAGAGCGTAACTGGGTAGATTTCTTGTGTACCAAGGGCGGTATTAGCATGAGAGTATTTGTGCTCCTCATATCTCTTGAGCAGCCTGCTTTGTGGAGTTTATCAGAGAGATAAACTGGGGGGTGATGGTGCAAAGCTTTGTGCGTAATGCAAGCGTTCTTGTATGCGGATCTGCCTTCGATGGGGAGCCATTTGAGTTATTTGAGGATGGGGGAGATGTGGTCAAACCGCTTACAATCGGAGATAAGCCTGGCCGCGAGATTAAGGACTGATTTGATAGGGGCTAGGTGGATTTTCGGCGTTCCAGAAAGAATGGCATTACCATAATCCAATCTCGAAAGAACTAGTGATTGAACAACTAATTTAAAGTCCTCCGCAGGGATGAAGGGTTTGATTTTCTTGAGGTGAAGTAGGGAGAAGAGGGCGCCTTTGGCTGCATTTTTTATGTGGGGAGAAAGGCTGAGGTTCTGGTCAATGCTTATTCCAAGGGATTTGACTGAGTTAGAGGTGGACAAAGAGCAGTTGAGAGCTTTGAGGTCAGTGATCCAGTGTTGAATGGGGAGCCGGTTGTTTTTAGGAGCGAAGAGAATGACTTCCGTTTTTTTAGGATTGAGTTTAAGGTGATTGTGATGGAACCATTGTTGGATCTTGGTTAAGGTATTGTTGAGGTGAAAAATGTCATCTTGGGTTTTGATCTTATAGTAAAGCTGGGTATCGTCAGCAAAGAGGTGGTAGTTGATTCCTGCTTGCTTAAGAATGAGGGTGAGGGGTTCCATGAAGAGGTTAAATAGTGAGGGAGAGAGAATAGACCCCTGGGGAACACCCTGGGGAACAGAGATAGGTGTAGAGAGGCAATGGTTAATTTTAATTTGCTGGGTTCTGTGGCGAAAGAAGGAGGTAAACCATTCAAGAACAAGACCACTAAAGCCGAACCGATCTTTGAGGGTGTTAAGTAAGGCGGAGTGGTTGACAGTATCGAAAGCGGCAGAGAGGTCGAGAAGGATGAGAAGGGAGGATTCCCCTTTATCGAGGGAGTGATGAATGTCATCAACAATGTTGAGCATAGTGGTTTCAGTACTGCAGCCCTTTCGAAAGCCGGATTGTAATGTGTCCAAAAGGCTGAAGGAGTTAATGTGCTTATCTAGTTGGAGCAAGACGCATTTTTCGAGGGCTTTGGATAGAAGTGGAAGATTAGAGATAGGGCGCAGATTGTTAAGGTCGGTGGGGTCAGCGGTGGCATTTTTGAGGGTGGGAGTAATTTGGCCAAGCTGGAGAGAAGTGGGGACACACCCTGTGGCCAAGGAGGAGTTAATGATGGAAGCCCAATAAGGTGCGATGATAAGCTTCAAATCTTGGACAAGGTTAGCAGGGAGCGGGTCCAAGGTATGAGAGGAGGGTTTGAGCTTGGTTAGGATGTTGAGGACTTCCCATTCTGTAACTGGGTTGAAGTTAAGCCATGTTGCATTATTTTTTAGCTGTAGGTTAGTGGGGAAATGATCTGGGGTAGCGACAGAGGGAGAGGATGGAACAGCGTCAGGAGGGGGCGAAGGTGTGAAAGGAGACTTGGGTGGAGGGTCATGGGCGGGTGATGAGCACAGAGGTGGGAGGGTTACGGCAAAGGAAAGATCAATCTTGGCGATTTTTTCAGAAAAGAAGTTCGAAATTTCTTCACATCTTTCCATAGAAGCCATCAATTTGGGAGGGGCGGAGGCAGTTTGTTTTTTGATTATGCTGAATAGTTCCCTGGGTCTATTTTTAGCTCGGTCTAATTGTGCGCGGAAAAAGGAGGCCTTTTCATTGAGGATGTGTTTTTTGTAATTCGACCTAGCGGCTCTGAGGAGGGCAAGATTTGTAGTGGAGGGATGTTGTCTCCATGTGCGTTCCGACAGCCTAAGAGAGCGTCTCTCATTGTTAAGATCAGCATTAAACCAAGATTTGGCAGGGATGTTTTTTAGTGGTTTTAATTTGGCTGGGGCAATTTGATCCAGGACCTCGATGATAGATTTGTTGTAGTGTTCAGTAAGGTCATTAGCGTTTTGTGAGGGAGGTGGAAGTTGAAGTTTAGTTTTAATCTTATTCTCAAGAACACCTGGTGGGATAAGGTGAAGATTTCTGGTTAATATCCTATGTTTGATATTTTTGGGGGTAGGGGGAGGTGCAGCACTATTGATCGTGAAGAGAATAAGGTGATGGTCAGTCCAGTCAACGGGGACAATGTGGGAAAGGGAAGACAGATTTTTGCTAGTAATGATAGCATCAAGAGTAGCCCCTTTGGAATGTGTTGGCGAATGGCAAAGTTGATTCAAGTCAGTAACGTCGAGGAGGTCATTAAGGATGCCTACCGCGGGATCATCTTTGTTGTTCAAATGAATATTAAAATCTCAGAGGAAGAGGTTTTTGGAGTTGGAGATTGAGGCTTGGGAAAGCAGGTCAGATAATTCTTCCACAAAGGGCAGAGGGTCACCAGGGGGGTGATAGATATTATATAGCCGAATGGGAGGGGAGCCTTGGGCTTTAAGTTCCGCTCCAATGTATTCAAAAGTAGTTTGATCGGGGTTCTGAACAAGGGAGAGTTGGAGATCATCTTTATAGATTATGGCTAGGCCCCCTCCGATTTTGTCAAGCCTATCTTTTCTGAGGATGGAGTATCCCGGGGGGGCGAGTAGGTCAATAATTGATGAAGAGTGGGCCTTGAGCCAAGTTTCCGTAAGAAAAGCAATGTCAATAGCTTCACTTAGGATGGTTTCCGCGATTTCAGTAGCATGTCGTGCGGCCGATCGACAATTGACCAGCATGCAGTTGAGGGGTTTAGTGTAGGTATTGGGGGGATAACAGGAATGGATGGTGGTTAGTTGTTGAGGAGGTCGGGGTGAGCCGGGAGTGGTAGGGATACGACTTCTCCCTAGGATCACCGGGATTGCGGAGTGTAGTGCAGGAGGGTCAGTATTTATGGGGGTAGGGGGTGGGTATTAGTTAAGTCCCAGGGGTCCGGGAAGGGGAGATGGAGTGGGGTTTGGGGTGGTATAAGAGGATGGTTACCGGGAGGTTCATCAGTGGAAATATCGAAAGGAGTGGTACTCCTTTGTTGAAGGAGTGAAGTGTTAGAATGTACGGCGCCCAAAGTATGGGTATGGTTGGCAGGTTTGGTATCGGAAAGGGCGTTAAAGTCTTTCCTGAGAGATGAAAGTTCTAGCGTCAGGATAGAGAGGTGGAGTTCAATATTAAAAAGTGATTGGGTTAAAAGCGTGGAAGGTGAGAAGGTGAGTAAGTCAGGAGGAAGTGGGGCATGTTCCGAATTGGGAAGTGAGGGAGGAAAAGGAAGTGGGTGTGGAGGGAACCCAGGTGGGGGGAGGGGCGGAGAGTTCCAAGTGTTAGGCTGAGGATGAGTTGAAGAGTGAGAGTCATCGTACCAAAGGGTCTGATGAGTGTAGTGAGAAGAAGAGGGGGCAGGGGGCAAGCGAGGGGGGGTGCCATCTTGTCTGTGAGGATGGGGGTCACTAAGGTTGCAAGAGACTGGTGTCCCTGGTGGGTCAGAAGGGGGGTCGGAGTAAAGGGGTATAGTGAGCAGGGGGATCAGAGTAGGGGGGTTAGTCTGAAGAGGCAGGGGGGTATGAGAGGTAGAAAGGGAGGGATTAGAGTTGAGTGGGAGAGAGTCCGGCAGAGGGGAGATGGAGTGAGTGTCTGAGTGGGATGACGGAATATCAGGGGAAGGTGGAGGGGTAGATGAGGTGGGGGAAGAGAGGGTTTGAGTGGTTAAGTGTGTTGTGGAAATGAAAGGCGAGGGAGATGATGCTAAAGAGGCGGTGGGATCCAAGGTCAGTGATTGGGAAACTTCATAAGTAGTTGCAGAATCAGAGAGCGGTGGGGGTGGCGTCAAAAGGGGTGAAGCCAGGAGGACTTCCTGAGATTGAGAGGCTGCAGAGATACAGGAAGGAGAAGATAGTAGCTCGTAAAGGGTGCTGAAATGGTGCTCGAAGATGGTGAGGTGTTTTTCCGAGGCTTGTATTAGGATATTTCCAGATTTAAAGATAGAGATGTCAATTTCGCCTAAGAAAGTGGAGGAAGGGGTGGTGGACAATTTCAAACCATATGGGATTTTGCAAGATTTCGTTAAGGGGAGGTGGTGGAGGAAAATACTTTTCCATTTAGAGGGGCGTCTGGAGTAAAAGATATAGTTAGTTTTAATAATGGATGTGAGGCTGAGATAGTTATCCACAAATAAGGTTTCTTGGTGACGTATTAATAGTTTGTGTTTCAAATTCTTCCTAGCATTTTTGGAGAGGTTGGGAGGGTAAAGGATGGTTCAAGAGTTGGGACCATGCCTCATGATGAGCGGGTCCGGTGCTGTAAGGGTATGATTGAGGGGGGGCATGATGATTCGGCAAGGAAGAATAACAGAGTGGGAAGAAGATTAGAGGGAGGCTCTAGGGTGGGGGAGAGAGGAAGAGGGGGGCTGGGTAAGAGAAGAGTCCATGAATGGGGAATTAGCCTCAGAGACAGGTTAAGGGCCTTGTATTGAGGAAGTATGAGATGGGGAGGAAGGAGAGGATGAAGTTATCGTAAGCCGGTTGGGGAGATCGTACCATAGGTAAAGATGGGAGGGAGAGGTGGAAATCGGAATAATATTGAGAGGTAAAGTGCATTTATTTGGCTAATTAAGAAGTCGGTAATGCAACAATTAAAGGTAATTAAAATCGTAATGAGGTAAATCTGTTTGGGAGCATGAGGAACACTAGGTAAGGAACATCAAGTCACAATTCCTAAATCGTATACAGATAAACTAGCAATAAACAAAACAACTTTAGACATAAAAAGCATCAAAATGAGGTAAATAAATTTGGGAGCACGTAGAGCAAAAGGTTGAAAATGTAGATCACTTAGCAGTATGAAACAATTTTGCATGTACAGATCGCTGTGGGTAAAAAAACATCAAGTGATGAGTCAATAAGATCATGGCGGTTTCTGAATGAGGTAAAAGTTGATTAGCAGCATTGAGCGTATAATGTCATTTGTCGAGCAGCCAAATTAGATCAAAGGGTAGTGCATAAGTATCATGATCATCAGGGATAGGCGATTTGGCGATAGGCGTTTTGGCGATGAGGTAAAAGTTGATTAGCAGCATTGAGCGTATAATGTCATTTGTCGAGCAGCCAAATTAGATCAAAGGGTAGTGCATAAGTATCATGATCATCAGGGATAGGCTGTAAACCGGGAGAGGTGGGACAGCTGGAGTAGCGGTTTGTTTGAAGGATGGAGTATCAGGACCTGAATTTATGGGTTCCACTCCAAGATGGCTTCCATAGGAGTACAGAGGAGCAATTTTATTTATTGATTTCCCCCCCCCCCCCACTCTTATCAATGTCAATTGTCCAATGGTAATGACTTAGCCGTGGGGGAAGGATGGTGTTGAGCGGGTAATGCCTTAATCAGGTGTGAGGGATAATGACAAAGTGCCCATTCCAAGATGGCCACTCCAAGAGGAGGGTGGAAGAGGGTGGACCCAGCCCTTCTCACTTTCACTGCTCAGACCAAGAATGTAGGATAAAGTTAGGATGTGCACTCCAAGATGGCCACCAAAAAGCAGAGGGTGGAACCAGCCCCTTTCTTTTTCTATGTCCATCGGAGCAAAGAGGCAGGGGAGGGGGGGCATCCCATTACATGCTTCAGAGGACAAAATGGGCGCCCGTGATCGGCAGTGAAGACAAACACAGACAAAACAAAATGCGCGACTCTCTAAACAAACCAACGAGAGTCAGGGATGTGTGCGATCGTTCCTCAGGAGACCCCCAGGCCCAGTTCTCAGTTCCTTAAAAGCGGGCAGGGACAGCCATGTCAACCGATCGTTGGGGTGGGCTGAGTCCCTTCACTCGTACGCCTCGCTAGTGGCCACAGTAGATGCCATTGATCGGGCTCATATCAATCCGTGCGCGACCATCGCTCGAGGGGTCACCGGTCCAGCTGCAGGCAGGGAAGAACAAAACGTGGATAGTCGATGTCTGCGAGAGTGAGAACAGCAGCAGATGGGCAGAGAAATTACCGGTGAAGATCCGGGGGGGGATGTGCACAGCAGCTCCCGGGATGGGTCGATTCAGAGGCTGGCTGTGGCGATGCGAAGCTTGTTGCTACGTAGCTCGCCCCGACTGCACACCAGACATGCAGAGAGTCTCCGGTGAAATCGTGGGTGCGGACGCGCACGGCCGCTCTCGAGATTCAGCTCGACAGCGAGGCGGCAGCAGGAGGGCTGTTCCCGGGATGGGAGGCTTCTCCTCAGCGGGGCCGGCACAGAAATGATTGTGGTGTGCGAGTGTGAACCCACATCAGGGCCAAGGCAGCGAGGCGGCGAGAGCTAGTCAGGGACTCGGCTCGGGCAAGACACCGCACCCTCTATCTGGGGACACGGCCCTGGGGCTCTGCATCAACTCGCCACTACCCCGTGGGCAACACGCACGGGGGCTCAGGGCCGTGAGTGTCCAGCAACCGGGGGACTCAACAGGCCTTCGCTCTTGGGAGACCAGCGGGCAGAAACCGGCACAGGGACTCGACTCGAGCCAGACACTGCACCCGCTCTCTGTGGACTCGGCCCTGGGGTTCTGCACCAATTCGCCAATTCCCCATGGGCAACACGCACGGGGGGCTCAGGGTGGTGAGTGTCCAGCTACAGGGGGACTCACCAGGCCCTCGCTCTTGGGAGACCAGCGGACAGAAACCAGCGGCTCAAAGTCGTATACAATTCCAAACCCTCCGGTGATGTCAGCCGGTCCAGGAGCAGCGCTCGGAGGGGACTCCAGGTCGTCGCCAGTCAGTCCGCTGAGGCGAGGAATCAGATGGGCTCACCAATGGCCGACGGTCCCATGTAAGGTGAGAGGGGTCTGTGTAAGGTAGTCGGTGCAGTGGGTCCAGTATTGCAGTGTGACGATGGTGGTGGGTAGCAGGGCGATGGATGGTGGGGTATCCAGGGACATCGACCGATTTGGTGATCCCTAACCCGGGAGCTCAGTGGAGGAGCTCCTGTCCGGTGGCCATCTTGACTCCTATGCACACACCACTCTGTTGACTCAGCTGGTGTCGTTCATGGAGGGCATCTCATCTGGCATGTCTGCCCTACAGAGGGGCAATAGGTCCATGGACTCCTCCCTGACGGCAGCAGTGTCCCTCCTCCAACAGTCCCTCACCCCTCCTACCTCTGCCCCATCCACACTCCCCAGCACCTTACCTGTCCCAAGCACACACACACCGGCACAGGCACACACCAGCACAGACACAGGCAGCACACAGACACACACGCCAAAATCCACACGCACACGCACGAACAGTCAGGGGACTGAAACCACACTCACAGGGGATGGGGCCCAGGCACACATACACGCATCCACGAGCACTGCGCAGTCCTCAGTTACCTCTCCCTCCAAGGCCCCTTCCCTTGCCTCACCTGCAACCCCAAAGACACAGCGGCTCTTCCTCAGTGACCTCGGCCTCTTCCCCTCTGATCCAGCTGATACAGCATTCAGGGGGAAGAGGAAGCCCACCCACACGGAGGGGAGTGCCCCTCGCCCCCGGACACCCTCCCCCAGGCGCAGACCGACTGACGCCCCCATCCGCAAGTCCCCCCGGACCCGGAAGAGCAAGACCCGGCCGCCGCCCTGCAGCTCAAGCACCAAGTCTCCTTCCTCCATCCCTCAGGCCCCCACTCCACTGGTGCCCCCACCACACCCTGCCCCAGGTTCCCCCACCCACAGATACACCATCCCCAAAAAGATCCGGCCTTCTCCCCCTGCCACTTGCTCTTCCAGCACCACACCCCCCGCTGCGCATGTCTGTGCCACTGGTGTGGAGACGGTGTCCTCCCCCTCTGTCCTGCCCACCTTACCTGAACCCCATTCTCCTCCCCTAGAGGTAGGCACTGCAGTGGAGTCCACTACCACCCCGTCTGACTTGGGCACTGCAGTGGGGAACCTGTCCACTCCATCTGCACGGCCCACTGCAGTCGTGCCGGCACCCACACCATCTGAGTCATGCCACCCAGTTGTGCCGGCACACACCATGTCAGACACCTCCACTGCAGTTGTCAGTGGCTCTCCAGCACCCATCACCCCTTCCCTGCCTCCTTCTGGTGAGCCCTGATCCTGTCCCTGCGGTGCCTGGCCTGCCCCCCCGTATGCCCCTCCGAGGGGATTGTCCCTGGTGTGTAGCAGTGCAGGCATGCGTAGGGTGACATCTGCCACTGTCACCCTGTTTTGACTTTCAGAATGGACAGTCCATTGGCCTTTGTTTCTTTTTTTCTGGACTTTAACTTTTGAACCCACATATGCTGAATAAAGCTACTTTCTGTTCTCTAGTGGTTTTGCTTCTGATGTACATGATGTTGATGATGCTAACCGTGCCCTTGCTGCAGTGATGGTGATTTTTGGTCTCATGAAAATGAAGTGTTACTGTGCAGGAACCCATGTGGTCCACGGGTAATGTGTCCTATCCTGTAGTGTATCCATGTCATCCTTAGCAGCATATGAGGGTGTCATGTTTTCAATATTTGGCAATGGGATTTCCTACTTACATTTGCAATATCACATCTGTGGCTTACACCCCTGCACATCTGTTGTGCTTGCCATTGTTCAATTAGACTACTTCCCTGACGGTGTGGCCATCTCCACTGGACATGCAAGTTTGGGCATCAATGGGGAAGGACTCATCTGTGTTGTCAGTGCAACTTGCTATACATGTGTGTTGGATCTGTGCTGATGATTTCGTTGACACTCCCATGCCAGGCTGATATGACGGGAGCCTTCATTTCGTGCTAATTGTTGACTGTGTGACCAAGTGCTCTGCTGACATGATGGAGCCCTACTGAGGCGACATATGGCACAGCTTTCCTCACACAGGAGTGGAGTCCCCTCATGGCAGTGAGTAATCCTGTGACATTGCCTGAGCCCAAGGTGTGTGTTGTGTGAGCATGTCTGTGTGTGTTCACTTCCATTTTGCTGTGCATGCTGGGATCCCTAGTGATGTTCCTGTTTGTGATGCTTGCTGAGTTGACCTATGTTCCCCCAAAGTCTTCTCCCTGGGTTCTCTGTGATGTGGGTGCATGGCACATTACTGGTCATCAGGGTGTCACCCATAGGTGTGTTTGCTGTCAGGGCTGAGTTTGTGGGCTAACGCAGATGGGACACAGTCAGGATTCCCCTTGGCACTTGTTGTTTACACCTGTCATGTAATTTCCAGTTTGTGTTAGTTTTCAGTGATTGTGACACATTGTGTGTGTGACTGCTGGCACTCCTCAGGGTCAGGGCTGCAATGTTGGTAGTTGTCTATGTGTGTTCTTTGTGGGTGACCTTGGCTTCTTCATTGGTGTGGGACTGTGGCTGGGATCCCATTGGTTGGTGTGGTATTGCCGTCATGTCCATGTACAGCGTAGTGTGCAGTGTGTCAGACATTCAGGAGTCTTGTTGAGTGGCCATGTGTGATGTGTTTCTGCACCTTAGTTACCACCCCCCCCATGGGATTGTCATGGATGCATGTGCAATGTCACCAGTGCATGTGTTCTTCACTGCTGCACATTGTTGGAGGTCGAGGTGTGTGGTGTTGAGTGTGTGCAGATGAGAGTTGTTGCCTGGCTAGACCCCTGCCTCCATGTTGGCCTTGGCTTACTGGCCGTGCTGATTAATTTGTGCTTGTGTAGGTGTGATGGTAGTTTGTTGATCAGGACACATGACTGTGGTTCACAGTGTGAACGACATCTAGCTTTGTCATCACAGTGGGATTGTCATGCAGCCCAGGGTCAACACATTGTGGGGACCCTGGGGGTAGTGCTGTGGTGTGTCTGTGTCTTGCTGTGTCAGTTGCTGTTCCTACATGCTTGTGTGACATGTGTGATTTGTGCTCCCTCTCATCTAACAATGCCTGATTGCCCACATAGGGGATTTGGATCCATGAGTTACTTTTGTGTGGTACTGTATGCGCATCTGTGTAATTGGTATTCAGGCCTCATCATGTGTTGTGTGGTTGCCTGGGGACACTGGCACCCCCCTCACCTGTTGTGTTTGATGTGCAGTGTGGGGCTGCATGTTTGTGTTTGTGCATCTGCACCACTGCATTGGCATATCTTTAGTGTGCCATTGGCTGTATGTTGTTTGGTGGGTTTCACCTGCTGTCCCTGGGACTCCTAGGTCATCAGTCAGCACAATGATCATTGTTTGTGTGTCCCATTGCTGCCATGGTATGGTATTTGTTCACCTCACATCTACAGTCTCCACAGGATATCTACATTTGTGTGCCCATTGGTGCAAATATGTGGGTCTGCATTATGATGGTCACTTCTGTCATTGTGTCATTGATGAATGTTGACAGTGTCAGCCCCCATGGGTGATGTTTGTCTGCACATGGCCAAAGGTATGTCTTATTTGCACTGCACTGTTTGCCTCCCCCCATCTATGTTGCTATGGGACACAAACACTACTTTGCCACTGGTGTGTTTGTTGTTCTGTGACCAGGAATCATCCATGCAGTTTGGCAGTTGCAGCTTTTTCAATGTCAACACTTACCTTTTGGTCACTGTGATGATGGGGGCTTAGACCCCATTGCCACAATGTTCAAGATGTGCTTCAGCTATGGACCCCACACTTACCTTTTGGTCACTGTGATGATGGGGGCTTAGACCCCATTGCCACAATGTTCAAGATGTGCTTCAGCTATGGACCCCACACTTACCTTTTGGTCACTGTGATGATGGGGGCTTAGACCCCATTGCCACAATGTTCAAGATGTGCTTCAGCTATGGACCCCACACTTACCTTTTGGTCACTGTGATGATGGGGGTTGGACCCCATTGCCACAATGTTCAAAATGTGCTTCAGCTATGGACCCCACACTTACCTTTTGGTCACTGTGATGATGGGGGCTTAGACCCCATACCACAATGTTCAAGATGTGCTTCAGCTATGGACCCCACACTTACCTTTTGGTCACTGTGATGATGGGGGCTTAGACCCCATTGCCACAATGTTCAAAATGTGCTTCAGATATGGACCCCACACTTACCTTTTGGTCACTGTGATGATGGGGGTTGGACCCCATTGCCACAGTGGTCATGGTCTGCTTGCATTGTGGAGGCCACACACATTTATGTGTGACACATGTGATAGGGGGTCACATTGTGTGTTTAAAGTCATGTTCAGTGTTGTAGGCATTTGACACAGTCTACACACGCTTGTCATGGTGTTGGGGGGATGTCTTTTTCTTGCATTCCCTAGGTTGTAGTGTGCTGGTTGTGTCATGCATTGTCCATCCTATGAGTGGGGGTGGTGTTGGTGGTAAGCATCCAGCCCCCCATGGGTAGGGGTGGTGGTAGTGGTAGGCATCCAGCCCCCCATGGGTAGGGGTGGTAGTAGTGGTAGGCATCCAGCCCCCCATGGGTAGGGGTGGTAGTAGTGGTAGGCATCTAGCACCCCCTGGGTAGGGGTGGTAGTAGTGGTAGGCATCCAGCCCTCCATGGGTAGGGGTGGTGGTAGTGGTAGGCATCCAGCCCCCCATGTGTAGGGGTGGTAGTAGTGGTAGGCATCTAGCACCCCCTGGGTAGGGGTGGTAGTTGTGGTAGGCATCTAGCACCCCCTGGGTAGGGGTGGTAGTAGTGGTAGGCATCCAGCCCCCCATGGGTAGGGGTGGTGGTAGTGGTAGGCATCCAGCCCCCCATGGGTAGGGGTGGTAGTAGTGGTAGGCATCTAGCACCCCCTGGGTAGGGGTGGTAGTAGTGGTAGGCATCTAGCACCCCCTGGGTTGGGGTGGTAGTAGTGGTAGGCATCCAGCCCCCATGGGTAGGGGTGGTAGTAGTGGTAGGCATCTAGCACCCCCTGGGTAGAGGTGGTAGTAGTAGTGGTAGGCATCCAGCCCCCCATGGGTAGGGGTGGTAATAGTGGTAGGCATCTAGCACCCCCTGGGTAGGGGTGGTAGTAGTGGTAGGCATCTAGCACCCCCTGGGTAGGGGTGGTAGTAGTGGTAGGCATCCAGCCCCCCATGGGTAGGGGTGGTGGTAGTGGTAGGCATCTAGGACCCCCTGGGTAGGGGTGGTAGTAGTGGTAGGCATCCAGCCCCCATGGGTAGGGGTGGCGGTAGTGGTAGGCATCTAGCACCCCCTGGTAGGGGTGGTAGTAGTGGTAGGCATCCAGCCCCCCATGGGTAGGGGTGGTGGTAGTGGTAGGCATCTAGCACCCCCTGGGTAGGGGTGGTAGTAGTGGTAGGCATCCAGCCCCCATGGGTAGGGATGGTGGTAGTGGTAGGCATCTAGCACCCCCTGGGTAGGGGTGGTAGTAGTGGTAGGCATCCAGCCCCCCATGGGTAGGGGTGGTGGTAGTGGTAGGCATCTAGCACCCCCTGGGTAGGGGTGGTAGTAGTGGTAGGCATCCAGCCCCCCATGGGTAGGGGTGGTGGTAGTGGTAGGCATCCAGCCCCCCATGGGTAGGGGTGGTAGTAGTGGTAGGCATCCAGCCCCCCATGGGTAGGGGTGGTGGTAGTGGTAGGCATCCAGCCCCCCAAGGGTAGGGGTGGTAGTAGTGGTAGGCATCTAGCACCCCCTGGGTAGGGGTGGTAGTAGTGGTAGGCATCTAGCACCCCCTGGGTAGGGGTGGTAGTAGTGGTAGGCATCCAGCCCCCCATGGGTAGGGGTGGTGGTAGTGGTAGGCATCCAGCCCCCCATGGGTAGGGGTGGTAGTAGTGGTAGGCATCCAGCCCCCCCTGGGTAGGGGTGGTAGTAGTGGTAGGCATCTAGCACCCCTGGGTAGGGGTGGTAGTAGTGGTAGGCATCCAGCCCCCCATGGGTAGGGGTGGTGGTAGTGGTAGGCATCCAGCCCCCCATGGGTAGGGGTGGTAGTAGTGGTAGGCATCTAGCACCCCCTGGGTAGGGGTGGTAGTAGTGGTAGGCATCTAGCACCCCCTGGGTAGGGGTGGTAGTAGTGGTAGGTATCTAGCACCCCCTGGGTAGGGGTGGTAGTAGTGGTAGGCATCCAGCCCGCCATGGGTAGGGGTGGTAGTAGTGGTAGGCATCTAGCACCCCATGGGTAGGGGTGGTAGTAGTGGTAGGCATCTAGCACCCCTGGGTAGGGGTGGTAGGCATCCAGCCCCCATGGGTAGGGGTGGTAGTAGTGGTAGGCATCTAGGACCCCTGGGTAGGGGTGGTAGTAGTGGTAGGCATCCAGCCCCCATGGGTAGGGGTGGCGGTAGTGGTAGGCATCTAGCACCCCTGGGTAGGGGTGGTAGTAGTGGTAGGCATCCAGCCCCCCATGGGTAGGGGTGGCGGTAGTGGTAGGCATCTAGCACCCCCTGGGTAGGGGTGGTAGTAGTGGTAGACATCCAGCCCCCCATGGGTAGGGGTGGTGGTAGTGGTAGGCATCTAGCACCCCCTGGGTAGGGGTGGTAGTAGTGGTAGGCATCCAGCCCCCCATTGGTAGGGGTGTGGTAGTGGTAGGCATCTAGCACCCCCTGGGTAGGGGTGGTAGTAGTGGTAGGCATCCAGCCCCCCATGGGTAGGGGTGGTGGTAGTGGTAGGCATCTAGCACCCCCTGGGTAGAGGTGGTAGTAGTGGTAGGCATCCAGCCTCCCATGGGTAGGGGTGGTGGTAGTGGTAGGCATCCAGCCCCCCATGGGTAGGGGTGGTAGTAGTGGTAGGCATCCAGCCCCCCATGGGTAGGGGTGGTGGTAGTGGTAGGCATCCAGCCCCCCATGGGTAGGGGTGGTAGTAGTGGTAGGCATCTAGCACCCCCTGGGTAGGGGTGGTAGTAATGGTAGGCATCTAGCACCCCCTGGGTAGGGGTGGTAGTAGTGGTAGGCATCCAGCCCCCCATGGGTAGGGGTGGTGGTAGTGGTAGGCATCCAGCCCCCCATGGGTAGGGGTGGTAGTAGTGGTAGGCATCCAGCCCCCCTGGGTAGGGGTGGTAGTAGTGGTAGGCATCTAGCACCCCCTGGGTAGGGGTGGTAGTAGTGGTAGGCATCCAGCCCCCATGGGTAGGGGTGGTGGTAGTGGTAGGCATCCAGCCCCCCATGGGTAGGGGTGGTAGTAGTGGTAGGCATCTAGCACCCCTGGGTAGGGGTGGTAGTAGTGGTAGGCATCTAGCACCCCTGGGTAGGGGTGGTAGTAGTGGTAGGTATCTAGCACCCCTGGGTAGGGGTGGTAGTAGTGGTAGGCATCTAGCACCCCTGGGTAGGGGTGGTAGTAGTGGTAGGCATCCAGCCCCCATGGGTAGGGGTGGTAGTAGTGGTAGGCATCTAGGACCCCTGGGTAGGGGTGGTAGTAGTGGTAGGCATCTAGCACCCCCTGGGTTGGGGTGGTAGTAGTGGTAGGCATCCAGCCCCCATGGGTAGGGGTGGTAGTAGTGGTAGGCATCCAGCCCCCCATGGGTAGGGGTGGCGGTAGTGGTAGGCATCTAGCACCCCCTGGGTAGGGGTGGTAGTAGTGGTAGGCATCCAGCCCCCCATGGGTAGGGGTGGCGGTAGTGGTAGGCATCTAGCACCCCCTGGGTAGGGGTGGTAGTAGTGGTAGGCATCCAGCCCCCCATGGGTAGGGGTGGTGGTAGTGGTAGGCATCCAGCCCCCCATGGGTAGGTGTAGTAGTAGTGGTAGGCATCTAGCACCCCCTGGGTAGGGGTGGTAGTAATGGTAGGCATCTAGCACCCCCTGGGTAGGGGTGGTAGTAGTGGTAGGCA
This sequence comes from Calotriton arnoldi, assembly GCA_963921515.1. Classification (NCBI taxonomy): domain Eukaryota; kingdom Metazoa; phylum Chordata; class Amphibia; order Caudata; family Salamandridae; genus Calotriton; species Calotriton arnoldi. Next base: position 1,379,049 of record CAWUFW010000458.1, read on the forward strand.
TCCAGCCCCCCATGGGTAGGGGCGGGTGGTAGTGGTAGGTATCGGGCCCCCCATGGGTAGGGGTGGTGTTGGTGGTTGGCATCCAGGCCCCTATGTGTGTATGTGGCATTGGTGATAGCCATCCCGCCCCTATGGTGCTGGTGTTGCTGGTGTAAGTAATTTCTGCATCCCTATGTGTGTGTGTTATATGTCGGGTACGTGTGGTTTGTTTGTGTGGTGGGTGTCTGACTTACCTTCTGCGCCGTACGCGTCCGTACCAGTTCCGGTAATAGATGTAGAGTATTGGTAGGATCGGCGCGATGGGATTCATGGTTGGTTCGTCTCGTTCGACTTTCTCTTTGCTTCGCCTCGTCCTCGTCGCTGGCTTGTTCGTCTCGTAGCCGTGGATCGTGTTGTGGCGCGAATCGGAGCTTATGTGCGCCTTTCCCGGATGCTTTGACGTGCCGTGCGTAGCGACGGGTTCGGCACGTCCGGAAGGCGCATCGTACTTGTCCGGCCGGACGTGGCTGCGTTTGGGCCTCCGTGCGACTCGATTCTGCGTTTCCGGATCCGCATCGGTCGGAGAACAGGAGCTGTATTGGGTGAGTGCGACTGGGTCGGGATTTGGGCAGTTATGCGCATCGTACTTGCTCGTTCGGACGTATGTGCGAATCGGTCGGGAAACACGCATTCGCCTGTTTTTTTTCCCGGGCGAATGGTGTTAGGTGCGACTCCGACCGGGATCGGAATCGACCCCTTTGTGTCTAGGAAAATGTGGGCATTTTTAGATTAGCATTCCATTAGACAGCTAACCACGGCTTTCTATTCTCCTTCTGTAAATGGACTCGTGGAAAGAATGAATCGCTTTCTGAAAGAAGGAGTTCAGACAGCTTTGACAATGGGGTGGGATGTGAAAGACTTTTTAGTAAAAAAGGTCTGGTCATATTTACTCACACCTCACAGCACAACTGGTGTGTCACCGTTTCTTTTATTAAGGAAAAGGTTGCCAAGGTGTTTATTTTGCCCAGATTGGGTCAGAAACATGAATAAAGAAGGTTCAAGTCATTGGTTGGAAGCTGTAGCTGAAAGAGTTGAAAGAAAGCAACAGCAAAGTAAAGCAGCTTTTGATCGCAAGCATAGAGTTCGTGAAAGCAAATTGAAAGTGGGAGATTTTGTTTTAGTTAAACTTCCTAGGATGGTAAGAAAAGGAGAGTCGAAATGGTCTCTCCTGTGGAAATTGAAAAATTTCAAAAGGATCCGCATTATTGAATGGAAAAGGTTGGTGGAGTAAGAGAGATTTAGTACATGTTAATAAAGAGCAGGCATACAAAATATCCCGCATAAGAAAGAAGGACGATTCTGATTTTTTAGACTTTACAGCATCTGATTTTGGAGAACCTTCTTCATGCAATTCAGATTCATCCACTAACGAGGTCAATGTTGGTTCTGGTGTGTCCACTTCAGTGTCTTCTCAGAATGACATTTCAGGAGAGGCATCCGCCTCAACTGTTTCTCAAAGGTGTGCACGGAATGTAGGTATGCCTGCCAAATTTAAAGATTTTTATGTTGGTTAGCTGTATGGTACGTAAGATACCCTATTGTTACTTCTCTTTCTTTTGATTGTTTTATAAGGGGGAAGGTGTTGTGCTGTGATTCTTAATCATTATTGAGGCATTTGTTGTACTGTGATTCTTAATCATTATTGAGACATTGTAAGCATTCTCGCAGGCAGCTTGTGCACGCGCGTGAGTGTTCCGTTCCCTGACTCACTCACGCGCAGAACATTCCGCTCTTGCCAGAATGTCCATGACTATGACATTCTGTTTATCTTCAAAACTGGCATCAGCATGCAGACAGCTTTGTTCTGCATGCGGATGCATGTTGTCTTTCAAATCTCACTGAGCTGTATTGATACTGTTCAGACTCACAGTTGAGTCAGTTGACTGTGGATCTTCTTGCTGCCAGACCTGCTGCTGTGGGCTCCTTGTATTTATACTTACAAAATAAATACTTAAATACTTTTAAGACCCAGGATTGCCTTTCTCCTTTTTCCTGCTGGATGTGCCTTCTCTCCTGGAAATCTCATACCACAGCTGTGCATAGTCTCTGAGCTCCTAAAGGCTCCTGATCCTTTTCCCCCCAGGCACCGCCCAGGAAGCTGCATCACAATGCCCATAAATGTTATATCTACATAACAGCAGAAGAGAACCCTTCTATTATGTAAGTTGTGCATTATATATTTTATATTTATTTATTTATTTATTAAATTTGTAAGGCGCGGCAGCTACCCAAAAAGGGTTTCCTGGCGCCGGAGCAGATCAAAAGAATGTATAGCAGCTTATTAGATTACTGGTTAAAAAGCCAAGTCTTCAGGGATTTGCGAAATTGGGCATATACCGTTTCGTTCCGGATGGCTGTGGGAAGTGAGGTCCATAGTGAGGGACCAAGGTATGCAAACGATCTGCCTCCCATCCGAGATAGTTTGATTCTGGGCACAGAGAATTTCCCTTGAGTGGATGAGCGAAGGCACCGGGAAGGCACATAGGGGCTGACCAGAGATTGCAGATACTGAGGGGCAGCACCTATTTTGATTTTGAACATGTAGCTCAGGGCTTTGAACTTAATTCGGTTCTCCACCCTGAGTCAATGCAGGTCCCGCAGATGACTTGAGACAGAGGTAGCTCTAGGGACCCTGCAAAGTAGTCTTGCAGCAGAGTTCTGCACCATCTGCAGCCTGCGAGTCACCTCCTTGTTGGATCCGAGGTAGAGAACATTGCCGTAGTCAAGTCTCGAGGTGATAAGAGCCTGGACTACTGTTCTCTGAGTAGACTCAGGCAGCATCCAGATGATCTTTTTTAGCCACTTCAAGATGGTAAAGCAAGTGGCGGTTACCTTGACTGCCTGATGGTGCATAGTAAGCGAGTCATTGATGATGACACCTAAATTGCGGACTTGACTGGAGGGCCGAGGAAGTGCTCCCATCTCACCGGGCCAATGTTGTGGGCCCCAGAGATCTTTGTTTTTACCAAGGATCAGGACCTCGGTTTTCTCTCTGTTGAGCTTAAGGTAGTTTGTCTGCATCCCAATTTTACCCAAGCCAAGCTGAAGGTGGGATAACCCAGCCGTACTCTCCATGGAGAGAGAAAAAATAATCTGGGAGTCGTCCGCGTAGGAAAACAGGGACAGCCCTGCATCTTCTGCGACATTGGCTAGAGGTCTAACGTATAAGTTAAAAAGTAGAGGGCTGAGGATGGAGCCCTGAGGGACCCCGTAGGGTGAAGGATGGATGTCGGAGCTGGTTGTTGGGGAAAAGATTTGAAAAGTGCGATTGGCGAGAAAAGAAATAAGCCAATTTAAGGCTGAGCCGCCGATGCCTAGAGATCTTAAAGTTTTTACTAATACGGTGTGAGATACCGTATCGAATGCTGCGCTCAGGTCTAACAAAATGAGGGCGACCGTATCTCCAGCGTCCAGATGACGACGCAGCCTTTCCGTTACCCCCAGTAAAGTTGTTTCTGTAGAGAAACCAGCTCTGAAGCCAGATTGTGATGGGTGGAGGAGCTTTTGGTTTCGACAAAGTTGGAGAGCTGAGAATGGATGTGTTTCTCCAAGATTTTAGAAAAGGCCGGCAGCAAAGAGATAGGCTGATAGTTGGAGGGTAGATCGGGGTCGGCGTTGGCCTTTTTTAGGAGAGGGATCACCATGGCGTGCTTCCAGTCAGGTGGGACTGTGGCTTCCTGTAGGGAGGCATTTAAAAGGTCCATAATAGCAAGCAAAGATGGTGACTCAAGCTGCTTGAGCACAGAGATAGGCAGGGGGTCCTTGGGTGATCCTGATTTGACACTATCTAGGAGTCTTTTAAAGGAGGCTGCGTTTAGTAGGGGCCAAGTGTCCAGGTTGTTAAAGGGGGCGCAAAGCACCTTGTCCTGGTCAGGATGGGTAGAGTCCGCTACGGGTAGTGCAGATGCTGGTTGAAGGGAGTTAGCAGGTTGCAAAGGAGGGGGGTTGTCGCACCGTGAGCTCACTATTTCCGAGTAAATTTTCTCGACTTTCTGGACGAAGAAGGAAGCAAGATCTTCACATTGTCGTTTATTAAGTGGGGGGCCTAGCTAGGGTAGCAGAACCAGCGAGCTCCTTAACCATACAAAAAAGTGTTTTGGAGCAGTTCAGAGCAACAGAGATAGTTGTTGAGACATACTCAGCACGGGCTGATTTGCAGAGATTGTGATATACTTTTTTGGCCTTTTTATAAATAGTTTTGGATTCGGGAGCATCATTCCTTCTCCATCTACGTTCCAGCGCTTTGCATTTGGCTTTCTCTGTTTTTAGAGTGTCAGTAAACCAGGGCGCTGGGGGACGATGATTGTTGACCCTTTTTTTGGAAAGAGGAAGACAGGTGTTTATGGCATTGAGAAGCCATTTTTGCACGATGTCAGAGAGCATATTCACCCTATGTTTAGAGATGGGCATGTTAGAGCACAAGATATTGTTTAAGACAGTCATGTCAAGTTTTTTCCAGTCTCTTGTTAATGTCCTTAAGGTACGAGTAGTGAACACAGAGTTATCAGGGGGTACCAGACTGAACCTGGTGATAAAATGGTCCGACCAGCATAGGGAGAGCGCAGAGGAGCAGTGAATGCTGGATAGGCTGGAGAAAATAGGATCCAGTAAGTGGCCTGCCTTGTGCGTGGGGCCAGAATTGTGTAAGTTGATGTTTATGGCTGCCAAATCAGAGATGAAATTTGTGCTGATTTTACATGTTGGGTCATCCAAGTGTAGGTTTAAATCGCCCAGAATGGAGAAATTGGCGGTGCTCATAAGCAGAGGGGTTATTAGGCTGGGAAAAGATGAGGCCCAAGGAGCAGAGGGCCCGGGGGGCGGTACACAAGTATTCCAGAGAGAGTGAATTTTGGGGTTAGGGCCAGTTTGAATAATGCTGCTTCACAATTCGTGAATGTTAAAGGCTCGAATTTACACTGAAATTCCTTTTTAAAAATGATGGCTATACCCCCACCAGTTTTGTGGCCCCTATCCTTCCTAACTATAGCGTAGTTAGGCGGCAGAGCAGTAGCGACATCAGGGCCAGAACTCTCAAGCAGGCATGTCTCCGTGAGAAATAAGGTGTCTGGTTGGTCATTGATCAGAAGGTCGAAAATGTCGGCTTTATGCTTCGGGAGAGAGTGGCAGTTTGTGCTGAGGAAAGAGAATTGCTTTATGGTTGGTGCGGCAGGTTTGGTATTATTTATGTTGCCCTTTGGAGTGGTTGAAAGTCTCTGGGTTGTATCGAGAGAGAGACCACAGCATAGGCATATTTCCTCCCTGTTTCCTAGTTGTAATAAGGTACAGTCGTGGAGGGGGGGGGGCGGTAAGCCATTAATTGGCTTGATGAATAAACAAGTCTGTGCGTCCTATTTGGACCAGGGGTCGTGGCCCCTGGTCCCGGTCGGGTGCGGAAGGGCGCAGACGGGCTTGCCTACAGCGCGCCGGCGGCGCGCCCTCTGCGCGCGTCCGCTGCGCGAGGATGAAGGCATCAGGTTTAAATAGGCAGCAAGCTCTGGGTCGCTGACCGTCCAAGCTCCGCCCCCACAAACCCCCACCAACCAGAGAGGCAAGAGATCAAACACGCCAGCACCCTCCACATCAAACGGGGAAACCCCGCAGTGGACCGAGGTGTGGGCGTGAACAGGAAGAGAAAGTGCAAGTGCGAGAGTAGCAGCAAAGCAGGTAAAAAGCAATTGATCAGATATTTGTTTTAAAAGCAGTAAATCACGTAAAAAGGGTTAAAATTATCGCTGGGCTGAGAGGAGCAAACCGAGACTTATATAATTTTACAAGTACTCTTGTGGCTGCGCGCGTCCGCTGCGCGAGGAGGAAGGCATCAGGTTTAAATAGGCAGCAAGCTCTGGGTCGCTGACCGTCCAAGCTCCGCCCCCACAAACCCCCACCAACCAGAGAGGCAAGAGATCAAACACGCCAGCACCCTCTACATCAAACGGGGAAACCCCACGGTGGACCGAGGTGTGGGCGTGAACAGGAAGAGAAAGTGCAAGTGCGAGAGTAGCAGCAAAGCAGGTAAAAAGCAATTGATCAGATATTTGTTTTAAAAACAGTAAATCACGTAAAAAAGGGTTAAACTTATCGCTGGGCTGAGAGGAGCAAACCTAGACTTATATAATTTCACCAGCACTCTCGTGGCTGCGCGCGTACAGAAGTATCATCTTTTTGATGTAGATGATTGTTCTCCTACGAAGTCAGTGTCTCTAGATTCATAATGGAAATGCAAGCTTGGCTTATTGAACTTGGAAAAAGTTCAAAGGGTATCCACTCCCTCCAAATCTGAAATTCAGGTGATTTGGAGTTCAGACACAGACGTTTGCCTAGCCGTACCACAATCTCTACAATGAATTAACACCATGTAGGTTATAAAGACTTCAGACACGCGCTGAGGGTGCAGTTTTGGGGGTAGACCATATGCATACGATATAGACTCACACTTCTGGCAAGCAATCTCTACACAGGTTGAGACTGTCACAGCACGCAGCAGTTTTACTTCTACCTGAGACCTGTGTACTTGAGTTAATGGCTAGATCTAAGAAGCTAAAGACAAACTGTAGATTCAGAGTTTTCTAAATGATGCATCACCATACATTGGAAGCATGCTAATGCTTTAGGTATATACCATATAGGAAGTGATTATTCACCCGTCTGCCAGCCAAAAGTACATAATGTCTGCTATTTACCCAACGACCAGCAAAATAGTACATAATCTCTGCTGTTTAGCCGCCATAGGTTAAATAGTAGAGGTGATGTACAGTTTGACTGGGAGCCGGATAAATAGTGTGAAGAAGGTCTTTATTTAGCCGGCTATGAAGAAACAAGCATTTGCAATGCAATAGGTCTCGCATTCATGCGAGTTTGCGCTATTGGCTTTGTAAATGACAATGCCTTTTATTTATGTTTTGGGTTTTAAAACATAAATAAAAGGCATTGTCATTTACAATACTAATAGCTTAAACTCTTGCAAATGCGAGACCTATTGCATTGCAATAAAGGGCCTTCTCGACCGCTTGTTTGATTGTAAATATCAGAGGAAGAGAACGGCCTGCGACGTCTTCTAAGTAGTGATAAATAGTGCAGTGAAGAAGATGTGTAAGTGTTGTAAATTACACAGACACAAAGTGTGAAGTGAGAGGTACATATGATCCGAGCTATGAACACTAACAAAGCGCTCCAACACCTTTCGCTCTGTGATTACACTGTTGCGGCTCAGGAGGAAGAGGGGGGGCTAGTTCCTGCCCTCTCCGTGATTTGAGTGTGCAGTGTGGCATTGCGTAATGTCATTGCTATCTTTGGCCTAATAAAAACACTCCAACTGTAGTAGGGCCCTGGCTTCACCTCCTGGTGCAGGGCGTGCTGTGCTTTATGGCAGGCATGGAGGGAGGGAGGGATGGTCTCAGCTGCAGCTGCAGCTCCAGCCTTGTACAGTGCCCCTGCTATTATTAGTGAGCGAGAGGTGCGGTGGTGGTACTGGTGGTATTGGTGGTGGTATTGGTGATATTGGTGGCGGTGGTGGCATTGCTGGTATTGGTGGTGGTGGTATTGGTGGAGGTGGTGGTATTTTTGGTGGCGGTATGGTATTTGTGGTATTCGTATTGGTGGTGGTACTGGTATTGGTGGTGGTGGTACTGGTATTGGTGGTGGTGGTATTGGTATTTGTGGTGGTGGTACTGGTATTGGTGGTGGTGGCATTGGTGGTGGTGGTATTGGTGGTGGTGGTGGTATTGGGGTATTGGTGGTGGTATTGGTGGTATTGGTGGTGGTGGTGGTATTGGTGGTGGTGTTGGTGGTGGTGGTGGTATTGGTGGTATTGGTGGTGGTATTGATGGTGGTAGTGGTATTGGTGGTGGTAGTGGTGGTGGTGGCCTCTGGCCTGGGTCTACTCTCTCCCCAGCAGCTCCGCAGTACTGACGCCATGCCGCAGTGCTGAGTCCTCCTCCTGGTGAGGGTTCACAGCTGCAGCCTGATTCCTGCCTGCATCGGAGCTGCTCCTGTCTCCGCCTGCCTGGTGCCCTTATTTTAATTTATCTGCCCTATTCTATTCTGCACTGCCCCGCTAGGTGCCTCCTCATTATAGTAGCCTCTTTTTTAATTTATAACTAATTGTTACACCGCCGGTTTTTCCCACCGCTGCTCCCCCTTGCACAGCCCCCTGCTCCTGCCTCCCAGCCTCAAGTCCCGCCCCCCTCCCCTACTTAATGGCGGCCGCTGCGGGGGAGAGCGAGTAAGACCGTGACCTCTGGCCTGGGTCTACTCTCTCCCCGGCAGCTCCGCAGTACTGACGCCGCGCCGCAGTGCTGGGTCCTTCTCCTGGTGAGGGTTCACGGCTGCAGCCTGATTCCTGCCTGCATCGGAGCTGCTCCTGTCTCCGCCTGCCTGGTGCCCTTATTTTAATTTCTCTGCCCTATTCTATTCTGCACTGCCCCGCTAGGTGTCTCCTCATTACAGTAGCCTGTTTTTTAATTTATTACTAATTGTTACACCGCTGGTTTTTCCCGCCGCTGCTCCCCCTGTGGCCCCTCCCCCCTACACAGCCCCCCGCTCCCGCCTCCCAGCCTCTCGTCCCACCCCCCTCCCCTACTTAATGGCGGCCGCTGCGGGGGAGCGCGAGTAAGACCGTGACCTGTGGCCTGGGTCTACTCTCTCCCCGGCAGCTCCGCAGTACTGACGCCACACCGCAGTGCTGAGTCCTCCTCCTGGGGAGGGTTCACGGCTGCAGCCTGATTCCTGCCTGCATCGGAGCTGCTCCTGTCTCCGCCTGCCTGGTGCCCTTATTTTAATTTCTCTGCCCTATTCTATTCTGAACTGCCACGCTAGGTGTCTCCTCATTACAGTAGCCTTTTTTTAAATTTATAACTAATTGTTACACCGCCGGTTTTTCCCACTGCTGCTCCCCCTGCGGCCCCTCCCCCCTGCACAGCACCCCGCTCCCGCCTCCCAGCCTCTCGTCCCGCCCCCCTCCCCTACTTAATGGCGGCCGCTGCGCGGTCGCGCCACCGGCACGCCAAAGGCGCGCCAAAGGCAAGCCCGTCTGCGCCTGTCCGTGACCCAACCGCGGCCAGCGCCAGGGACCCTGGATCTACGACCCCCCTCCACTACAACTCCGCCGCTCTCCTTGCACTCAACCCCGGAAGGAACAACAACTGCCAGAGATCGACACCGAACACCACCCACGGCCAGTTCTCCTGCCTACACTGCCGACAATCCTTCACCATCGACAGCGCCCCCACCACCGCTGAACCCACACCGGACGCCCCTACCACCAAAGCCCTGACGTGCATCCTCCTCAACGTGCGCTCCTTACACAGACACGCCGTAGAGATCTGGGACCTGCTGGACACTCTCTCGTCAGACGTCGCCTTCCTCACAGAAACATGGAAAAACGCCACCTCCGCCCCCGACATCGCCACCGCCATCCCTGACGGATACAAGATCCAAAGGAAGGACCGCCCCAACTGCCCAGGAGGAGGACTCACCATCGCACACAAGAGCTCCCTCCGTCTCTCCACCTCCAGCACGAGCGACCTCCTCTCCAACACAGAGCACCTCCACTTCCAGATCCATACCAGCCCCAGAACCACGCTGCGTGGGACCCTTGTCTACAGACCCCCCCGGGCCTCGCGCCTCTTCCGCCACCACCATTGCCGACCTTGTCGCACCCCACGCCATCGACTCCACGGACTACATCCTCATCGGAGACCTGAACTTCCACCTAGACAACTGCAGCGACCCCGACTCCACCACCCTCCTTGACAACCTCGCAAACCTCGGACTGAAGCAGCTCGTCACCACCCCCACCCACAGACCCGGGTACACCCTCAACCCCATCTTCGCAGGAGGGACAAACATTCACTTCAGCCACACCACGCAGCTCCTCTAGACAGACCACCACTGCGTGCATTTCATCTTCAACACCACCACCGCACCCAAACCCTCCCCACGCCCGCCACGAAGGAACTGGAATAAGATCACAGAGAAACACCTCAACACCACCCTCCTCCACGACCCCCCCACCACGACCGACGCCAACTCCGCAGCCAAAGCACTACACCGCTGGACCACCGGCTGCGCTGACAAGCTTGCACCCCTCCGCCACCCCGTCAAACAACGCCCCCTGAAGGCCGCCTGGTTCACCACTGACCTCCAAGAAGACAGGCGCTCCTGCAGACGCCTCGAGAAACTCTGGCGGAACAGGAAAACCAACTAAGACCAGAACAACTACAGGAACGCCATGAATGGATACCACCAGCGCATAAGAGCCACCAAACGGACCTTTATCAAGAACAAAATCCACACCAATGCCAGCAACGCAAAATAACTCTTCAACGTCATACAGCAGCTCACCAAACCCCCCAGCGAAGCCACGGACATCACTCCATCTCAGGACCTCTGTAACAAGCTCAGCTCCTATTTCAACCTAAAAATCAAGACCCTCTACGACAACTTCAACGAACCGACTCCGGACACCACCCCCCTCTCCACCACCGACAACCAGCTGACCATCACCAATTGGAAACGCGCCACCACTGAAGACACCGCCACGACCATGAAGAACGCTGCACATCTACCACAGAGCCACCGCCGCCATAGCACCCGAACTAGGCCGGACTATCAACACCTCCCTCCAAGCCAGCATCTTCCCCGACGACTGGAAGCGGGCTGAGGTCAAGCCCCTCCTCAAGAAACCCTCGGCCAACCCGATCGACCTGAAGAACTACCGGCCCATCTCTCTCCTCCCCTTCGCAGCCAAAGTCACTGAGAGATTCATCAACGCCCAGCTGACCACCTTCATCGAAGAGAACGCCATCCTCGACTCCTCCCAGTCTGGATTTCGCAGCAACCACAGCACTGAGACCGACCTCCTCGCCGCCACCGATGACATCCGCATGCTACTTGACCGGGGCCACACTGCGGCTCTCATCCTACTAGACCTCTACGCAGCCTTCGACACCGTCTCACACCGCACTCTCGCAGCCAGACTCCACGACGCTGGTATACGAGGAACCGCCCTCGACTGGATCTGCTCCTTTCTCTCCGGCAGAACCCAAAGGATCAGACTCCCTCCCTTATTCTCCGAACCTACAGAGATCAACTGTGGAGTACCCCAAGGCTCCTCGCTCAGCCCCACACTCTTTAACTTCTACATGGCCCCCCTCGCCGCCATCGTCAGACAGCATGGGCTCAGCATAGTATCTTACACCGACGACACCCAGCTCATCCTCTCTCTCACGAAGAACCCCGAAGACACCAGACTCAGCTTCCAAGAAGGAATAAAAGACGTCGCAGCCTGGATGAGCGACAGCTGCCTAAAACTAAACTTGGAGAAGACAGAGGTCCTCGTCATTGGACCCTCCCCCACTGCGTGGGACAGCTCCTGGTGGCCTCCTGCCCTCGGAAACCCACCCACCCCGACGGACCACGCCCGGAACCTCGGCATCATTCTAGACTCCTCCCTCACCCTGACCCGCCAGATCAACACTGTCGCCTCCACCTGCTTCAACACCCTCCGCATCCTCCTCAAGACCTTCAAGTGGATCCCCCCGAATACAGAAAGACCATCACCCACGCACTCATAACCAGCAGACTGGACTACGGCAATGCCCTCTACGCCGGAATAAACAGGACCCTGCTACACAAGCTCCAAACCATCCAGAACACCGCAGCCAGTCTCGTCCTCAGAACCCCACGACACGAGCACATGACCCATCACCTACGAGAACTCCACTGGCTCCCCGTGGAGAAGAGAGTGACCTTCAAGCTTCTCACCCACGCCTACAAATCCCTCCACAACATCAGACCCAAATACCTCAACCAAAGAGTCTCCTTCCACGTTCCCAAAAGGAAACTCCGTTCTGCTGACCTCGCTAGGGCAGAGACCCCACACATCCGCAGAACCAGAGCAGGTGGAAGAGCCTTCTCCTACATCGCAGCAAAGACCTGGAACAAGCTCCCAGTCTACATCAGGCGCTCCCCCACTCTGCGCACATTCAGGAGACCTGGCTCTTCGACTGAGCCGGAGCTGCACTCCCCCCAGCACCTTGAGACCCTCATGGGTGAGTAGCGTGCTTAATAAACCCCTGTTTGATTGATTGATTGATTGTGGTGGTATTGGTGGTGGTGGTATTGTTGGTGATATTGATGGTGGTATTGGTGGTGGTGGTATTGGTGGTGGTATTAGTGGTGGTATTAGTGGTGGGGTGGGATTGGTGGTGGTGGTATTGGTATTGGTGGTGGTGGTGGTATTGGAGTGGTGGTGGTGGTATTGGTGGTGGTGGTATTGGAGTGGTGGTGGTGGTATTGGTGGTGGTGGTATTGGTGGAGGAGATATTGGTGGTGGTATTGGTGGTGGTGGTAATGGTGGTGGTATTGGTGGTGGTATTGGTTTTGGTATTGGTGGTGGTGGTGGTATTGGTGGAGGTGGTGGTATTGGTGGAGGTGGTGGTATTGGTGTTGGTGGTGGTATTAATGGTAGTGATGGTATTGGTGGTGGTGGTATTGGTGGTGGTGGTGGCATTGGTGGTAGAATTGGCGGGGGTGGTATTGGTGGTGGTGGTATTATTGGTGGTGGTATTGGTGGTGGTGGTGGTATTGATGGTGGTATTGGTGGTGGTATTGATGGTGGTGGGATTGGTATTGGTGGTGGTATTGGTGGTAGTGGTGGTATTGGTATTGGTGGTGGTGTTGGTGGTGTTGGTATTGGTGGTGGTATTGGTGGTGGTGGTGGTATTGGTGGTGGTGGTGGTATTGGTAGTGGTGGCGGTATTGGTAGTGGTGGGGATGGTATTGGTATTGGTGGTGGTGTTGGTGGTGGTATTGGTGGTGGTGTTGGTGGTGGTATTGGTGGTGATGGAGGTGGTGGTGGAGGTGGTGGTATGGGTGGTGGTGGTATTGGTGGTGGTGGTATTGGTGGTGGTGGTATTGGTGGTATTATTGGTGGTGGTGGTATTGGTGGTATTGGTGGTGGTGGTGGTATTTGTGGTGGTATTGGTGGTGTATTGGTGGTATTGGTGGTGGTGGTATTGGTGATGGTATTGGTGGTGTTGGTATTGGTGGGAGTATTGGTGGTGGTGGTATTGGTAGTGGTGGTAATGTTATTGGTGGTGGTGGTATTTTGGTTGTGGTGTTTGTGGTGGTATTGGTGGTGGTGGTATTGGTGGTGGTGGAGGTGATGGTGGTGGTGGAGGTGGTGGTATTGGTGGTGGTGGTATTGGTGGTGGTATAGGTGGTGTTATTGGTGGTGGTGGTATTGGTGGTGGTGGTATTTGTGGTGGTGGTGGTAGTGGTATTGGTGGTGTTGATGGTGGTGGTATCGGTGGTGGTGGTATTGGTGGTGGTATTGGAGGTGGTGGTGGTATTGGTGTTGGTATTGGTGGTGTTGGTATTGGTGGTGGTGGTATTGGTGGTGGTATAGGTATTGGTGGTGGTGGTAATGGTGGTGGTATTGGTAGTATTGGTATTGGTGGTGGTGGTATTGGTGGTGGTGGAGGTGGTGGCATTGGTGGTGGTGGTGGTATTGGTTGTGGTATTGGTGGTGGTATTGGTGGTATTGGTGGTGGTGTTGGTGGTGGTATTGGTGGTGGTGGTGGTATTGGTGGTGGTGGTATTGGTAGTGGTGGTGGTAGTGGTATTGGAGGTGGTATTGGTGGTGTTATTGGTGGTGGTGTTGGTGGTGATAGTGGTGGTGCTGGTATTGGTGGTGGTGTTGGTGGTAGTGGTGGTGGTGGTATTGGTGGTGGTGGTATTGGTGTTGGTGTTGGTGGTGGTAGTGGTGGTGCTGGTATTGGTGGTGGTGGTGTTGGTGGTAGTGGTGGTAGTGGTGGTATTGGTGGTAGTGGTATTGGTGGCAGTGGTATTGGTGGCGGTGGTATTGGTATTGGTGGTGGTGGTGGTATTGGTGGTGGTGATGATATTGGTGGTGGTATTGGCGGTGGTGGTGGTATTGGTGGTGGTGTTGGTAGTGGTAGTGGTGTTGGTGGTATTGGTGGTGGTGGTATTGGTGGTGGTATTGGTGGTAGTGGTGGTGGTGGTATTGGTGGTGGTGGTAGTGGTGGTGGTGGTATTGGTGGTGATGGTATTGGTGGTATTGGTGGCAGTGGTGGTGGTATTGGCGGTAGTATTGGTGGTGGTATTGGTGGTGGTGGTATTGATGGTGGTGGTATTGGTGGAGGTGGTATTGGTGGAGGTGGTGGTTTTGGTGGTGGTGGGGTTGTTAAAAAAACAGGCTTTTGAAAAAAACGGTCAGGTGACATGTAACACAGATGTGCTGTTGTTAGCTTCAGCCCATTAGCACAGGATTATGTGCTACCTGGAATTCACATGACTTTCGCGAATCATTTTGAAATCCATTTTACTTGAGGGGGGGAGAGGGGTTGAAACAGAGACGAGATAATGCCGCGTTACAGTGATTGAAAGCAGGCGCCCGTGTTACGGGGGCGGCCGTGCTGCTTAAAAAACACACAAGCGGTTTCAGCTGAAGCAGCAGCGCATGTCCGGCCTGCAGTAAGAGAAACTCAATAAAGTAAATAGTGCTTACAGACTAAATAACAGGTCCCGTGTAACAACGGAAGTAAAAGGGCCAGTCGCCATGAGAGGGTACAAATGAAGACAAGGCCGTACTGAGGAGGGACTAACAAGCCTATTAACGAATCCAAAGGCAGCATTTACGAAAGACAATGAAACAAGCCAATGAAAACTATGGGAGGAGAGTGGGCGCGGCTTCTCTTCCATACTCTACTACAACAGTCTAGAAGACCGAGCAGCGCATGCGCGCTGCCACTAGGCTCGACCTAAAAAGGGACTCAAGGCAATGGTATGGTTTCCTAAATGATGCATCACCATACATTGGAAGCGTGCTAATGCTCTAGGTATACCATATAGGAAGTGGTTATTTACCCGTCCACCAGCCAAAAAGTACATAATGTCTGCTATTAACCGAACAACCAGCAAAATAGTACATAATCTCTGCTGTTTAACCGCCATAGGTTGAATAGTAGAGGTGATGTACAGTTTGACTGGCGGCCGGATAAATAGTGTGAAGAAGGTCTTTATTTAGCTAGCTATGAAGAAAAAGGCACTCCAAGCAATGATAGGGTGGTGATCATCTTGTAGTGGGGAAACAGCATGTGTGAAGCATTTGAAAGTAAGTGCATATGCAAATGTACAATAGTTAGAACAATGGTAATTGCATGAATTAAGCTAAGCTAAATTTAAAAAAAACAGGAAAATAAATTTTGAATAAAACTTTTATGTTACTTTAATATTCAAATAAGAAATGTAGGAATCAAACTTCCATTTCAGGAGCTTTAGGATATGGCACACAGATATTTTGTGCTGCTGTTTACGAGTATTTTTCTGTGTTTAAAGAATAATGAATATGGGTTTAAAGCATGCTACATGAATGTTTTATCCACTCACGAGAATACACTGTTTTCTAATGTCCATGACCCTACTTTTGATGATTTTTAAGGGCTGCAATCTTTTACGGCTTCCCATAGAAAGGCCTTGTGCTTGCTTTAGGCTTCTTTTATTGAAGGACTATGCTTGCTTAATATTTCAGACCTGACAACACAGTACCAGTTGACAAACAGCACCAAACACAGATACAGAGAAATAGGTGGTGTCTGGTTCCCACAAGGAGGGATACCCAGAGTGCTTTGGGACGCTTGCAGGAGGTACATTGAAAGAGATACAGTGATGGGGCTTCTGTGTAATGGGGAAGTAAAAGCAGGAGACAAGTAAGTAAAGCATCTGGGTAAGTCACAGGAGGAATTCACTCAGCTGCCTGTGAATAAACACACCTTTTCATAATATTTATCCATCAGAGTGGATTGCAGGCATTGATGCTTATTAGATTCATGCCATGAGTGGCCCCTTTAGCCCCACTGACATTTTAGTTGCCTGCACATCTGAGTGACAGGCTTGAGCAGTGCGTGAAGGGCAAGCCGCCCAGGATGCAGAGGGGCCACCTTCACGCAGCAGCAAGCAAGCAATGACCGCACACCAAAGTTTGCTGTCTGGACTCTGCCCGAGTGGCAAGATGTCAGTTTGTTTATAGCTGAGACTCTGACTGACTGCCTGGTTTCTCGCTACATCCCTTCCACATTTTATTCGCCTCCAGAACCTCACATTGCATTGTCCCCCTGAGCAGCTGTTATTAAAGTCTCTGAGTCTTTTGTTGGGTTAGGGATGTGGTCTCAGGTGATACCTGTGTTCTCATACTGTTGGATGCTCCAGCCCCTGGTAGACTGATTCAATTCTGTGGAGCCACAGGACTGAGTTGACTCTGCTGCCTGCAAGCCAGATGGCTAAGCGAGACTTGGGGTTGAAGGAATGGACACAGTAGGAGTCAGTCAGTCAAAGTAACGTTTATTTAGACCACAGGTCTTTAAACAACCATAAAAACATAACTTTTTAAATATATTCTAATATCATGACTAATTTCATCAACAGTTATTATTAAAATAGATATCCTGTAAAAAGTAGAAGAAAACAGACGGATTTCCGTACACTTCATTACACAATTACACAATATATAGATCATAGTCACACCCATGTATAGAATAGATAGATACTTTTAAAAATAATTATAAAAATTCCTAGTAAAAATTATCCTTTCTAAAATTATTTTATCAAATAAAACTATAAACCCCAATTCAATCATGGCTTCCAATCTTCAGTTAATTTCTCCATATAAAACCTTTTTACAGCATTCATATATCTCCCAATAGCTATTGCAATACCATGGTTTGGCATGTCTACAAGAAGTTCTACAGCTTGTACACGGGATTCAATACGATATTTTAAAAAGAAGGAATGTAAAAACAGTTTCCGCAAAGCTAATACTTTTGAGCAATCCACTAATATATGCAAAATATCACATTTTGTGCCTATCATACATGTACATTTGCCATCGGAATGCATCATTTCTGTTTCTATTTTCTCATTTATCATCCAGGGGTTAATACCAATTCTTAATCTTAGTACTTCACATCGGAGCCAACGATTTGGCAATGTATCCAGGTATGGGAACCAGGCTTCCTTCTGCCAACTATTTAACATAAATTGCACCAATTTTTTCTCTCTCAGATACTCCCCGTCTTCCTTCCTAGACAGTTCGTTTCCTAGAGTTCTGAGTTCACTCTTAGTAGCTTCTACTTGTAATGTCTGTTGACATATTCTCACCTTCAAGTTCCCACATACTGAATACAATTTCTTTCTAACCCCTTTGGCCCATTTTAAATTGCTATTCCTGATCTCATTCTTACACCATTGCGAAACTTTCTGTACAGTAGGAGTCAGTACATGTGCTTCATTGAGGCTGTTTGCCTGTAATGACTCACCATCATAGTTCTGCATCACTTCTGGAAGCTCACCCTTGAAGGTGGATTGTGGGGTTACTTTCTTGAACCAAGATACATTTCTGGCCACTATTTCCATCCCCTTTTGGCGGTGATAATACTTCATCACCACTGTCCAGCGACCGTTTTTACAGCCGCGGCTGCTGCAGTTAAGAGCGGTAGGGCGGTGGGGCCAGTGGGCCGGCTGGGGGGGATTTCGAGAGATGACCACGGGGGAAAATGTATTATTTATTTAATTTTCCCTTGTGGTCGTCTCTTGAAATCCCCCCCCAGCCGGCCCCACCGCCCCACCGCTCTTAGCTGCAGCGGCCGCGGCTGCTTTTTTATATGTGTTCCAGAATTCACATCCTGAGTTCCAGTCTTTTAGGATGACGGTGTCTCCTCTTATAAGTGTTTTATGCTGGGCTTGTCTTTTGATGTTATCATTCTCGTTGTTACAAGGCCACCGTTTGTGGCTCGCTGCCACGTCAAGTTTCTTGGGATTTCAGCATGGTCTGGGGAACACATCTTGCATTCTTCTCCTGAAGAGCACTGATGCAGTGCAGTGAGTTATGCTCTGTGGAGTGTTTCCGTAGTCCCTCAAGAAGTCATCAAGCAACCATTTAGTGTCTTTTTTTTGGGCGAGGTCAATCGATAGGTCCTTCGTGAGCGTTCACATGAACCTCTGCATGTCACCGTTTGCTGGGGGTTCAAGTCAAGTTATGTGGCGGTGGTGGATGTTGGGGCCCTCTAGGTAGCTCTAAACCTCATGTCCCTTCAAGGGTGGTCCATTGTCTGACTGGACTTTCAGTGGAAGCCTGAAAGTTGCCTATATTTTTACCAGTTTAGGTTTACCATGCTCCAAGGCCATGGTTTCTACGCACTCAACAACGGGGAATTTTGAATCGGCATCCATAAGGACAAGTGTGTGTTGCCTATTGGAGAAACTCCCAAGTCCACACCCAGGTGTGACCAGGGGTGCACACTGCAGGGCTCATTGAGAACAGGGGAGTAGGTGCCTAGGCCCAAGCTCCCCTTCCACTTACCTGGGACTGGCCCCCCTACCAGTCTAGTCCATCTCAGGCTTGCGCCTTGGGGCCCCATCTGCTCCTGCTGCAGCTCCTCTCTCTGCTCTCTCTCTCTCTCTCTCTCTCTCTCTCTCTCTCTCTCTCTCTCTCTCTCTCTCACATGCCTTCTCTCACTTGTGCCCCACTTCTGCCTTTTTTCTTTCCTAATTGTTTTCCACTCTTGTGCCATTACTGAAATTTTACTCTTGTGCCTTTTTCTGGACTTTTACTCTTGTGCCTTTTTCTGAAACCTTTACTCTTGTGCCTTTTTATAAACTTTTACTCTTGTATCTTTTTCTGAACCATTTACTCTTGTGCCATTTTCAGAACCTTTACTCTTGTGCCACCTTCTGAACTTTTCCACTCTTGTGCTCTTTTTCAATCTTTTCAACTTTCATCCTTTCCATTGTCATGCTCACTTGCACTTTCCCACTTCAGGACCCCACAGTCCTCCCCCACTCCCCTCTCATGCTTTTTCCACCTCCCCTGTTTCTTACATGCTCTCCTTCGTCTTCTTGCTTTATCCTGTGCCTTCTTCCCATTCTTCCTATCCCAACTCACTGCCCTCCTGTGCTCCTTCCCCTCCCAGGACCTACTTAATGGTGCCGCACCATTGGCGCGCTGAAGAAGCACCAAAGGCAAACCTGTCTGTGCCCATCCACGCCTGGAACTGCACTCAGTGCCACGACCCCTGGTCCCACAAGCCCCCATCACTATCCCTCAGCCACCCTCCACTCTCACAACCCGGAACACCCAACAGCCCACTGCTGCTGCACCTCTCTACTCAGCACAGTAGGATTGTTTTCTTGCTCCCACTGCCACCTCACCTGCAACATCCCTCCTACCCACGCCCCTCCACACCACCTCAGACCAATAACCTACACCACAACAAACTGATCTCTCAGCAAACACTAGCTTGCATGCCCCTCAACACCCGCTTTTTCAGGAAGCACTCCATTGCAATCTTGGACCTCCTCAGCAACTGCACTCCAGGCCTCCTCTTCCTGACTGAAACATGACTGAACCCAACGTCTTCTCCCGACATCGCCGTGGCCATCACGCCAGATTACAAAATTGCACATCAAGATCATCTCCACAAGCCAGGAGGCAGACTCACTATCATCTTCAAAGACACCATCAAATGTGCCACCTACATGGAACTCCACACTCCTTCATGGAACACATGCATTTCAGCCTACAATCAAGCAACAGTTCCACCCTGAAAGACACCCTGGCCTTCAGACCACCAGGTCCATGAACAAACTTCAGCAACCTCACCTCAGACTTCATTGTGCCCCTCACTGTCAAATCCAAGGACTTCATTCTACCCGGTGATTTCAATCTCCATTTTGAAGACCTCACCAATCCCTCCTCCACTGACCTCCTTGAGAGCCTACACAACTTGGACTCTCCCAGCTCATCACAGACTCCAGCACATTGCATGTCACACCCATGACCCTATCTTCATTGCCTGGAACAACATTAAACATATCTCCATCCGCTCTACTGGACCAACCACTCCATCATACACTTCCAAATACCCACACTGCAAGCCAAAGCTCCTATCAACCAATCCAGCTGGAACTGGAACAAATTAATAGAAGCCAACAGGCACAGTGCCCTCAAAACATGCCAACCCAAGACCACCTAGACAAGGACATCACCGACTTCAATCAGTGGATTGAAACCTGTGCAGACACACTTGCACCAGTCAAAACCCATAAATATTGCAAAATCAACAGATGTACCACCTGGTACACAGACAAACTCAGACAATCCAAACGATACTGCAAGCAGCTGGAAAGGAAATGGAGGTCCAACCATGAAGTCGACTCCAGATCTACCTACCAGGCCGCACTCAGGCACTACCACCTTCTCCTGAGAGACCCCAAGAGAAGAGCCCTCACTGAACGGATTGAGATCAGCTCCTACAACTGCAAAGAGATCTTCGCTATTATCAAGGATTTCCCTACCCCATAGGCAACAGCAAACTCAGTCACTCCCTCCCAGGAACTCTGCGATAACCTCTCCAACTTCATTCACAGCAAAATCGAAAACATCTACAATAATTTAAAAAAACAACCAAAATTTGAGGACTACATTACCAACCTGTCCCTCCTAACCAACTGGAAAACTCTCACCGAAGAGGACACCACTGCAATCATGAAAACTGTCTACTCTAGAGCCCCAACAGACCCATGCCCCCATCATATCTGCAACATGGGAGGACCTCTGATCAGCAAAATCCTCACACACATAATCAACACCTCCATCAAATCTGTCACCTTCCCAGAAGAGTGGAAACACACAGCAGTCACAGCCCTCCTCAAAAAACCATCAGCCACCCCCAGTGAACTGAGCAACCTCCGCCCCATTTCCTAATCCCGTACCCGGCGCAAAGGAACAGAGAAGACAATCAACCAACAATTCACCAACCAAATGGAACTCCGAAACCTACTCCGCCACACCCAGTCCGGCTTTCGAAACAACCACATCACAGCAACAGCACTCATCGCCACCACAGATGAGATTCATACCCTATTGGACCGGTAGAAACCATGGCCCTCATACTTCTTGATCTCTTAGCTGCTTCCGATACTGTGTCACACTCCAACCTCATCAAAAGACTGCATGAAAAAAGCCTTCAAGGACTGGCCCTCAAACCAATCTGCTCCTTCCTCACAGGAAGAACACAGAGAGTAAGACTCTCACCCTATACATCAGAGCTCACAAACCTTATCTGCGGAGTTCCACAAGGCTCATTGCTCAGCGCAACCCTGTTCAACATCTACATGACACCACTCACCGACATCATCAGAGCACACATCTTCTCCATCATCTCCTACGCTGATAGCAACCAACTTATCTTATCAATGTCCGACAAAACCACAACCACCAGAACCAACTTCAACAAATGTATGATCAGCGTAACGAAGTGGATGAAAAAAACTGCCTAAAACTCAACTCTGACAAGACAGATTCCTAACCTTCAGCATCAGAAGCTTCCCCTGGGAATCCACTTGGTGGCCATCAGAGCTTGGCCCCACACCAACTCCTCCCAAGCACGCAAGAATCCTGGGAATCATCTTAGATGACAAACTCAACATGGCAGTACGGGTAAAATTAGTCAGTTGCTCCTGCTTCCACATATTCTGCATGTTCAGAAGAATCTTCAAGTGGATTCCCAAGAACAGCACATGCACCGTCACTCAAGCCCTCGTCACTAGCAGACTAGACTATAGCAACACACTCTATGCTGGAATCGCCAAACACCTACTCCACTGACCTCAGACCATCCAGAAGGCCACAGCAAGACTCATCCTAGACCTCTCCTGACAACACCCACATCACTCCACACCTCAGAGAGCTCCACTGGCTACTGATACACAAACACTGTTAATTCAAACTCATCACACACACATACAGGCCACTGCACAACATAGGACCTGCATACCTCAACAGCCACCTGCGCTTCCACCAACCCAGCAGACTCCTACGCTCTGCCTCACTCTCCCTTGCACACACCCCTGTTATCCACAAGGACAGAATTGGAGGCCTAGCCTTCTCCCACATCGTACCCAAAACATGGAATACCCTCCCTTTACATATGAAGGCCTCTTTCTCGCTTTTTGAATTCTGCAAGAAACTGAAGACCGGGCTCTTCAACTAATCTTACACTAACCTCTCGCTCACCCCTACTCAGACCCACACTTGCACACCTGCTCCAGCGTCTGGATACCCTATTGGGTGACAAGCTGCGCTCTACAAATCCAGATAACATAACCTGACAAAAGCTGCCGGTCGCGCTGCCTCGCTATTCAACTGGAAGGCCTGGCATCACAGAATCAGCTCCTCCACTTCAGTATCCATCCCTGGGAGCCTGAGTTTTTGCCTTAGGGCCTTGGTTTTTGCCATTCATTGATGTTGTTGGTGTGCTTTGGCTGCCACTTGCTCTTGCATGTCTCTTGGGACCACACTACTCTTGTAACACTAGGCCCTCACTCGTACTGAGTTCTGCCCTGACTCACCACAGTTGCTTCATAGATTCGACCTCTGATCATACTGGCGTAGCTTTGCCAGGAATGTCGCTCATTTGTTCTGGCCAATGGCTTTAGCAGCTCTCAATAGGCACTCATCCTGGCTGCTGGCATGGCCAAAATCTTGGTTGTTTAGGGCCCGAGGGTATGCCATCCTCATGACTAAATGTATGTACTGCTTGGAAGCTGCTGACTGTCGTGGTTCTACATCTGGGTGATGCTTTGGGTGTCTGGAGTGAAAGTCCACAGGGCTCTTAGCCCCCAGCTGGTATTGTTGTAGCTGTATTACCCATTTTTCAAACCTTGTTGGAGGATGCTGGGAGGTTCTGAAGAACAGGTTCACTAAAGGCTTGTGATCAGTCACTACTTTAAATTGTCTTCCAAACAGGTATAGGTGAAAGTGGTGACACCCCACTTAATAGCCAGTGCCTCCTGCTCAATGTTTGCATAGCATGTCTCCACCTTGGTCAATGCCAGGCTGGCAAAAGCTACGGGGGTCCACTGTCTCTTGATCCTCTCCTGGACTAGAACGGCCCTGAGACTTACTAGGCTGGCATCAACAATCTGTTCAGTTTCTCTCTGTGGGTCAATATACACCATGGTGACGTTGTGGAGAAGAGCGTTCATGACTTGGGTTAAGGCTGTCTGCTGTGTCTGGCCCCACTCTCACTGGGCGTGTGCCTTGGTAAGATATCTCAGTGGCTCTGTTAAAGTGGCAAGGTTCAGAATGAAACACCTACAATAGTTTGTCATTCCAAGTAAACTCCTCACCTTCGTGGCTGAGGTTGGATCCAGGTGTTGTGAATGTCATCTGCCTTTTGAGGATCCACAGCTATTATCTCCAATGAGAAGATGTACTCAATACATTTGACTTGTTGTTTGAGGAACTTGCGCTTTTCCTTGTTTAGCATGAGTCCATTCTCTGTAGAATCACTCTGAGGTGTTGATAGTGATCATTGCATAACTTTGAGTATATGAGCACATCATCGCTGTTCTTAATGACCCCTTGCAGATCCAACCGGGCTTCCTTTATTACATTTTGAAACACCTTCACAGCAGAGGAGATGCCAAAGTTTAGTTGTATGTATTTCCTTAGCCACTGGGGTTTTGCAAAGGTTGTGATGTATCGACTCAAGGAGTCGAGTAGCAGCTGGTGATATCCAGAGCCCAGGTCGATCTTTGAGAACCACAGGGTGCCTGTGATGTCTGTGATGATGTTGTCCATTGTCACGGTGATGTGGCGTTCTTGCCTGATTGTTCTATTGGGGAGCTGCATATCAATGCACCACTGCACTGCTCCCGGCTGTTTGAGTTTTGGGGCAATTATTATGGGTGACACCCACAGGGTGGGATGAGACACCTTTGCAATGACACTGAGTTTCTCCAGTCTCTCCAGTTCCGCTTCCACCTGCAATCATACATGGAATGGGATGGGGATGTGCCGATGTCTTAGCGCTATGGGTTGCACCATCTTGTTGATGTGTAATATTGTAGTTCTAGAGGCAACCGAGCTCCTTGAATAAGTGTGCAAACTCTGTGACTAGCTTTTCCATCTGGTGATTGTGGACAGGCTGAGCAAACGCTACCAGTCCTAACTCCTCAGTGGTTTGACAGCTGAGTAGGGTACCACCCAAACCCATGACAACAAAGAATTTGGCCTTCAGTATTCGTTCTCGGTAGCAAAGGGTCTTAATAACATTCCCAGCCAGGTGTAAAGGGGTGGTGCTGCCATATGTCTTGGTGCTGTGCAGTACAGGTTGATTGAGGAGTTCTTTGTATTGGTGAAAGTTCATCACATTGAAAGAGGTGCCAGTGGTCGGTGTTGTTGTAGCGAAACTAGGCCCATGGAAAATAGTCAATGTTTTTCTTTATATATTTTTAATGTACCTCATGTACTCTCTTAGTTTTCTTACCCTTGCCTCCTGTCAAAATCTCATACCACTCTCTTGGTTCCCTGATGGATCTTGTTTTGTGCCGAGAGGGGTTCTAACAGTCATCCAATGAGGACCAGGAATTGGATAACTGACTAGAAATCAAACTCATGTATATTATTAACAGAACAATGCTATAGAGGTAAAAGATAATCACTGCAAACCCAAATCTCCTAAAGAAACGTAGGCGAGCCAGTATCATGTACACTGAGTTCAGTCAAAGCTAAACAGAATAATAGCATTAGTATTTAATGCTATGAGATCTCTCTAATATGATCTCCTTTAGAGATTAGTAATCCCAAATTGAGAATGCACATTCATTTGGATAACAATAAATCTTGACAGCTGAGTCAATATACATTTAGTATAATTTATAAAATCTTATGGGAAACAAGTGCATCAATAGATTTTTATCAGGTTATAAGACAATTTAGTTAAATTCTAAAAGATCATAGAAATAAGATACCAAAAGTTCGAGAGTTTAGGAAGGGACATGGCATATGCCAGTTCAAGCAGTCTCCCTTCCAGGAAAAGACCACTCAGCGCACACAGTGTATGTGTCAGTTCGTAAGAATAGCCAGGTGAGTCCGCATCAGCAAGTTGGAATTAGACAACAGTTCAGCAGTCACCATAAAGAGCCAAAGGAGCAGAACTGGATAGAACCCCAACGGCCAACAACCGCAGCTGCTCAAGAGTTCAAATTTCAGACAATATTATATTCTTAAAGTTCCAGGGGTTACACCTGCTGGAATCACCTCATCTGGTCACTCCACTCAGTCCATTGGTCAGTTCAGTATAGGATGGGTGTCAGGAGATATAAAGAAGACACAATTTGTGGAGAAATAGGTGGGACTATTATGCAGTCCTTAAGCAATCCAGTACGTGAAACTTTGGAACAATGCTCCTTTAGCAAGAACACATAAGTGAGTTCAAGAGGACAGTCTCCCATGCAGCTGTTTAAAAATTGGATCAGAAAATGTAGCAAATTATCTTGTACAGTACACTGCTTCATGTTATTTGTTATACTGAAGAATTCTCTCACAAACAGTAGATTTAGCAAGTCAAGAAACTTCTCATATGCACTTAGGCCTACATTAAATCGTGCTATATAACATGAAATATATAGAATTATTAAGCATACATTCATATGAAATATAAAGATGTCATGATTCTAGTATGACTTTGATGCACTTGTTATCATTTAGTATGGTTACAAATAACATGTGTATCAGTATGACAGATTTCTGCTTTTCAAATGTACCAACATGTAAATATTTTTTTAAATACCTTTTTGATATTTTGTTGTGGGTGCAAAATATTAGTACATGTAAGTTCATCATTATATTTGTTTAATTCTCATTAATTATTCACGCGTAAATGATAATAAAGAATGATTAAAGATAAACTCCATAACTTAAGAGTTTACTATTTACACATTTCTAGTACACAATAATGAAATATAGTTCTTTGTCCAGTAGAAAATCACAATCTGTATTATTTAAATGAATTATATCATCTAAGCTACTCTTTTTCTGCATGCTTTTATGATGCAGTAACTAAAATTATCTTGTTTTCTCATGTTCCTTGAACATGTAGTTGGTGCACGTTTATTAATTTTCTCTCAGAAAGTGTCACAATCGAGTTTCTCAATCTCACTGAACTCAATTGTAATTCCTTCTCAATCAGTGTCTATGAACGCTGAGATGCGCTGACTCCTACCTCTATGTCGCAGACTGTTTGTGGCTGTTTCGCTGCTAGGTCACCATACAAAATGAGAAAGACGTCTTCCTCCTCGTTCTCAGCCTCATGTTCATGTGGCCAGGCTCTGTTGTGAGAGTTATCATCTTGTCATTCCAGCACGTCTGTGATTGTTAATATATGGGAGGGTGGGGTGTCAGTCTGCTTGTGCCACGCTTACCGCTTCCCCCGCTCCGGCAGACATGAAGGAAGTGGTTGGTTTTGCCGCACTTTGAGCAAGTTTTTCCTTTCATGCCAGTCTGTGGTGGGGTTCGAGGCCTCGACCATGTGTGTTGAGATGTGCTGATGAGGTCCACTGCTTGCTGCTTCACTTTGACCAGAGGGGCCATAGAGTTAGCGATGCCAATTTTGAGTAGGGCGTCCTCCATGCCCTCAGAACAACTGTTGGAGAGTTTGTGCGAGTGTACCAACACAAGCATGTCTTCTAGCTTCATACATTGGTCACATTGGATGAGGCGACGCAGGATGCTGGAACAATACACCTGGATAATTTGCGCTCGTACTTCTTTCTAAGGGTCATCGAGAGTGCATGTTCTCTTCATTTTGCGCAGTTGGGCGTAGAAGCCATCTATAGATTACCCCTCGCATTGCTTGAGCCCGCTCACAGGCTCGAACAAGGCTTGAGTTTGAATCATTCATAATCTGGATGAATTTTCAGATCGAAAGGCACATTAACGTGTGGCGACTGCAGAATCATAGTTGTTCTCATCAGTTTAAATACCTTTTTTTCTGCACAGTGGAGGAGTAGTGACCATTTCAACATGCTGTCAGTCTTTCTGGTGGCCATAAAGTAAGTAAAGTAGATATTGAGTATGTTCAGCCACATTTTCCAATGTGGCGCCGCCATGGCAGGGTCCACCAGTTCACTGAAAGGTAACAGCGTGCTGGAGCAGTGTGCATGGGTGAGTCACCTGGGTGAGACGCTGGCACTTGGGACCCAGCACCGGGTCCATTGGCGGGAGCAGGGGCGCCAGCCACAGCACAGTACTGCTCGTCCACCGTACGGCCACCTGTGTGGCACTGGTAGAGGTGTGTCAAGAGTGGACCTGCAGTTCGCTGTGGCCAGGAGTGTGTTGCACTGGGTCGAATGCCCACCTTCCACACCAAGCAAGATGTTTGGTCCTGAATCGAGCCCCCTAGGAGCAAAATGAGCTTCAGCATGCTGCTAGCCAATGGAACTCTCACCAGGATGTGTAGGAGTGAAGTCGACCCTTGAGGGCTGCGGATCACCCTCCTGGGCAAAGGCACCATGGGTGATGTGCCACTGAGAGGTGCAAGAAGAGGAGAGCCTGGTGCGTCCCACCATGCCACAGCTGTTCAGTTCAGGCCCGTTGACCGGGTTACCTCAGATTGGCTTCGGCGACTGCGGGAGCTGAGAGGACTCAACAAGTGGGCTGGAAACTGTGCCTGGGGGTGCGCGGGAAAGACGCACTTGTTGCCAAGGTAGTGCACACAGGCCAGGCCGCCCGGGATGTGCGAGGGTCCACATTCTCGCAGCAGCAAGCAATGACCCCACACCAAGGCTGCTGACTGGAGCGGCAGGACCTCTGCTTATTTATAGCAGAGACAGCACCTGGCCTCAGCATGCATGCTGACGTCATGCTCGGCTGTCCTGACCACAGAGTGTCTCAGTACAGCTTAGAGGCAGTACCTGACTAAAGTATATGAGTTTTTGAGGGGGGCAGGGGAAGGAAGGAGTAAGACCAGTAGGAGGAGGATGATGATGACAAGTAGGAAAAAAAGGACCAGGAGGTGGACCACTAGGAGGGCTATGACTACCAGAGCCATGAGGACGAGGACAAGAAGAACGAGGCACAGAGAGACCTAACCTATGAAGACTAAGTTTACCAATGCCAGAGGACACCAGGAACAAATAGTCGATGAGGAACAGGAAAAGGAAAAATGGTGCTAGAGATATCAGGGCCAGGGTTAGAATGATCAGGAGGGCCAGGGCGATATGGAACAGGGGGATCTGGACCCACTGGACAAGGACCCGAAGGAACAGAAGGACCAAGGGTAAAAGGAACAGAAGGCCCTGGACCATAATGGTGAGGAGGGCTAGGAGGGCTTGAGCACATCAACCAAGTCCAGAGGGAGGAGGACAACCAGGACCAGGAGTAGCAGACCCAGCAGACAGACAGACTGAAGAAGACCAGTATCAGAGACCAATGGAAACAAGCATTTGCAATGCAATAGGTCTCGCATTCACGCGGGTTTGAGCTATTGGCATTGTAAATGACAATGCCTTTTATTTATGTTCTGGGTTTTAAAATATAAATAAAAGGCATTGTCATTTACAATACTAATAGCTTAAACTCTCGCAAATGCGACACCTATTGCATTGCAATAAAGGGCCTTCTTGACCGCTTGTTAGATTGTAAATATCAGAGGAAGAGACCGGCCTGCGACGTCTTCAAAGTAGTGATAAATAGTGCAGTGAAGAAGATGTGTAAGTGTTGTAAATTACACAGACACAAAGTGTGAAGTGAGAGTTACATATGATCCGAGCTATGAACACTAACAAAGCGCTCCAACACCTTTCGCTCTGTGATTACACTGTCACGGCTCAGGAGGAAGAGTGGGAGGGGGGCTATTTCCTGCCCTCTCCGTGATTTGAGTGTGCAGTGTGGCATTGCGTAATGTCATTGCTATCTTTGGCCTAATAAAAAACACTCAAGCTGTAGTAGGGCCCTGGCTTCACCTCCTGGTGCAGGGCGGGCTGTGCTTTATGGCAGGCATGGAGGGAGGGAGGGATGGTCTTGGTTGCAGCTGTGGCCTCGTACATTGCCCCTGCTATTACTAGTGAGTGAGAGGCGCTGAGGTGGTGGTATTGGTATTGGTGGTGGTGGTATTGGTGGTGGTATTGGTGGTGGTGGTATTGGTGGTGTTGGTATTGGTGGTGGTGGTATTGGTGGTGCTGGTGGTGGTATTGGTGGTGGTGGCATTGGGGGTATTGGTGATGGGGTGGTATTGGTGGTGGTAGTATTGGTGGTGGTGGTATTGGTGGTGGTACTGGTATTGGTGGTGGTGGTATTGGTATTGATGGTGGTGATATTGGTGGTGGTGGTTGTATTGTTGGTGGGGGTGGTATTGGTGGTGGTATTGGTGGTGGTAGTGGTATTGGTGGTGGTGGTATTGGTGGTGGTGGTATTGGT
The DNA here is from genome assembly GCA_963921515.1 of Calotriton arnoldi. Taxonomy (NCBI): domain Eukaryota; kingdom Metazoa; phylum Chordata; class Amphibia; order Caudata; family Salamandridae; genus Calotriton; species Calotriton arnoldi. Next base: position 1,408,369 of record CAWUFW010000458.1, read on the forward strand.
GGTGGTATTGGTGGTATTGGTGGTGGTGGTGGTATTGGTGGTATTGGTGGTGGTATTGGTGGTGGTATTGGTAGTGGTATTGGTGGTAGTGGTGGTATTGGTGGTGGTGGCATTGGTGGTGGTATTGGTGGTGGTGGTGGTATTTGTGGTGGCGGTGCCATTGGTGGTATTGGTGGTGGTGGTATTGGTGGTATTGGTGGTGGTATTGGTGGCAGTGGTGGTATTGGTATTGGTGGTGGTGGCATTGGTGGTGGTGGTATTGGTGGTGGTGGTAGTATTGGTGGTGGTGGTATTGGTAGTGGTGGTATTGGTGGTAGTATTGGTGGTGATGGTGGTATTGGTGGTGGTGGTATTAGTGGTGGTATTGGTGGTGGTATTGGTGGTGGTTATAATGGTGGTGGTATTGGTGGTGGTATTGGTGGTATTGGTATTGGTGGTGGTGGTATTGGTGGTGGTGGTATTGGTGATGGTGGTATTGGTGGTGGTGGTATTGGTGGTGGTGGTATTGGTGGTGGTGGTGGTATTGGTGGTATTGTTGGTGGTATTGGTGGTATTGTTGGTGGTATTGGTAGTGGTGGTATTGGTATTGGCGGTGGTATTGGTGGTGGTGGTATTAGCATTGTTGGTATTGTTGGTGGTATTGGTGGTGGTGGTGGCATTGGTGGTGGTGGCATTGGTGGTATTGGTGGTGGTGGTATTGGTGGTGGTGGTATTGGTGGTGGTGGAATTGGTATTGGTGGTATTTGTAGTGGTGGTATTGGTGGTGGTGGTGGTGGTATTGGTGGTGTTATTGGTGGTATTGGTGGTATTGGAGGTGGTGGTATTGATTTTGGTGGTGGTATTGGTGGTGGTGGTATTGTGGTGGTGGAATTGGTGGTGTTATTGTGTTGGTGGTATTGGTGGTAGTGGTGGAATTGGTAGTATTGATTGTGGTCGTATTGGTATTGGCGGTGGTATTGGTGGTGGTGGTATTGGTGGTGGTGGTATTGGTATTGTTGGTATTGGTGGTGGTTTTGGTAGTGGTTGTATTGGTATTGGCAGTGGTATTGGTGGTGGTATTGGTGGTGGTATTGGTGGTGCTGGTATTCGTGGTGGTGGTGGTATTGGTGGTGGTGGTGGTATTGGTGCTGGTATTGGTGGAGGTGGTATTGGTGGTGGTGGTTTTGGTGGTTTTAAACAGGAAAAGGGGTGAGAGCACACCGCTTCACCCCCCAGCAAGGTTCGCCCCTGGCATTCTGGTAAATGCAGTCTCATGTTGCTTGCTTTGCTAAAGTATTCCGAATGTTTCGCCAGAGTTGGCGCAGATAATTCTGATCTCTAGACACGTGTTTCTGGTTCTTTAACCGTCATCAGTAGAGATTACAGGCTTCAAATTTGGGGTTTGCAGAGTAGGCTGCCAAACATTGCATCAGGTCAAGTACCTCTCACTGGCGCGCGGGTGCTTCTTCCACGAGCTCGTCAGCTCAATGACTCACGGGAGTGCTTTTAAACAGGAAAAGGGGTGGGAGCACACCGCTTCACCCCCCAGCAAGGTTCGCCCCTGGCATTCTGGTAAATGCAGTCTCATGTTGCTTGCTTTGCTAAAGTATTCCGAGTGTTTCGCCAGAGTTGGCGCAGATAGTGCTGATCTCTAGACACGTGTTTCTGGTTCTTTAACCGTCATCAGTAGAGATTACAGGCTTCAAATTTGGGGTTTGCTGAGTAGGCTGCCAAACATTGCATCAGGTCAAGTACCTCTACTGGCGCGCGGGTGCTTCTTCCACGAGCTCGTCAGCTCAATGACTCACAGGAGTGCTTTTAAACAGGAAAAGGGGTGGGAGCACACCGCTTCACTCCCCAGCAAGGTTCGCCCCTGGCATTCTGGTAAATGCAGTCTCATGTTGCTTGCTTTGCTAAAGTATTCCAAGTGTTTCGCCAGAGTTGGCGCAGATAGTGCTGATCTCTAGACACGTGCTTCTGGTTCTTTAACCGTCATCAGTAGAGATTACAGGCTTCAAATTTGGGGTTTGCTGAGTAGGCTGCCAAACATTGCATCAGGTCAAGTACCTCTCACTGGCGCGCGGGTGCTTCTTCCACGAGCTCGTCAGCTCAATGTCTCACGGTAGTGCTTTTAAACAGGAAAAGGGGTGGGAGCACACCGCTTCACCCCCCAGCAAGGTTTGCCCCTGGCATTCTGGTAAATGCAGTCTCATGTTGCTTGCTTTGCTAAAGTATTCCAAGTGTTTCGCCAGAGTTGGCGCAGATAGTGCTGATCTCTAGACACGTGTTTCTGGTTCTTTAACCGTCATCAGTAGAGATGGTATTGGTGGTATTGGTGGTGGTATTGGTGGTGGTATTGGTGTTAGTGGTGGTATTGGTGGTGGTGGCATTGGTGGTGGTATTGGTGGTGGTATTGGTGGTGGCGGTGGCATTGGTGGTATTGGTGGTGGTGGTACTGGTGGTGGTATTGGTGGTATTGGTGGCAGTGGTGATATTGGTATTGGTGGTGGTGGCATTGGTGGTGGTGGTATTGGTGGTGGTGGTAGTATTGGTGGTGGTGGTATTGGTGGTGGTAATATTGGTGGTGATGGTGGTATTGGTGGTGGTGGTATTAGTGGTGGTATTGGTGGTGGTATTGGTGGTGGTGATATTGGTGGTGGTATTGGTGGTATTGGTGGTATTGGAATTGGTGGTGGTGGTATTGGTATTGGTAGTGGTGGTATTGGTGATGGTGGTATTGGTGGTGGTGGTATTGGTGGTGGTATTGGTGGTGGTGGTGGTATTGGTGGTATTGTTGGTGGTATTGGTAGTGGTGGTATTGGTATTGGCGATGGTATTGGTGGTGGTGGTATTAGTATTGTTGGTATTGGTGGTGGTATTGGTGGTGGTGGTGGTGTTATTGGTGGTGGTGGCATTGGTGGTATTGGTGGTGGTGGTGGTATTGGTGGTGCTGGTGGTGCTGGTGGTGCTGGTGGTATTGGTGGTGGTGGTATTGGTGGTGGTGGAATTGGTATTGGTGATATTTGTGGTGGTGGTATTGGTGGTGGTGGTAGTGGGATTGGTGGTGTTATTGGGGGTATTGGTATTGGAGGTGGTGGTATTGATGGTGGTGGTATTGGTATTGTGGTGGTGGTATTGGTGGTGGTATTGTGTTGGTGGTGGTGGTGGTAGTGGTGGTATTGGTGGAATTGTTGGTAGTATTGGTAGTGGTCGTATTGGTATTGGCGGTGGTATTGGTGGTGGTGGTATTGTTGGTGGTGGTATTGGTATTGTTGGTATTGGTGGTGGTTTTGGTAGTGGTTGTATTGGTATTGGCAGTGGTATTGGTGGTGGTATTGGTGGTGGTATTGGTGGTGGTATTGATGGTGGTGGTATTGGTGGTGGTGGTGGTATTGGTGGTGGTGGTGGTATTGGTGCTGGTATTGGTGGAGGTGGTATTGGTGGTGGTGGTATTGGTGTTGGTGGTGTTGTTAATAAAACAGGCTTTTGAAAACAACCTGTCAGGTGGCTTTAGTGCAGATGACATGTAACCCAGATGTGCTGTTGTTAGCTTCAGCCCATTATCACACGATTATGTGCCAACTGGAATTCACATGACTTAATTTGCTAATCATTTCTAAATCCATTTTACTTGGGGGGTTGAAACAATAAGATAATGCCCGGTTAAAGTGATTGAAAGCAGGCGCCCATGTTACGTGGCGGCCATGCTGCTTAAAAAAACAAGCGGTTTCAGCTGAAGCAGCACGTGTCCGGCCTGCAGTAAGAGAAACTCAATAAAAGTAAATAGTGCTTACAGACTAAATAACAGGTCCCGTGTAACAACCGAAGTAAAGGGGCCAGTAACCATGGGAGGTTACAAATGAAGTCAAGGCCTTTCTAAGGAGGGACTAACAAACCTATTAACGAATCCGAAGGCAGCATTTACGAAAGACAATGACACAAGCCAATGAAAAATATGGGCAGAGAGTGGGGGCCGGCTTCTCTCCCATACTCTACTACAGCAGTCTCGCAGAGCGAGCAGTGCATGCGCGCTGCCGCTAGGCTCGACCTAAGAAGGGCCAAAGACAGGAGGGCCATGACCTCAGAGGTCAGATCAAGGAGGACCAAGAGGCCAGAAGTGAATGGACCAGGACTGGGAAAACCCTGACCAGAAAGGTCCACGAGGTATCAGGACCTGGAGATCCTACATTAGAATAGCCAGGAGGGATATAAACTACCAGGAAGTGAAGGCCCAGGACCAGAAGGTCCATGAGGGTCAGTCTTGGGGAGATCCTAAACTAGATTGACAAGGACTATGTGAACCAGGGTGACCTACAACATGGGAACTAGGTCAGAGGGATGAGGAAGACCAAGCCCAAAGGGACTATTACTGGGAGGACCACGATAGAGGGAACAAGGGTCAGATGGACAAGAGTAAGGTGGAACAGGCAAACCATGAGACCCGGAGGACTAGTAGGAGGGCTAGGGAATCTAATGTCAGTGGGACCTACACCAGACTTGTTACATGAGGACTAGACAAAGGAGCAGGAGAACCAGGGGACTAGATAAGCCAGGGAAGCAAGACCAGGATTACTGTTGGATGAGAATTAGAGTGAGCAGAATGAAAAGGTCCAGAGCTGGGAGCCTGTGAAACAGGAGACTCAGGATCTATAGTACTTTGTGCAGGAGTGCATGGGAATGATGACTTGGCAGACCAGAAAGTACAGGGCCAGGAAGTTCTAAAACTAGCACGAACCAGAGGTCAAGGAGCATCAAAATTAGGAAAAGCTAGTATGATTTGTGGTGGACAATTTATTTTAAAACCATGAGGGCAAGAAGCAGGAGGACTAGGGCAAGGAGGATCAGGACCAGATTGACGAGGACTACGAAGATCAATACCTGTAGGACAATGGACAATAGTACCAGGAGACCAGGATAAGCAATACAGGGACTCAGAAGACCAGGTGGACCAATACCAAGGGCACCCAGAAGACCAGAGCAAGGAGGACTAGGTGAACTAAAAGGATCATGACCAGGATGACCAGAAACAGGGCTAAGAGGGCCAAGCAGATCCGGATTTAGGGGAACAAGGCCCGAATTACCAAGTGGAGCAGACCAATCATTACTGGTGGCAGGACCAGGGTAAGGAGGATCAGATGTAGGAATGCCAATCAGAATCTGGAATATTACTCTGGAAGATTAATCTGGAGGACCATAGGCACTGGACAGTGGTGGCAAGGAGGACCAGGACAAAAATGACCAGGCTCAGGAAGACCCAAACAAGGAGAACCTGGATCAAGAGGGCTGTTACCAGTAAGTCTAAGAGCACAAGGAACAGATCCAGGAGGACCAGGACAACCCAAACCAGGAAGACATAGACTAAGCGGGCCCGGACATGAGAGGCCATATGGACCAGGACCTGCTGAACCAGGTATAGGAGGTTCAGGGTGAGGAGAACCAGAAATTAACAGGGCCAGATGGTCCAAAAGCGGGGCAACCAAGAAGGGCCAGGATGGCTTAGGAGTGCCAGAGAGACCATGACTATAGGACCAAGGCCTAGAGTACCTCATTGAGCAGAAAGATCAGGACCTGCGGGTAGCAGGACAAGAGTGAGGAAGATCAGGAGGACCAGAACAGTCAGAGCCAGATGGACTAGGAGGACTGGACCTGGATATCTATGAGGATCAGGACCAAAATGAAGATGCTCAGAAGGACCCAAACAGAACCAGGACGAAAAGGGTCCAGACCACTGGGTGCAGTGCCAGAATGATCACGAGGACAAGGTACAAGGCTAGGAAGACCAGGATGATCTAAACCAGGAAGGCAAGGGCTAAGAGGGCAAGGCCTAAGAGGAACAGAACACAAGAGACCAGGTGGACTAAGGGGACCAAGAGGACCAGGAACTGATGTTCTAGAAATAGAATAAGCAGGGTAAGAAGGATCAGGATTACTAGGTTAAGGGGATGAGGGTCGGGAGCATCAGGAAGGACAAGGAAGACCTAAGAGAAGGGGACCTGGAAGGAACAGGATGGCCAAAAGGACCATAACCAAGAGGATTAAGCATACACAGACCCCAAAAAGGAGGAAAAGAAACAAAAGGACCAAGTCTAGTGGCCACAAAACCAGAAAGAGAACACAGACTGTGAGGACCAGGATTAGGAAGACCATTGCTAGGCAAACCACATTGAGAGAGAGGAACACTGGAAGAACCTGGCCGAGAGAATCAGAAGGAGATGGCCAAGCAACCAGAGCCAGCAGGAAAACAGCTAAGAGGACCAGGGCAAGGAGGACCAATGGGACCACAACCAAGGGGAAAAAGGAAGATCAAGTCACAGAGGCCTAGGATTATCAGGACCTGGCATTCAAGAACAAGGAGGGCCAGATTAAAGAGGAAAAGCAGGACCAGGACAAGGAGGGCCAGGATGCCAGGAGTCAGGATGACCACACTAGGTGGCTAAGAACAGGATGACCTAAACAAAGAGGATCAGGACTAAGTGGACAAGTTGGTGCAGAAATAGAAGGTCAAGGAGCAGGAGGCCCAGGGCCAAGGGTATCACGACAGGTTGGAGGAGGACCAGGAGCAGTAGTCAGGGCAGGAGCAGATAAACTGTGGCCATTAAGACCAGGAACTAGATGGGGGAGGATTAGATGGATTAGGGGTGTGAAACAGAGCTAGAAGGACCAGAGGGGTCACAACCAAGGGGATCAGGACCTGAAGTTCGAAGTGGAGCAGGAGGAGTGGGAAGTAGGGTACCAGGGCCAGGTTGGCACGGGTCAGTGGTACCATGACAACTAGAGCCACATGGACCTATGGGAGCAGATCAGGTGGAAAATCATCAAGAAGAATCAGGATGACCTAAACCAGAATAGGAGTACCAGATCTAGGAGATTCAGGACAACAAGATTAGGTGAAATAGGACCCAGCAGATCAGCAGGATCAAAGTGAGGATCAGTAAGACCAAGATCAGGAGGCCCAGGAATGGTTAATACAAGTAAGGGCATGGAGCAGGGCCAGGAAGACGAGGGTCAGGAAAGACTAGAATTAGGAGCACCAGATTCAGGAAACCAGTAAAAGGGTGACGAGTACTAGTTGGACCAGGACTAGGATGAAGATCAGGAAGACCCAAAAAAAAACAGTAAAAGAGAACTTGAAACAGGACTAGAAGGAGGACCAACACCAGAAGACACAGAAGGACCTGGCAGAGAAGGAAAAAGACCGGCAGCAGGAGGATATCTCATCCTGCATCACATGTATAAGGATGTCCCTTTTTATAAACAGTTCTTATTTATGCTTCTCGGCTATGCTGTCAGCCCCCAGAAACCTCCACTTATTTTTAGTCCACGTATAAGCTGGTAATTATTTACTGGAAAATCAGTGCATGCAAAAGGATAAAAGCCAGGACTGTAAAACTTTGCCTCTGAGTAATGGCAGGCACTGTCTGATGCAGGCACAGTAGTCTGAGGGTGGATCTGAGGGCAGAAGGACTGAAACGTGGCAGACAGTGGCAGTCGGCACTGGTAAGAATGGTGGGGAGCGGTGGGGTGAGGTCGGGGAAGTTGTCATACGACGGGATAAGTTAAATTAAAAAAAAAAACACGTACCTTGCGCTCGCCGCTTTGCCGACTCGGATTCTGTTTATGTTTCTGGGAGTGCATATACTCTCTACAAGGTATTGATGCACAAGTTTATAAATCACTGTACAATCATAACTCATAAGTGGAGGTAATATACTTGTATTTTTCTTGCCAAACACACCACGGAAACGTTCATACCAAGGTGGTAAAGTGATCACACAACACATTAATGTGTTGCTATTCCTGCTAAGGATATAGAAGGATGACTCTTAAATTGATCACATGCTATGGAACAACGGTTTTGACAACAATCGTAATTTAACTGCATTGTTTTAGCTGCCCAATCAATGTTGAAAGTTATGTAATGTCAAGCAGTAAAGATATGTGAACAAATATAAAAATGTGGCAATATGATTATAGAGGATAATAGAAAACTTAACCTTACATATTTTTGTGTATTCAATTAGTAGAAAACTCTGTCCTGAAGAAGGTGATCAATCAGCATTTCACCGAAACGCTGCATCGACTTTTATGTAGTTTTCTGGTTTCTTACCATTGTTGATGAAATTTGTTGTATGTATTAGGTGAAAAGGATTTTTTAATGACATTTTTAAATATTTGCCAATTATGTTTTTTTAAAAGAATTATGAATAAAATCGATTTTGTACATTTTACAAATATTGTGTTGGGATTATTGTCTGGTTGATTGTCAAGTGTCACTGTAATAACCTGGAAAGGGAAGATTGGGCTTGTCATTGAGCATTATATTCACAGTGGATAGTCCTGCCTTTTCATTTTTTAGGTTTCATTTTTTAGGTTTTACACATTTAGATTACAGCATTTGATCCACATATTTCCACTAGGGACTTGTTGTTTGTTGACTCTAGTTACCCTGTCCCTATTTTGAATAATAGGGTGGCTCTTTTTGTTGTGTTTGAAGCAGTGGATACCAACACTTACTTTAAAAGGAGATATATTTAATTAGAGCAACTAAAATGTTTTCATGATGGTTCCCAAAGCAAACCAGGTAGTAGACTTGAAAACAAAATGGAACCTTCAACTGCCCTACCCTCCTCAGGAACTCTTCTCTTAATGACAGGGGGTCCGATTCACAAAAGTAATCTCAGACAAAATCCTAACTTTACGACTTTCGGTATTCACAAAGGGCATTTAGGAGTAGTAAAGTTAGGATTTTGTCTCAGTTAAACTTAAGTTTTACTTAAGTTAAGCTTAAGACCAAAACTTAAGTTTAACTGAGACAAAATCCTAACTTTACTACTCCTAAATGCCCTTTGTGAATACCGAAAGTCGTAATGTTAGGATTTTGTCTCAGATTACTTTTGTGAATCGGGCCCAGGGGTTTGTAGAAATAGAGCAAACTTAATGTCCATGTAGTTTCCTGAATGTACTGAATCCAACAGTCCTGAAAGAATCTTTTCTTGAACATCCAACGAAGCCCTTTTCATTTGCACAACATATAGGTACTGAAGACTGGTGTTAATGACCAATTTCAGAACTGACAAAGGGGCATATCATCAAGGCGGCGCAATAAAATTATCGCCGCTTTTGCTTCCGTTTTCGGCCGAAAAGCGGCGATAATTTTATCGCCTTATCAGCAAGGTCACGCTATCGCGTGAATCCTTGCCGTAGCGCCTCTTTCCCTTAACACCCAGCTTTGCATCTCTAATGAGATGCAAAGTGGGCGTACCTTGCCAAACTTACGTGGAGAATGTCGCTAAACGACATTTCTCCAATTAACAAGGGAATCGCTAACCTGCTTAGCGATAATGAAGGAAGCGCTAACCGCGCTCAACGCAGGTTTCTGTACACCTGCTTTTAATCTGATTTAGCCATGTAATCCAATGGGAGGTGGATTACATGGCTAAGTCCACCCTGCCCTATCAGCAAGGTATCGCCTGTCGCAGTGCGATTATCGCCGGTTTTCCAGCGATAATCACACTGTTTTGTAGCTAACGCTTGGATTTCTATCGCTTTGGAGATATGCGTTGCTGATAGCACGCTATCTCCGCGATAGAATCCAGCGATAGCCGGCGATAATTATCCTAGCGCTAAGTGCACTTAGCGATAATTATCGCCGGTTGTTGCTGATATGCCCCTTAATTTCTTCACTCGACAACGCAGCTTCTTCACTTGTCGAGGAATCTAACTTTCACTGGCTGTTGTCTGCTATGGGATTACTGATGCTTGATTCTAGGATTAGTCCCTCACAAAATGACCTCACCTTCCACAGTACATAATAAATTCTGTTATGTTTGCTTTCTTTTTCTTCTTTTGAGATAGGACTTTTTACCCTGCTCATCTGTATAGGTTCAGGAACTTCTGAATATCTATTCCCCTCTAGCTTTGGATGTACGACTCATACCTTAGTTTCTGCTTTAGTTTTCTGATTGCACCACTAAGACTATCAGCTCTAAACACATATGAGCCTGCTTCACAAAGGGAAACTTACATGTTCGTGTAAGTTTACGTTTTTTCAGGATTCCCAAAACTGCATTTTAAAAGTAAGTTCACAAGTGCGGAGACTCAGCAGTTGGGGCGGAGAACTCCACACATAAAAAAGATAGGCCTGTCCTATCTTTTTATGAGCGGAGTTCTCTGCTCCAACGACAAAGGTTCTGTGTTTAGAGAATCGGAAGGTAAAGCCACTTGACTAGCTTCTTTCTTTTCAGTTTTTTGCATAACGCCTATTTCTCGTTTGACTGTAATTAAGTCTCCGATCACGGAGTTACATTCCAAAAACGAATAATGGAGTAATACAGGCCATAGCTCCACCTGATGTACGTAGAGTTAGCTTTCCGTCAATGCAATCAAGGCAGTTGAACCTCCACATCTGAGGTGGCAGAAAAAAATATAAACAACTAAACTCTGGCCAAAACAACCATTACAGTGACTCAAACAAGCTCTCTGTTCCTCCAAGGTGTGGATCTCTATCTGGCACTTCTAGATGAAGAGTAACAGAATCCCTTACAAAATCGAAGGCATTTTTTTCAATAAGCACAATGTCATATTGCAAGGTAGCCATTAATCTAGTCTGGCTGCATGTTTCATATCATATACATACCCAGGTTATGTTAACATAGCCCCCCAACACCCGAAGTAAGTTTATGAACTTACATTTTTATTAAAACTTAATCTTCACATTAACATATTATTTTTTTAATGGTAAATCACATTTGTAATGTCTAAATGTTTTAAACAAGTAAGATACACTATTTAATACTCTCTTGCAGCTAGGACATAGATCAGGGACCCTTAAATTCAGATGTATGTTTTCATTTTCTAAACATGAACAAAGTAAAACTAAAAATTACCACATATGTGAATTATAAAACTTCTAAATATTATTTTTCTTTATATATTAAAATATCAGCAAAACATTTACAATCCTATATAGGCAACCTTATATAGTTTAAAAATGTTTTTTTATTTTACTAGTGCCAAAATCACAAAGAACCAATGATATTCAATGGAAGCATTAGACTAGGACCTAGGTGCCACATCAGGCCAACCATGATGAAACCCTGAAGTGGATTGGCCCAAGTGAAAGTATGGAAGTTAAAAACTTTAAGAAAAAATCTAAGTCCCAACTTTTCGGGCTTCTTTGAGTAGTTCATCAGGGTCACTTCTAAGGATGTCAGGGACAAAACATATGGGTCAGGGTTTACTCCAGCCGAGTTCATCATCTTGGACTAGTCCTGGTCCAGCTGCAACTGGTCCCTTCAGGAAGAAGTATTTTTACTTATGTTTATGTCCCTGTACCCATACAGGAGATCATTCTACTGACCCTGGGTGTCCACTTCTTTTTCATGGGTACAAAAGGGAGCAAGTACACTCCTTGAAGGCTTTTCTCAGTTCACAGCAGTAGACCCAGTACTCTTCTGTTCTTCCCCAGGTTGAGAAAGTGCTCAGAGGAGGTGCCTTGGAGTGCCATCTTAATTCCTGACTCCAGCTAGAGGTTGTGGACTTCAGAGTCTACATTTAGTCTAGCTCTTAGATAACCAATGGAGTGAAAGTTCCAGGGGCAATACTACCCTCTTACTCAGTTGTTCCTGTTAACTTTACCACAGACAGTCACAAAATGGCATGGACCTGTATGAAAATGAACAGTGTCCACACACAAGTAGCACTAAAATCAAGACAGAAGCAGGACCTGCACCTACAACAAACCAGAAGACATAGGTCTATTAAGACATATGGTCGGGACTCTTAGCACTAGTCAGAGATGCACAAGAATGTTTCTGGAATCCTGTTTCATCCCTTTCAAGCGTGGCAAGCTACTGTATATGGCTCAAATAGACCTGTCTGGCAGGATTTAACAGTGTGGTGCTCTGCTGAGCTCAAAAAAAGCAATCTCTGCCCTTTCAGGTCAAATTGTAATTCACAGTAATCTATTGTGTAGCTCCTGGAAGGACTTTCACACCTCATTCATACTTCATTCAGACCATCTAGATGCTGTAGAGTTAATGCAAATTAGCCTCCAATAGCTTCAGGCAGGGAAAGATAATTTTATAAAAGTAACTTTTAAACAATATTTATTAAAAATCCTACTTTATCATAAAATTGGAATTTTATTAAATATTGAAACAAGCAGACTAATTTTTGTACTGGGTGGTCAGAACTCAGCATAGTACAATTAATTATTTAATTGTTATTGTAGTTTTCCCACAGGACAGCCAGGGCCTTCCACAGTGAAAATAGCGTTTGGGGGCATGCGACTACAGGGACATGCTAATATTACTTCTCTTCCAGGGGATCCTCATCAATAGTCATAAGCACATAAATATTCCCGCCCATGCGCGGGACCCCAGAAACATATAAAACATATATGTGGAAACCATATATGTAGCTCTATATATATATCCATATATATATATATAACAATAAAAACAGAATGCAGCCTTCCATATACTAGAAACGCTGAGCAATGTTGTAAGAATTTCCCTTGCACATAAATACAATTCCAATAAAGCAGGGAGAAAGAAAACACATTTGAAAACTGCTTTAATGCACAGCAGAAAACATAATCCTGCAAAGAGGAATAAAAGAACATTGCCAGCACATAGGCTGCATTTGTAGAAACATCAGTGTAGAAAGCTGAAAAGCTAACCCACAGAAACACACAGAATAAACTGGCACCGTGCCTTTAAGGCAGCCATGACCCCTAGCTTCCCATCATGCCTCAGGGGTGACAGTTAGGTCAGTTGTTCTTTCCGGCTCCTTCTGTCAGGACCCTGGTAACTTCAGCTCTCAGTTTGTTTCTGATTTCTGTCAGAAATTACTTCTTTTTTTTTGTCAAAAACATTTTACTTCGACGTCTTTTTGTTGTTGAAGTACCTTTCTACTATTTTTGAGAGAGTTGAGCATTATTTTTCAGTCAAAAATGCCCTCTCTCTTTGTCTCTTACCCTTCCTGTGGCAAGAAGAAGGCTAAAACAGACTCCCATCCTGTCTGTATTCTCTGCCTGCCTTCTGATCATGCTCCCAAGACCTGCCAGCATTGCCAGTCGCTGTCCAATAGAACTCTGAAGGACAGAGAGAGGATTCGCCTCTATGGGCTAGCTGAGAAGGGGAAAACACCTTCAAGAGGCAGGTCTCCGATGAAGAAGAGGAAAGAGAGAGCCACCACTCCATCTAGAAGTAAGGTTCCAGTCTGCTCTCCATCGGCGTCGGGCTCGGCGCCACAAATACCTTCATCTGCAACGAAAACGTCGACGAGAAGACCATCGAAGGCGGGCTCGCCATCGAGAGAACACCGGTCGTCGACGAAGACTACAGGTACGTCGAATCCTCCGCCGTCGTCAACCCGGCGACGATCGGCGTCGAGGAGTCGCTCTCCGTTGGTGCGGGCTCGCCCAACGTCGAGAGATGGATCTCCGTCGTCGCCATCTGCTCGGCGTTCGACGTGGAGACATGCTCCGCCGTCGCCGGGTTATCGGCGACCGGCGTCGAAGCAGGCGTCTCCGTTACCGTCAACCGGGCGGCGGTCAACGTCGAGACGTGCCTCGTCACCAGAGGCAAGGCACCCATCGCCTCCGTTGTCGTCATCCAGGCGACGTTCAACGTCGAGGGCTCGATCTTCGCCGACGACGAGGAAAGATTCGTCGTCGAGACTTAGGGTAAAATACACTAGGCGTCATTCGACGTCGAAACGGCGGTCTCCATCGACGGCGAGAAGTGCCCCGATCTCGACTCCGCTGGCTTCCAGTAGACGATCAGCGTCGAGAGAGAGATCTGAAAGGCATAAAGACACGACGTCGAGAAGGATTTCTCTGTTGTTTCATACTTCGTCTCCTGCATGCTCAACGTCGAAGACGAAGTCTGTGGGCTCCAGGTGTTCGACGTCACATCATACAACGTCGAAGCACACAGAGAGGTCAACGTCAAGGAGAGATTTACCAGTGATGGTGACGCAGAGTCGGTCAACGTCGAGACACTCTCCATCGACGTCGCATCGTTCATCAAGACGCCGATCACGCTCCAGAAGTCGCAGAACCCCCTCTCATTCTATTAGGAGCTCCCCCCAGACGCTCTCGACGTCACGCAGTTCTGCTCATTCTCCTGAGCATCCAAGAACATCTCAAAGAGACTCTCCAAGGAGACAGCGATCTCCTTCCATTCATCTTTCGCCCAGATGGCTTCAACCTCTCCATCACTGGCAGAAAGAACACTCTGGTCATGCTCAGCGGCCTACGGGCTATTCCAGTCCACTGCACAGATCCCCGTTACAGCGTCTAGTGCAGGAAGTGGACAGGTCTCCCACTACTCGGACCAGAGAACACAGAGGCAGATCTCCTGAGCATAGGTCAACTCATGCTCATCACAAGAGACGGAGAACACCATCTTTGTCCTCGTCTTCGACACGCTCATCCAAAAGGGACTACTCGCCTACCCTTACGGATAACCCTCCTTCTAGAGTGTCACCCATCGATGATGTTAACACCTTTCACGATGTCCTCGCTAGAGGAGCACAAAAGCTTAGCATAGCCATGTCAGCTCCTCAGACCACCACTTCCATCATTTTCGAAACTCTCCATCTGAGATCTGCGGCTAGACCATTACTTCCTCTAGTCCCTGGTATCATTGAACCGGTAATGGACATCTTCCTCACCCCACCATCGGCTAAAGCAGCTCCGGCTCGGATCCTGAAAAAATATAAACCTGCTACATCGGATCCCCTTTTTCTGAAATCTGATCCACCACCGGACTCTGTCATCATCGCAGCGGCAAAGAAGACACATGCGGTGGCTTCTTCCTCCTCAGCCCCTCCAGATATAGAAAGTAGAGCCCAGGATTCTTGGGGGAGAAAGGCCTGCAGCTCTGCAGCATCTTCTCTTAAGGTATCTAGCGCTGCTGCCCTGCTGGGCAGGTATGACAGGTCCTTATGGGATTCGCTGGAGCGTTTTAAAGACAAACTCCCAAAGGAGGATCAGCAAGACTTCTCAGAGATTCTCCAAGAAGGGGCACTGGTGGTCAACCAAGTAATCAGCACAGCAGCGGATGGGGTTTCTTTGGCTGCACACTCGTATGCACATGGTATATGTGCACGGAGGTCTTCCTGGTTGCGCCTGACAGCTTTGAAACCGGAAGCACAACAACGTATTTTGAATCTTCCGTTTTCTGGAAACTCCCTTTTGGGTCACACACTGATGAGGAAATGGCCAGAATGAAGGCCGAGTTGGACACATTAAAGGCTGTGGGCCTTGAGAAGAAAAAGGAGTTCAAACGACGCTACAGGCCCTACAATCGTAAAAATTACCAACAGAGGGTTCATACCCCTCAATGGTCGCAAAACAAAAACAAATCCCAATATCAAGGCCGTCGTTCCTCGAGAGGAAGAGGAGGACATGAACAGCAGTCCTCTTCCACAGCAAAAACTCAAGGAAAGCAATGATTTTCTGCTTCCTCTAGCACCGTTGCACACACGTTGAGGAAGTATTTCAAATTGCATACAGGAGTGGCGCAACATCACCAAAGACCAGTGGGTGCTAAATATAATGAGCAATGGATACGCGCTACGTTTTTGCGCGCCCCCAAGAGACGTTCCTCCGGTAAGGTCACGTCCTCAACACCTGGAGCTGCTGCGTCAGGAAGTGTCGACTCTTCTGAAGAAACTAGCCATAGAAGAGGTCCATCCTGCACAGAGAGGAAAGGGAGTCTACTCCAGATACTTCCTTGTTCCGAAAAAAGACCAACCAAACAAGTTCAGACCTATTCTAGATCTACGAACTCTGAACAAGTTCATCCGAAAGGAGAAGTTTCGAATGTTGGCGCTCCATCAAATATTTCCACATCTGAGGAAAGGAGATTGGATGTGTTCGGTGGATCTCCAAGATGCGTACTTTCACATTCCAATTACCCCAAGGCATCGCAAGTTCCTGCGATTCATGGTAGGCGCGTAGCATTACCAGTTCAGAGCCTTACCATTCGGCCTCAAATCTGCACCAAGGGTATTCACGAAATGCATGGTAGTGGTGGCGGCAGCATTACATCGCCAAGGCCTGTTTGTGTATCCATACCTGGACGACTGGCTGTTGAAGGGACCATCTCCTCACATGGTGCAGAATCACCTTCACATCTGCCTGGACGCTTGGGCCTTCATGTGAACGTGGAAAAATCAGTTCATCAGCCCACTCAATCGCTCCACTATCTGGGCGCCACCCTGGACTCAGGCCTAGGAAAAGTGTTTCCTTCGGAGGAGAGACTGTTATCAATGAGAAACAAATGCAACATCATCCTTCAAGCACATCAACCATCAGTAAGGCAAGTGGCGTCTCTACTGGGGTCGATGGCCTCTTGCATTTTTCTCATACCCATCTCCAGATTGAGAATGAGACCATTGCAGCAGGATCTGGAGGACAAATGGGACCAATCCTCGGGTCATTGGGACGACCGAATTCTCCTCTCTCAAGCAGCGAAGAAGTCCATTCTCTGGTGGATTCAGCCAAAGAATCTTCTAGTGGGAGTCCCATTCCGTCAACCTCTGCCAAAACAATCCCTGATCACGGACGCGTCTCTTCAGGGATGGGGAGCGCATCTGGGTCAACTGCAGACTCAGGGCAGATGGACCAGCAAGGAACAGACCTATCATATCAACATGCTAGAACTGCGGGCGGTTCATTTGGCCCTCAAGGCATTCCATCCGTCGATTCAGTCTGAGTCGATTCTGATACAAACGGACAGTACAACCACCATGTATTACTTAAATAAACAAGGTGGAACACGCTCTCGCCCTCTGTCTCTGGAATCTCAGGCGATCTGGCACTGGCTGCTGGCCAGGAACCTCTCAATCATGGCAGTGCATCTGCCAGGAGAGCAGAACGTGCGAGCAGACGCCCTCAGTCGACACTTCGAAGAACAAGAAGACTGGGTGCTCAACGACGAAGTGGTGGCGGACATTTTTCATCAATGGGGTCATCCATCCATCGACCTCTTTGCAGATGATCGAAACAGAAAATGCCACGCCTTCGCGTCCAGATTTTACCGACCAGGAACGAGAGGGAATGCTCTTTTGATAGACTGGTCCGGGACGTTTGCATACGCTTTTCCGCCTCTTCCTCTCATCCCGAAGGTGGTGACCAAGCTCATCCGATCCAGGATGAAGATGATCCTCATAGCACCGGACTGGCCACGCCAATGGTGGTATCTGGACCTGTTGCAGCTCTCGATCTGTCCGCATCATAGACTCCCGTGCAGGCCGGACCTTCTGACCAAAATGGGAGGGAAGATTCTGCACCCCAGCCTTCCCTCGCTGAGCTTGGCAGCATGGCTCCTGAGATCCTGCAGTACGGACATTTGAACCTCCCTCAGGACTGCATGGACATTTTGAGGGAGTCAAAGAGACCATCCACAAGAGCCTCTTACTCTTTTAAATGGAAAAGATTTTACTTGTGGTGTATGCGTAATGGTTGGAGTCCAGTTAGCGGGCAAGAAGAGGTAATCTTGCCGTATCTGCTCTACTTGGCCAAATCTGGTTTGAAATACACGTCCATAAAAGTGCATTTGGCGGCCATCACAGCAAATAGAAAATCACCTGACCAACCTTCTTTCTTTCAACTTCAGGTGGTCAAGGACTTCCTTCATGGGTTGAAGAAGGTTTATCCCCCTGTCCGACCTCCTTCTCCGCCTTGGGAGTTGAATCTAGTTTTGTCAAAATTGATGGGTCCTCCTTTCGAACCCATTCATAAGGCCACATTACAACACCTTACATGGAAAGTAGCTTTTCTGGTGGCTATTACATCAGCACGCAGAGTGAGTGAAATCCAAGCACTCTGTTCTAAGGAACCGTATACGGTTTTCCATCGCAATAGGGTGGTTTTGAGAACTCATCCATCCTTCCTTCCCAAAGTAGTGACTGACTTCCATGTCAATCAGACAATTTCTCTCCCCTCTTTCTTTACAAATCCTGCTACACCAGCAGAAAGGTCTCTTCACTCATTAGACCTCAAGAGGGTTCTCAAATTCTATTTGGAGGGAACAAAGTCCATTAGAAAGGCTGACCAATTGTTTGTAAACTACGGCTCTGTTAGGACAGGCTTTCCAGCCTCCAAACGATCCATTTCAAGGTGGATAGTGTCTTGTATTAAATTGGCTTACCAATTAGCAAACAAGCCTTTGTTAGCCTCCCCTAAATCTCACTCTACTAGGGGCAAGGCTGCTACAATAGCTTTCTTACACAATGTACCGATGGCCGAGATTTGCAAGGCTGCAACTTGGAAATCGGTCCATACGTTTACCAGGCATTACTGTCTGGATTCTGACTCCAGAGCGGATACCCAAGTAGGCCAGGGCTCCTTGAGGAATCTGTTCCAATGCTAGCTTGATTGGAGTCTTTGTAATGGTTTTTTCTTAAAATGTATCTTTATTGTACTCTGGTCCCTTGCCCGCAGGATGAGGGGATGGGCTTGCTATTCTATTCATGTGCTTATGACTATTGATGAGGATCCCCTGGAAGAGAAGGATAAGTTACTTACCTGTAATCCTAGTTCTCTTCCAGGGGTATCCTCATCAAAGTCATAAGCAACCCACCCGCCTCCCCGAGCAAGTGATCAAGATACATGTCATCTCTTTGTGCCATGGCCTTCGGGTCTCCGCAAAGAACAACTGACCTAACTGTCACCCCTGAGGCATGATGGGAAGCTAGGGGTCATGGCTGCCTTAAAGGCACCGTGCCAGTTTATTTTGTGTGTTTCTGTGGGTTAGCTGTTCAGCTTTCTACACTGATGTTTCTACAATGCAGCCTATGTGCTGGCAATGTTCTTTTATTCCTCTTTGCAGGATTATGTTTTCTGCTGTGCATTAAAGCAGTTTTCAAATGTGTTTTCTTTCTCCCTGCTTTATTGGAATTGTATTTATGTGCAAGGGAAATTCTTACAACATTGCTCAGCGTTTCTAGTATATGGAAGGCTGCATTGTGTTTTTATTGTTATATATATATATATGGATATATATATATAGAGCTACATATATGGTTTCCACATATATGTTTTATATGTTTCCGGGGTCCCGCGCATGGGCGGGAATATTCATGTGCTTATGACTTTGATGAGGATACCTCTGGAAGAGAACTAGGATTACAGGTAAGTAACTTATCCATTTCTGCACGGCTTACTTCTAAATACTATGCAACCTGCCATGTGGTCTACAAGGCCTACATAGGGTTGACTTACTGATATTTAAAAAGATGATTTTACTCTGTCAAAAAGGTTATTTTGACAGGTGGGGCTGCAAGTTTAAACTGCAGCAGTCAGGCTATACTGGTTGGCCTAAAGCCATGTGTTCCTGGTCACCTGAGTGTATGCCACAGCAAGTGCTGCAGGCAACAGGTGATATTTAACTTACCATGCCATTGTGCCATTTCTACCTAATCCACTATGGTCTTACAAGAAAGCGAAAAATAAAATTTAGGTTTTAGAGAATTTCCACATTTTAGGGGTCAGACCAAATACACTGGGCACAGGACTGCAGTGCCCCATATGCATAGTCAAGGAAATTCCAATACAAATCTAAAAAAATGGGGTTCAACATGAAAAAAGGGACATTTTCTAACATGGAGCATAGCCACTTTACTCCTGTTTACCAGGGGCATAGTGCACAGATAATAAAAGCCCTATAATAGTGCTCAGAAGAAGCAAAATGGGTGACCATGCAGAAAAGGGTGGTTTGCTTAACAGTAGACACATTTTTGGACATTTATTAAACACAAAGTATTTTGATATACGCAATATAGGCTTAAAAAAATAGAAACTCATATAAAAAGTGGGTAAATTAAATCTTTCTCTAGGAAAAATGGGTAAAAAAAAACAAAGGATGAGAGTAGAGTGGGGCTGGGCCAAATATTCAGTGTCTTATCACAGTCTACTTTTGCCATATCCCTCCAGGCAGAGTCCTTGCCTTCCCAACACGTGTAGCTTTATCCTCCTCAGAAGGCTCTTGGAGTAAGTAAACCTCTCTGTAACGCAGACATGGCAGACTGCATGCTATCTAGGATCATGATTACTTGTGTCAGTTGTTGACTGACACTCTTTGTAGCATCCAACAAGGCCATCTGCCATACCAGGAGGCTTTTTAAAACTTCAACATCAGTGCTGGGTTGAGGGGGCAGGTGTAGAGGTGCCTGGGGCAAAGAGACCTCAGCCCTTTTCTGCGAAATGGGTATTCACCACTGGGTGTGGCCTACTTTCTGAGGGCACAGGAGTGAGGATGCTGATGGTAGATGTGTTCTGGCAGACACAGGAACAGATTGAAAAGACTGAGATATTTTCTCCACCACCACGAGGGGCTGGCCCAAGTTCGAGAACTCAGTCTGTTGATGCCATGGCCTCCTAGCTGGCCCGTTTCACCCTCAGTACCGCAGGTTCCTCCAGTGACAGGAGCTCTACCCTCTATCTCCAATCTGCTCTCCTATTGCTCCCCAGACGCTAGGCCACTGCCTCCTTCGCTAGCTCCAGAAGAAGCTGAAAGCACACACATGCACACATCTGTTATAGACTACAGAGGACAATGAAGTAATGAAGACATATCAAAGACATACAATCCAATTTTTTACATATATGATTTCTATTTTAAAGCCACACGAATAAACAGTATTAAGGGCCTAAATATGATTTTTGAATACTGCTTGCTGATTCACAAATGCCAAATATGTTCTGCTACCCTTATACGTTTTTTAAATTCTATTGCACCTAAATTATTTTTGAGGGGATATGTATGGGAGTAAGCCAGCTAAAACTATGTATAGAAGGCCATAAATTGTGATATTATTTTAGGTTTGTACACCTTAACCTTGCTAACGTGGAGTAAAGTGGCCCTTTAAACATTGTTATATGGCCTCATTCCTGATTGACACATTTAACTTGCTGATAAGTCCCTAATATATGGTTGTGAAAATGAGGCCAAGGCATGGAAGTCAAAAGCCAATTATGGGTGGCAGCACCTATTGTAGCATTGTTGAAAAAATTAATTATACTTTGTGGTGGTGAACCTCCCGCTTTGAAGAACAATGACAAAACTTGTAATACTGAACCCGCATAATCATTAAATTATTGTGAGCTAAACACCCTGGTAGGAATGGCAGTGAGCAGACAGGCTTAACTTAAGGCAATGCATACATTATTTATGCAGTACCAAAACAGTATTAAGTCAAATCTAAATTCTTCAAAAATACAAAGCAATTTTTATTAAGTAGATTACAGTTTAATGAACAAATGAGACTAAAATAAAAAGAAATCAAACAATTAGAAGTGGAGATATGAGATATGAATTTTTGAAGTTTTAGTCTATATAGCCCTAAAAGGGGCAAAGTGCCAATTAGACTGGGGCAAAAGTGCAATTTGAGGCTGATTGAGATGCAGCAGGTAAGAGCGATTGGGCGAGGTGGGGGAGGTGGGAGTCGCCAGAGGACGAGGAGGGAAAATTAAATGTAAAAAAACAAAACACTTACCTTGCCCTCGTAAGTGTTTTTCTTTTTTTCACCCCACCGGGCTTCTCAATCATTTGTTACAACCACAAAGATCGCATTGGTGGTGGATTAGCTAACAAACACAAAAACGATCTGTGCTTAACTCCCTTCCACAACACCAAATACCCTACCTTTGAAGTTTAGCTCTCATCCAAAGGTCCCAACCCCATCAAATTTCATGTACTCTATCACCCTCCTGGTGAAAAAACGCAAATCTTTGAAGACATAGCAGACATAATAACGCAAAACTCATTAAAAGGCAGCACAGATGTTATATAGAAGACCTAAACCTGCACCTGAATAATGCCAAAGATCCAATAGTACAAGCCCTATCCACCCTTCTTTTTTTTTCTTTAACCCTTTCCGTGCTCATGACAAGCTCAGCTCGTCATGCTGCGCGGTAGCGCTGTGCGCATGACGAGCTGAGCTCGTCACGACCCCACCCGCGATCGGAATGTCCAGCATACGAGCGGAATTCCGATCGCGGTCAAGGGGTTAAAGTTTTATTGTTATCATAACGAACAGCAGAGTGAATACATTATGGCGCCTACAACCCTGATAGGGGCCAGCTGCATATCCATGATGAATAAGACAAAGTTCACAGTACTAATGATACACAGCAAGAGGCCTACAACCACGTTGGGCTGACCCCTATCCACCCTTCTTGAAGCAAGAGATCTCACCCAACACTACAATAAACAAACTCATAACAAGGACTCTACCCTTGATGCAATCATCTCTAAGCATAACACCTTAGCCTTCCGTTCTATCCTACCCACCGACTGGACTGACCACCACCTAATTATTTTTGATCTCAATGCCATTCAACCTAAGACCCACCCCCAAATTACCCTGCCCAAGCACTGGACAAGGATCATACATCGAATCCCCCAGGCAGAGTTAAAAGCACTAGTCCGTTCTCAAAATCGAACTCCTCCTAACCTCACCTCCGCTGATGACCTCACCACCCACTACAACACGAAAATGGCAGAACTCCTTGACTCAGTCGCCCCTTTGAAACTCAAGAAATCCCTTCCAGATCTTGGTTTAATTAAGAACTTAACAAAGAGAGGCAACAACCCGGATTGGCTGAAAGAAACTGGATAAATACAAAAATAACCTGGTTAGACAAAACACTTTTAGTAACTTGTATTAAGCGGGTATTCTATACTCCTAGGTATGGCTATGTTAAATTGTCTAATCATGCCTATCTCATAGTGTTCTTAAAAGAGTTTTTGTTTAAACACTTTTATCAACCATCTGAGAATAATCTCACACCCAACAAAGAAAAAATGTGGGAGAAGTCAGAAAGTGCCTCACGGGGGGCGTGGTCTCGCTACGCATGGAGTGAGACTCACGCCGAAGGAGCTCCGGCCGGCCGCTGCCTTCTGAAGCCTTTATTGCTGCGTCAGGGCATTACCGGCGACGCTGTCTGGAGCATCTGGGCATCGGAGGCGACGGGGAATCCTCTGCCTGTTCGGCGTGCCTCCTCGACTGCTGGTGGTGGTGTTTCTGGCGGCTTTGGTGTCGGGGCCCTACCCGGGTGCTCGCGGCCGCCATTTTGAATCTCGCGAATCCCGGAGAGCACCCGGCGAGCGAAGGCCTTTCTCCAACTCGCAGCGGCACTCTGGGGAGCTTCGCCGGATCACCTGGAGACCGGGATAGAGGTGCGGCAGCTTGAGCCCGTTGCCTCGGTGCACAGGAGGTGCGCCACTCTGCGGGCGCTGCGACAGCCGCCATCTTGAGCCTTTCGGCGTGGTGCGGGAGACCGTGCCGCGGAGCCCCTGGCAGAATCTACGCTCCATCGCCGGTGCCCCGGAGGTCCTGAGAAGCGGCGTCACCTGTCGAGCCGTGGGGCGGGGCGAGGTGAGTGGCGATCCACGCCGGATTCCTCCCTTGGGCCCGGCAGCTCCCTCTGCTGTGGGTACATGCTGGACGTAGGCCCTGGCTTGGCTCTGCTACTTCCCTGGCCTTGGGCACCTGGGGGCTTGCTGGAGGAGCTTCCCCTATTGGCTGTGTCCATCTGGGGTCCTGAGTCTCTGTTGGGCCCTTACCTCCTGGCTGGGAGACGACCACTGTGGGCCCCACTGACTTTACTCTCCTGGTCCTTGTTGCCGGGATGCCCCGGGGCCTCCGCTATTTCCCTGGTCTCATGCCCCTGAGTGCTCATTGGAGGAGCGTCCCTTATTAGCTGTACCTGCTGGAGGCCCTGAGACTCTGTCGGGCCCCCACCACCTGACTGGGAGAAGACCACTGTGGGCTCCACTGGCCCTTTTGTCCTGGTCCCTGCCGCCGGGCCGCCTGGGGCCTCCTGGAGACCTGCTGTGCAAGCTAGATACGGCGTGGATTCCCAGCGAGAACTTTATTGTGCCAGCCTCTCCCGCTCTTCTCTGCCGGGGACTTCCTCCCCGTGTTGTGTGTCTGGCCCTGGTTTCTGCGGGGCAACCTGCACGACCGTTGGGGGAATCATCACATCTGCTGGGGCTTTACGAGGCGCTACCTTCCATTTCGACTGTGACTTCAGGCCTGTCGTGCGGCCCGGATAGGGGATACCGGGAGGGCCCTTGGATGCTGAGGGGACACGCTGTTGCTCCCATTATCCCCGCTGCGGATTAACCTGCTCCTCCACATTGTGGCAGCTTCCAACTCCATATTGGGGGAGGTGCTCGGCCTCCAGCCTCTCTCTCCTGCCCTGGCTCTCCCCCCGGTGCGCCTGTGCTTGAGGGGTCATGCCACGTTCTAAGGCTGGGAAGGACACCGCTGCACCCCCTAAAGACAATCCCGTGACGGCCCTGTGGAACAAACCTGGTGCTACACCTTCTATGGCTATGGCGTCCTCGACGGAGGGCTCCTCCGATCCTCTTACTCAATCCTCCATGGCAAACTTTTTGCAAGAGCTCAAGTCCGAAATTGGATCTCTTAGAACCGAGGTTCAAACCTGCATCAAGGAACTCAGGAGAGACGTCACAGAAATCGGAGGAAGAGTGGACGACCTCGAGAAGACGGTCAATGCTCGTACGGAAGACCAAGAGCAACTTTGGCAACGATTGGCTCTCCTGGAGGAACAACACATTGAGCTCCAAGTTAAGCAAAAGGACTTAGAAAACGGAAGCCGCCGCAATAACCTACGCCCGAGGGGCATTTTGACGGGCGCAGAGGGTTCTGACATTGTGACTTTTGTGGCGGAGCTGCTCCACAAAATCAGAGGGGATGATGTCGCCTCCCCGCCTGCGCTCGATCGGGCCCACCGTGTGGCTGGGCCCTCTGGTCGCTCTGGCCTGGTTCCTGACATCTTGGACAGGGTACACTTTTTTACGGAGAAGGAGGCCATCTTAAAGGCAGCACGTTCCAAATCGGAGCTCACCTTCAAAGGTTCCCCCATCCAGCTCTTCCAGGACCTTGCTCCTACCATGCTCCACCGCCGCAGGGACTTCAAACCCGTCACTGACAAGCTTCGTGAGCTGGGCATCCAGTATCAGTGGGGCCATCCCTTTGCGCTTATCTTTCAATGGGAATCCAAACGCCGTGTGCTGCGGTCCCTCCGAGAGGCCACTCACCTGCTTCGCCTCCCGAATTCCTCTCCCTCACTTAGCCCTTCACGATTGCCTCCTCTGGATCGAGAACCTGCGAAGCCGCAATGGGCTAGAGCACTCCGACTGTGGCGGCTGTCTCAGCGTGGGGAGTGATCCTCCTCTCAAGCCAAACAAGACATCATCCAACATCTTCGCTCCCTGGATGGAGGGCGGTCTCCCTCTCATTCCCAGCCGAAGGAGAACTGATCGACCAGTCGCGCTTTAGAGAGCCATTGTTTTTTTGCCACTAGCAGTTCCCCGCGGAGACGGGGTTGGACTCTCATGCTCTTTGTATACTCTTTCCTTGCCCTGATCATAGTGTGGCAGTGGTGCCGGTGTGCGCCTCCTGACAGCGGTGCTGATTCTCTGAGACTTGCCCCCCCTTCTATTCCTAAGAGAGTGACATCTCTGGGATGGCTTGTGCTACTGAGCCTAGCCTGCTCCTGGACTGGAATAGGTCTTGTTGGCCACATTGGCCATTGTTCAATTCCGACACTTTGCTTTCCTTTTTCCTTTTCTTTTCTTCTTTTCTTCTTTCCGCCTTTTCTTTTTCTTCCTGCCTGGAGGGAGGGAGGGCTTCGCTACTGGGAGAGTGACACTTCTTGTACGAGTGCTGTTCCTTGGCGTGTCGACTTCCTCCTATATCATGCTGGGTATCGAGATGCATTCTGGCTGTGCTTACTCTTCATGGAGGTCTGCTGGGGGCGGGCGGGGGGCTTTGTATTACACCTTGCTTTCACCACATTTGACTGCGGTTGTACGCGATCAGCTTTTACCATGACCTCTGTACCCTGTTTGAAGCTCCTTTCTCTTAATGTTAAGGGCCTCAACTCCCCTAACAAGCGTCAGCAAGTTTGGCGCTACCTACTGCTACAGAACCCGGACATTATCTTCCTACAAGAGACCCATCTGTTAAAGGTGGATACTTCCCGTATGGCCCACCCTAAATATCCCTTTCAATGCTGGGCATCTGCGCCTACAAAAACGGCTGGGGTGGCTATTCTCTGCAGGGCGGGTATCCGACAGTGGGCTACCAGAGTGATCCGTGGCAATGATGGTAGATTTCTCAAGTGGAGGTCCAGATCAGGGCACAGACATTCACTCTTTGCAACATTTACGCTCCCAATCAGGCACAGGATCTCTTCATCAGGGAACTCCTACGGGAACAGATAACACATGACGATCCTCAGCTCATTTTGGGGGGTGATTTAAATTTGGTGTGGGATGCGGGATTAGACCGTAGTGCAGGTGCGTTTAATGGGGCGGGGGCTATGTCTGCTTCCTTGAAGAAACACCTCACTGAATTAGGATTGCTGGATATCTGGCGCTATCACTCCCCAGCTACACAAGATTACTCTTATTACTCCCATGTCCATCGCTCCTACTCCCGCATCGACTATCTATTCGTTCCCCACTCCCTGGTACGTGACGTCCTGTCGGCTTCCATGTCGGACATTTCCATTTCGGATCATGCGCATGTGGAACTTCTGCTACACGATCGTACTCCTCGCTCACGCCACCCTCCTCGTTGGAGACTACCTCCCCTTGTTCTCCGGGATCCCGTGGATGTTGCTGAGCTCCGTGATGCTCTCTTGTCCTACTTCTCGTCCAATGACCTACCTGAAACTCCTTTCCCTGTGGTTTGGGACGCCTTTAAAGCCACGATTCGGTGTCACATAACTTCTATTGCGATTGCTCGAGCTCGGGAGGCTCGCTTATTCGAGGACAACCTGTCCCGGGACATTAAAGCACTAGAGAAGCTAGACCAGGAAAGCCCTCTAGCCCTTACTAAGCGGCGCCTGGCCATGCTTCGTGGCCAATTGCGGGCTCATAGGACTAACAAGGCGGAGCACGCTCTCTTGGCATTAAAGCAGCAATGCTATGAAGGGGGGACAAGGTGGGAACGGTCCTAGCACGTCGCCTTCGGAAGCAGGCAGCAAAGGCTCACATTGCAAAAATAAAATTGGATGATGGCACGTGGGCTACCACTGAAACCGCTAAGCTAAACGCCTTTCATGACTATTATACTTCTCTTTATGCGCAGGAACCACCTAATTCGGATCAGATCCAGGCAGTATTGGGGGAATGCACCTGGACCCCGATTGATGGGTATCATGCGCAGATTCTTGAAGACCCTCTCACGCTGGCCGAACTTACTGGTGCACTAAAAGACCTTCCCCTTGGCAAATCTCCGGGCCCGGATGGTCTCCCGGTCTCTTTCTATCGCACTTTTCTCCCGCAGATACAAGAACATCTGCTTCGCCTTTTAAACTCTTTTTCGGATACGGGAGGACCCTCCACCTCTATGGCGTTGGCCGAGATTGCTCTACTTCCTAAACCAGGGAAGGACCCCACGTTGTGCTCCTTTTTTCGCCCCATTGCGCTTTTAAACACGGATCTCAAACTCTACACTAAAATTCTGGCCAAGCGTCTTGATCCGCATCTGCCCGGGCTTATTGAGCCAGACCAGGTTGGCTTTATTCAACACCGGCAGGGCGCAGATAATGTGCCACGCATCGCTCACCTAGTCGGGAAGGCCCACCACTGGAACATACCCACCTGCTTATTGTCACTCGATGCTGAAAAAGCATTTGATCAGGTGGGCTGGGCCTTCCTACGGGCCGTCCTACATAAGATTGGACTGGGGCCCCAGATGATTGCCAGGATCATGGCCCCTTATCTCTCGCCTCAAGCTCAGGTCCGGGTCAATGGCCAACTTACTGGTCCTATTCATGTTTACAGGGGCACCCGGCAGGCGTGCCCTTTATCTCCCCTGTTATTCGTGCTTGTCGTCGAACCTCTTGCCATCCTGATCCGCCAGTCCCCTGACATTACTGGCATCGTTCTCTGCGGCGTGGACCACAAAATCGCTTTGTTTGCGGATGATCTTCTTCTTACCTTGTCTCGCCCGCGTTCCTCCTTGCCCGCCCTTCATGCGTTGTTGCAGTCTTTTGAACTTGCCTCGGATCTCAAAATCAACCATGCAAAATCGTGGGCCTTGAATCTTACACTCCCTGTATCTGAAATCCCCGTGCTCCAGACCCTTGTTCCATATCAATGGGCCTCACATTCCATCTGGTACCTGGGTCTCAATTTGACTCCTAACCTCACTACGTGGTCACAAGCCAATTGGCAAGACTGTAAAAGGGCCTTCTTGGAGGATCTACGGACATGGAAATCTCTTCCTATCTCTTGGCAGGGCCGTCTGAACGCAGTTAAAATGTCGGTGCTACCGAAAATATTCTATTTATTCCAAACCTTGGCCACACCTTTTCCGCAACACCAGATCCAGAACCTTCAGCGCGAGCTTACTAACTTTATCTGGGGAGGGCAACAACCTCGCTTTTCCCATAAAATACTTATGCTACCTCGGGGCAGGGGGGAGCTGGCTTGCCCCAACTTGATGGAGTACTACTGGGCTTCCCATCTCCGTTTTATTTCGGAATGGGTTGCGCGGGAGAGCGAGAAGGTTTGGTTCCATATGGACAGGGTGGTGGCCTGCAGACCCATATGGGATCTCGCCTGGCTTTCACGGGCGGCTCGGCCGCGCAGCGCCTACATGGCCATTCCCATAAAAACTGTACTGGACATTTGGGACAAGCTGGCACTATCACGGGGCCTCACTTCTTTCCCGTCACCTACCACTCCCATTGCTCGCAATCCACACTTTCCAGCTGCTCTACACCCACACTCCTTCCAGGCATGGTCAGATGGGGGGGTGTCGGACGCTCCGGGACCTTTTTGAGGGGGACATCTTTAAATCCTTTGAACAATGCAAACGGGACTTCCAGCTCTCCGAGGGGGCTAGATTACAGTACCTCCAACGTCGGCATTGGGTACAGGCGTCGTCTTCCACATCGGGAGCCACTCGTCCTTTCACCCCCTTCGAACGGCTGGTGCGTTCCTTTGACGAATCCAGGGGTCTGATATCCCGCACATATCACGTCCTTCAACATGCCTCCCGACTCCCTCCTCATACATATCAGTCACAATGGCAATATGACACCTCTGTCGACATTACGCCTAAACAATGCTATGTTATGTTATTTATTCTTATAAGGCGCCCTTTAGAAAATTACCATAGACTGTTTCATTTCGAAGTGTCAGGGGAAGAGAGTTCCACATTGAGGGGCCCAGGCAAGAGAAGGACCGACCACCCACTTGCGACAATCTGGTCCTAGGGACAGAGAATTTGGCCTGAGTGGTCGATCGAAGAAGGCGAGGTGGTACATAAGGACAAGCCAAGGCATTCAGGTATTGGGGTGCCTTGCCCAATTTAATCTTAAACATGTAGCTCAGGGCTTTGAATTTAATTCGATTTTCCACCCTGAGCCAATGGAGGTCACGGAGATAGCCTGAGATGGAAGTCATCCTGGGAACATGGCACAGCATCCTAGCAGCCGCATTCTGCACCACCTGTAATTTATGTATCACATCCATATTGGCTCCTAGATACAAGATGTTACCATAATCCAATCTAGAAGTAACAAGAGCATGAACCACCGTTCTTTGAGTGGAATCAGGCAGCATCCAGAGAATTTTTTTGAGCCATCTCAGGATAGTAAAACAAGTTGAGGCCACCTTCACCGCTTGTTGCTTCATCGATAATTGGTCATCAATGATGAAGCCTAGATAGCGGACCTGGTGTTTAGGCTGCGGTAGAGCACCCATTTCAGAAGGCCAGTGTTGAGGACCCCAAAGTTCTTTATTATTCCCCAAGATTAGCACCTCAGTTTTTTCACCATTAAGCTTAAGCAAGTTGGCTTGCATCCAACTTGCAATATTCCGCAATCCACTCTGCAGGGAAGATGGCTTTAACACCTGTTCAGCAGAAAGGGAGAAGATTATTTGGGTGTCATCCGCATAGGAGAAAATAGACAACCCAGCATCTTCCGCAATGGCAGCCAGAGGTCTAACGTAGACATTAAACAACAGGGGGCTAAGAATGGAGCCCTGTGGTACCCCATAAGGTGAAACATGGGATTTGGAACTGGCCATGGAAGAGAATACCTGGAAAGTACGATCTGTCAGAAAATCCGCAAGCCAGTTGAGTGCGGAGCCATTGACACCTATAGATTGTGAAGCTTTCAATAACACGGTATGAGATACCGTGTTGAAAGCGGCACTCAAATCAAGCAATATGAGTGCCACAGTTTCTCCTGCATCTAAACGGCTTCGCATCATCTCTGTTACTCCCAGAAGAGTGGTTTCCGTTGAAAAACCCGCTCTGAAACCGGACTGTGAAGGATGTAAACACTTTTTAACATCAATGAAATGAGACAGTTGTAAATTGATGTGTTTTTCCAAACTTTTGGAAAAGATCGGGAGTAGTGAAATTGGCCGAAAATTAGATAGTTGACTTGGGTCAGCATTAGCGCGACATCCCGAGGGTTTTCCGCAGTGTCTCTCAGAGGGAATCCGCATACAAAGTCATGACGCAATGGTATTACACTCCCCATAAGTTGTACAAAATGTTCCCCAATTCCTCCCCTGTTTGCTGGCGTTGTACGAGCGCTGTTGGATATTTTCTCCACATTTGGTGGCACTGCCCGCTTTTGACTGCTTACTGGAAGGAGGTCCTCAGCCACATCAAACAGGTGATCGGCTACCCATTGCCCAAAACCCCGACCACACTCATCTTAGGCCTCAAACCCGCGAACCTCCTCGCCATGACGCACAGGGACTGGCGCAGCTAAACAAATAATAACATTGTACTGGAAAAAGACTGACACACCTCCAGTGACTGTCTGGTTCACCCGCTTATGGCATACCATGGCAATGGAATTACTCAAAGCGCGACTACAGTTCCGCGACACCAAATTCACGAAAACTTGGCAACCATTGATAGATTACTTTTGCAAGCTTGATCATGCTCACATTCAGCCCCCAAGACTTCGAGCTTTACACCTCTTTGACGACAATGTATTTCCCTCTGACGCGGACAGACTCTGGGGGCCCAATAGGGATGCTGCTTGAACATTTCCCTGCATAGTACTGCTCCTGTGAGTTGTCATGATTTCTCTTGGGTCCTCCTTCACTATGGCCTCACTGTGGGGCATTTCGCTCATTTTGCCTACATTTCACGCAACTCTTTCCTCCTACTGGGGCCCGTCACCACCTGGGCCATCCCCATGGGTCGGAGGCCTTTTCTCTCTCCCAGAGTATTGCCCTATGTACGTGATAGCTCTGTAACGCTCCAGCGTTTTATTTTCTGAGTTTTCACTTGCCGACTTCTTTTGGAATTGTCCATGCTATGCCCTTCCCCTTCTTCTCTTATTTCTGGTTCTCTTTTCCTCTCCTTTTCCTTTTTTCCATTTTCTCTCTCTTTATCATATCTCGATTGTTGTATTGTTTTATGATTTGTACTCTCAATAAAACAGATTTGAAACAAGAAAGTGCCTCACGTAAAGCACTATCCATGGAGCTACTGGTTGGTACTCACCAGTTTGCTCGTTCTGTCATCATCTGCAACTTTCTTGACAGAAAGAAAAAGAGTGTTGCCTAACTCCTATGCTCATGTGATGTGGTGAAAGAATAATGTGTAGATAATAGTGTCATCTATCAAACATCTAAGCCCCGTAGTGTAAAGAAAAGTGAATACATCTCCTAATTAAAAATGAGTTGTGAACCACTATTTCACACATTCTTTATTTTAATAGTGTCCACACTCAGTTAAAAGAAACGGCATGTTTAGACCATTTTAACTTGAACGGCTGACATGTTTCATTGCCCACACAATTTTCGGCAATTTCATCAGGGCACGGGGATGCATTTCCACCTCACTGATGCTCTAAATCTGTAATGGTTGATAAAAACAATAGAAGAGAGAATGATAGTGCCAGAGACAGGGGAAAACAAAAATTGTAGATATTTATCATGTGTTGACACTTTCAGAATGCAGTACAACTCATATTGTATGTTACTACAGAACTGCATAATTACCGGGAGGTTGCCAGGTGGACTCCTACCAGCAACTCACCGCATGGGCTAAATCTTAGCCTCCCCCAGAGGGTACAGTGCAACACACCAACAGCGAACCCGTGAATGGACATGAATACCACTTCACCGTCCTTGTCATAGTAATGTAATGGTGAACAGTCTTATTAGACCTCCAACGTCATTTGATTAATGAAAGTTAGAGGTATATTCAAAGTTGTACGCCCTCTTAGTTTCAAATGCAAAAAGAACAATTGATGGACAGAATGCAGAACAATGTCATACATTCACCCCAGTACAGAGATCTGGGCCTAAATCCATCGTTTTTTTGCTCACCATGCCATTTCAGTTTGGACCCAGCCATATGCAAATCAGTCTTGACCCTGCGCCCAATGGGAACAGTCCAGCCCGAACTGCCAGGCCAGGTCCTCCCTGGACTAGAAACAAGCATCCTAGTACTGGTTTCGGGCTTTCAGCCCTCATCAGCCAGGATAGCTTGACTCCAGTGGCATGGAGAGCACGGGACCCACGTCTGGGCATACCCGTCCCACTCGGGGTGACAAATGCAAAAAGAACAATTGATGGACAGAATGCAAAACAATGTCATACATTCACCCCAGTACAGAGATCTGGGCCTAAATCCATCGTTTTTTGCTCACCATGCCATTCCAGTTTGGACCCAGCCATATGCAAATCAGTCTTGACCCTGCGCCCAATGGGAACAGTCCAGCTCGAACTGCCACGCCAGGTCCTCCCTGGACTGGAAACAAGCATCCTAGGACCGGTTTCGGGCTTTCAGCCCTCATCAGCCAGGATAGCTTGACTCCAGTGGCATCGAGAGCACGGGACCCACATCTGGGCATACCCGTCCCACTCGGGGTGACAAATGTAAAAAGAACAATTGATGGACAGAATGCAGAACAATGTCATACATTCACCCCAGTACAGAGATCTGGGCCTAAATCCATCGTTTTTTTGCTCACCATGCCATTCCAGTTTGGACCCAGCCATATGCAAATCAGTCTTGACCCTGCGCCCAATGGGAACAGTCCAGCCAGAACTGCCAGGCCAGGTCCTCCCTGGACGTGGGTCCCGGGCTCACTGTGCCACTGGAATCAAGCTATCCTGGCTGATGAGGGGTGAAACCCCGAAACCGGTCCTAGGATGCCTGTTTCTTGTCCAGTGAGGACCTGGCTTGGCAGTTCGGGCTGGACTGTTCCCATGAGGCACAGGGTCAAGACTGATTTGCATATGGCCGGGTCTAAACTGGGGTGGCATGGTGAGCAAAAGAATGATGGATTTAACCCAGATCTCTTGACTGGGGGTGAATGTTTTGATTTGTTCTGCATTCCGTCCATCAACTGTGTGTCTTTTGCTTTCTCGCCGTAAGTGCGCTGGGTATGCCCAGACGTGGGTCCCGGGCTCACTGTGCCACTGGAATCAAGCTATCCTGGCTGATGAGGGGTGAAACCCCGAAACCGGTCCTAGGATGCTTGTTTCCGGTCCAGTGAGGACCTGACTTGGCAGTTCGGGCTGGACTGTTCCCATGAGGCACAGAGTCAAGACTGATTTGCATATGGCTGGGTCTAAACTGGGGTGGCATGGTGAGCAAGAGAATGATGGATTTAACCCAGATCTCTTGACTGGGGGTGAATGTTTTCATTTGTTCTGCATTCCATCCATCAACTGTGTGTCTTTTGCTTTCTCATCTTAGTTTCGAAAGCACGATTCTTAAAAATTCTTTTTACGGTAAAAATTATTTTTATGGAGAAAAATCCTTTTTCGAGGAAAAGTGCGGGAGAAACGAGCCAAGTCTGTATACTAACTTATGTTACCTGGGATTCCCTGTTGATTGTCCCAGGATTAGATACAGAAGAGCGTCCCACTCACCCCCTAACTGTTACGAGACCCAGTGTCTTGTATTCTCTTCCACACAGGATTACAGGCGTCCGCCCGCTGTCACAACGCCTCCTCACTTACCGCTGTGTCGGCGGTCCATGCTCCAGAACTCCACAGGCGCCGAAGATTCGGGCAGCCCCTGAAGTACCGTGCTGCGACCCGGAATTAGGTGGGCGGCTTCACCCCTTCCTCCGGATGGAGATGAATAGCATGGCTGTTGATTGGTGACCGTGGGCCTCGGGGATGTAATTCACCTTGCTAAGGGGTCACCAGAAGTTAAAAATAGAAAAGGTATTGCAATCCTTTGGAAACCAAGTGCTCCTGTGGGCACTTCTAACTAAAACCAAAACCAGGCTTCAATACTTATTCATAGCGGGTGCCATCTTTTAGTGGTGTTTATTTACATACACAGTATATCATATTGCCCATAACCACTCGGATCATATACATTCCAGGATGTTGGACTTCAGTTCCCTGGGACTTTGTTGCAAGTGTATCATTGTTGGGGTTTTTTATTTATTTTTTGTCGAAATTGTTTTCTTCCCTGGGTCTTGCACCTGGTCCTGTTTGAGGCTGTCGTTGCTTGCGAGGTGAATGCACTGGACGGCCAAGGGGGCGCAAAGATGGGAGTATATGAGGGAATACTAGTTCAATATGCAGAATTTCTTAGGACCCTACAGGTGCGTTAGATGAGCTTACAATCCTTGCCCTAAATGTGAAGGGACTGAACGGCCCGATTAAGAGGAGGGCTGTCCTGTCCT
The DNA here is from genome assembly GCA_963921515.1 of Calotriton arnoldi. Classification (NCBI taxonomy): domain Eukaryota; kingdom Metazoa; phylum Chordata; class Amphibia; order Caudata; family Salamandridae; genus Calotriton; species Calotriton arnoldi. The sequence goes on from CAWUFW010000458.1 coordinate 1,443,047, forward strand.
ACCTAGAGCACTCAGCAGCACAAATTTGCTTATTGCAAGAAACGCACCTCCTGGCCAAAGACACACATCGACTTGGATCACGGGTTTTCCCTCAGCAATATTTCTCCTCACACACCACTAAAACGGCAGGCGTGGCTATTCTTTTCTCACGTTCCTTCAGGGGCAAAGTTGGGACGAAGCAGGCAGAGATTAAGGGAAGATTTCTAGCTCTCACGATCACCATTAATGCACGTGACTACACCCTTGGCTCCATATACGCGCCCAATGTAAATGTCTAGTATTTGTAAAGCGCGAACAATTACCCGAAGGTGTCATGGCGCTGGGGGCCGTCGGGAAGATTAAGTGAGCTATTGCCCAGAGTCACATGGTGCTTGGCTGATCTGCCCAATGAGGGTCAGGAGGCATTCCTGAAGAGGGCGGTGATGGATCTTGCTGCCTCACCTGACCGGATACTCTTACTGGGTGGCGACATTAATCTAGTCATCATGGTACGACTGGGGCCCTTACCCAGGCAGGGCAGAGCGGGAGTGGCTGCAAGACCTAGGTTTGGTAGATATGTGGTGTTCCGTGCATCCCAATGACAAAGATTACACCTTTTACTCACAATCACATAAAACTTATGCCAGCATTGATTATTTTATCGGCTCCCGCTCCCTACTCTCACATACACAAGCGTCAGACATTAAGCCTCGCTCACACTCTGACCACGCGGCGCTGACTCTCACGCTCACACTCCCTCCCCCCAGAAAGTCCATCATTCACCTGGCGGCTGCGCGACACCCTGCTGCACCACTCAGACATGATAAAACGCTTGGACAATGCCATAAAGGAATTTCTAACATTCAACGACACCCCTGACACTTCAATCATTACACTATGGGAAACACTCAAAGCATGCGTCAGAGGGGAGTTAATATCTATCTCTGCGGCTGATAACAGAATCAGGCAGGAGAGACGAAAGGAACTCACTGGTCAAGTACAAGAACTAGAACGCATTCACAAGCGAACTGGGGCTCCACAAGTGTGGCGACAGCTAGAGGCGGCCCGCCGACAACTCGCGGGCATTGACTTAGATAGAGCAGACTATGCTGCACTTAGATTGCGTCATTCCTTTTATGTGGGGGGCAATAGGTGTGGGCACCTTCTAGCCAACAAGCTCCGTGCCCAACGCCAGTCGACCGCAGTTCATACAGTGTGTGATGAGGCTGGCAATGAGTGCACAGACGACATAGCTATAACAAGGGCATTCAGGGATTTCTATGCTAAACTGTACTCCGCACAACAACTCGCAGAGCAGGACTCACTTTCTTATGTACAAGGGTCTAATCTCCCAAGACTCACCCCAGAGCAGGCAGCCAGTTTGGATGATCCCATCCGAATAGAAGAAGTGATTTTGGCCATAGCTTTCCTCAAATCGCACAAATCTCCTGGCCCGGATGGCTTCTCTAACATTTTTTACAAGATCTTCTGTACCTCACTGGCCCCCATCCTCACTAGATTATTTAATACGATAGGAGACACAGGAGACATCCCTCCCACAATGCTCAGAGCTTCGTTTGTAGTAATTCCAAAACCGGGTAAGGATGTTAGGTTCGGCGCCTCCTATGGACCAATATCCCTTTTGAACGTTGTCCTGAAGCTCTTCACAGGCATACTAGCAGCACAACTAGGCCCGATGATGCCGGGGTTGATAGACCCTGACCAGTCCTGTTTTGTAGCCACCAGACAGTGTAGCAACAACACGAGAAGGTTACTCCATCTCCTTGATAAAGCGCAGCATCAAAGTGTGGAACGGGTCATGATATCGATTGCTGCCGAAAAGGCTTTTGATCGTGTGGACTGGGGATATCTGAAGACTGTCCTGGCGTGGTTCGGGGTGGGAGAGCGCTTCTCTAGATGGGTGTTCAGCGGCTACAGTCAGCCAAGAGCTACGGTGCGGGTCAATGGGCGCTCTTCGGAACCCTTTCAGATCTCTCGAGGCACTAGACAGGGGTGCCCGCTCTCTCCGTTACTCTTCGCGCTTTACATGGAGCCGATGGCCCAGAGAGTGCGGGAGGATCTGCAGATTCTTGGCGTGCGATACGGGGGGGACTCTCACGCCATTAGCTTATATGCAGATGACGTGATCGCCGCGTTGGAAGAACCACAGATCTCTATTCCCGCTTTCTTTACCGAGCTGGAGAGATTTGCAGCAGCCTCTGGCTTCAAAATTAATGTGGCAATGTCACAGGCCATGGGGTTTTCACTCCAACCGTCCACCATAGAGTTCCTGGCACGCTCAATCCCGATTCAATGGGACGCAGGATCCATCCCATATCTGGGGATTCAACTCACGAAATCTACTCATAACACAGCAGCTTTGAACTATAAACGGCTCCTGTCCCAGGTGCGTGGAGAGTTGGGCAGGTGGGGACCCTTCGGCTTTTCCTGGCTGGGGAGAGTGGCGGCGATCAAAATGAACATATTACCCAAAATCCTATACATTTCTCAAACTCTTCCTGTAGAGCCACTCCCCGGAGTTCTTAAGCAGTTGCAGAAGGAGATCTGTTCATTTGTGTGAGCCAATAAGAAGCCTCGGATGAGTAAGGAACTGAGCTATAGGACCCCTAGAGAGAGGGGACTGGGGGTCCCTAATTTGACCCGCTACTTTCAAGCCACTCAGTTGCGTGTCTTGTTAGAGTGATCACGTAGCGAGTCGGAGAAACACTGGCTCTTTATGGAGCGGGCGAATGCGGAGCGGGCTTTGTGGGGGGTCCCCTTTATCCACAAAACGCAGCGTCCAGAGGGCATATATAACTCACCAATCATTCGCACGACTCTGAGAGCATGGGATTCCACAGCGATCAAGCACGACCTAACCTAATTTCCATCGCCCCTTACTCCCATAGTTAGAAATGAGGAATTCTCCCCGGGATTAGATCAGAAGGCCACTGGGAAGCTCGGGGCTGTCGGTCCACTGGACATATGTTTGATGTAGAGGGCCCCCTGACATTTGAGAATCTCCGATCCACATTTGCTTTGCCCGAGTCCGAAAGATACCGTTTTCACCAAGTGAGACACTGGGTGATGCACCCTCTGGTGCGTCTAGGGGCCCAGAGACCGCTAACACCGTATGAGAAGTGGCTTCACACAAAGACAACAAATGCGCACCTTATCACTGAACTCTATCATATGCTGCAGCCTCCAGAACAGGCGGCTGCTATGCCAGGGCAACGAAGGTGGGAGGCAGAACTGGGCCAAACACTCTCATAGGAAGAATGGGGGGATATTTTTTATCGCACGTGCCACAAAGCACGGAATGTTTCGAGCATTGAAACCGCAACTAAGATAGCCACCTACTGGTACCTTACTCCCGGTAGAATGCACAGATACAACCCCAATCGGAGCAGAGGGCACTCTGACCCACTTATTGTGGGAATGCCCATGCCTCTCCACATATTGGGAACAAGTTTTAACTGATATTGATAATCACTTTAACACGCAAATTCCACGCTTCCCAGCATACATTCTTTTAGGCTTACCCAACAAGCTTACTTTCCCTCTTAAATCTCGAAGAGGCAGGCAGATGGGAATGGCCCTGGGAGCAGCACTTCAGAACATAATGTCCCACTGGGGCACGGATAGGATTCCTACACATCAGGGCTGGTTGGGTAGGTTATGGACTGTGCTAGGCATGGAGCACATTATGCTTACGTTACAGGGCAATGGGGCCTTGTTTGCGGACCACTGGCGCCCATTCTTACCTATACTTAGTACTGAGATAAGGGAACTAGCCTGCCCCAAGTACCTGTGACTGCTGTGGCTTTTAGAAACCACACAGGACCCCAACCAACCTGCCGCTCCGGATATAGAAGCGGAGAAGCCACGAACTGCTAGCTGAGCTTCCATGTTGGTTGGGCTTAAGTGAAAGATCGGAGGGGAGGAAGTTGCAACATGCATTAGAATAGGACCCAGGAGAGCATTTCTTTCTTCTTTTTCTTTGATTTCCTATTTCATTTGTCAAGGGGGGAGGGAGGGAGGGAGGGAGTTGGGACTCTTTTTGTAAAGTTTATTCTCCAAGGGCCAGATGTAGGTAAATGCATGTTTGCGATTCCTTAATAGCGATTTTTAGGGAATCGCTATAAAGGAATCGCAAAATGCCATGTAGGTAGGAATCGCAATATTTTTAGCGATTCCTTAATATTCCTTAATTTTGAATCGCAATTTGCGATTCGCAATTAAGGAATACCTTCCCATTCATTCCTATGGGCCAAGAGGCCCATAGGAATGAATAGGAATTGCTCCCGCAATTTGCGAGTCACCAAGAGGCACTCGCAAATTGCGGGCGCAATTTCAAGGGTGCCAGGGTTCCAAAAGGACACCCTGTTGCACCCCTGAAATGTGCATGTGTGCACATGTGGCGCACATACATGCCCTAAGGGCATGAATGTGTGCCACATGGCACTTAAAAAAAGCAAAAAAGTGCTTTTTAAGGAAATCGCTAATTACCACCAACTTGAAGTTGGTGGTAATTAGCGATTCTTAAGGCTAAAGTGCACTTTCTTTTGTGCTACTAACATTGCATTTAAGGAATCGCAATTTGCGATTCCTTAAATGCAAGAGCAAAATAAGGAATCGCAAGTTTGCGATTCCTTATTTTGCTAGTAGGTTTCAACTTACCTACATTGCTCGCTGCCAAATAGCGATCGCAAACGCTGAAATTCTGCGAATTTCAGCGTTAGCGCTCGCTATTTGGCCACCTACATCTAGCCCTAACTTCGTTAAATGCCATGCAATGTCTTACTGCTAACTCTGCCCCTTTATCAATGGCTCTGTTTGATTTATAATAATAACAATAAAAACGATTTAAACATAAAAACAACCCATAAATAATTAAAATAAGGTACCTGCTCTATTGTTTACCCATCTAAGTTAAATCTCATTCTCTTCTTTTTATCACTACCCATTGCCATAAAGTAGGATTTGGCTTTGTTTACGTGCAAGTCCAGATTATGCATAAAATCTGTATAATGTGTAATAATATTTTGTAATGCCATAGGTGTCCTTGCCAATAAGACAGTGTCGTCTGCGTAGAGGAGAATAGGAAGGGGAGTCGATGAGACTAACGGTGTATCTTTCGCAGTCTCAGTTCGGACATTGTTTAGCTTATTTGTATAGAGAGCAAACAGAAAGGGGCCAGGTCACAGCCTTGCCTGACACCCCTTTCGATTTTAAAAGGTTTGGTACATTCACTGTTTCTCCCATAGCGTACCATAGCAGTGGCATCCAAATATAGCTTTCTTATAAAGTTAGTGATAGCATTGTCCACTCCCATCTCCTTCAACATACACCATAGTTTACTATGGACCACGCAGTCGAAGGCCTTAGACAAATCCATGAAGGCCAAATGGATTTGGGCGTTTTTCGCTCTAGTGTATTTCTCAATTGTAAGAGTCAAATTGAGACACTGGTCTAGAGTTCCCCTACCCTGTCTGAATTATCCAAGATGGAGGGGGACCAGTCTCCACTATGGCGTTAAAGACCACAACTAAAAGAGTGGACCAAAAGGAGATGTCAGCTAAAAAGACATCCATAGGGACCCCATCAGGCCCTGGTGCTTTCCCAGATGAAGAGTCAGGGCAAGTTTGATTTCGTCGAGGTCAAAGGAGAGGCATATAGAGGAGTCAGTGTTGGAGCTAACATTTACGCCTATGGGTTCCCCTACCTCATGGAAAATGTCCTGAAAATGTTTTACCCAAGAGTCTTCGTCAATATGAGTTGTTGTCTTTCAGGAATGGAGTATTAATAACTTTCCAGAAAGCGGTGCTGTCACGAAGGGATGAAGCTTTCTTTAAGTTGTCCCATGCTTCCGATTTCAGTTGACTTAACCTGCATGCCCTGGCTAGCTTGTAGGATTTCCTCAGCATGCGGATCTGCTCTGTGTTTCTGGGTAGTGATCTGAGCGCCTTGCGCAGATTTAAAGAGGCAACAGAGCAATTCTTATCAAACCATCGATGTGGCGTAGGGTCTCTTTGAGGGAATGGGCGTATCAGCTGTGATCTTAGATACTTTAATATCGTGTTAAAAGCCTCAGTTATACAGGTCTGGTTTAGGGATGGATCTAGGCAAGTTTTTATGCCCTCCCGGTTAGCCAAAACGAAGCTCGTAAATAATGTGTCCACATCAACCTTCTCCCATTTCAGAATGAAGCTGTTATTTCTGGCTAGGGTTGGTTTGGGAAATTTGGGGCCATTGTGGGGTTTTGACACCTGCCATGATGGGGCGCTAGACAACATAGCATGATCGCTGAATTCTGTAAAGTTGGTCTTTGGCTTTGAAAGCCTTGGGCTAAGGATCTGAGAAGAGATAATGTAATCTAAAGTAGATAGATATTCACCTCTTTGAAAGGCTGGGAAAAATGACCCTGTATTTGAATCTATTGCATTATGAACCACAAATTGCCACTTCATTAAGATGGTATTAAGGGCATCCCCCTGGATGTCATGATGGAAATGGGAGATACAAGTGTGCCTGTGGTCCAGGATTCCACATAACCCAGCAGAATTTCGGGAACATGGTTTCAAGTTAAAATCTCCCGACCAGATTACATATAGTGGTTTGGGGTGGGACTCCACTAGGTCTTTTAACAGGTTATCTAGAGACTGGGGTACCATCACAGGGTCCAGGAAGTTGTTGTTATAGTAGTTTATCAATAATACATCCCAAGCATCAAGCCCTTTAATGACCAGGATATGAAAATTGGGGGATATATTTATAAAGGACAGGACTTTAAATGCGAACACATTGGAAATCCGCGTTAATAAACCCCCCTAGATCTGCCCCCTATAGATGGTAAGGCCAAAGTGTGAAAATACCTGTACCAATCAATATATATTGGGTAAGTCTCCCAGGTTCCTTGAATGAGAATGATCTCATAGTTGGCCAGAACAGAAAGCCATTCCTCATTATTACGCTTACTACTGTAGCCAGCTATATTCCAACAGGCAAGGGGGTATATTAAGTTCTGTGCATCCCAAGTGAGAGCTGTATTAGCCTGTTGTTCGGGAACTAAGAGATCTGAATCAGTACAGCTCTGATATTCATTTTCCCCCCGTGGGGGCTGACTGGCATCCATTACCTCAGACCGTTCAACCTGTATTCTGTAAGTCATTGGGTTGTTGACCGCATATCAGTCGCAAGAATCCAGGCCTGACAATGGGGAAAATCTATTGGTAATGGCATTATGCGCAAAATTATTCATCGAAGACCTGTTCGTTTGTAAACAGCGGTCTGGAGCTATGAATTTGGCCCTTCCCGGATGCAATGTATGTGAATTATAAAAGAAACCCAAGGATGCTGGAAGAATCTTAGTTGTTAAATTAGGATTAGATAGGGGTTGTGAAAGTAAGTCTCTTACCAGTTGAGGGCTGTCAAAATTTAAAACAACACTGTTGCCCTCATAGGTTTTTAGGGAAAGGCCAACCCAAGGAGTTCTCCGCGCCATTAGCAGATGGTTCTGTATTTGGGCCCCTGGCCTCGTATGACTGGTTAACCAGTGGCGCGCTTTGGCCATAGATGTATACTCAAAACTGCCTGCTTAACCCACAAAGCTCTCTAAGCGGAAAAACTAGTCTACGTTGCAAACAAACTATCAAAAGCCGGCCAAAAAAGATCTCTTCAAAGCTCTAACAGTCTACTCCTGATTCCGCCCAAATTTAAGAAAGGAAAATCTTGCACCCGCTCCTTCTCCGGGAATGCTCCCAGAATCAGGAATCCCACTTCAGGAAGAAACTTAAACTTCTTCTCAATAAATTCCTAAACCCTTCACCCAAACCATCTGACTGGCCTAATGCTCCTACCCCACATCCTTCAAACAAATCTGAGCACCACTACCTCAGGGAAAAACTGTGCCCCTACTCTCCCCACCTTCGCAACACCCTACCATAACCACCTCAGAACTATATAATCCACATATCCTACTGTCTATTGAATACTTCTTTTATATAATGTTACCAGGTATTTTTATTTACTCCATATGCGAATCATATAATTGCTGCTTTGCTAACTCTGTAAAACACTCTGATACCTTCGGGTCAAGGTTGCGTTATACAAAACTTAATAAATAAATGTAAAAAAATTCTTCTTCCTTCTTCCATGTATCATTTAAAACATCTTCATTTGGATTCTTACTGCGTGCAATGTGTGCTTTTCTCTCTTCTAACATCATGATAAATGTCTTCTCTAAAGGTCTCATTAAGCATGTTAGGTTATGTTCACAAGCCTTGACAGTGGAAAGAGGAAGGTATGGTCTAAAATAATGCCAAGCAGTCTCCGTTTCTTTTACCTCTGGTTGTAAATTCATGCTCTTCTGCAAAGGTACTTTTGAAAAAATTATGTCAACATTCGAACAATAACATTCAAAATGTTGCTGTTTATAAACTAAACTAAGCAATATGCTGCATAAAATTGCCTAAAACAAGGGAATTTGATAGTATGTCACCGTCTCCTCAGCAGAGGAAGGTAAATGTGCACACACATAGCAATCACTAGCGTCCATAACATGTGCATATTCTTGCACTAATCTAGAGCAAATGTTAGTTGAATATTCTTCTTTCAAATAGACTACAAATGAGGTTTTCAACTCATCCTCATCTACATCATGTGAGAGTCAGGTTAGTGGATGAAATTACAGAGATCTCTGTCAGGTGTAAAATGTATAACCAATCATTTTTATTTGCTATGGCTACTAATTCTACTACTAAAAATGTAATCCCTCTAATAATCTTGCATCTAGCTCTGGTTATCTGTTAATCAGAAATCAGATCTCTTAAAAAGATGAGTGTTGCAGAAAGTTCGTAGCTTTGTTTTTTTTCACAAAGTCTTTATTTTTCTTATTAATTGTTAGTTTTCTTGCGACTTTAATTACAGCAGTCTTCATATTGTCTTCCTTTTTTTTTTTTTTTACTTTTATTTATAATATTTTGAAGAGACAGCAAAATAACAGCAAATAGGTATATGCACTTTTTCATATAAAATCAACATGCCTTTACAGTTTACACATTGTGTCAGAGTATTGCGGGGTCCGTGCACATGGGAACACATGTTTGGAATACGGTTGTACCCTCAGTAGCGATAAGGTAATACGCAATTTCTACACACCTCACAATATTTGCACAGTCCAGTATATTGTTACATCGTGCGGAGGGTATATGAACGTACAGTTGAGGTCTGGGGTATAGAGATAACAGTCAGGTTCCGCATAGAGTATGCGTGTAAGACCCTGCATTGGGAGGTAGTAGCGTGGTTACTAGTTGGTGGCACCCTGAAAGTCAGCGACAGGCCGTGGCCCAGCATCCCTGTCCAAGGAGGTGTCTCTCTCCCTAAGCCAAGCCGTGAAAGGTTCCCAGATTTCCCTTGGGCGGGATGCCATAGGCATGAGGTCCCAAAAATTCCCCAACTGCTCCTGGCAATAGGCGACATCCTGGAGCCACGCTTGAATACGAGGACCACTAGTGGCACCCCAGTGTATAGCTAATCTTCTTCTTGCGAGGAGCAGCAGCATGGCAGTCAGGCGGCGCAGCTCAGGTGGAGACTGCTCCACATAACCCAGCAGCATCACCAGTGGGGAGCATAGAAGAGTCTGTCCAGTGATGGCTTTAATGGTATCACACACCTCCCCCCAATAGCGAGAGACAACTGGGCACTCCCATGCAATATGGAGGAAGGCTGCACCTTCACGTTTGCACTTCCAGCAATTAGAATCTGCTCGCAACTTAAGTTTAAAAAGCTGTAAGGGGGTGTGATAGTAGCGATGAAGGAACTTGAAGTGTATGAGCCTCAACTTATAATTCGGAGACAAGTGTTTCATCTGTAGACAGCAGAAGGACCACTGCTCGTCTGTGATCTGATCCAGCAACTCCGATCTCCACTGAGCCAATGCCACCGGGGCGTCCCACGGAGTATGTGATTGTGTATGGACATACAGCCTGGTAACCAATTTTTTGGGAGACGGTGTAACTAGTATGTGTTCTAGTGGGTGCATGGTATCCGGAGAGGCCGGAAAGGTGGGGTGTGTTGCTTTACATGCGGCCTTAAGTTGGTGGTACAATAGCCATTCCAGGATTGGTGTTCTCTCCTCCGCCGCACTCACAGGCGGTTCCAGGAAATTGTCCGTTGGGTATAGAACTCCCAACGTCGTCAAGCCCATTTTATGTGCCCGATCTATGGCTCCCTTATCATGAAAAAAGGGGAAATGTGGATGTAGCGCAAGCGGCGTGGAGGGCGCGTAAAGTAGTGGTGTATTAGTCCGCCTTCTTAGACCGTCCCAGGCCCATCTGACTGTTTCGACAGTATTAATTTCAGCGGGATTCCTACGATAGGGCCTGTAGACAGCCATGTGCAGCGGAATAGGATCTACTATGTCTTTTTCGGTGGCTACGTGGGGCTGGAATGGAATAGGGTGTATCCAGTAGTGTAGAAATTGGGCTTGCGCGCACAGGGCATAGAGTTCAAAATCTGGCGCGCCCGGACCCCCTTTTGATAGCGGGTGTATCAGCAAATCCCGAGATCGCGGTGAGCGCAAAGATTTAAAAAAGGCCTGGGTCAATGGTATAGGGACATTAACGAATAAATAAAGCAACTTAGGGAGAACAATCATTTTCAATATGGCTATTCTGCCTGCCAAAGACAAGGGCAGTGCAGTCCAGAACTTGACCTTGTCTGTCAACCAGTCAAGTAATTGTCCAAAGTTCAGGCGCCAGATGTGCTGGACGTCTCTGCTGAGCCAAATGCCCAAGTATTTGACAGCATCATCCGCCCATGTCAGTGGGAATTCCAATGTAGTGTCTAATGGGGCATCAGTCAGGGGCAAAATGGAAGATTTCGTCCAATTTATTGTTACGCCAGACATGCCTCCGAAGCGGAGCACCTCTCTTAGGATCGGATGGAGATTATCGTCCGGCTTCCTAATATACAATGTAATGTCATCTGCGTACATTGATATGATAAGATTTCTGTCAGTGAAAACCAGTCCTCTGGTAGAGTGGTGTTGGCGGATCCTAGCAGCCAGCGGCTCCATTGCCAACGCGAATAGGAGGGGCGAAAGAGGGCAGCCCTACCTAGTCCCACGGGTGATGGGGAAGGCATCCGATATTAATCCGTTGGCCTGAAGATGGGCAGTGGGTTTGGAGTACAACAATTTGATCAATTTAACAAAATTGGTACTAAACCCCAATCTGGGCAGGATGGTGAATAGGAACGGCCATTCCAATGAGTCGAACACTTTCGTGGCGTCCAGGAACACCGCAACCGCTGGAAGTTTGGGGTCAATTTGATGGATAATAGAAAAAAAAGTGCGCAGGTTGTGGGCCGTCGACCTGCCCGGTATAAAGCCGGATTGGTCTGGACGGGCTATCAGGGGCATTAGCGGTTGTAGTCTATTGGCTATTAATTTAGCCAATATTTTGGCATCCACATTTATTAAAGATAAGGGTCTATAAGAGTCACAAAGTGTGGCCGGCTTATCCGGTTTCAACAGGGTAATGATTACGGCCTCTCTCATGGAAGGCGGCAATTCCCCAACCTCCAGGGACTCTTGATATACATCTAATAGGTGAGGGGCAAGAATATCTGCAAATGTTTTATAAAATAGTGTAGTCAGCCCTTCAAGCCCGGGGGCCTTACCAGAGGGGAGTCCTTTAATCACCTGCGTAATATCATCCACTGTGAATGGATCGTCTAGGTATTCCCTGTGAGCAGCGCTTAGCCAGAGAAGCTCAAGAGAGTCCAAGTACTCTCCAAGATCCGGGGCTGTGGTTTGCTGCGTAGCAGTGTAGAGAGCGGAGTAAAACTTAGTTAAATGTTCGTGTGTGGCCGCCTGTCATCTGATAGGGGGGAATCCCCGTCGACAAGCTCCGCAATAAAGGTATGCGTTGCACCCTGTTTAAGTATGCTTGCTAGAGTTTTCCCTGGTCTGCCGCCCTCGCCATAGCCGCGTGCCCTCGCATTTTTCCCCAGGAACCTGGTTTCCCATTCTGCCTCAGCCTCAAACTCGGATATAGTGCTGCGTATGGAGGCCAGTGTAGTAGGGTCGTTAGTGTTGAAGTAGTTGAGCTCTAGTGCTCTAATAGCCTGCTCAAGATTGGTCAGGGTCGTGTGAATGGATCCCAATACCCCCAATTGTTTGGAAATGCAGGCCCCCCGTATTACCACCTTAAAGGCTTCCCATAATGTAGAAGGAGAGTCCACGGAGCCATCATTTGTGGAGAAGTAATTGAGGATGTCAACTCTAATTTCCTCCTTGAACATGGCATCAAGCAAGGCGTGTGGAGGAAGGCGCCAACTGAACGCGCGGGGCAAAGTGCTAGGGATCCTCCACTGCAGCATGACTGGGGCGTGGTCAGAGAGTGTGCGTGGCAGATGGAGCACATCGGATGTCCAGGCCCCAACATCCACCGTGACCAGCCAGTAATCCAATCTAGAACAGGCGTTATGGTAGGGAGTGATGCAGGTGCCCTCCCTGGTATAAGGGTGTCGCTTGCGCCAAATATCTAGTAGCCCCTGTTCGAGGATTATGTTATTTAATTGCTGCGTCGCTTTGTGGTGAGGGTTACGATGGGTGCCCATTCTATCAAGATCACTGACCAAGACAGCGTTGAAATCTCCTCCCCAGAGTACGGTATCACCACCCACAGCCACTATTTTAGCCCACACAGTCAGGAAAAATTGTGGGTCGTCCACATTAGGGCCATAAACGGCCACCAGGATGAGTGGAGTTGTCATGAGGCAGCCAGTGACAATAACATAGCGCCCCTCGGGGTCCACCAGTATATGCGTTGTGGACCAGCCCAATCCCCTCCTGATCAGTATGGAGACGCCCCTGGCATAATTTGAGTATGTTGCCGAATGCACCTCCCCCCAATATCTGTGTAACAGTTTAGGGTCGGAAGTGCGTGTCAGATGAGTCTCCTGCAAAAAACAGACATCTATACGATGCCTGCGCAGGTATGCATGTACAAACCTCGCTTTCTTAAAATCGTTGAGACCCCTCACGTTCCACGTGAGGAACCTGGCGTCAGTCATATATCAGTAGTGAGCATGAAACAGAGCATAACGGTACCAGAGATAGGATTCCACGCGAAATCCAGAAAGAGGGAAATGAGATCACATAGGGTCAAGGTTACCCTGCGGGCACAGCAATGGGACTCCACAAGACACAAATCCAAAATATATTGTTCTGTACTCGACAAAAGTGCAATCAGAGAATAGCTGTCTTTAAACTCTTTAAACTCCCCGTACCTCCCCCCGCCCACTACATCCTCCCAAACAGGTCGAGAATTGAACCCCCCCCACCCATTAATTACCCCACAACCCAACTTTGAAATCAAGCACATGGGCGATCTCCCTAAGAGGGCCAGGTACGACGGCATAAACCTGCCATGTGGCAGAGTGGCCAGACTTATATGGACATAGACCGGAGCCTGCACAGTAGAAATGTAGAATACAGTAAACCAAGAGACAAACAGAACTCGCACATGGTCTGCTAACAGTTTGGTGGCATCGTTTTTGTTCAAGGGCTGGGTTGGACCCAGGTCCCCTTGCATAGTACTGTCAACCATTTTAACTAGCCAGGTAGATCACAGGGCCAACAAGTTCCAGAGTATATTCACAGGTACAACCATCAATCATTGTCACTCAAGTTCGTAGCCTGAGAGGAGTGTTGTGATGGACTCGGCGGCGGCTTCCGTAGGCATATGTGTTTAGAGTATTTCAAAGCCGATTTGGCATCCGTGAAGAAGTGCGCCTGGCCTTCATGTGTGATTTTTAACTTTGCGGGGTATAGCATTGCATTTGGCACGGAGGAAGACTGTAATAGCCGTTTCGCCGGCAGGAATTCTTTGTGCACTGCTTGTACAGCCGGGGTATGGTCTGGGAAAAAAGACAAAGGGTTGCCTTGATGCGTGATAGGGCTCTTAGCCCTTGCGTCTTTGAGGATAGCATCTCTGTCCGCATAGTTTAGGAGATGCGCGATGATCAGGCACGGCGGCGCACCCGGCGGCGGCCTTGGACCAAGGGAGCGGTGTGCCCTCTCCACGATCATTACCTGAGATAGTACAGGACCAAAGAACTCACGGAGTAGGTTGTCAATATAGGGCTCCATTTTGGAGATTGCCGTCGATTCTGGCAGGCCAAGAATTCTGAGGTTGTTCCGACGGGAGCGCGCCTCCAAATCTTCTTTCTTTGCCTTGATTACCGCAAGTACTTTCTCCATACTCAGGATCTGCGCCCTAGATTCGGACTGAGAGTCTTGAGTGTCAGATAGACGGTTTTCCAAGACATCAAGGCGAGTTTCATGGACATCCACTCGTTTTTTGACGACATCTAGACTGGAGGCTAGGGCGTCGAGCTTGCCATCAATGGTTTTGAGGCTAGAGCGCATCTCCATGAGGATGGAGTGCAAGTCCTCCTCCGGACAATCCGCCATGTCAGTGTGGCCCTGGCCGGCACCCGGTTCCGTCTGCTGATCCGCAGTGCGCATCTGGCGCTTGCTTTCGAAAGGGATCTTTGGCTGTTTGGGATCCGTCTTGCCCATGTTGGTGAGTATCGTAATGTCGCAGGCCTCAGCCCCTACCGGCCCTACGCCGCACACCTCCGAAGTGTGCTGCACCGCAAGACGTCAAGTACCCCGGTGACAGTGGCTCGGCCCATGAGCACCAAGCAGGATCAGCCTTGGCACCGGCAGCGTGGATCTCCCGCCAGCTTCCCCCAATAGTCAGAAACGCAGCACTGTGCTCCTTACTATGATGCACTCAACCCACACTCCCAGTGAGGACCAGTCGCAGGCCAAGCGTGGCGAGAGGTAGAAAACTCGAGGTGTGCCAGCCAGGGGTCTCAGGCACGCACACTAGCGCACAAAGACCACCGCAACCGGGTATGTCAGTGAAAGAGAAGCGATGAGGTGAACTCCAGGGGTCCTGACAGCCGCCCCCAGCTGCACAGCGGTAGGAATCAGGATATCAGCAGGAGCCCCAGTGCCCACACTCGTGCCGGTCCGAGCAGCGGACGCTGCGATGCAGACTGTAGCCGAGGCCCCTACCACAGGTACAGGGTGGGAAAAGCCGGATTTCCAGCACGGAAGGCAGTATGAGGAAGGGGAGGCTCGGCCGGGCCTTCGCGTAGTCATGGCAGTCCCCTGCAATACAACGCGAGAGGGAGAGCCAGATGCCTATTGCGGCTCGCCTCGCCACCTCCTCCCTCACACACCGACCGTCTGTGCACCAAGTGCCCCAAGGAGAGTGAGCACGTCAGGGCCAGTCGCACGAAGGAGGGGCACGCGGGTCGGCATCCCCGCACCCAAGCCCTGGCAGGCAGAGAAGCCAGACGGGGCCCGGGCCCATCCCGCACGGCCTCGCACAGCCCCAGCCCGAGCCCAGGGATCAAACCCGCTCTCCTCACCTCAGGTGACACTCCGGCAGCAGCTCCTCTGTTTGCGATCACCTCCCACTTCTGCACCAAACAAGGCAGGCAGCGTCGTCAGCCTGGGCCACTGATCACCGCAATCAGCGGGGATCTCCGGACTCAGCCGCCATCTTCTCGGAGGTGCGGGCGTGGGACAGGTCTCCGTCCTCACATTTAGCAGCTGTGATCGCCCCCTGCATCGTAGGTAACCTTTGCGAGCCTTCCCCTCTTCACTCGGCAGCGGGCAAGTACCTCAGCAACGGAAGCCTACCATGTGAGTCTGAATAGCTCGTGTACTCCACAACTCATAGCGGCCATTTTTATCACGGTCTCGGCCCCGGCTTCTTATGGCAGAAAGCGGTGTGATCCCGCAGATCAATACGACCAGAACCGCCGCCGAGCAGTCCAGCCGATTTCAACTCTTGGCTCCGGGGTTTTTGGATCGCAGGATCCGGCTTAATCCGATAGTTTTTCAAGGATGGCTGCGCCTGGCGTGCGGAGCCCCTTTACCAGGCTGCTATTTCGCAGCGCGTCATAGCCACGCCCCCCATATTGTCTTCCTTAACCCTACTCCATGTTCTTCTAAAATGTTATCCCTACTCTTCTAATGCAGCCTAGGTAATCTTCTTAATTCTTCTTAACAACTTTATCAGTCTTTACTTTCAATCAATTTTCACAATTCATTCAATGAGTTTGTCAACAACTGATTTTCTTTCACAAAGGTTTTTTCGAATTCAAAGTCAGACAAATTCAAGGGGGTTCAGGCAATTCTCTGCTCCAGTCAAGTAAATCTAAAATTTGAACATTTAGCGCTTGGCTTACATAATAAGTCCATTCAGGTACAGAATACCTTTGACTAGCTACTCTTGTTCTTTTGGAGCACTTGCTCACTTTCGGTGTTGTTTATACCACTTGACTCGGTTTCTTCAGTGATTGTGGGTAGTATTGATACAATTGGCACACTTGATCTCAGCTTCTTTTGCTCATAGACTCTTGGCCATTCAGCATTGAGGGTCCTTCCTGGTCTCGATATAGTGCTAGTGCCTTCACCTGGATCTTCCTGTTGCTCTGGGAGTGTATTGACTGTCACTGTTGTCACATGAGTTACTCCTCCTTCCGCATGAGCTCCAATGCAACTCTGTGAGATATCAGGAAACTGATTTTCTCAACCTGTCTGTGGTTCTTCACCCCTTCTTCCTTTCTGTTGTGCCAAATGCGGTCTTGCATTCACTAGACTTCTCATTTCCGGCTCATAGAACACTATTTCTTCGCACTGGCCTCTTGTTCTCTGGGAATGCAAGGTGTGCACCCAACCAGATCAGAGCCACCAAGAGGAACTTCATCCACAACAAAATCCTGGCCAACTCCACCAACTCCAAGGAACTTTTCAGTGTCATTCAGGAATTCACCAACCCACGCAGCGAAGCCACAGACATCACACCATCCCAAGACCTCTGCGACAAGCTTGGAACCTATTTCCACCTCAAGATCAAAAACCTCTATGACAACTTCATCGACCATCCACCAGGTGCCACAGACGGCCCCCCGCCCCCCAGAAACACCAGCCAGCCCACCATCTCCAACTGGACACCGATCACGGCCGAAGACACTGCCTCGACCATGAAAAGCATCCACTCGGGGGCCCCCACCGACCCCTGACCCCCTCACATCTACCACAGAGCTGCAGCCGCCATCGCACCCGAACTACAACACACCATCAACACCACCTTCAAAACAGGCACCTTCCCAGACGACTGGAAGTGCGCAGAAGTCAGACCCCTGCTTAAGAAGCCCACAGCTGACCCCACCGACCTCAAGAACTATCGGCCCATCTCGCTCCTCCCCTTCGCAGCCAAAGTTGCAGAGAAAACAGTCAACAGGAACCTGACACGATTCATTGAAGAGAACGCCGTCCTCGACCCGTCTCAATCCGGATTCCGAAGCAACCACAGCACAGAGACTGCCCTACTCGCCGCCACAGATGACATCCGCACCCTCCTGGACCAAGGCCACTCCGCAGCCCTCATCCTACTCGACCTATTAGCGGCCTTCAACACCGTCTCCCACCGCACACTAGTCGCCAGACTACACGATGCAGGCATACAAGGAACAGCCCTGGACTGGATCCGATCAATCCTCACTGGAAGAAGCCAAAGGATCAGACTTCCACCCTTTCTCTCCGACCCCACGAAAATCACCTGCGGAGTCCCACAGGGTTCATCACTGAGCCCCACCCTCTTCAACATCTACATGGCCCCCCTCGCAGCCATCGTCCGACAACACGGCCTCAACATCGTATCCTACGCCGACGACACCCAGCTCATCCTCTCCCTCACCAAAGACCCCACCACTGCCAAACTCAACTTCCAGAAAGGAATGCAAGACGTCGCAGTCTGGATGACCAACAGCTGTCTGAAGCTCAATGCCGAGAAGACAGAAGTCCTCGTCCTCGGTACAACCCCTTCTGCATGGGACAGCACCTGGTGGCCGACCGCCCTTGGAAGCCCACCTACCCCCTCAGACCACGCCAAGAACCTCTGCATCGTACTCGACTCATCACTCACTATGAACCGACAGGTCAACGCCGTCACCTCCAGCTGCTTCAACACCCTCCGCATCCTCCGCAAGACCTTCAAGTGGATCCCCCCTGAGTCAAGGAAGACAGTCACCCACGCACTCATCATCAGCAGACTGGACTATGGAAATGCACTCTACGCCGGCATCAACAAGTCCCTACTCCGCAAACTCCAAACAATACAGAACACCGCCGCCAGACTCGTCCTCGGCATCCCCGACACGAACACATCAGCCAACACCTACGAAGTCTCCACTGGCTCCCCATGGAGAAAAGAGTCACTTTCAAAATCCTCACTCACGCCTACAAATGCCTACACCACAACGGACCCAAATACCTCAACGACAGAATCAACTTCCACGTACCCAAAAGAAACCTCCGATCTTCCAACCTCACACTGGCCGAAACCCCGCGCATCCACAGAGCCAGAGCAGGCGGAAGATCCTTCTCTCACATTGCAGCCAAGACCTGGAACGAGCTACCGGCAGACATCAGACGCGCCCCCTCCATGAACACCTTCAGGAAGACCCTCAAGACCTGGCTCTTCGGCTAAACAGATCTGCGGATCCCCCCCCAGCGCCTTGAGACCCCCACGGGTGAGTAGCGCGCTTACAATTCCCTGATTGATTGATTGATTGATTGATTGCACCCAATTTGGCACTCGGGCACACTTGACAGCAGTATTTGTGATTAAAATCACCTGGTAGGGGCCTTTCCACCTTGGCTCCAGACAGGACTTTCCCACAAGCTTCTTTATGAGTACCCAGTCCCCTCGATTAAAATTGTGGCACTGCTCTTGATGTGGATTTGCAGTGATAGCTTCAATTTGTTGAGAAACGGAATGCACCACATCAGCCAATCCTTTGCAGTAGTCGAGTACCATGTCATCTGTTATGTTTGCAAGTGTATTTGGGGGTACAGCAGGCAATCTCATTGCTCTTCCCATCAAAACTCCATGTGGGGATAAACCCGACTACCTGTCAGGTGCACTTCGAAGGCTCATCAACACTAAAGGCACAGCATCAGGCCATTTCAGTGAAGTAGATGCACAGACTTTTGCCAATCAAGACTTTATGGTCCAGTTCAGCTGCTCTACTATTCCAGAAGCTTACAGTCGGTAACTTCAATGCAACTTATGCTTCACTATCAATGCTGCACATAACATCTTGAGAATCTCATTATTAAAATAAGTTCCTCGATCTGACTCAAGAGAAACCGTCATTTTGTACCGTGGGACTAGTTCTCTCAACAACAATTTAGCCACAGTGAGACTGTCATTTCTCTGTGTTGGGTAGGCTTCCACCCATCGGGTGCACACTATAACCAGGATATATCTCAGCCTGTTATAAACAGGCATCTCAATGAAATCCCTTTGCATCCTGTTGAAAGAACTGCCCGATCTCCCTATGTGACTCAGTGTAACCTGTGTTTGTTTTCATGCACAACGGTGACACAGATCCTCAGCAATCATCCTGTATCGGGGATTAAACCAGTTCTGCCTAAATGTTCTAGCCATAACATCCATGCCTAAATGAGTAGGACCATGGAAGTGTTGTGTCATATGAGGTAACAAGCTGTCTGGCAACACTGGTCTTTCATCTGCTGAAATTGTCATGTGGAGGTATTAGGCCCGGTTAAGAAATCGCGATTATTACAGGTACAAGTTCTTAAGTGGCCTTCTCTCCCCTTTAACACGATGACATTTGACACACATTCATTTGCGTGCATACACAGGATAATATTCCTCGAACTCAGTTTGCTTACAATACCATTTTGTAGGCACTATATCATACTACCTTGAACACTCTTTCTAAGGGCTAAGTTCAGCACGCAAGATGTTATGTGTTTTTGCCCATTCGGCGAGTAGGCTATCGCAATAGTATAAACAATAGCGGCCTAACTGAGGCTTTGGCATGGTAACATGGAGCATGTTGTTATATATATGACATCAAGCCTTTGTTTATTCAGAGGAGCATTTTGCTGGCACTGAGAGGTCGGTTCATGCTGGAATTCCAGCTCAGCTGATTCCTGTCACCGCATGCGAGGGATGCTGTCCAACTCAATACCAAGATGGGCAGTTCGCTGACACTTACCCACAGGTAATGGGGAGTTAGACCACCCGGATAGAGATTCAGCAGATCCACTCACCTTAGACATGCTAGGGTTGAATGCGGTACGTAGGAGTACACTATATTACAGTACTTGTATGCAAGCATACAGGTTTCAGTATCCGCAAAATGGTTGAATTGTTCATATTTTTCACCATTCTCAAAATGTTAAACACATTGTTCTGTTTCCTTCCATTAATCATTGCAGTGAATGTATTTTACTCAAGAATCACAATACTTCAATAAATATTGAAACCACATGTGTATTTCCTATGTATCACAGCTGCTACCGATTTTAGGCAGCCAGGCAGCTATGGGGTAAAGGGCAATAGAAATGTAGGCCATGAGCCTTCTTGCTTCACTGTGCTTTTGAGTAAGCACTGAGAGAGTGCAGCCCTCCCTCTCACTGCAAAACAAATTAAATCTCTTAGTATAATCTGGCATTCCTAGTGCAGGGGCAAGACAGAGACTTTCTCTCAGCTCTAGCAAAGCTTTCATGCATTCGTTGTCCCATGGAAGCAGATCAGGCAAATCTCTGTGCATCAGCTTTAACAACGGCTTTGGCACCAAGGAAACGTTGGGTATACACTGACTACAGTAGCCAACCATTCCCAAAAACATCTGCGTTTTAGGAGGACCCATTTTTTAAATTGCCTCTGCTCCATCTTGTGACACTTTTCTTGTTCCCTTTTCAATTATATATCCCATATATTGGACTTCTTTTTGACAGTACTGTAATTTACTGAGGGACACTTTATGTTCATTTTCAGCCAGATGATTTAAAAGTGCAAACGTATCGTCTTTACAGGCTTCTTTTGTTTATAACGACACAAGTAGGCCGTTATTGTACTGAACAAGAACCAAAGCACACAGCAATTGCAATATCTCCAAATTCTTCTTCAATATCTGGTTAAAAATTGAGGGACTCTCGGTATACCGTTGTGGGACTCCGCACCATGTCAAAACACTTTCTCAAAACACCAGGAGCGGCCCGTGCAGGTAAGAGCGGTGAGGCGGGGTGGGGGAGGGAGTTGACAGACGATGACGAGGGAAAATACCATTTTAAAAATGAAAATCACTTACCTTGCACTCGCCGCATCGCCGAGTCGCCAATGCGGCAAGCGTAAAGTAAGTGGTTTTCTTTTTTTAAATTTTATTTTCCCTCATCATCATCTGTCGACTCGCCCCCCCCCACCCTGCCCCAACACCCCACCACTCTGACCTGCACGGGCCACTCCTGCAAAACACGAATGAGAACAGAAACTGGCTGTCTTCATGTAAGTGAATCAAGAAGAAAGCCTGACAAAGGTCCACGACAGTGAACCATTCTGCTGTGCATGGAATCTGGTATAATATGGTGGCTGAATTTTGTACCACAGGACAACTTGGGGTAGCAATTTCATTAATATTTCTCAAATGCTGCAGAATTCAGAATTTTACATTGGGTTTCTGCAATCCCATAATCGTGAGTTGCATGGACTCACGATTATTTCTCTCAAAATTCCTTAATGTAACATGTTAATTAATTATGTTATTCCTGCGGCTACCTCTGGTGTCATGTGATAGGGTGGTGTTCTTAGAAAAATTGCATTGGGTTTGATTGTGATTCAGGCTGGTTCTACACCTTTAATTAGTCCAATGTTTTTCCCTGTAAAATTGCACACTTCTGGATTTACAGGTTCTTCTGAATCTGATGGCAACTCTTCAACTGTTCTCAATGCATAAAGCTCTACAGCATTTTGTTGTATCTGTTTAAATTATCTGTCCTCATCTGGTGCCTATAACTTAACACCTCTAGGGGCACAGTGAATTGTACAAATTAGCTTGAACAATAAATCACTTCCTAATAGGTTTACAAGACTAAAATTACACACAACAAACTGGTGATTTTCTTCAAATGAACCTATTTTTATAGGCACTGCACTTGAAATAGGGTTTGTAACTTGCTTATTTGTGACTCCTACAACTTGGGTCTTCTTTCCAGAGAGGGGTAGGTCTGGGACGTCCGCTGTTCTAACAATGAAAACGGGTAGCTCTGGTGTTGATGAGAAATGACACTTGGTGGCCATTTATCTCACCTTCTACAAATGATCCACTCTGGTCTACCTCTGAGACTGCGCCAAGCCCGCAATCTGCCTTTCCCCTCAGGCACCATCATTGTGCCAAATTTGAATCAAAATCCTCATTCTCAATCATAGGGAATTGCTGATATGCATTCTGGCTCTGAGTCTAAAACGTATTTCTGTTTACTATGGGCATTTGATCAAAATTCACTTTTGTATTGCCCACATTCTGTTGAGCCATAGGGACTTGTGGGACTTGCATCCTTGGGATCTGTGTCTGCATGGGCGCTTTCATTTGCTGGACAGGAGTATTTTGCATTTGGACCTGATATCCTCCCTGCATTTGTTTAATAGCATTCGTTCTATCTGGATTAAGCTTACACTCAACGTTTCCAATGCCCGATTTTGTTACAAAGATGACATGTAGTCATTTTCTTTAACGTTGCAATATCATCACCTGTAACTGGATCAATCGGAACTCCTCGGCTTCTTCCTTGAGCACCGACCATACCTCCTTGTACACCTTGGCGGATAACGCCTTGCATCTCATTCTGGAAACCAACATTTTGCATTGTACCAACATTTTGTGCTAAAGACTGATTTTGAAAACCTATCTGCGCAAACTTTGTTTGTTCCCAGCATGAGTTCTCTTTAATTTTTTTCTGCTTCATCTCTTGCTCATCACTACAATGCTTTGCATATTTCAAGATTGCATCTTATGACTTAGTCTGCCAACAAATCACATTCTGCTGTATGTGCTAACTTATTTCCGGTCTCAACCCAATCACAAACTGAGAAATAAAGAATCCCATGTCAGTAAGTTCTAGATGTGTCTGACCTGTATGCTGCTGAAATGCCTTAAACAATCTTTCATAACATTCATGCACTGATTCTTTCACTTTCTGCTGAATTCTCACATAATCCAAATCTTTCAGAGGCACTCTGCCCTTCAAGAAAGTAATCACCTCATTGTATTTATGCCTCACAACAGGAGATAGTGCATTTGTACGAGATTCTCTTGGGGGCTCTGTGTCTGACCAATGTACAGCAATTTTGCATTCAGCCCACAAATCATTCGGGACAATAATGTCAAAGAAAGTGTTCAAATCAATACACAGCACCTTTGAAATCTTGACAAACCTTTCAAGTTTCAACCTGCATATACCATTTCACTGGACTTTCTCTCAATTTTAGAAAATTGTTTGTAAAGGATGCACAGTCTCCTCTACTCCAACGTACATACCCTCCACCTGGTATCTCTCTTAATGGAAAGGCTGGAGTACTTTCATCATCCGGAGAACCAGGATCTGGCTTTTGCTTAGCCTCAGCTGTTTCTGCCTGATGTGTATTCATGTGTCTTTGCCCATTTATTTCTAATTTTTCAAATTCTCTTCATTTACGAACATTTTTTACTAATTTAGCAATGTGCAAATGCATTCCTGAAGAATGCATAGTTTCAATTGATTCATCATCTATCTGAACTCTAAAACTCTTCTGTAATGGGGCAGTTTTTGAAAACTCGACTTCATATTTATTTGCCAATTCAATCAGTTTTTCATGGTCTGCAACTACTCTCCTAGTAATTTCTTTGCACAATTAAATCAGTTTTTTTTATATTGCTTAATATAATTCAGATCCAAACATCCTCTAATTATTTCCTCTAATTCTATTTGTAATTTTGGGACATTTATTGGACTCTCTCTCTCTGCATCCTGACTAACTCCCAAACCTCCTGCACATTCCGTCTTGGGGCTAGCTCTAGCAGCTTCCTCAAACCATGGAGAAAAAATCCCATCCTCAAACAAGGGTGTCTTACCCTTTGTCGTTTATGTTGTGAAGACTAATCTCTGTCCTTCTCTTAGTGACTGAATAGTCTGTCCAGGTGTCCAGACAACATCGTTGAATTCTGTGAAGTTGGGATGAATCCTGTCACTGGCACTCCTCCTACAGCTCCTTGAGCTGCTGCATTTGGATTCATATTAATCAAGGTATTTGGCATGCATATTCCTACTGGTTGTGCTCTAATCACCCAAGTAATGGGTGCTGGTGCAGTTACCATTGAAGTAGCAACACCTGTAGGCATTACCGTCTGAACAGTTCCTACTTGAGCTTGTACATTATTTGTTATGACTGGTTGGGTAACGGGCTGTCTCACAACAGGATGTGTCATTACAGTTTTTTATACAACAGATTGGGTCATTGACAATGGCCTTCCAATTTGGTATGCATTTGTATCAACGGGCGCTGTATCCATTGTTACATCACTAGTTGTCGGTCTTTCAGTATCAGACACAGGACCCACATAAGGTGGTGGACGTGTAGCCAATGAATGTCCAAAATATAATCTCCTGAATCAGCATCAGATTTTGATTCCTCTTTAGTCTCTTTTTCCCTTTGACTTTAGCTCTTTTTGGGTTTCTCAGGTTTTTCACTTGTAGTAGCTGTGTTATGTTTCATATAGATACCCCAATATAGGCTCAGGTAGCAACCTAACCTCTCACCTATAGTTCCCCTGCCATTTCACTACATAACGGTTCTTGGGACTGACCTTTTGCCTAGTTAAGGTACTGCTACAGGACGTGGGCTTTTCCCTGAAAACTAGCCTCATCCATTATGCATGAGGATTCTTGCAAACTCAGCAGGACTACCATCTCCTGCATAATAACTATGTATAAGGGTCATTCCTTCTGTCATTCTAAGTCTGACATGACACAGCAAGGTAGATCCCCTGAGGGTACTACTTTGGGTATATAAATACCATATCTTTGCTGAGGCAGGGAGAGGAGAAAAAGGACTTCCATGCTGACACACTGACTCAAGACGCTGAGGTTTCTGCACGCAGACACTCCAGCTCGCAGTGGTCTGACATCCCTCGTGGGGTGTCCATCTCGAGACCAAGACGGGGTCCCACAGTCTCTCACTTCAAGTAAAGGGGTTGACTTTATCCTAGAGGGATTCTTGGCTCTACACCTACATACATGCTAGGTACACTTAGGTACATCTAGTTAGGGTTGCATCGTAGTAGTACGCATTATTACTGTCATGTATTTTTATACCTGCCTGTATTCATTGTTTTAGCACTATGGTAGAAATCTACCATCCTTTTACTCTGTTGGTGCTTATAATCATTTATATCTGTTTCTGTCTTATGGTTGTTTCAGCACACCTATTTTACACTAGAATGACACTGGTTCAATAAATGGTTATTGAAAACGTCCCCACCGTTTATTCTGTGTATCTCTCTGAGACAAAGTGATCACGAGTGACTGAGCGAAAAGTACTGTACTGTTTCCACAATCCCTGATGGGACAGAGTTGTCATGTTCGATAGTTGCCAAGAACTATTCTCTCCTTGGTAAGAGAGGTTTCAAGTGGTACTGTGAGCTAGCTGGTATACAGGCGAACATACTCAGTGGGGGTGTCTGGAATCAGTCTGAACACCAATTCCACAGTCTATGTTGTCTAAACTCGAAGATCCTACATAGGTTTATAGGAACTACACGACATGGCGCCGCCAACGTTGGTTTGGTACTTATTTAATGGTCAAATCTGAGTAGTTCAGTCGTGCTGTTCACAGAGACCCCTACTCACATTTTCCCAGAGACGTCTAGAGTGGGAAGGGAACTATCCGCCACAGCTGAGTAGGCATATCCTATGTATTTGCTGTGGGTTTATCAAGCTTGAAGGACAAATAGTTCATATTGTGCATAAAATCTTATCTCAGTTTCCTTGAAATTTGCTCTTTTTTCAATAATTGCTGATGAAGACGCCGCTGCGCCAGCACAACGTGCGGCTGCAGCAAGGGAGGAAGAATAAAAAGATGAAATAAACATTTCAGAAAATGTCAGAACTGCCCTTACTTTAAAACTAGCAGACTATGGAGTCACAGCTAGGGGTGGGAAAGTCACATTCGTGATTGAGGCACACGAATCATACAGAACAGGTATTCTATTCATGGGTTAAATTCCCACAAGCAGATGCACAAACATATACATTTCATTCTTATACTAAAGATGAAACACCAGATGAATACTATCCGTATGAGGACATTGAAATTCCGCTCACCTACCAGGAGCACATAAACTGGCTTAAAGGCCCCCTTCCACACACAAAAGAAAAAGTGAGACTCTGTCCGCTCGGAAGAGATGGAGCAACTTCATCGGAGGGCGGAGGGAACTGGTTAATTGCTGCGCTGGAGCGGACGCACGCAGCGGGCGCGCCAAAGGCGCGCCAAACGCAAGCCCGTCTGCGCCCGTCTGCGCCCGTCTGCGCGCGACCGGGGCCAGGGGCCTGGACCTCTGGTCAACTTCTTACATACTCAGCAGAGGAACTGCGGGCTCTAGCGCATTCGGATCCTCCACTGAACAAACTGGTGGAAGACACACTGAGGTCTGAGGACCTAATGGGGAAACAAGGGGGAAGTTGAAGTTCGGCCACACTGCCACCTCCCCCTAAAGACGTAGGTCCAGGCAACCCCCAGGGACTAAGGGTAGCCGTTTTAAATACCCACTCCCTGCAGAAACACAGCATAGAGATTTTCTCGCTCCTCCAGGACATCCTGGCGGTAACAGAAACCTGGCAAGAGGATACCTCAGCCCCAGACATTGTAGCTGCCCTTCCCTTGGAATACGATGTCCTATGGCATAACAAGCAGGAAAAGACAAGAGGAGGGGGCGTAGCTATATTCTACAACAAACGGTTAGCAGTAGATAAGCTAGTTGCAGAGAGCCTCGAAGGCGCGGAAATTTTAGGGGCGGAGCTCTGCTCCAAATCCTCATGCCTAGCACTACTGGTGGTGTACCGCCCCCCTCGATCAACTCCCCGGTTCAATAAGCTATTCACTGAACTAGTCAGTGACCTACGCTCACGGTACCAATGACTCCTGGTGGTGAGGGATTTTAACTACCACTGGGACCAGGCGCCCAGAGAATTACATGCCAGTCAGCTGGAGGAGGACATGACCGCAATGGGGCTTCAACAGCTTGTTAATTCCCCTACCCACGACAAGGGACATACCCTCGACCTCATTTGGACCACCCAGCCACCGGCTAGCCTGACGGACATCAGTCCCTGCGCTTGGTCGGACCCCTGTCTGATCAGGTGCTGGGTCCCGCTGGCCAGTCGACGGGCGCAAACACCCACGGAATGGAGAGTGTTGCGAGGGTGGAATAAAATCGAGGCAGGCGACTTAGTGGGTACTCTGCGCAGAATCTCCCCTGAAAAGCACCTGATGGAGAACCTTGATCAGGAAAGTGAGTCCCTCACCTGCAGGCTGAGAGAGGCCATAGACAAGGTGGCACCTGCTCGGAGGGAAAGAGTTAGGAACAAGGGCAAAGGGGCCCCCTGGTTCAATGAGGACCTGAGGGGAAGGAAACAAATGTTGTGCCAACATGAGAGGTTTTGGCGCAAATCATATGACCCAGCGGCGCTTGCAAAATACAAAGCTGTATTAGCTACATACAAAAAAGCCATTATGACCAGGAAGGCCAAATACTATGAGGCCAGGATTATGGAAGCTGACAACAAGCAGAAATAAACCTTCAGAATCCTAAAAGAACTTAGTCAGAAACAAGAGCAGAAATCCACTGCTAGTCCGGAAGACTGCAATAAGTTCCAGTCCTTCTTCCTCCATAAAGTCAGGGACATCTTAATTGACATACACAACACACCCGCTAACCAGTGCCCCCTGGCGGCAGATCCACCGCCTTGCGCCCACGGTAAGCCTCTCACCACCCTTCCAAGGCTGGACTGAGACTCTCTGTCCCATTTGATGGACAGTGTCAAGTCAGGCTCGCCAGCGGACCCCTGCCCACCAAGGGTGTTCCAAATGGCCCTACCTGGGGTAGAGAGGGAGGTCCTTGAACTGCTCAATCGATCACTGGAGACGGGCTGTGTCCCTGCTAATTTCAAGGAAGCCAGGGTCACCCCCTACTGAAAAAACCAGGGGCAGAGGCAGCCAATCTTAAGAACTATAGGCCCATCTCCCAGCTTCCCTTCCTGGCTAAAGTAGTGGAACAGCATGTCCTCAAAACTCTATCACTCTTCATTGAGGAACAACAGCTACTCCAGGTGAGGGAGGCAGGCTTCAAGGCTCACCACAGCACAGAGCTGGTAATGCTGTCGGTACTGGACGAACTTAGACTCACGGCCGACAGCAGGAAGCCGTGCGCCCTGGTTCTGCTAGACCTATCTGCGGCGTTCGACATGGTCAATCACGACCAACTACTGTCCCGGATCTCAGAGTTGGGTATCCGTGGGCTGGCACATCAATGGATCGCGTCCTTCCTGTCAGGTTGGTCACAAAGGGCCCAACTCGTTGACCGGGTGTCTAACATCAGCGCACTAACATGCGGAGTCCCCCAGGGTTCAGCACTGTCCGCCCTTCTCTTCAACATCTATCTCCAGCCACTTGTGGCCGCTCTGGCCCGCATGGATTGCCAAGTGTTCAATTAAGCTGACGATACACAAATAATCCTCCAGATTGACAACTCCTCCCTTGCCCACACGCGCGTGCAAAACATACTTAGGTATACGGTTAACTGGATGACAGCCAATTCACTTAAAATCAACCCCGACAAGACCGAGGTTCTTGCCATCACCACCAGAAACAACCCCTGGAATGACCTCTTCTGGCCACGAGAGCTGGGTACCACCCCTACGCCAGTTCTGCTTGTAAAAAGCCTTGGCATCAAAATAGATGCCAAGCTCACCATGTCGAACCAAGTGTCCACCGTGGTCGGGACCTGCGTGGGCTTACTGAGACAACTGCGGAAACTGGCTCCCATCCTCTCATTTGCCACACTACAGATGGTTGTGTCGGCAATGATTATGTTGCGGTTGAACTATGGCAACGCCCTGTACATTGGTCTCCCCGAGAAACTGCTAACTAAACTGCAAGTAGCCATGAATGACGCAGCTAGGCTGATCTTCAGGCTCCCAAGACGGGCACATGCTACTCCTCTACTGCAGCAGCTGCACTGGCTCCCCATTAAAAAGAGAGCCAGGTTCAAAGGTCTCTACATTGCCCACAAAGCCATCCATGGCCAGACCCCAGTCTACATCAAGGAGCGCCTAGAGAACTATGTGCCTGGACGTAACCTCCGGTCATCCGAGGCAGGCCTACTGGCCTGCCCGCGATTCAAAACAACTTCCAAAGGTGGCAGAGCCTTTTCTGTATTGATCCCTCAACTGTGGAATAGGCTACCAGAGAGCCTATGCAAGGAATCCGCCCTTCTCCCCTCCAGGATAAAACTCGACTCTTCTTTTTATAAAAGCTTTGGGCACAGCATAGGCCTTGACCGGGTGCTTGTACATTTGATCTTTGGCGGGGTTTAGTCACTCTCTCGCAGCGCTAAGAGACCTGGTGGTGAACATGCGCTCTATAAATCCCAGTTAACAATAACAATAACAATAACAACTTGGCCAGTCCTAGCGGCTTACACACCGCATCCAGACATTGACACAATGCCAGTAGCAGACTTACGTCCACTTCATAAAGAATTAATAAAACTTTACAGAAACCTGACACAGTTCGTGATAAGAACACTCATACTTCAGCCAGCAAGGGCTACACCAGCAGGACAAATTCAGGGATCTACAACTAAAATAACACCACAAACACTGCACGCAGTTATGGGTAAAATGCCCACCAGACGTGAGCAAATGCCACTCTGGATAGCTCCGAAAATAACACAGCTAGAGGCAGTATTTCCACACACAAACCCCTCAAGAAAAACACAGAATGTTAACAATCTGCTTGACAATGGGAATAGCTCCCCAGATAGAGGATTGTACCTCTTGGGGTACAGTTTTAGCTGCCATATATACCAGAACTCATGGTATCCCTTCATTAGCAGTAATACCAGATGTATTAAGACAAATACAGAATGAGTATGGAGCAGAACCTGCTCTGAACTTAGGGATGAAATTGTTAGGAAATTTTACCCAGGTATCAGCAATTATATTAGCAAACATAAAAGAGGAGGTAGCAGCAGTGGCAATATGCCAACGCCGGAGGGACTTCACTCCTTTACAACAGGAACATGAATTACCTAAAATTATCGAAGACAACTATGCTGAATTAGGTAGAGATAGTTTGGGAGCTAGAGCAACAAAACCTCAACTCATGGGTGGTCCTGAAAAAGAGAACACCAAGCAAGCACCTGATTCTTCCAAGAAGAAATGGGATAACAATAAAAAACAAAAGAATAGAGAGAATAGATAACAATCCAGGGGTGGGTCTCCTCAACAGGAGCCCTCCGAAAAGAGGTACAACCTTAGGAATCGTGATAACATTAAAAAACCTGACAGGTATCAGGATACTGATACACGTTCCTCTCGTTCCTTTCAGGGTTCATCAAAAAACTCTGAGAGGGAAGGACGGTCAGAACACAGAAAAGAAGAGCGTACAAAGTCCAGAGACACGCAACACGCTTCAGACTATACTTTCAAAAAAATAGAAACCAAAATCAAAACCTCAATTTAAAAAGACGAAAGTAGCAGGTCTTAAAGTTAGACATGCCCAGAATTCTGAGGACCCAACTTCTGAAAGAGGAATGGGCTCTGACGATGCTAGACAGTGCAGCAGCAGTAACAATAGCTCGCCAGAACCTGATGGATTTTCTGGTGAAAGCGGAGTTGAATGAACATATCACGGTGGAGACACCTGATACGAGGGTAAGTATCCCGTATAAGTTACATGAAATAACACTCCAAATGGTGGGGGACCAACACAGAAAATTAAAGGTCTCTTTTGGGAGAACCTGACTCATGGATATGACATCCTTTTGGCTGAAAAAGATTGCCCACCTGAAATTGTTATGGATTGCCCAAAGGGAGAAACAGTAATTTTACCTGCTTTTTCCGACCTCGTTCCAATATACTTAAAACATACGCGCAGGAGTGGGCGATAGCACTTGCTCCAGCATTGTATCGCAACCATGTTTGGTGCGATGCTAAGTCACCTCACCATGAAATCCCAGTAAAAACTACTCCAACTCCACAGAGACAATACCCAATAAAACAAGAAGCGAAAAAACAGGTCAGGGAGATCATAGATCAACTTCAATACCAGGGTGTAATTGAAACTTGCACCTCTTCAATGAATAATCCTTTGTTTCCCGTAATGAAAACCGATAATTCATACCGTCTAGTTTTAGATTACAGACATCTGAAAACATGCACTAAAACATTTGCAGTACAGAATGCACACAGTGCGCATTAATGAATAACATTGTGCGGAAAAAATACAAAACAACACTAGATATCTCAGATGGATTTTTCTGCCAAAATATAGCGCCTGAAAGCAGATATTTGACAGCATTCCCAGCGCTCGGTTCTCAGCATCAATTATGTTGACTCCCCCAAGGGTATAAGAATAGCCCTGGGTTGTTCTCAGCTAGGGTAACAGAGTTACTTCAGAATTTGGATGGAGAGGCATGGTCCTATGTAGATGATATTTATCTGATGGATGATGATTTGAAGGATCACTTGACCAGGGTGAGGAACATCATTTTGAGGTTCGTCTCTGAGGGCTACAAATTAAATTTTAAAAAATCGAACATAGCCCACCTCAATGTCCTATTTTTGGGATATGAGCTTTCAAGTGAAGGGAAAAGCCTGGCAGCTAACTTTTTAGAAAAGTGTGCGCTGCTACAACCTCCTAAATCTTTGAAGAATTTACAATACATATTGGGATTCTTGAATTTTGGCAGAACTTACATTTTAGACTACACAGAAAAAGTGAAACCTTTCTACGACTTAATAAGACCTGATTTTTCAGTTAGGCACTGGACACAGGAACACACACTTCGTTCCATACAAGTTGATATAATAGCTTCAAAACACCTACACACACGTGTAAACACCACAAATTTGGTGATCCGTGTTATAGAGGGTCAATCAGGGTATACTTACCTAACCCTCAATGAAGGCGAAACAGTACCCGTAGCATACAAATCACACTTGTACACAAACGCTGAAATGCGTTTTGCTTCTACAGAAAAGAATTCTGACAGCAGTACAGACTGCTGTAGTGAGAGAAAGAGCACTTGCTCAGGGGAAACGAATAATTGTCGTAACTCCAGTACTGGCCTTAGAGGCTGTTACAAAAGCAAGCGTTCCAAATGCTAAAGCTTTACAACCAAGATGGATACCATGGGCTAATTCTCTCACTGCAACAGATGTAGATTACAAATTTGACTCTACACTTAAAACGCAAGCATTCCTGCAATACGAACAAGAATATCCTCTCCCGAATGAAATAATGCCTCTAGATCAGTATGAATATATTATTTACACTGACGGTTCTGCTCAGCCGGCCATAGAAAGTAAACAACAATACAGCGCTTTGTGTGCGATTGTGAAGGGTCGTATGCAGGAAGGCAAGTTCCATCCTAGCAGTATGAAGACACAGTCTCTAGGAGACTGCATGGCACTGCTGGCAGGATTAAAAGCCCTGTTACTGGCACTGATAAATTCGGATCGAGAATTCCCCACACTGATTGTGTGCGATTCTTTTACTGTCTCCAGTCATACAATGAATATCTTCACTACTGGGTTCAAAATGGGTTTAAAGACTCAAAAGGTGGCACAATTAAGCATAAATTGGTATGGGAACAGGTAGCTGAGCTGAAAAACGAACTATCGAGAGCTCACGTGATACACACGCTGAGTCATCAACATGATGGCGTTCATGTTGAAGGGAATTCATTGGCCAATGAAGCCGCAAAAGGGGCAGTACGTACTGCTGCCGGCGTTGCAATCACTCGTTCAAAAACGAGAATAGACGGGCAGATAATGATAGCTGTCATTTCTTCACGCAAAAACAGCACAGCCTTACTGAAAGGATTTCCACTCAAGTACTCCTACAAGTTAGATGCAAATAACATTCCATATGCTCAAATTCCAGGAGTGGGGGATAGAGTAATACCAAACATAGATCACGGATTAGGCTTAATATTGGCTGCACATAAGGGTCTAGGTGCTGCTCACACAGGAGTTACCGCGACAGTTTCTTTACTGAATCCTAAATTGTGACATCTATCAGCAGATGACGGGTTCCACCGTAGCACGTCCAGCGCAGACACCATTACTAATATCAGACAGACCACACGCTTGTGTCTATTTGGGCCACTGCGGCCCCTTACAATCAGACGGGGCTTACAAGTATATCTTGATGGCAGTGGATGCATGCTCTAGATTCCTGTGGGTTTGGCCTCAGCGCTCGGCTGACGCTCAAACTGTTATAAAAGATTTGCGAGTCTTCATAGGGACATACGCAGTTGGCACATTACATTCTGACTGCGGCCCCGCGTTTAGCTCTAGGGCTTACAAGGAAGCCATGGGAAGTTTGGGTGTTGCATTACGGTACTCCTCTCCGTACCATCCCGAGGGAAATTCAGTCGTGGAGAGGAAAAACCGAGACTTAAAGTAATCTTTAACAGCAAGAGTATTAGGTTCGGGTTGCAGTTGGGTCAATCACTTATATGGGGTCCAGCGGGCACTCAATAATATGCCAAGAAGTTCCCTAGGAGGTGTCACTCCTTACGAAGTCCTATTTGGAACGAGAATGTGGGTACCTGATCTCGATTGTGAAAGCACAGTGGTGGATGAAAAACCATTTGACATCAATAAACGTTTGGCTGTTTTACAGGATCTCAATGAATTCCGAGCACTACAAAGCAACATGCAAGTAAAACGCACCGCCACTGGGGAAGTCAAATCAGTCACGGCAAGACCTGCCTGGATCCCTAAAGTCGGGGATCTGGTCAGAGAAAAGATTGTGGACAAGAAAGAATTTAGGCGATCATACAGAAAGCCTGTACCTGTCCTGTCTGTCGATGGAACAAGAACAGTACTTCTTCCGCCTCTTGCCAGCAAAAAAGAAAAGAGATTCGTCTCCATTGATCTGATCAAACCACACTATGTGGCCGATACTGAATAGTAGGCCTCGTGGGCTCCTGGGTAGCCGACGCTCTCCTCTCACTACCATACAGGAAGTTCAGAAAGAAAGACTCATAACATTTGAAGAGTCACCAATACCAAGTAATGGAATTTCCAACAATGAAATGGAACTCGTTCCTGTTGAAGCAGAACATCAAAACACAAATGAAAGACAAATATCAATTCAGCCTAACACCGATGTCTACATCAATGTGCCTCTACAAGAGACGTCTGCCAGTTCATCAAAACCCGTTGAGCTACCAAAGATAGATCGAACTGCATCTGGCTACTTCATCGATTTTGATACCTTCTCTCTGGATCCCAGTGAACCTGAAACAATGCCAGTTCCAGTTTCCCGTAAGCAACAACTTCATGATTTCTACACTTTTCTGAAAAAGACTTACCTGGTCTCACCATGGCTACAGCTCTGGATAATAA
Source organism: Calotriton arnoldi (assembly GCA_963921515.1). Classification (NCBI taxonomy): domain Eukaryota; kingdom Metazoa; phylum Chordata; class Amphibia; order Caudata; family Salamandridae; genus Calotriton; species Calotriton arnoldi. Next base: position 1,477,608 of record CAWUFW010000458.1, read on the forward strand.
CTGGAATATTGTTTCTTCTATTCTGGATTGGCCTGGTGACTGTCTTTTGCTTGCTCATGAATGGATACTATCTCCCAGAACACTCTGCAGTTTCAAACGTGAACTTGGTCCTGAAACCTCATACGCCATCTAATCGTGAACAAAGAGACCCGTCCTTCGTTAGCATTACAGCTGTTCCAATTCCTGATGGTATAGTGTGGGACACGGTTGATTATGATGTATTTGGTCCCACAGAACTTTTGAAAATACCTTATGTATTCAAAATTTCTTTAAATGATATCATTACCTCCAGTACTTTTTCTGACGATTGGGATTTTGAAACTGTGAATAATATGTTGTCTGATTTGGAACAATCCGCTGCATTTTCAAGCACTGAAATGCTAGAGGACACATCTGATATTGACACTATGTACTGTTACCAACATTATGGTAATCACTTTTCACATAAATCCAGTATCCCACGTAGTGTCTTTACAAACCACCAATGGGAACATTGCCCAACACCACTGAAAAGTAGTTCGAGAACGTTTGCACAGAAATGTTCTTATTTTTCAGGGTTTAACACTTCTGACCTGACCTCATATTACTATAAGGTTGCACCTACAACTGCACAGAAAAATATGCTAACTAACATCAAACAGATTTACTCTGCATCCTTTATTTCCCAACTGTCTGAACAGGGTTTCGACTTATGGAAGGACACTATAGACATAAAATCAGTCTGGGGTTCGAAGGAATGGCAGGTTCAGGGAACAGAAGCACTATTTCGAGCGTGCCTCATTCCACAGCAGATCATAATTCTGAACGACACCGTGCAACAGACTTCCTGTCTTGGACTAGCCAGGAACAAAGACTTGAACACACCTCGGATACCCTCACCAACACACTTTGAGGGGTAGCAAAACTTTACAACACATGGTGGGGATCTAGTAGATGACAGCATACAGTACAATTCATCAGACCCCAATTGGAAGGGATGGTTAGTTTGGACCAATGACACAAATAGGTGTCAAACAAGATTCAGGGGTACCACCGAAGGGTTCAGTATCCATAGACCGGACCAACGCTATGTACAAATAAAACATCCGGGGGTGGTGACATCATACAGTGTTGGGAAGTTATGCCTAGATTGGCTAAATACCTCAACACTATCCCAGGTGAAACAACACTTATCCTTACTATCAGAAGACATGGATCTAAGGAACGTTTTATTGGGCCCCCGAAAGCCACGTCAGAAACGTTTCTTATACGCTGTTTATAATGAAATGTGGAAGATCTCTCAACAAAAACCTGCAGAGGAGACTTTGTGAAATTGATAGAATTAACATAGAAAAAGCGTTAGCTGTAGTCGATAATGGTATGACTACATTAACATCCAGGATTTATTCACTTGTCAACATTTGATCTTCTGCTATAGATATTCTGGAACAGGATTTGTCCATACTACAGCACGGACAGTCTCAGCTACGTTCTATTATGTTATTAAGCTGGACTCTGCAATCACTGCGAGCTGGTTATGTGCCTTGGCGATTTATCAACAGTGCGTCCTTGTTCTCTGCATACAATATAACTAAAAAACTGATAACTATGGCACAAAGGGTAGCAAAATATACAATGCTGCGTATTGAAAAACTGGACCAATTACCTTTCACTGTGGCAGAGTCGCCATTCACAGAATGGTTAATCCATGGCCACTTAACATTACCGGTCACAACTTTCCAGTTTCAGTATTGTCTAGAACAACAACAGGCAGGCAGATATGAAGCAATGGGTAGGGAATTCATCAAGGAATCTTGGGAATTTCCATACAGATTTCGATGCAGGAGTGAGGATATGGAAATGTTTCTAAGCGGTACAAACCGAGAGAACTGTTTAAGTGGATCTCTCATATGCCAGGATATCATGCTTCATGGGGCCTGTAACGGTTCAGTTGCAAACTTATCCTGTCATTTGAAAGGGTCCCCGGCTGCCGTGATTAATCCGATGTTCAAGTTACTCTCAAATGGGAGTTACTTGCTGCTTAATGATTAAGGTTGTTGTGGGATGCTTCCAGGCATCGCATATCTTGTCACTGTAAACTCCAGGGTTACTTGTTGAATGCAAGTATTGTTTCCACCGACCCACACAGTCAGGGAGCCGTCATTATGACCTTCGTTGAATGTTTCCTTTATACGGTTTGATACTCTGAGCCAAATGAAAGCCATGCTTTTACCGAAAACCGTGGCCTTAACCTCCGCCCGAGAGACTTTTGATCTCCAGGTCGCAAGGTCCTCAGCTGAGATACAGGTACTTGTACGAACAAACTGCCCTTTCCATTTCACAGAAATGGTACAACGTATCTTTAGCATGTCTGATACAACGGGTATAGTACATCTATTTAAGACCATAGGTTCTGGACTGTTAAGCACCTTTAAGACAGTCTTCGGAGTGATTCCAAACTTCATACACTCCATATTCGGAAGCATTTTTGGAGGACTTCCGCTGATCCTGTTCCTAATAGCAGGAATCCTGATTGCAATTTTTCTGCTATGCAATGGACGTCCCAGTCACCAAGGAGATGGAAAAAACACTCCTGGAGCGCAGATACCGTGATCGCATGGTACTCCATCTGGGCACACCTCGCCTTCGTGAACTGAGTGAGTCTTGGTTCCTGTCATTAAACCAGTCTGGATCGATTGTGTTCTGCCTGACCTCCGATGCCTGTCCTGCGGACAAGAATGCATGTTGGATCTCTGTCTAACACTTCCATCGGTTGCGCCACCGGACGTGGATGCTTTACTGGACCCGATAACGTCCCATGTACTGCTGTGTCCTCAGCGTATTCCCATGTTTATGTCTGCATTCTTAGAGCCACCACAGGATGCTTCAGCTCCTGTTGGAACAGATACCGGCTCCTCTACAAACACTCAGGCCTTGGATGTCACACAGTCTTCCCCAGCATCGGCTGCGGACAGTACAGAAGATCATCTGTGCTCAATTGACCTGATCTGTGAGGTGTTGCAGGGACCGTCGTCAACGATGGCAAGCAACAGTGATGTTGCATCTCCCAGCCAGGACACATAAACATTTGGCTCATCGTGTGCTGGGAAAAATTCGGATTTTTTCAAAACAACCAAATTTGGAATTTTAAACAATAGACACTTTTTCTTGCTGAACTGCATGGCTTTCAGGCACTCATAGGTGTTCAAACTAGATAAACAAACATATTTTATTAAGACTTCTACCGCTTAAAATACAATTTTAGCATTTTTAGCATTTTTTAAAAATATGTTTTTTAAACGTTGCGTACAAATGCCTAGAAGTACATTAAAATATTAGTATGTCGCCCAGTCGGATGAGGAGTGGGTGTTATGTTTCATATAGATACCTCAATATAGGCTCAGGTAGCAACCTAACCTCTCACCCATATTTCCCCTGACATTTCACTACATAACGGTTCTTGGGACAGACCTTTTGCCTAGTTAAGGTACTGCTAACAGGACGTGGGGTTTTCCCTGAAAACTAGCCTCATCCATTATGCATGAGGATTCTTGGAAACTCAGCAGGACTACCATCTCCTGCATAATAACTATGTATAAGGGTCATTCCTGCCGACATGACACAGCAAGGTAGATCCCCTGAGGGTAGCACTTTGGGTATATAAACACCATATCTTTGCTGAGGCAGGGAGAGGAGAAAAAGGACTTCGACGGTGACACACGGACTCAAGACGCTGAGGTTCCTTCGCTTAGACACTCCAGCTCGCAGTGGTCTGACATCCCTCGCAGGGTGTCCATCTCGAGACCAAGACGGGGTCCCACAGTCTCTCACTTCAGGTAATGGGGTTGACTTTATCCTAGAGGGATTCTTGGCTCTACACCTACATACATGCTAGGTACACTTAGGTACATCTAGTTAGGGTTGCATCGTAGGAGTACGCATTATTACTGTCATGTATTTTTATACCTGCCTATATTCATTGTTTTAGCACTGTGGTAGAAATCTACCATCCTTTTACTCTGTTGGTACTTATAATCATTTATATCTGTGTCTGTCTTATGGTTGTTTCAGCACACCTATTTTACACTAGAATGACGCTGGTTCAAAAAATGCTTATTGAAAACGTCCCCACCGTTTATTCTGTGTATCTCTCTGAGACAAAGTGAGCATGAGTGACTGAGCAAAAAGTACTGTACTGTTTCCACGATCCCAGATGGGACAGAGTTGTCATGTTAGATAGTTGCCAAGAACTATTCTCTTTTTGGTAAGAGGGGTTTCAAGTGGCACTGTGAGCTAGCTGGTATACAGGCGAACTTACCCGGTGAGGGTGTCTGGAATCAGTCTGGACACCAATCCCACAGTCTATGTTGTCTAAACGCACAGATCATATATAGGTTTATAGGAACTACACAACAGCTGAATATAGTCTAGTTCCTTCCACTACGGCTTTTCTCCACTTTTGCTGTCTTTCCTCCCATACAGCATCTGAAAATGTTTTCACAACTCGCTACGTTCATCTTGGGTATTGCTCTCTCTCTCTCTATCTCAAGCCATCTTCTCCCAAGGGCTTAAAGCTTCAAATTGTGTAGGTCTATGAGGTGGCTTCACAAAGTATCTCTCTTGATTTGTCAATAATTCTCAAATTAAAGGTTCCTCATCTAGGAAAGCTCAATGGACCCTCTTTCCCAGTGATCTTGCACCATTGGCAAAGCAATACGCATGTGTGTAACCCTTCCTCAATCATCATATGGTAAGCAGGTGTACCCTCAGGCGGTGCCTCTTCACCTTCCCCAACAGTAATAGTCACATCACCTCTCATTATGTCTATAATAGTTTTGACATTTTTTAAGATTTCAAATTATAATTCAACAGATATAACAGCACAAAATATAACATTCAATGTTTTGATTCTATCCCGTTTACGTCAGATCTCAATAAGCCCTTCTCCCAATCTCAGCACAGCTCTGTAAGTCAACCAACCAATAGCAGCTTGACTCTTCAACTAGCTTCAACCAATCTCAGCGCGGCGTTTCACACCGACTGACCAATACTAGCGTGGCACAATATGACGTAGCAACCTGCTCCTTGCAGCGACTCACCCTCCTTTACAATTTCTTCGTACACACACACACACACACAGTTTCAATTCAATAATTTTCATTCACATAAAATAACAGTCTTTGTCTGCTTCTTCTAAAGAAATCAAACAGAACAACGCAACAATCAAAATTTTTAGGTTTTTACGCCCTCCAACTTTTCTCAAACAAAAGAAGAATTTGATGTACACCAATGAAATCTCAACCAGAAGGAAATCACCTAATCAATGCAGTGTCAACATTCCGCATCAGGTTTCAATAACACCGATCAATATTAGTTCAATCACAACAATATTGTTACTGTTCCTATCTCAATTGTGCAGTCAACGACATCTCACGACCTTCAATTCAAATCATTAGCAATCATCAATACCAAAATCAACTCTTTGTTTATAATTTTCTATCTATCCTGGGATCTTAGACTACTTCTTTGTCAGATAACCTCTTTATCTTCTTCGACAACAGCACATGAATCTCAACAAATTGCAAGCTCCAATAATTCAATTTAACATCAATGCTTATGCAATTCATAAATCACAATAGGCAACACAAATTGCGACGCATTGCCCTATTAATACTTACCCCTTCAATTCAGCACCTGCAACAGCCTCAGAAAACCGCACTCCGTCAATCTTAAAACTCTGGATTTGGGCATATGGGCATTGGGATTTTATCTACCTATGGCACTTTTTAAATTTTGCAGCTCCTCTTTCTCACTATGTAAACCGTTCTCACCTGCCAGTTTTGGTGTAGCATGGGACGTTAATAAATATTTTATTTATGATTCCGAATTTGAGTCTCAGCATATCTGGATATAAAGTCCCTGCTCTTACTGGGCCCTAGGGCTACAGATCTTACCCATAGTTAAAGAATTAATCAGAAACTGCAAATCAACATTCAAAATTATATATTAAAATTAAATATCAATTATTGGGAGTCAATGATGAGATTTTAGTATGAGTTTATAGGGTTTATTAAAGTCTTTTAGTAAGTATTTTCTTTATTTATCATCAATAAGTAATCAATTCATCAGTAATACAATACAGAACAATTGCATAAAGCGTGTTTCATAAAGGCAAGTCCTTATTCTAACTCTATAAAATGAGAGAAAGGTATCTTCTAAAACCCAGAAAGAGTTCCAGATCGAGAGGTGAAAGCATAAAGCTTTGAGCAATTCAAATAACACTTCTCATGAATAGAAATTCAGGAAATTCAATGAATCTCAAAAATATAGCATAGATTTCGGCAAGGGAAATGAATGGGTCTCAGCTTATAGCTCAGCAAGAAGCTTAGGAAAGTCTGCTCGGAGCACAGAGCTTCAGAGTGTCTGGGTAAAGGAAAAGCTGCTCCAAGAGCAAGAGCCAGAGACCCTCTAGTCTAGGAACACGCACTACATAACATTTTGGTATCTTCAACTAAAACAAAATGTTGAAGCTGTCCACCTTTTTGACCAATCGAATCACAATGTCTTTATGGGAACGGAAATCTTCCACCGTCTATAAACAAAGGACTTACAAATATTAAGTGTTACACGTAACATAACTAACAACATTGTATAAGTTGTGGTTTTTCTACAAAATAAAAAAGGTCACGGTTAGGTCTGCTATTCAACAAATGAAATCATCTGTTTCTCACATATTCTAACTTACAAATCGTATTCATGAAGCAACATGTAAGTAAAATCTAACTACATTATTTAATATATCTCTATGGGAAGGTCGAAAACTATCTTTTTCTATTAGATCATTTTACTTCAGCACATTTTATCAATGAACTCTTCACTTATTCACATTACTAAGGTCAGTAAGAAGGGATAAAGGAAAAACTGGGTTCATAGGCATTTCTAACTTAACAATGGCACATATGGAAGTCTAGTGCTCCCATTTGCTGTTTAAAATGTGACTTCTCGTTTTAGGCCTACAAGTTATTTCTACACATTAATTGCATTAATTTGTGTTTATTAAAAATGCTCTCTCATTGCTTGCACACTGAATACAAAGTTCTACCACACTCTCTGTCTGTTTATCTAACCCAGGTCACAGATAGTGTTCCCTTACTCTGGCCTTAGCTGAATTTCTCCCTAAGTGACCTTCATTGACTAAATTGATGATATGGTCTCGCAACCTGACTGGAGGAGTCACACGACCTCCACAGTAAAACTCTCCCTTCACAATACTCAGTTCTTCTCTTACATTTCAAAGAGGTTTGGCATCATCTTTAACTCACTTCAAAACGGGCCAACCTCCAACTGCATGATCCATTACAGCTTTCCTCACATCATGCTTCAGCACTTCTGACTTCCACATTCCATTTAAGATGTCATAGCATAAAGAGACACAGAGAAGGAAAACAACCCAAGCCATAACAATACATGAATATTAATTATTAATAAAATAAAGTTTATTAAAAAAAATATTTATTTAATTAGATTTTCTTTTAAACATTTGAATTAAAAAATAATGTAACAATTAATTTTATTATAAAATAATTCACTTAAATGATTTCAATTTAATTTACTATATTTCCGTTAAATAAAGTTTTAATTCAAAATTAGTTTAGTGGTGCGATAACATTTGTTTTTCTTTTTTTCTACATTTAAAGTAAATATATAAATCGAATTTACCTTAATATATAACATTAAAATATATATTTTTTTCAAATCTTTTTTATTGAATTTTTCTGAAGCACAGAATACACAGTACATGTGCATAAAAGTACAGTGGCTAAATAAATAAATACACAGACAGAACGCATCAGCGCTCTTGGAGTAGGGATACAGAGAGGAGAAGAGAAGGCTGTGCAGGATTTGACTTGATGACATAGTTGCTATGTTGACACTTGGGGTTTACCGACAATAATTACATAGTGTAAAATATGCAAGTCTTGAGATACATATTGAGTTTGGTCGTAATAACAGTACATCACAGTAATCATGATCAAGTATTGAAGACGTTTTGGTAACCACTGTTTGCATCTCAACCAAGTTGTGTACTTAATGAGAGAACCGACAGTGGAGTTGATATACAAGGTTTAATCTGGTTGTGAGTGAGACATAAATCATACACAGTGGAATAAAAAGTACAAAAGCCCTGTGTGGGCATTGAAGGAGTCGAGGTAGAATATGTGTTGTAAGATAAATCGGCTGTGAAAGAGAGTATCTTAAGAGAGAGCGACTCTCTCCTGAGAGAATTGATTACGGTGGATTGTAGCTAAGTAGTTTGGTGTCCAAGGAGTACCAGATTGGCCTGTGAGGGGAGCGCCAGGGGGAAAGTTGTAAATATTTAACATTTATTTTCGAGTTAAATACATTTTCCCTATATTTTACCACAGGGTGACTTCTCAGTTGAGGTGGAGATCTCCACATGGTAAAGTATAGGGAATAATTAAAAAGTTGAGCTAATTCAAAATAAATATAAAAAATGTTTTATGTTATATTTTAATGTAAATTCATTTAATTTAATTACCACACATTTACAGAAAAATTCAAAAAAGGTAAAGCAATTGTAATTAATTTTACAATAAAAAATTACTCAATGGAATTATATTACATTAAATTGCAATTATTTTTTCTGGTTCAAATAAAAAAATAATTCCCACCTAAAGAAAAAAATAAAATGCATTGATAATTATTAAAAGTTATTTATAAAATTAACTAAAAATAATTAAACTATTTTAACAAATTATTGTTACACTTTTTTTGTATTCAAAATAGGTTGCGAAAATACTTTATAAATAAATAATAAATATATACTATTTTTATAAATTATTTTTAATATTAATGCATATTTATTTATATGCTTAACGATTTTAAGTAATTTAATTTAATGTACCATTATTTCCTATGAAGTTTTATCTTAAGTCCCTACCTCTGTTATTTTCTATAGGAGGGTGCTGCAGTACCGGTTCTTGGCCATCTGCAGTGCTGGACTTACAACTGTTTTGTGTATTAGTAGTAACTTACACTCAGAGTTTGCGAATACTGAAAGGCAGTAAACTGTAGACTTACTCAAAAGTGAAAGTTAACCTTTGTGAACCATGCCCAATGTTTTTTCATATCATAAAACCTAGCATAGCCCTGACCCTTCTGAACTTACGCTTGACAGTTGTAGACAAAGTTTGACTGAGCTATCACAGAGAGCCAATACATGTATAAATTGTAGTAGCTAGTGGCATGCCTACATGCTCTACCCGTGCAGGTCTCATTAAATGTGTCCCAAAAGGCTACAATCTGACTTCGAGATATTTGACCTTCACTGTGCTCTGCTGCTTTGTCATTAAGATAACTCGTTTTCAGTGAAGTGGCCAGGAAGGATTTGCTCGTTAGGTTCTATTGACGGATTTCTTATATAGAGAAATGTATTTAGTGACAAGCACTGGTCTTTATGCGTTGCTGATCTGAGATTATTTTATTATATGAACAAGAAGACACTGTACCATATGAATTGAAATGTGCTCTATTTGTTCTGTGAAGTTGAAGATGTGGGCAAGGCCAGGTCACAAGTTCTGCATGCGGCTAAGTAATTATTGTTTCTAAATGTCACTGAAATATTTAAAAATACCAGGTCACATGTGTTTAATGTCACTGTTTAATTTTTGCATAGTTTCCCAGCTATGTAGGAGTTGGCTCAGTGAGGTGGTCTGGTCAGGATTTGCTGGCAGCTGACTTTGAGAGTATACTGATGCGGAATAAGAACCTTAAATAGATGTTAGGCCTTTTGGTGTTGACACAAAGCATGAACTGCACGTGCATGTCATACTGACAGACGGTCCTTTTCAGTATGATGCATGCAGGAAGACAAACAGCTTCCTGTTGTATCTTTTGACTTTAATTGGAAACCCTCAGCCCCATACTGAAAATATATCCCCCATTGCACTTGAATACTGTACTGTTGTGTCTAAAGCAAAAACAAGCATTGGCATAGCCAATAGGTCTCACCTTTGGGGCCTTAGAAGTGTTTAGACAGAGCTATTGGCTTTGTTAACGTTTTTAATATGTGTTGTAGAGCATTGTGAATGTTGTGCAGCATGTTTAAAAGTTATAAGTTATAATAAAAAAGTGTTATAACCATTTTTGTCACCTTATATATAACCTAGAAAACAATATATACAACTGAAGTACACTAATAAAAACCAGAATTAACACCAAAAATGTGTTCTAGTTTTTTTGTTTTTTGTCTTTTATTTATGTTTTAAAAACAAAAACAAAAAAAAGGCATTGTTATTTGCAATGTCAATAGCTCAAAGTCGCGTAAATGCGAGACCTATTTCATTGCAAATGCTTGTTCTTTAAGTGATCTGGCAAGCGACAGCGCCTGCAATGTCTCAGGCAAGACCTAAAAATGTGCTACAGTCAGGATGCTAAGTATTTGACTTGGTTTAACATGTAGAGTGGTTGCAAAGCAGTGTTAAACAAAGGGCTTAGGATAGAAGCTCAAGCCAGTAGCAAGGATATCTGTGAGAAGCTGGCAGCAGAGGAGCTTGCAGGTGTAGTGATGAGACCCGGATGAATGCACTGGGGCCATTCCTGAGTGACAAAAATATGCCCCATCTGAGTTTATTTTAGGTGGGAAGGGTAATATCACTGTACATCCTGGGAGTGGATACAGGTTGTTGTGTGGAATGCACAACTCACAGAGGAAGAGTATCACTGGTTGTAGCGATCATGTAAGCCAGTAAATGCAAACTCAAAACAATCCTAGGTAAGACCTGCACATTGTTCGGACAACATAAACTAGGGGCTTGGTGTAAAGACTGATTCCGGATCTCCGTGCAGGATATGTTGGCCTACAGACCAGCTAGCTCACAGTGCCACCGTAACACCCCCTAGCCTACCAGGGAACAAATGGTTTCTGGCAACCACTGAACATGACAACCCTGATTCCTCAGGGATCGTGGAAACAGTACAGAACTTTTCGCTCAGTCACTAGTGCTCATTTATTCTCAGAGTAATATACAGAGAATACACAGTGGGACATTTTCAATAATATTTATTGAACCAACGTTATTCTTGCATAAAATACATGTGCTGCAATGATTAGTAGACAAAGGCAGATAAACGTGATTACGAGCACCAAGAGCGTAAATAGTAAATATAGTTCTACCATGGTGCTAAACAATTGTATGTATGCAGGCATATAAACAAGCCAGTAATCTCGTGTACTCCTACAATGTGGACCCTACTCTAAGTGTACCTAGAGTGTGTGTAGGTGTAGAGCCAAGAATCTCCCCATTGGACAATCCGACTCCATTACCTGATGGGATAGAGTGAAGGACCACTTCTTGGTCACGAACTGGACACCCCTCACGAGATGTCAGACTGCTGTGTTGTGATTTCTCAGCATGCAAGGACCCTCAGTGTAAGCGGAAGGACCTCCTCTACTAATCTATTGGGATGCTCATCATTTATAATAGAAAGCAGCCTTGCGTTGTACGCATGGATTAGTGATGTTATGGATATATAGATAGCCCTGTCGCCCCGTGGGTGAAGATAGTGATAACATTTGTACGCAGTGTGAAATGAGACCTTGTACATAATGTTCAGGGTGTTCTGATAATGTTGTGCAAAGCTAGATGTAAAACAAGTTTAGTTTCGGTGAAACTAATCCAACATTGTCGTGCGTGCAAATGCATGCCAAAGGTCACAGCTGGAAATGTTATCTGTGAGGACAATGTAAGAAAATTAGCTGCTTCGCTACATGGGCCTAACTCAGGAGTATGCCCAGACGTGGGTCCCTTGCTCACTTTGCCACTGGATTCAAGCTAGCCTGGCTGATGAGGGGTGTTACCCCGAAACAGGCCCCAGGATGCTTGTTTCCGGTCCAGGGAGGACCTGGCCTGGCAGTTTGGGCTGGACTGTTCCCATGAGGCACAGGCTCAAGACTGATTTGCATATTGATGGGTCTAAACTGGGGTGGCGAAGTGAGTTACAGAACGATGATGGATTCAACCCAGTCTGTGACTGGGGGTGAGTGTCTGAAAAGATTCAGCACGCCGTCCATCATCTCCTTGTGTTTGCTTTGTTTGCCCTAAGTTGGCAGGGTATGTCCAGATGTGGGTCCCTTGCTCACTTTGCCACTGGATTCAAGCTAGCCTGGCTGATGAGGGGTGTAACCCCGAAATCGGTCCCCGGATGCTTGTTTCCGGTCTAGGGAGAACCTGACCTGGCTGTTTGGTCTGGACTGTTCCAATCAGGCACAGGGTCAAGACTGATTTGCCTATGGCTGGGTCCAAACTGGGGTGGCAAAGTGAGCTAAAGAATGATGACGGATTCAACCCAGCTCTGTGACTGGGGGTGAGTGTCTGAAAAGTTTCAGCACTCTGTCCATCATCTCCTTGTGTTTGCTCTGTTCGCCCTAAGTTGGCAGGGTATGCCCAGATGTGGGTCCCTTGCTCACTTTGCCACTGGATTCAAGCTAGCCTGGCTGATGAGGGTGTTACCCCGAAACCAGTCCCAGGATGCTTGTTTTGTGTCCAGGGAGGACCTGCCCTGGCAGTTCGGGCTGGACTGTTCCCATGAGGCACAGGGTGAAGTCTGATTTGCATATGGCTGGGTCCAAACTGGGGTGGCGAAGTGAGCTAAAGAACAATGATGGATTCAACCTAGATCTGTGACTGGGGGTGAGTGTCTGGAAAGTTTCAGCACTCCGTCCATCATCTCCTTGTGTTTGCTTTGTTTGCCCTAAGTTGGCAGGGTATGCCCAGACGTGGGTTCCTTGCTCACTTTGCCACTGGATTCATGCTAGACTGGCCAATGAGGGGGGTTACCCCGAAATCGCTCCCAGGATGCTTGTTTCCGGTCCATGGAGAACCTGGCCTGGTAGTTCGAGCTGGACTGTTCCCATGAGGCACAGGGTCAAGTCTGGTTTGCATATGGTTGGGTCCAAACTGGGGTGGCGAATTGAGCTAAAGAACGATGATGGATTCAACCCAGATCTGTGACTGGGGGTGAGTTATTTTCTGTAATTCTGTTTATTTTTGCCTTTTTTATTTGTAATTGTACTTGTGCCCTTTGTCTCTGACCTCTGTGCTCGTTTTCACTGCCCTTTTCCCGCCGCTGCTGCCCTCGCGGCCCCTTTCCCCTGCTGTTTTCGCCTCCCAGCTGCGCTTTCCTCACCCTTCCCTATTTAATGGCGGCCGCTGGCGCGCCGAAGGCGTGCCAAAGTGAAGCCCGTCTGCGCCTGTCCGCAACCCGACCATGACCAGTGCCAGAGACCCTGGATCTCCGACCACCCACTGCTGTGACTCAGCTACCCTCCTCGCACTCAACCCCGAAAGGAACAACTGCCAGCTGTCTACGCCAAACACCACCCACGGCCAGTTCTCCTGCCGACACTGCCGTCAAAACTTCACCATGCTCCACACCCCCACGGCCGCCGCCCCCGCACCAGACGTCAGCACCCCCGAAGCCCTGAGGTACATCCTCCTCAACGTGCGCTCCCTACACAGACATGCTGTAGAGATCTGGGACCTCCTCAACACCCTCTCGCCAGACGTTGCCTTCCTCACGGAAACATGGACCAACCCCTCCTCCGACCCCGACATGGCTAACGCCATCCCAGATGGATACAAGATCCAGCGGAAGGACTGACACAACCGCCCAGGAGGAGGACTCGCCATCACACGTGAGAGCACCCTCCGACTCACCACCTCCAGCATGAGCGACTCCCAATCCACCACCGAACACCTCCATTTCCAGACCCAGACCAGCCCCAGAACGACCCTACACGGCACCCTCGCCTACAGACCCCCCCGGACCTCGAACCACATTTACCACCACCATTGCCGACTTCATCACACCCCACGCCATCGCCTCTACGGACTACATACTCATCGGAGACCTCAACTTCCACCTCGACAACCTCAGCAATCCCAACTCCGCCACCCTTCTGGACAACCTCGACAACCTCGGACTGAAACAACTCATCACCACCTCTACCCACAAGACAGGACACACCCTCGACCCCATCTTCGCAGGAGGTAACAACATCCACTTCAGCTACACCACGCAACCCCCCTGGTTAGACCACCACTGCGTACACTTCCACATCGACAAACCCACCACCCCCAAACCTGCACCCCACCCTCCGCGAAGAAACTGGAGCAAGGTCACTGAGGAGCACCTCAACTCCACCCTCAACCGCGATGCCCCCCCACTTCGACCGACGCCAACTCCGCAGCCAAAGAACTTCACAGATGGGTCACCAACTGCGCAGACCAGCTCGTCCCCCTCCGCAACCCCGACAGACAGCGCCCCAGGAAGGCCACCTGGTTCCCCGCCGACCTCCAAGAATCCAGACGCACCTGCAGACATCTCAAGAAGATCTGGAGAAACAGCAAAACTTCGGAGGACTGCACCATTTACAAGAACGTCATGACAGAATACCACCAACTCATCAGATCCACCAAAAGGAAATTCATCCGAAACAAAATCCATGCCAATGCCAGCAACTCCAAAGAACTCTTCAGCATCATTCAGGAATTCACCAAGCCCCCCAGTGAAGCCACGGATGTCACACCCTCCCAGGACCTCTGCAACAAACTCGGCTGCTAACTCCACCTGAAAATAAGATCCCTCTCCGACAACTTCAATGACAGACTATGGACACCGAACCCACTCCTACCCCCAGCAACGACAGCCAGCCTACCATTTCCTCCTGGACCCCAGTCACCACCAAAGACACCACATCGACCATGAAAAGCATTCACTCAGGAGCCCCCACGGACACCTGACCCCGCACATCTTGCACAGAGCCGCCGCCGCCATTGCACCTGAGCTACGATGCACCATTAACGCAACCTTCGAAGCCAGCACGTTCCCTGATGACTGGAAACGTGCAGAAATCAAACCTCGCCTCAAGAAGCCCTCTGCAGACCCGACGGACCTCAAGAACTACCGACCCATCTCTCTCCTCCCTTTTGCGGCCAAAGTCACAGAGAAGATCATCAACGCTCAACTAACGAAATTCATCGAAGAGAACTCCATCCTCGACCCCTCCCAATCCAGATTCCGCAGCAACCACAGCACCGAGACCACCCTACTCGCCGCTACAGATGATCTCCGCACCCTCCTCGACCAAGGCTACACCACAGCCCTGATCCTACTCGACCTATCTGCAGCCTTCGACACCGTCTCCCACCGCACTCTCACCGCCAGAGTCCACGATGCCAGCATTCAGGGAACTGCCCTCGACTGGATCCGCTCCTTCCTCACCGGCAGAACCCAAAGAGTCAGTGTAGTCACTCTGGGATATAGAACACTCAGGCGTAGGATGGTCTATGATATATTTTAATAGTTTGATCGTCAAGGGAAAATAAGGCAGTCTTTGGGAAAGGATTTCCCTTTTGTATCAAGGGGAGCAGTTTGGCAGTCTTTTCAAATGAAGGGTCCAGTTATAATCCTACTGGTGTCAGTTTCCTCACTGTACACTGGGGTACGTCCTTTTTCTTGCGTGCCCAGTCTTCGGCTGCTCTTGGTCCCGGAGGGAGAAGCGACGTGGCGTATGTCCCTCAAAAATAAAACAAATATAACAGAAGGTCAGGCGTCTTGTGACTCAAGCTCTCTCACTACCACCCTTCACCATCACCCAGGTGTTTCTCATGCGTCCTTTGTGTGTGGCATGCTCCTGACACCTGTGCCTAAGGAAGACTCCCATTTGTGCCTATTCCTCCACCTGGTGAGTGAAAAGAGTTTTGAAAATGGTACGTGCCTGAAGCCACGGCCCTCTGGGGTCCTGGCCAGGGGAGTCACACCGCCCTGCTCTTCTCCGGGCCGGTTAGACTGTAGCGCAGTGCCTCTTGGTGGTATTTCTCTGCTCTCAGCTGGGCTATCCTCTTCTGGGTTCTTGTCCTGCTTCTGGAAGACTCCTGTTCTCTGCTGCATTGGCAGTCTCTCTCCTTCTGCCTCCATTCTGTCACCGGCCTCCTCGTGGTCTCTTGCGTCCTCTTCTTCTCCTCCCGATCTCTGTGTCTCGCTGTCCTCCTCCCGAACTCCCTCATAACGAGCCTGCGTCATCCTGTCCTTGGCCGCTAGAGCGTTGTGCTCTCTTTCCTCGTGCCGCGGCTCTGGCCCGTGTTGGAATCCCCGGTCGGACACGGCACGGGATTACACTCAGACTTTGCCCCTTCCTCTCCGAACCCACAGAGATCAACTGCGGAGTACCCCAAGGATTGTCGCTTAGCCCCACGCTCTTCAACATCTACATGGCCCCCCTTGCTGCCATCGTCAGACAGCATGGACTCAGCATAGTATCCTATGCTGACAACACCCACCTCATCCTCTCACTCACCAAGGACCCCCTCACCACCAGAATCAGTTTTCAGGAAGGAATGAAGGACATCGCATCCTGGATGAGCAGCAGCTGCCTGAAGCTTAACTCGGAGAAGACAGAAGACCTCGTCCTCAGACCCTCCCCCTCTGCATGGGAAAACACCTGGTGGCCCACCGCCCTCCGCAGCCCCCCGACCCCCATGGACCATGCCCGGAACCTCTGCATCATTCTCTACTTGTCCCTCACCATGACCTGACAGATGAACGCCGTCACCTCCACCTGCTTCAACACCCTCCTCATCCTTCGCAAAATCTTCAAATCTTCAAGAAAGACTGTCATCCACACACTCATAACCAGCAGACTGGACGACGGAAACGCCCTCTACACCGGGATCAACAAATCCCTGCTCCGCAAGCTCTAGACCATACAGAACACCGCAGCCAGACTCGTCCTCGACATCCCTCGACACGAACACATCACCCAGCACCTGTGAGACCTCCACTGGCTCCCCGTCCAGAAGAGAGTAACCTTCAAGATACTCACCCACGCCTACAAATGCCTCCACAACACCCGACCCCAATATCTCAATGAAAGAATCTCCTTCCATGCACCCAAGAGAAACATTCGATCCGCCGACCTAGCCCTCGCTGAAACCACGCGCATCGTCAGAGCCAGAACGGGTGGAAGAGCCTTCTCCTACATCGCGGCAAAGACCTGGAACGAGCTCCCGATCAACATCAGACGTGCCCCTACCCTGCACATCTTCAGGAAGACCCTCAAGACCTGGCTCTTCCACTGACTGGAGCTGCACCCCCCCCCCCCAGCGCCTTGAGACCCTCATGGGTGAGTAGCGCTTCACAGATCCCTGATTAATTGATTGATGGACTTTGCCACTGGATTCAAGCTAGCCTAGCTGATAAGGGGTGGTACCCCAAAACTGTTCCCTGGATGCTTGTTTCCGGTCCAGGGAGGTCTTGGCCTGGCTGTTCGGGCTGGACTGTTCCTATGAGGCACAGGGTCAAGACTGATTTGTATTTGGCTGGGTCCAAACTGGGGTTGTTAAGTGAGCTAAAGAATGATGGTGGATTCAACCCAGATCTGTGACTGGGGGTGAGTGTCTGAAAAGATTCAGCACTCCGTCCATTATCTCCTTGTGTTTGCTTTGTTCGCCCTAAGTTGGCAGGGTATGCCCAGATGTGGGTCCCTTGCTCACTTTGTCACTGGATTCAAGCTACTACACAAAAAGGAGCTACAGAGGGAGAACTCAGATCAGGTCGCCCTCCACTCAAAATCATAAATAACAACAAAGACCTAATCTGATCGGGCCAACAAATCCTATTGACTTCATGAGTGGGAATGGAAGTTTATTTTCTTCCTCGACAGCAACCCTTCATATTTTATAGGTATTGTCCCAACTCATACTCGCCCTGTATTTAATTATAAAAGAACCGACCCATGAGTCAACAGTCACTGTGTTCACATAACATACCCTATACTTTAACAGGTATATATAACACATAAATGTGAAAAAATTGTGAAAACACGAGGTAGCACCTCACGTGCGCACCACCAGAGGAGCTTACTGGTTAATTATCACCAGTTATGCCCACGTTTCTCATCACTGGTCGCTACCTCGTAAACAAAAATAAACGTAATCGGTGTCCAGAAACCCAGTGAAAACCAGTGAATATGTGTATACAATAACACAAATCAACCCCGTGTGAATAAAATTGAAATAAGCCAACTCAGTCACCAGGGAGCCACTTTTATTCTCAACTCGAGGGCTTATTCAAAATAAAAACGTACTGCATGTTTGCAGACCATGTAATGTTGGGCCGACATGTTTCATTGCCTGTAAATTGTAGTGGCAATTTCTTCAGGGCACGAGGACTTTGTCCACCTTTTCTGGACCCTTATTGTGAACACGCAGTGACCGGTAGCAGCCAAGGCCTCTCGTACCAGCTAACCACTGTGTCACAGAGGGACTATATGCTATTAATAGCCCTGTTTCATGAAAGAGGACACTTATGTTGTCCGTATTCGCGTCTGCCAAACGACGAGCATCGTCTCGTTCTAATTCTTTGTTGTTAATGGATTCAAGCTAGCCTGGCTGATGGGGGTGTTACCCCGAAACCGGTCCCAGGATGCTTGTTTCCTGTCCAGGGAGGACATGGCCTGGCAGTTCAGGCTGGACAGTTCCCATGAGACACAGGGTCAAGCCCTGATTTGCATATTGCTGGGTCCAAACTGGGGTGGGGAAGTGAGCTAAAGAACGATGATGGATTCAACCTAGATCTGTGACTGGGGGTGAGTGTCTGAAAAGTTTCAGCACTCTGTCCATCATCTCCTTGTGTTTGCTCTGTTCGCCCTAAGTTGGCAGGGTATGCCCAGATGTGGGTCCCTTGCTCACTTTGCCACTGGATTCAAGCTAGCCTGGCTGATGAGGGTGTTACCCCGAAACCAGTCCCAGGATGCTTGTTTTGTGTCCAGGGAGGACCTGCCCTGGCAGTTCGGGCTGGACTGTTCCCATGAGGCACAGGGTGAAGTCTGATTTGCATATGGCTGGGTCCAAACTGGGGTGGCGAAGTGAGCTAAAGAACAATGATGGATTCAACCCAGATCTGTGACTGGGGGTGAGTGTCTGGAAAGTTTCAGCACTCCGTCCACCATCTCCTTGTGTTTGCTTTGTTTGCCCTAAGTTGGCAGGGTATGCCCAGCCGTGGGTTCCTTGCACACTTTGCCACTGGATTCAAGCTACTACACAAAAAGGAGCTACAGAGGGAGAACTCAGATCAGGTCGCCCTCCACTCAAAATCATAAATAACAACAAAGACCTAATCTGATCGGGCCAACAAATCCTATTGACTTCATGAGTGGGAATGGAAGTTTATTTTCTTCCTCGACAGCAACCCTTCATATTTTATAGGTATTGTCCCAACTCATACTCGCCCTGTATTTAATTATAAAAGAACCGACCCATGAGTCAACAGTCACTGTGTTCACATAACAAACCCTATACTTTAACAGGTATATATAACACATAAATGTGAAAAAATTGTGAAAACACGAGGTAGCACCTCACGTGCGCACCACCAGAGGAGCTTACTGGTTAATTATCACCAGTTATGCCCACGTTTCTCATCACTGGTCGCTACCTCGTAAACAAAAATAAACGTAATCGGTGTCCAGAAACCCAGTGAAAACCAGTGAATATGTGTATACAATAACACAAATCAACCCCGTGTGAATAAAATTGAAATAAGCCAACTCAGTCACCAGGGAGCCACTTTTATTCTCAACTCGAGGGCTTATTCAAAATAAAAACGTACTGCATGTTTGCAGACCATGTAATGTTGGGCCGACATGTTTCATTGCCTGTAAATTGTAGTGGCAATTTCTTCAGGGCACGAGGACTTTGTCCACCTTTTCTGGACCCTTATTGTGAACACGCAGTGACCGGTAGCAGCCAAGGCCTCTCGTACCAGCTAACCACCTTGTCACAGAGGGACTATATGCTATTAATAGCCCTGTTTCATGAAAGAGGACACTTATGTTGTCCGTATTCGCGTCTGCCAAACGACGAGCATCGTCTCGTTCTAATTCTTTGTTGTTACTGGATTCAAGCTAGCCTGGCTGATGGGGGTGTTACCCCGAAACCGGTCCCATGATGCTTGTTTCCTGTCCAGGGAGGACATGGCCTGGCAGTTCAGGCTGGACAGTTCCCATGAGACACAGGGTCAAGACTGATTTGCATATTGCTGGGTCCAAACTGGGGTGGGGAAGTGAGCTAAAGAACGATGATGGATTCAACCTAGATCTGTGACTGGGGGTGAGTGTCTGAAAAGTTTCAGCACTCCGTCGACCATCTCCTTGTGTTTGCTTAACTCGAGAATATAACAATACCTGAGAATACCAAGAACGCAATACAAACATGTGTGAAGGGAGATGGGAGAATTAGGGACATGAGGTTACCAAAGAGGAGGAAGACAATAAAGGTGAGGTATGCAGGAACAGGTTCAAGCTGAAGGCACAGAGAGCCCCTACAACTGAGAAGTTGTTGGTGGGCATTGTCTACATGTTAATTAAACCCTTAAATACCGATACCTTTTCTGTTCTGCAAGTGAGTGCAGTCTACTGCTTCATATCAGGTTAGCGGTCCAGTGTTTAGGTTCATTCAGCTTCTATAGCCAGTTTCCCTAAAGTCTGAAGCCCTGACTTATCCTGCACCTGATCTCATACAAAATCCTGGCACAGATGTCTCTATCTTTATTGACAGGTTGTTTCAATTTGAGGCCAAAAACTCTTTGCAACCCTAATTTGTGAGACACGTCTCAACAAATTTGCATCAAACCAAGCAAAGGCAATTCTTTGAGCAAAGTTCTATTTTCATGCCAAATGTGGTGTAATTCCGTTAAGCAATTTTTTATGCAGAGCAATTAAAAGATTCTCATATGAAAGACAAAATGGGAAATGTCACTTTGTTGACCCCTCTGGTTTGTCTGTTTGAATGATCTATCCCGTTATTAGCAAAGCTTTTTTATTAGCAAAACAAAAAATGCATTTTCAA
This sequence comes from Calotriton arnoldi, assembly GCA_963921515.1. Lineage (NCBI taxonomy): Eukaryota > Metazoa > Chordata > Amphibia > Caudata > Salamandridae > Calotriton > Calotriton arnoldi. The sequence continues at coordinate 1,498,517 of CAWUFW010000458.1, forward strand.
TGGAAACTGTGACCTGACACACATGCACACACACATACACAAAAATGTATATGTATATATTTTCACTGAAAAAAGCAGAGGTTAAAGGGACGCTATAATTAGGTGAGAATGTACCATTTTAAACTGACAAAACCACTGAAATTCACCAGTTATAGTTTTCTCAAGTAACTTTAACTAATGCCCTAAAGTAAATTGATCCCGCTATGCACAGTGTTGTCATCAAATATGCCATTTCAGATGGTGCAGTGATGTTATCAATGATGTCATAGAACACGTCATGAGTGATGTTATATGTGAGGTAATTAGCAGGGCATGGCAAAGGTGCGAGTTATAGTTACTTAAGGGCACGAGTTACACGAGTCATAGTTACTTGAGATAACTATAACTAGTAAATTTCAGTAGCTTTATTAGTTTAAAATTGTATGTTTTAACTGACATTTTCACTTAACTATAATGTCCCTTTAACTTTCTTTTTTTCAGTGAATTTCTAAGTTCTTTTAATGCAAAGAAAGATATTATTACCATACCTAACTATAAAGTCACTTTAAACTTTGGTTTCTTCAGTGAATTTCTTTTTTTTTTTAACGTAAAGTAAGATGTCCATTGGCGTGTCCTGCACCCAACCCCTAGTAAGATGTCCATCAGCGTGGCCTGCACCCAACCACCCACTGGCGGCCATCTACGTGATGCACACAGCTTTTGGGTAGGTATACCCTGTCCCCCTAGGCCTAGCAGGGGGGTCCCAGAGGCCTCCACTTCTGGGGGCAAAAACTATTTTTATTTATAGGTTTTACCACGGATTTGGAGTGGATCCATGCTTTAAAAAACACACAATATCCCCAGGTGGGCTAGGGCCCGGGGGTTGCCAATTTTATTCTTTTTTGGGGCGAGGGGCATTCAGGCCCCCTGCCTGAGCCTTTTCTGGCCCAGGGGATCCCAAACCCTGGGGCTGAATTTGATTAAAATGGAAGAGGGCATGTGGCCCTCTCCCAGATCCTTTATCTGGCCCTGGAGAGCCAACTTCCGGGGCTCAACTTAATTAAAAGCAGAGAGGGCGCACATGCCCACTCTCTAAGCAATTGTATGGTCCTGGGGACCCCATGTGGGAGTAGAAAGCTACTTCCGCCAGGCTGGGGCACAAACGTTTTTCCCTTCTTGCGCTCTTGCAGGTAAGGAAACACAGAATTGCTTCCACCTGGCGAGAGCAGTATGAAATGTTTCTCCCCCTTTGTGGGAGAAATGCAGTTCCTTCTGCACATGGGACTGTTGCAGGCAGGAGAACTGGCTGGGCTGCAGGGGCAATGGGCCTCCCCCCATAGCCCCGAATGTGGTAGATGTTGTGGGGTGCCCCAGGTGGGCATTGGGGGAACGCACTGTTTAAAAAAAAAAAAAGTGTCCCGCTCCTGTGCTTACAGGGAGCCGGCAAGGCCATGAGGCCCTAAAATGTTGGGGATGCCCCAGGTGGGCACCGGGCCACTCACGTTTATAGTAAAAAAAAAAAAAAAAAACCATGTTGGTCTCTCGTGCGCTTCAAGGGATCCGGCAGGACCACATGGGCTCTGGGGCTTCCCTTGCGGTTCCCAAAAAAATTTAAAGATTGGGTGTCCCAGGTGGGTACTGGGATACCCAAAAAATAAAAAATAAATTGAATAATAAATGAGCGGCAGGATCTGCTCATTTAGTATTCATTGCTCTGGCATGCCCTGTGAAGGCTTTTATGTGATTATTTTGGATCCTGGTGGTGCCCCTAGAAGGAGCAGGGGCACCACCAAGCTTTTTTTAAATGTTGTGTGGGGCTGCATGGCGCACGCTTTCTGGACAAAGATCTAGCTTTCTGCCAAATTTAGTCTGCTTACGTTTAGCTTTTAGCGGTATTGCTGTTCAATTTTCCAATAGAAATTGCATGGGGAAAATGTGCTGAGGGACCTCCCATTTTTCTCTTCCCCCACTGGACGGATCACCCCGAAGTTTTCCAGGAAGAAGCTCAGATGGTGGATGATTTATTTTTGGAAAGTTTTATGAAGATTCGTCAAACTGCGGAAATGTGGTCGAAAGGCGTCATCCTGACATGCTAAGACAATAAATTCTCTTTATTGCATCTTCAACTGGAGTCTGTGCCCTTGTTTGGCCCACCGCGGTCGTTCTTTGGGATCCTGGTTATAAATATATATATATATATATATATATATATATATATATATATATATATATATATATATATATATAAAGTTCTGCGAAAATAGTGGTGGATGTCGGCTGGCTCCAAACCACCTTCAGTGTCTGGCAGCTTGTGAGAACACCAGCCTGCATTAAATCTCTCTCTCACTCCAGCAAGAAAAGCCAGCACACAGGGTACATATTGCAATATTTATTCACCATTTGGAGGTGGACCCATCATCACTTTTTGGCTTCCTTCAAAGCCTTGGTCATGATAACTGGTGACATTTTAGAATATCCTAAAATACACCCATGTGAAGGTAGTGAACATAGACATACAAAACATAATATCTTCATTTCATGATCCATTAAACAAAAAAAATATTTTCCATTTTCAATATTGTGCAAACAATTGAAATGAAATATAAAGGAGGAAATGTCATGCATATATCATTCACATAATTCATTTCAGTGAAAACTGAAGTTTTAAATTCTATGATTTCATCATTCTTTTTCCTAATTATGTTCAAGTGGGCTTGACACATTACACTGGCTGATATATTGAAGTTGCATACATCATTTTTCAAGCTCTTTTCAACTGTCTCAAGATCATTACATTTCCAATTTCCAATTGCCATTTTCATGTTATCAAAAATCCTAATTATCTCCTATTATCTGTTTCTACCCAATGCTGATGCTTAGTACAACACTGTAATAAATCCAAACCAGGAATATCTGAAAAGGAGAAATAAACAGAAAATTATGATACCATTAAAAAACATTATAACGACATTGCCTAAAGCATCATGCCAACAAGGAAACAACAAACAGCCTACCGGTGGGCTGACTTAAAGGTGTACATATAATTCCTCATCGGAATTTAACCCCCGAGGTTCCTTACTATTGAGGTATAAGATATACCAAGATTCTAGCCTGCGCAAGGCACTTTCCCTATCACCTCCTCTTATGTGTTCTTTTCACCCGATCAATTACAGTATATCTCATTTTGCTTATATCACCTTCATGTTTTTGGTGAAAATGGTACGCCACTGGGTAGTTAGGATCATAGTTTTTTATTGCTCTTTTATGTTGTAGTACGTGTTTATAAATCTTCTGAATCGTACTGCCAACATATAATTTGAGGCAGGGGCATTTCAGATTTCAGAATATACACTGCAAACTCTGTTTTACAATTTAAATGACTTCTGATCTGTAAACATCTGTTTATTAATTGGACTCATAATGAAGGTGGCATTCTCTCCATATTGGCATGCCTTACACTTTACATAGTTTAAGCAAAGGTTCTTTCTTTGTGATGGTATTGCTTTTCACTAACTGATCTCTCATGAATTTGGCTCTTCTATAGGTAATTTGGAGTCTTCTTGGAGCCTTCTTTACTATGACGGACCGTTCTGTATTAAATGCAAATTTCTATTCAAGATAGATCTAACTGCATTATGTGCAATGCTATAGTCAGTAATGAATCTCCCAATCCTCTTTCCTTGTTTTCGTGTCTTTTGAACTTTGAAAAGAGCCACCTCTCTCTTTATTTTTGATACTCTAAGTTTTGCTGTCCTCAGTACTTGTTCTTTATACCCTCGTTTTTTTGAATCTGTGAACCATCTCTTCTTCTACTCTGTTTTTTGAGGGGCTCAGAATGGAGGCTGGTAGCATATAGGGTGCTATTTACTGCAATGGGTTTTCCAAAATTTGTGGTTGTCAAACTACCATTTCCCACCAGGAGATTTACGTCCAGGAATTCAAGCTCTTTGTTACCTATTTTACTAATAAAGCTTAAATTAAGATCATTGTTATTTATTTCTGTCACAAATCCCTTTGCTCACTCAATACCTCCTTTCCATATCACAAAAATATCATCAATGAAGCGTACCCACAAGAAAATGTGCTTCTTCCATTTATCTGATCCAAAAGGTACCTGCTCCTCTCACCAGTTCATATGCAAATTAGAACAGCTAGGTGCAAAGCAGGTACCCATCGCTGTCCCCCTCTGCTGCTCATAAAACTCTTCACTGAACAGAAAAATATTTTTCGCAAGACACCAGTGCAGCTTTTCCAATAACGTCTTAGTATGCTCAAAAAATATGATAGGGCGTGATCTTAAGAAAAGTTTTACTGCCCTCAACCCATCATCATATCTAATGCTTGTGTATAGATTAGCTACATCTAATGTCATAAGTAGCATTTCAACTTCCAAACTCACATACGTTAATTAAAAAAAAAGTAAATATGTAATAACTTAAAGAAACACTGTAGTACACTATATTTGTGAAATGTAGTGTAGTGCAGTGTATTTTTAAATTTTTAAGTATTTCATAAAAAAAAAGAATTTCAACACCTCAGTAGTTTCTAGGTGGTACTGTAGTACTCCCTTACATTTTTTCAAAATCTATAGAAACTTATAAACAAGTTTCCTTACCTATTACCACTTCAATAAAGTGCAAAAGGTAGGGAAAAATATAAAACCTACAACTTACCTTTATCTAAGGCCCTAACCCAGAAAATATCCAAAGTGTGGGAAAAACAATATAGCTGCCTTTGACTTTTTTAAAGGCAGCCACTAACAAATTATATACTGCCTTGTCATCAGCACGTACCATAAGCTACTGCTGTATTTGTGGGTATTTTCTGAACTTTTGTGGTATTTTGCAGCCTCTGATATCACTAGGTTTCAATCCCTTAGAACTTTAAAAATATTACCCTACTTACATGTACTACCAAAAAGGATCATCTGCACACCATAATCTATAATCCTGCCAAATTTCATGAAAATTTGACTGGCTTTTTGGCCGCACACCAGAGTACAAAGTCTATAGAACATGCACTGTTGTAAAAACACATTTTGATGCCCCTTCTTTTCTTTGCACCCCCTTGACTAATCACCATGAAACTTTGCATCATCTGCCAATGTAGAAAAAGCAATAGGTATGAAAGGTTTTGTGGTGATTTATCAAGGGTGCGCAAAGTTATTGACGATCAAAAATCCGAGAAATTCCCATCTCTGGGAATCTTAACTATAACTACAGAGTGGCTACCACCACTATATACACAGAGCAAGAGAGTGCAAGAGAGAGAGGATATATAATGTGTAATCATGTAATATGATCTAATATTGCAAATGAAAGGTTCTGGTAACATTATAAACCACATGGCTGAAAACCCTTTATGTATTTGTTATATTACTTCAAGGTACTTAGCTTGAACAATTTGTTTTTTGAAAGGGGGAAATGCTTATTGAAAATAGTAAGGGCAGTACTGGACTATATTGTTTGGATGCCCAGTTGAAAGAAGAGAAAAATAGTTAATTATGTAGTTAAGAATGTAGAATATCAGAAGAAAAACACTTGCGTTTCGAAAACTCTTGTATTATTAAGGATCTTGTACTATTAAGGATCCTAGAAAATGTTAGAGGTTTGTTAATAAAAAGGAAAAATATATAGTACAATCAAAAATAATGATATAGCTCTGAACATATTTTGTAACACATCAAATCACTTTATACGACTAGCTCTCAATTTGAAGTCTGTGATGTGGACAACTCCAACTCTAATATCACATGTGGCTTAAAAATCATTAAACCGATATTAAAGAAAAGTCACTCTGATGGTGCACACACAATAAGAGCAGGTTGTGTGTTATACCTACAAACTTAAGATATATATGTATATATATATATATATATATATATATATATATATATATATATATATATATATATATATATGAATGAAACCAAAATCCCGCAGGAAGACCACACCGGGTCAAACACAGGCACAGACTCCAGTTGAATATCAAGCTGTAAAGAATTTATTGCATAAACATGTCAGGATGACGCGTTTCGACCGCAAGCCTGCGGTCTTGATCACATTCATATATATATATATGTATACAGATTTTTAAGCTTAACTCACAAATTCCTTCTACTTCTTTGGAAATATAATTTCCCGTTTCCTTCTGCCACCCACTTATTCATCCATATCAGCGGATCCTTCATTTTCTTTTGAAATACTCTCAAGTTTTTTATTCATGTCTTCTCTACGATCTTTTCCTTCACTCCCATTGTATTCACACATATCACTCACTTTTACCAATCTACTCTTATTTCATCTAGATTCATCATTCAATTCCACATAATTTCTTCCTACTCTTTTGACAACTTTTGGTTCCGAAAATGCTGATCTTCCTTTTCTTTTACACCCTTGCAATTTAATTCTGACCTTTCGACCACATACAACATCAAAATATTTGTTATACCTTTGTTTTTCACTAGCCCTCTTCTGCAACACCTTCTCATCAACATCAATATTTCCTGTCTTGCAACGGAAAGCAACAGCCAGTTTAGGTTTCCTCTTTCTCAATAGTTCAAACGAAGCCCGCAGTACAGTGTATACTGGTTCTGTATGCCCATAACATTTATTTACATGATCGATAACATTTCTTCCATTAGCTACTGCCAATTGAATGCTATCCTTCACAATCCTATTGTTCCTTTCAACAAGAACATTGGCCCTGAGATTGTGTACTGCAGTTTTACAATGACAAACGTTTCTGTGGAATAAATAGGTTGTCACATCCTGGGAACAGCATTGTGGACTATTGTCCGATATAATTTCTTCTGGATAACCTTCTCTAATTAATAATTTCTCCACGAATTGTATTACATTTTTGCTTGTCACCTCACTCATGAATTCAATCTCAGACCACTTCGAATAGTAGTCTACCATGTCAACCACAAACCTGTTATGATGCCCCATAATGTCAAAAGGACCCATTATATTTATGGCAACTTTCAATCAGGGACCAGCAGGATAACTGATAGGTTGAAGAGTGTTAGTCTTCAAAATTCTGTCACTATTTCCACATAGAACACACTCTTTAACCACTTCCTCCACATCCTTGTCCATACCTGGCCACCAGAACAATTCTCTCAGCCTATTCTTTGTCTTGTTCCTTCCAAGATGACCTTGATGGCCACAATCTACAATTCTTCTCCCTAATGCCATAGGAGGAACAATTTTGCCACCTTTCCTCACACCTCACTCATCCACAATCAATTCATTCTCAATGTATACCTACCCTTTCATGTCCATAACGTCATACCAGCCTTCCTTAATACACTTGGCCAGCTTCACCAATTCAGCATCCTCCTTAACAGCATCTAACCATTCTTTTGTTATGATGGATTCTTCATCATAACATTATAAGTCTGCCACCCAAACAAACTCCTGCAAGCGGTCCCCAGAAAAGTTGCGTGCCTCCACCACTACTTAGTTCCTAGACAAAGCATCACCTAAAACAATTTTTGATCCCGGAACAAATTTTTCCCAAAATTAAATTCTTTCAAATTGCCCAACCATCTTGCAATTCTTGGTGACAATATGCCTGAACTCTTTGTTGAAAATACATTTATTAACGGCTTATGATCCATTCTGGTTACAAAAGGTATGCCCCATAATAAGTTATAAAGTGTTGGTCGACCCAAAAAACAGCTAATGCTTGTCTTTAGATTACTAAGTAGTGTAGTTCTGTTTCAGACAACGTCCAGGAAACATAAACTATTACAACTTCTTCTCCTTTCTATATTTGTGTAAAGACTGCTGCTAATTCATATGCACTGGCATCAGTGGAAAGCAGAGTCCTGCAGGACATATCAAAACTACCTAAATGGGGTGAGTTTGCAATTTCCAGTTTGATGTTGTCCAATTCCTTTTGACAAGCTTTACACCAATTAAATTTGGTAGATTTCTTGAGTAAACTCCTCATTCACTTGGGACCTGATTACGATCATGGAGGATGGGATACTCCATCACAACCATAACGGATATCCTGTCTGCCATATTACAAGTTTCATAGGATATAAAGGAATTGTAATTTGGCAGACGGGATATCTGTCACTTTTGGGATGAAGTAACCCTGTCCGTCAAGATCGTAATCAGGCCCTTGGTCTTCTCCCAAAAATGTTTTACAAATTAGCCATTAAATTCAATTACACCTAAAATGACTTCACATCATCTTTGTTACTAGGTACCATACTATTAACGATACTGTCTACCAGTTTCTCATGAGGTCTTACCCCATTGACCTCAATAGTGTGTCCTAAATAAGTCACAGAAATATTGACTTTAATTTTGCATTTTTCTGCTTTCATCGTGAGACCACTGCTTTGTAACCTTTTCAAAACATTATTTAATTTACTATCATGATCTTTCTCATCTTTTCCACATATCAATGTCATCCTGAAAAGAACATGCTCCATTCATGTTACCTAACATTTTTTGCATTAACCTCTGAAAAACTGAAGCCACAGAGGCTAACCCGAACGGCATGCGCTTAAAACGGGATGCTCCAAAAGGTGTGACAAAAGATGTTAAATGTTTGGAGTCACTATGCAATTCAATCTGGTGGTAGGCAGATGATAGATCAATTGTTGAAAAACATTTGTTCTTTCAAATGGTGGCAATCATCTTATTGATGTTTGGCAATGGGTGTCTATCAATCCATATGGCATCGTTCAAATCTCTCAAATCAATGCAAATTCTGATCGATTGATCAGGTTTTTGCACTAAAACAATGGGCGCCAACCCTTAAGATGATTCGATTTCCTCAATGTTATCTGTATCAATTAATTTCTTAATTTCAGATTTAACATCATCCCTTACAGCCAATGTTAAACTTCATGCTTTATGAACTTTTGGTTGACAACCTCGACATAGTACAATTTGGTGTTTAAAACCTTTTAGCTTCCCTAATGTCTCAGAAAATACCTCTGGAAACATCTGCACTATACTTAATTCTTGTGTAGTAGACTCAAATTGAACCACCTGTTCCTTAGCACCTGGATGTAATTGCATTCCCATAGCAGATTGGTGAATAAGACCAAATAAGGGTGCCCCTTTCTTTGCAACATACACCGTTCCTGAGTTTTGTTGTTCCTACATGCAATTTCAGCAATAAAAAATCCCCAAATTTCCAAACATTCACTGCTATATGATGTAAGTTTTACATCTGGTTTGCACAATTGCTTGTCCTTAAACATTTCACATTTCCCAAAATCATCCTCTGAAATGATAGTATATTGAGCTCCAGAATCTACCAACATATGGAAAGGTTTACCATTATTCTCATTAACACACTTAGGGTCCTTTACACCCAAGAGTCTCTCTTTATAATAGTTGATGATTGACCACACTAATTATTCTTTACATTCTTCACCATCATCATGAATAATGCACAAAATTTGATTATCGTACTCATCTTCATACTCTGAGTCATCATAACTCATGTCACTCACAACTCCAACATATTTGGATGACATGCCTTTGCAAACACATGCATAATGGCCTAGTTTTCTGCTTTTCATGCAAGTAACATTACGTGCACAACATGACTTATCATTTGCCCAATGACTCATACCGCCACATCTCATACATAAACTTTTCTGCCCCCTTTATATATTCCTTTACTCTTCTCTGCTTTCACCTTCCCCTTGACTATGAAAACATATTGCCCTTCACAGCATTTTTCGCATTTTATTTTATTCTGGTTAACAGCTTTAACACATTTATTTGTTAAGTCTTCTCCTCCAGCAATATTGAGTGCTTCCAGTAAAGTAGGATTACATGCACTCCATATTTTTTTTGAATTGCAGGGTTAGAAGTAGGCATCATGAGTCAGTTACGAAAATATTCATCCCCTGGTTTCCCATAAATACACATTCTACTATTATTGCTCTCACACCAGTTACAAATGAATCAATGTTTTCATCGCTTGCCTGTATGCGAGAAAAAAAATGTATACCTCTCTAAAATAGCATTAGTCTTGTTACCTGTTGTAAATCCAACTGTTTTATGGTCTTAGCATACAATGACAAGTTATCACCTTTATTCCTGATTGGGCATATCAGGAAGAGTGCGATAAATTCTTAAACCTTCTTTGCCTAAAGAATATAATAGCATAGCCTGTTAGGTGTTTTCTGCCATTCTTTCACAAGTTTCGCGGATGAAAGATTGCATTTACTGCTTCGCCCAAGTGAAGATTCCAACTGGATGGTGGAACCTTGCCTCAGAACAATTCTTTAATTCGAATACATTTGTGACCTTAAACAGAAATTGGATGTGTGTACCTATTGGACTGACTTTCACTGGCCTCCATAAATTACAATTAATCTGTGTAAATGAAGCTATTTGATGCAGTCTTTGTTGTTACCCAAGTAATACTTACCCTACGGGAAATCTTACCGTAGCCGGATCTGACTGTCCACACTACTGTTTTCAGTCCTGAGGAAGACCCGCTGAGACGCTTGTTGATTTGCGCATACTCCTGGGTCGAAACGTCGACGCTTTTGGTTTAGCTCATGTCCATTAGTCTCCTCACCTCAATATCAGAAAAAGGAATGCTTTTAAGGGTGTGGCGAGAACATGTGAGATAAACTGTAAAGGGACAGATCCGCAGTAGTTCATATGATGTACATATGCTTATAATCCATATGTTTTGTATATTTCACTCACAACACCACCTTTTCACTTCATGTCACTTGACTCACGAAAGTCACAATATTTATGTTATATGTTGTTGAATTCATATATGTGACAGCCATATACTAAAGAAGTATGATACACATGAACACATGAATAAGTGTCTCTGGTGTGTTTTATTTGGTGTCTAAGAAATACCTATTAGACTCTGTTTCCAGAACTAATTTCTTGCATGTTGTATCATTTATAGAATGCAAAGCAATTGGTTTATCCTACAGAACCTATTGCAGACTGTATTACAAATACCCAGGTTCTGAGGGACACACGGTTACCCCATTATATTTAATGTTTCTTTCAATTCCATCAGCCAACATAAAGATTTTAAGCCCATCAATCCACTCTTCCAAAGAAGTCAGAGGATCACCAGCATTAGGTAAAAACATTGGTGGAATTGATAAATTGTGTGACATTGTGAGCACTAAAATAATAAATTAATACAATTAAAGTTTTCACCTTCAACTTACTGCACTCAAAATAATAACTTAAAATAAATAAAGTTGTCACCTTCGTCTCACTTGCAGCGAATACGTAGCGAGTGCATTGTCATTGTAATTATCCAAATTCAAATGTAGCTGTCACTGTGATGCTGTATTAAAAGTACACTCCAAGATGGCACCCACTGTAGTACTATGGGTTTCCTCCAGTCAGAGGAATGTTCCCAAATACAATGTTGCATACATCTTGAGCCAATCCGTTTACTTGTTGAAGACACGCCCCTTACTAGGAGAAATGAAGCCTGAATGCGTGCAGGCAATTGTCTCGAATAATTTGCTGGGAACGCTCCATAAAGGAGCAAAACGGGATGCGCTGGTAAGTAAATTTTAAAGAATTAAAATGAAATGCTGCTCTCAACACCTGGAGTCACGCAGTATTACAGTCTGAAACCTCCAGCGATCACATGCAGCCAGGCCCAGGTCCTTCCTCCGTGCAGCAGGTGCGAGGCAATTCTCACTCAGCATGGATCCGCATCTTGGGAGTCATCCGCTCGTCACCAATTTGTAAAGGATACACACACAAAAAGATCAGGATGTGTGTTATTAAAGAGAAGCTTTATTACCACGACTCCCCTGTGCAGCTTGTCTCATTCCTGCCCTGCTCAAACTCCTCCTTCTCAAATCACAATAGCACCAGTGGTCTGTATTCCATATTTCTTTTAAAGAAAACTGGTTCAGCTCTCATTAATAAATAAGCACACCCTTGTAAAAGCCCAAAACATATCATGCACTAGGTTTGAATGGCCTTCCCGGGACCCTTTATAAGCATGACTCATATTTGTAGGTAGATATAATTCAAACATTATTTACCCATTGTATGCATTTATGGTCTATTGCAGATGCCTGGTAAGGGTCAGTGCTTCATCCTTTACATAAAAATAGATCATTTTTAGCCTACACAAATTTTAGGTTCATTGCACACTTAGATACTGAGGCAACATTTTCCTGTAAGAATTCTTTTGAAGGAATTAGAGGAATTGGCCTTCTGAAAGATATTAATTCCTATTAATCAGACATTTTCCCCTGAAGCACCCCAAAGATGGGCAGACAACGTACTGGGCCGGGACCTGCGACATCACAGTCTACCACCAGCGCCAAGCAGCTCGGGCAGGATCAGGAGCCGTTGGTGTCCTCTGCAACCCTCACACTGGATCCAATTTAGACTCTGCTCCAGGCAGTAGAACATATTGGAGTCTCCCTAGCACAGATGCACACGTTCCTCGAGGGGTGCATAGACAAAATAACTTCCGATTTCACTCTGCAACATGCGGACCACCGAAAGCTAGCAGACAAGGTCCGCGAGATGGAGGCTGAGATAGAGGGGGCTTGCCCAATTGCCAAGATCACGGCAACCGGCGTACGGGAGCTCACGGTGCAAGTACATGCCCTGGAGCACAGAATGAACGATGCAGAAGGCCGCTCCCACCGCAACAAAGTCTGGGTGGTGGGATTGCCTGAGGGAGCGGAAGGCCCAGCTTCCGTGGCATACACAGAGCGCTGGTTGAAATCCCTACTGCCTCCTGACACACTCAGGGTGCCCTCGGGCTGGCCCCCACATGGAACTGGACCTCGGCCCTTCCTTTTCCACCTCAACTTCAAAGACCGGGACGCGGTGCTTCATGAAGTCCGCAAACTAGGGGAGGTGAGGGTGGACAACGCATTGGTCCTATTTTTCTCAGATTACGCCCTAGGTGTGCAGAGACAGAGAGGAACATTTCTAGCAGTCATGAGGCGTATGCGGGAACTAGACGTCCGCTACTCCCTCCTCTTCCCAGCTCATCTCCGGGTTGTCTCGAATGGGACCACCCATTTCTTTAACACAGCAGAGGAAGCCTGGGACTGGTTAGAATCAGCAGGACACCACACGTCACCAAGCAGACGAGAAATCAGTAAGCAGGTCACCTCGGGCAATCGCGGAAGCCACAAGGGGAAATGCAAACAAAGCAAGCGACCGCCCACACAACTACGTGCCGTCCCTAACCTGGAACAGGTATTGCAGGAGAGGCATGATGCCCTGCAAACAGCAGCAACGATACGGGACCGCAATAGTAGCAGAGATCTTGACACCTTATCAGAACAGTCCCTCAGTGAAGATAGCTCCTCTGAAGTGTGGCCCTTTTGAGAGGAGTCCCAACGACTCCCGACAGTGACACCACAAACAGCAGACGATTTAATGTGATTTATGATTATGATTATTATGGCAATACACGAACAGTCACACCAGCACGCACGTGTCACGGCAACATGCCTCTGGGGGCACGGGGGTCACAGAAGTAAGGCTTCATGCATGAGTCCCGTGTGGAGAGCCCGGTTAGCTATCCAATAACAGAACATCACATAAGCACAGAAGTGCCGCGTGCCCATTTCTGTATTAACTCAGGGCCTACACATGCATCACCTCTACACCCCCCAACAGATGCCACTCCCAAAGATCCCGACTCGACTAGTCGCTAGTTGCCACTAGCCGCAGTTAGTAGTTTGGGCAGACACACATTGTACCGTTGCTCACACCCTGGTATGCACTACAACGTTCTCAGTTTGATACATTATTTCGCATAGCCATGCGACTATTGTTACTGCAGGTGTGGCCCCGCCTACAACTCACGAATGTCATTACTGGTTTGCCCCCGGTGTGCAGCGATGCTCCAACCTACATAACATATGTCACCCACAAACATAATCACCTGGAATGTAAGGGGTATGCACACACCAGCACGCCAATATGAAACTTACGCATTCCTCAAATGCCACGCAGCCCACATAGCATTATTGCAAGAGAAACACCTTGCACAACCTGAGATCCGCAGATTACAGCACAGATGGTGAGGACAAGTGTTCACCACGGGGTACTCCTAATATGCCAGAGGAGCCTTCATCTGGGTACGTCTTGGAACTCCCTTTCTTGCTGAGGAAGTAGAAGTAGACACGCACGGCCGTTTCGTCTTTGTAAAAGGCTGCTTAGATGGGAAAAACTTACTGTTAGGGACCATTTACACCCCAAACACAGAGCAGGCAACTTACTGGTACACATTATCTGGAGTACTATCCCACGTGAGCGGCGTCCCTTGGCTGATGGGAGGAGATTTCAATGCAGTACTGGACACCATACTAGATAGGTCCTTCCCACCGCTTCCACAAATTTCTGCCACATCCAATGCCAGGGCCCTAAAGGAGTGGCTCCATCATTGGCGACTACTCGATGTGTGGAGAATCCTGAACCCACAGACGCGGATCTACTCCTTTTACTCCCCCCCCCACATGGACTTCATGTCTGTATCGATCGCTTTGGGGGAACTACTGAGCTAATCACTGATTGCACCCGAGTGGATTACTTAGGCTGCAAACACTCAGCCCACAATCCACATATACTACAAATCCAGGGGGAGTGAACAGGGCAGGCCAAGCGCCTATGGCGACAGCAACCAACAGCGCTGGAAGACCCTCCCTTCAGAATGTCACTAGGCGCAGCCATAGACACACTTTCTTTGAAGTGAAAACAGGCTTGCTGACAAGGGTACAGAATGGGAAGCATTCAAAACAGTAGTGAGGGGGCAGTGCCTGGACCTCAGCTGGGGCATTCGGTGACAGCTGGACTGAGAGGTGACACATATTGAAGACTCGCTTCTTCTTCAAACTGAGGCACGAGCACACAGAAGCAATGGAGTGACTGCGCTGCCTGAACTATGCCGTGCACTCCGCGTGGACCCATGTGACAGCGAACAGAGTGGGCTGCCTGCTGGTGCGACTAATTAGACAAGAGCAAATACAACACCCGATCCTCTCGTTGTGCTCTATGTCTGGGTGCCCACTGACTACTCAGCAAGAAATTCACCAAGAATTCACCAAACATTATACCAAATTATAGAAGTCAGCAGTCTGCGCAGATCTTGCGGCACTGGTGGCATTCCTGTCCCCTCTTCCCACACCGCTGGTGACCCCAGCACACGGAACAGAACTAGACGAATCAATAATGCTTTTGGAGGTCCAGACGGCCATACAAGCGCAAGCCACAGATAAGGCGCCTGGGCTGGATGGGCTACCGGCTGAATATTACAAGGCATATGCAACAGTCCTGGCTCCACATCTATTGACATTATACAATAGCTCACTGGAGGCATCCACTCTCCCAGTGTCACTTTGCGAGACTTTACTCGTGTCACTGCCTAAACCTGACAGGAATCCTGAACTGCTGGGCTCCTATCGCCCATTAGCACTGTTAAATACGGATTACAAGATACTGGCCAAAATCTTAACAAACCGGCTAGCCCCACTGGCGCCTCAGCTGGTCCACGCAGATCATAATGGTTTTGTGCCGGCTTGTAGCACATCGTTGAACCTGCGGCGCTTTTTTGGGGTAGCTAAATACTCGGTAGAACGCTGGTCACATTCAGGCTGCCTGGTGTTCGACCTGGAGAAAGCATTTGACACGCTGGAATGGGAATTCCTATTTGCCACTCTAAGTAGGTATGAGCTGGGTGCCCATTTCCTGTGTCTCGTTAAATTATTGTACACCCTACCAACTGCAAAAGTCAAAACAGGCCTCTACGTGTCTGAATCAATTCCCATTGGGCGCGGCACCTGGCAGGGGTGTCCGCTTTCCCCATTATTGTTTTCCTTAGCCATAGAACCACTGGCTGAGACATTACGCATGGGGGGAGAGGAATGGGGAATTCCCCTTGGGAATGGCACACGTGGTATCCCTGTACGCTGATGATCTGCTGATATAACTCCGAGATATAAGAGAACCATATGATGCCATAGCAAAGATACTATCGGATTTTGCCTCCCTATCAGGCCTACAACTGAATTGGGGGAAATCATGCCTATACGCATTCGCTCAGGCAACCTCTGATCCTGCACTGGTGGTCAGGAGCATTGGGGTGCAATGTCAAAAGTCGGTATTTCACTACTTGGGTGTCCGGATTTACCGCCAACCAGAGGATCTACTAGAAGGGAACCTCACAAGGGCCATCAATGTGATTAAATCGCAAATGTCCTACTGGTGCACCCTCCCCCTTGCGGTCATGGGACGAATAGCGCTCCTGAAAATGGTGGTCCTCCCACGTCTGGTATAGTACTTCACCAACCTACCATAATATATTAAGCCGCTAATTTTTTGGCCACTTGAACGCGTTACAGGAGACTTTATTTGGCACGCTTCACGTTGCAGGGTAGCATTGACCAAACTCTATTTGCCGACGGAACAGGGATGGCTGGCCGTACCTAATATGGAACATTATTACCTGGCAGCGCAATTACAGTGGATAGCCCGGTGGATTAGCAGACTGTACCTAGCAGACACTGCAACACAGCAGCCGGTGCGCACGTACTCCTACATCATAAGCCTGTTTCATCCCGGTAGGAAAGGAGCAGCACCCACCCAACTGATGCTAGCAGTAGCCCACAGCTGCTTCCACTGCGGATTGCGACTCACAAGCAGCGTTATCCCGTATGCACCTTCTCTACCGATACAAGGTACACCCACAATACACAACGCCATCACCGCAACAGAGCTCTCTACCTGGGGGTTGGCTGGGATACAGACACTCGAGATATGTACCATGACAAACAATTAATGCCTTTCGACACCCTAGCTGCAGAGAGCCACCTGCCATGAGGCCAATTCTTATTACACGCCTCCTTGATATTGGCATTGCCAACAATGTGAGGAGACAAAACACAAGAGCCCACAACACACCTTATCATTCAATACATACATGAGATGGGCACAGGAAGACACCTCACAAAGAGATTTGTGGAATTGCTGAGAACACATACAGCGCACTCACTGGCATCGCTCAGACAGCACTGGGACACTGATCTCCATAGGCAATGCACGGAGCGAAAATGGTCGACTATACTTGAGGGGCCTACACATATCCCCAGAAACGCCAGGTTCCGTCTGATACAATATTACATAAAACATCTGGCATACTTTAAACCAGCCAAGATAAACAAATACTTTAACTGCACTGACGCTCACTGCCCCAGATGTAGGCAGGAAGATGGGGATCTGTTACACATGTTGTGGGCCTGCACTGCTCTCACCTCTGACTGGGAGGCTGTCACCACACCCTTGTCGCAATGCACTGGTCGAGTCGTGGAATGTACCTGGGAAGTCTGCCTCTAAGGGTGATATTGTAAATACAAAAAACACAAGGTGACATCCTGATTCATAGATTTGGGGCTGATCGTACATAGGGCGCAAACAACAATAACCAGCACAGAGTAATGCAGGTAACAAAACGCATGCCGGTCGGGACCCCGCATGACCCTATATCCTAAACATCTTGCACACATACCCAGGTTACATTGCAACCGATCGGCAAGAAGGTGGCTGTACCACACTGCGATAACATGCCAATTATAAAGACAAATAGTCAAAGGCATGGGAGGAGCGTGGCCACTGGAGGGCAACAAAACACTAAGGGCCTCATTACGATGTCGGTCAGAAAGCATTCCGACCGACTCCTTGTCGGAATCCTTTCGACAGACTCGGTTTCGGGGAGTCCGACCGATTATGATGTTTCCGAACACCATTCGTCGTACTTCCCTTAACTTAAATGGGAGCCTGTGTTCCGACCGACAACACAGGCTCCCATTGAAGAAAGGGGTGGTTGCGGAAAACCTTGCACCCTGTGGCGGGCACCTCATGGTGCCTGCCAGACTGTGCATGGTTGGAAAGGGGGTTTCCATGGGTACCCCCACAGGCCCCAACCGGAGGCCTCCGGGTGAAGGGGGGCCTGCTACGGGCCCTCAAAGTTGGTTTCCGACAGCCGATCCGTGTTGGACAAACCGAGTTGGAAAGGCTGTCCGAATCCAACATCGTAATACGTTGGTTGGAAACGCGGTCCATAGACCTGTACGATTCAGATCCGACCAACTCGGTTTCTCCGAATGCAGATCGGAACCGAGTCGGCTAGACCGAATGGTTAAATTGCATCCTAATCATTCGGTCGGAAATGTTTCTGAGTCGATCGGAAACATGGGTTCCGTCACGGATTCGGACAAACCAAATGCCGTTCAGAGCCTTTCCAACTGACATCGTAATGAGGCCTTAAGTTGGGCAACAGTTATCACCCCACTTATCTATCCATTATCACTCCCTTCCCCAATCCTTGTTCCCGTCCCTAACCGCCCCTCCGATCCTACAACCCACATGTTGCACACAGAAAAAAACACCAATGATATCGTGGAAATGTAACTGCGATCTGTATTCGTTAACCACCTGTATATGCACATGTGAATATCTGTTAAAATCAATAAAATAAATGTAAACAAAAATAAATTGATGTGAGAAGCAGTTGTCGCTGGAGCTTTGAGTTGGTGAGAGACATAGGCAGCCACTGTTTGGCGTGAAGAGCAGGTCGCCTTCTGAACTTCTAATTGGCGGGAGACACGGTGAACGTTACTGATGTGAGGATCCCAACAGGGCGTTAAGAACCACAAAACGTTTGGCTTTTCAACTGGAGCACAGATTTTGTAGATTTGAAGCAGGAGTGCACTCTAATCCCAGCCATTGATCAAGGACCTGAGGCGCACCTCTTGGGGTTCAGGACCCACACTATCAGAGACCAGCAGCATGGCTCCGGCAGGTCTAGGTAATGCTGGTCAGCTGGGCAGTTGCAGGGAGGCCTCTGGAAGTTTGTTGTGTTCCTGTAGCTCAAAAAGGAGATCAGGTAACAGACCTTTGAAGTCACTCCTGGATATCCTGGATGCAAGGCAAGCAGGTCAAGTCTTCCTTCTACAGACAGCAGAGCAGTCCTTCTTCTAAATCTTTCACAAGTCAAGGAGTGCTCTGATGAGGGGTTCTGAAAGTGCTATTCTTACGCCCAGTGCTAGTCTGTGGGTGGGGGATCCCTCTTTGTCTAACCATCCCCATTTCCTGGTTTTGGCTCCAAACTGTCTAGCGTAACATAGGGAAGGCAGGCCTAGGTGTGAGATGTACTTGTCAGTGGCAGGGCAAGCAGCATTAGAAGTCAGGAAGGGGGTGGGTACAGCCCTCAGAATACCCTTTGAAGAACTGAGCACAACCCAAAGTACATCCTGCTCAGGAGAGGAACACACTACCCTACACCAAAGGCCCTTTTGTCGCAGTGTCTGTAAAGAATACACAACATACCACAGGAGAGCCATTCACAATCATGTGACCCTGTACACTGGCAGAAGTCACATTTTGTTTAGGCAGAAAAATGCCAAATGTTTAAAAGTTCTATTTACACAATAGTAACTTAAAATTCAACTTTACAATTAAAGAGCATTTGAAACTACTATTCAAATGAGTGAAAGAAGTATTTCTCTATCTGTTCCCGAACTGAAGCTATCACTTATTAAATGTAATAAGGTAACCCAGTATTAGTCTACAGAAGAGATAGCTTTACCACAGTGAAAAAACACTTGTGGAAGTTCTTCACTGTCTGGACAAGTAAAACTTAAACACACATGTCCTACTTTTTAAATACCATGCATCATGCATTTAGGGGCTACCTCAGGGTGACTCAAAAGTATTAAAAAGGAAGGTTTAGGCCTGGCAAAGGTTTATTTTGTCAGGTCGAAATGGCAGTTTAAATCTGAACTACACGCGGGGGCGTGGCTTGAGCACCGACCAAGATGGCCGCAGAGTAGCGGAGCTACGGTCCAAGCCCAATAAATCCATATTTATCCTGGCCCCTGATGATCGCCCCAGGTCCGGTGCAAAAAGGGAAAGGAGCTATCCTGTCCTGGGGCAGGGCTGTGGGGATGACGATCCGACTCCACACGACTGTCGGACAGCGAGCGGTAGAAGAAAATTCCGGGACGCCAACTGCATAACAGTCGAGGCAGGCGGAGGCTGGAGCTGGGCTTGGAGTTAACGGAGTGACCGAGCCAGCCGCCCAGCAAGCAGACTTAGGGGCCGATTCCGATCTCGGCCGGTAGGGCTCCGAATCGGATTCGGCTTAACCGGATCCGATTCGGAGCCCTATTTCCCGACCGATTCGTACGCACGTCCGGGCGAGCGAGTACGATGCGAAATCGCCGACCGACTCGTCTGGGCGTCCCGACCGCTCCGACCGACTCGTTCCCGGGTCTAACCGCACCGACCGACTCGCTCGGACTCGACTCGCACAGCGCAATGGAGACGTTCTCCGGCCGGGTAAGTACGATGCGCGCCGCGAGCAGTCCGACCGAGCCGCGCACTCCGGCTCCAAAGAGCAGTCGGAGCCGTACTTTGGGGGTCCGTGTCGGACCCCCCTGTACACGTAGCCACGAGAGTCGCACACAGGGGGGACCCGTGGGTCCCCCCTACACGTGCATGTACAGCGCGACCCGCATTGACGCGAACACGCTGTAGGGGGCGCCCTTGTTCGCGTCGTGGCCATTGAGTCAATGGGAGCCCATGTACGCGTCGGTCCGATTCGGTCGGAAATCTCTCCGGGTCCGGCTCGGTCGGAGAGATTTCTGGCCCGAATCGGAATCGAGCAGTCCGACCGAACGAGTACGATGCGCACGTATGCTATCGGACTCGATTCGGTCGGACTCCCATTGAAGTCAATGGGAGCCAGTCGTACGACGCGTACACGGGCTCCCATTGACTCAATGGGCACGACGAGAACAAGGGCGCCCCCTACAGCGTGTTTGCATCGATGTGGGTTGCGCCGTACATGCACGTGTAGGGGGGACCCATGGGTCCCCCCTGTGTGCGACTCGCGCGCCTACGCATCCAGGGGGGTCCGACATGGACCCCCAAAGTGCGGCTCCGACAGCTCCTTGGAGCCGGACTGCGCGAGTCGGTCGGAGCGGTCGAGGTGCGCATCGTACTTACCCGGCCGGGGAATGTCTCCATTGCGCGGTGCGCATCGTCCCCGTGCGAGTCGGTCGGAGCAGTCGGGTCCTGCGAACGAGTCGGTCGGAGATTTCGCGAGTGCACGCATCGTACTCGCTCGCCCGGACGCACGTACGAATCGGTCGGGAAATAGGGCTCTGAATCGGATCCGGTTAAGCCGAATCCGATTCGGTGCCCTACCGGCCGAGATCGGAATCGGCCCCTTAGTCTTTTTATAGAGCTCAAAATGCTCCAGTGGGGCAAACTTAAAAGTACCTTCGAAATCTGATTCATTTGCCACAAGGTCCCGATGATGCTCTGGAGGACTTGGATGTCCATATCAGAGTTTTTGTAGCACCTCCTCTTGGTCACTTCGAAGGCTTCCAGGACCTCAAGAACAGCTTTTTGGGGCCATGACTCACTCCACCAGAGGCCATCAGCAGAGTCTTAATCAGATTCTGTTTCTACTGGTCAGCTGGCTACTTCAGGAAAAAGGCCATTTGCAGCTTGTTGTATCCCTGAAGCCACACAGGAGGTCAGCCAATTGACCCTTAGAGTGTACTTCCTAGTCCTGGGTACATGTGGGAGCAGGTCCAGCAACACAGGTCTCAAACAGCAAGTCCAGTCTTCTTCTGTTCATCCACAGGTCCAGAGAGTATTCTGATGAGCTGTGCCTGAAGTGCCACTTTTGTTAGATTTACTAGTTAGTGAGTGGGTATAATTCTTGGACACTCCGCAACCAATGAGAAAAAAGTTCCCAAGGACCAACCTTTCCACTTTGCAGCATATACTGTTTGCCTTATTGCAAACTAGCCCACAGTGCACTATTCTAAGGAATATGAGCAGTCCCCTCCTTCTTAGCTACACCAAACTGGCTCTGGGACCAGGTTCTCTTCCCACTGGGCTGTGCTATTTTGACAAGGTCACCTGCAGGTTTATAATTTGCAGTAGTTAGGTTACACAGATAGGCAATAAGCCATGTTTTCTTTGTCAGCTTAGTGGATGGTATAAAATGCGTTGCAGGCCACTGGTAACATTTAACTTTTCTATGCCAATGGTGTATTTCCTGTACCATATACTATGGCCCTACTCGTAAGTTAAAGAAGGCAATTAGGAGTTAGCCAATTTTCCCATGGTTTAGGGGTCAGAGCACATACCCTTGGGGTCGGGACAGTTGTACTCCATTTGTGCAATGTTAAAAAATTAGCAATACCAGTCAGCAAAAAAATGGTGTTGATCATAGAAAACAAGGCACTTTTCACAGAAGTACGATAAAGTTCCTGAAAATTCGCAACTGTAATACATTACATCCAGGACTCTATTTAATTTACCAGGAATTGCCCTCAAAGCACTGATTAGACTTTATTATAACCAAACAAATCCCAAGTGCTGAAGGCAGCTCACATCAAAATAATTGTAAATCTATATCCTCAGAAAAGGGATCACTAAAGCCATTGGTCGGGGAGGAAGCAATTGAGGGTACCCATTGAGCCAAAAATCCTTGGGGAAAGTGTGTAGACTACTCTTTTTGAACATTATCTGCATTTGAGGTCCAGTAGAGGACCCCCCAACTTACAATCTTTAAATCTATTATTAAGTAGCAATTCAAGTTGATTTCTTTCAAGAAAGGCTAAATAATCTATAATAAGGAACATCCTGGTTGGCTAGTGATTAGCACCCATACAATAAATTATAAGCAGCCTTACTGTTCCGGCATATATCCTATACATGCTGCTCCACTTCCAAATTGTTTTTATGCCAAATTTAGATTTTTCTCCTAAGTGGAAACCACCTCTAACGTCCGCGCTGCTGTCCCTGTGAAGGCAATGTCTATGACCATTATTTTAAAATTTATCGTCCGTAGTTGTCAACAAACCATTTTCTGTCTAAAGTGGGAAGATCCGCAGGTAGAGGTGTCCTTCATTACATTTATGGGATTAGCTTCAGTTCTCCTAGAAAAGAATGGTGCCATCTGAGGAAGAGGTGCTTATATATTGTGGTGTGACTAACCAGCTTTTAATTTCTGTATTGTAAACCTGGGTGGCATACCTTTAATATTATTAGCTTTTTTATGTTGATAGATTCCTTTGAAAATATTTAAGGTATTTTTTTAACTTGTTTGCATGTTTTATAAATTTTTGTTCTATGATATTTATAATGTGTTGCAACGGTTTTAAATAATTATAAAATATGTCAACTTGTACTTGACTACTGTGTAGAAATAAGAGATTATTGAAGTTGGTCTCTTTAAGGTGCAGCTAACAATGGCCATTGATTAGAATTAGAATCTTGAAAAAACAATGGACAATAGTCATGGCCAGTGGCACTGTGAGATTCTGTGACTGCAGCAATTACTGCATAGTTCTGAATTGAAAGCACTGGCCGCATAATTTAAAACATAATTTCCAGATTTCAACAAATAGGTTGTTGATAGTTCGAATGGATAAAAACAGTACTGCGAGAGGTTTACACTGCATAATGCAGCATGATTTAGATACCATTCTGCATAAATTGGTCCTGCTTTGCTGCATAATTTGAGTGGCCTTGACAATGATACCCATGAAATATTTTTTATATTTTAAGGGTCTTGTGAAATATGTGTTTCATGCTACTGCTTTTTAGCACTAAAAGCACCCAACCATGTACTTTATAGTTAATATATATCTAAATTTATATAAAAGATAGTTAATATATATCTAAATCTATATAAAACATATGAGTACATCTGCATACATACATACATATATATATATATATATATATATATCTATATATATATATATTCACTGAAAAAAACATAGGTTTTAGGGACAGTTATAGTTAGTTGGACATTTCACTCGTACAAAACCATAGAAATTCCCCCGTTATAGTTAGTTCAGCTAACTATAACTCGCGCTCCGCAATGCACTGCTGATGACGTCACATATTACATCACTCATGACATGGTCAGTGACATCACTGATGACATCACTGATGACATCTCAAATGACATCACTGATGACACCACTGATGACATCATCCAGTGACTGTGTGTTTCTGTAAAGTTTAAATATGTTTAATATATATAGGGAAAGGCGTATTGAAGAATGAGTGGGTGTATAAGTGTCTGAATGGATGATTTAGTACGTGAGTGACTGACTCTACAAGTGAGTGATTAAATGTATCTTACTGAATGCATGGGTTAGTGACTAAACTGTGTGAATGTCTGTATCCGTCTGTCTGTTGGTTTGTAAGCGGCTGCATGGCTTTCTGAATAGCTACATGAGTGTCTACATGGGTTATTGATTGATTGTCTGAGTATCTGTATGGGTACCTGAGTGTTTGTGTGGGTGGGGTGTGTGTGACTCTGTGCATAGATGTGTGAGTTGGTGATTCACTGGGTGCATGGTTTCAAGAGTGCATCTGTGATGGACTGTATGGGTGGGTGAGTGTGTGTATGGGTGTGTTAGTGATTGAATGTATATCTCAGTGGTACATGTGTGAGTAACTACATATGTGAAAGGCAGTATATATGTGTGTTGGAGTATATAAATGGCTATAAGTGAAAGTGTGTGATTGTGAGAGTGGCTGTATGGATGAGTGTGTACTTGTATCAGTGATTGTATAAGAGCGTAAGAATGTGCTAGTATTTGTATGAGTAAGTGAGCTGGTGTGTGTATAACTGTATAGGTGAGTAAATGGGTGTGTGATTAAGTTTTTTGCATGACTGACTAGGTGTGTGAGTACCTCTATGGATGAGTGGCGGTGTGTGAGTGTTTATATAGGTGTATGAGTGCATATGATAGTCCTGTACTGAGTGACTAAGTATGAGTGACTGTACGGGTGAGTGAGTGGATGTGTGTGTAGACCTAAGAATCAGTGAGTGGGTATGTAGTTTTTGGTGTTGGAGTGTCTATGGTTTTGAGAATGGCAGTCTGTAATTTAGAGTGGGTGTATCAAAAATTATATTAGGGTGTGAGAAGATGCATGAAATTATCACATGGATGATGTCATCAGTGATGTCATTTGAGATGTCATCAGTGATGTCATGAGTGATGTCACTGACCATGTCATGAGTGATGTAATATGTGACGTCATCAGCAGTGCATTGCGAGGCGCGAGTTATAGTTAGCTGAACTAACTATAACGGGGGAATTTCTATGGTTTTGTACGAGTGAAATGTCCAACTAACTATAACTGTCCCTAAAACCTATGGTTTTTTCAGTGAATTTCAAAGGTTTTTTAAATGCTAATTTCTAACTATAACGTGTCTGAAACCTATGGTTTTTTCAGTGAATTTCAAAGGTTTTTTAAATGCTAATTTCTAACTATAACGTGCCTGAAACCTATGATTTTTTAAGTGAATTTCAAAGGTTTTTTTAAATGCTAGTTTCTAACTATGCCTACAGAGGTAGGACATGTGAAGAAAGAAGAAAAAACGCACAGAAAGAAGCAAAAGATGTGCAGAAAGAACCAACAGAGGAGCAGAAAGAGGCCTTGTTGCAAAATCATCCTGTGCCCACAACTTTTTCAGACGGGTACTGGTGGTAACTGACTCTGACTAACCAGAGCCAGTGCTATGCTAAAAGACACTTAGAATACAGTGAAAACACCTACATACACTAGGGAACACTATGCGTTGGGGTACCCATGGGATTAGCATGACCTCCTCTGCAAGTCCCTAGTACATAATAGGGCAGGGGGATTAAAACTACCTCTTAAAACGCGCTACAGGGCGCGTTTGCACAGTGGTGAAGGGAGGGGGGGCCTGAGGTGACATGTGTGCAAACGCACCCCATGGCGCGTTTTAAGTTGCGGGATTAAGTCCCCTTGAATTCTGAGGGACCCTGGGGCCCAACTAGCCCCCCAGGTACCTACAGTTAGGACCACAGAGCTGAGTTGCAGAGAGGCGTTCCGAGGCCACGCACCTTTTTTCACCTCTCTGCAACGCAACTCTGTTGTGCTTACTGAAGGTACCTGGTGGGCTAGTTGGCCCCCAGGGTCCCTCAGGATTCAAAGGGAATTAATTCCCCAACTTAAAACGCACCACAGGGCGTGTTTGCGCACATGTCACCTGAGGCCCCGCCCCCTCCCTTCACCACTGTGCAAACGCGCCCCGTGGTGCGTTTTAAGTTGGGGGATTAGGTCACCTTGAATCCTGAGGGTCCCTGGGGCCCAACTAGCCCACTAGGTACTTCCAGTAAGCACCACAGGCCTGCGTTGCAACGCCTGTAACAAATTGTGCAGTTGTGTTTAGGTAGTGAAGAGGGTCGTGCTGGGGGTAGTGTTTTAGGGTTTAGTGCAGTGGTGTTTGTGTAGTGTAGGGGGTCGTGCTGGGGGGAGTGTTTTAGGGTTTAGGGCAGTGCAGTGGTGTTCGGGTAGTGTAGGGGGTCGTGCTGGGGGAGTGTTTTAGGGTTTAGGCCAGTGCAGTGGTGTTCGGGTAGTGTAGGGGGTCGTGCTGGGGGGAGAGTTTGAGGGTTTAGGGCAGTGCAGTCGTGTTCGGGTAGTGTAGGGGGTTGTGCTGGGGGTAGTATTTTAGGGTTTAGGGTAGTGCAGTGGTGTTCAGGTAGTGTAGGGGGTCGTGCTGGGGGTAGTGTTCTAGGGTTTAGGGCAGTGCAGTGGTGTTTGGGCAGTGTAGGGGGTAATGCTGGGGGTGGTGTTTTAGGGTTTAGGGCAGTGCAGTGGTGTTCGGGCAGTGTAGGGGGTCGTGCTGGGGGTGGTGTTTCAGGGTTTAGGGCAGTGCAGTGGTGTTCGGGCAGTGTAGGGGGTGGTGTTTCAGGGTTTAGGGCAGTGCAGTGGTGTTCGGGCAGTGTAGGGGGTCGTGCAGGGGGTGGTGTTTCAGGGTTTAGGGCAGTGGTGTTCGGGCAGTGTAGGGGGTTGTGCTGGGGGTGGTGTTTCAGGGTTTGGGGCAGTGCAGTGGTGTTCGAGCAGTAAAGGGGGTCGTGCTGGGGGTGGTGTTTCAGGGTTTATGGCAGTGCAGTGGTGTTCGGGCAGTGTAGGGGCGGTGCAGGGGGTGGTGTTTCAGGGTTTAGGGCAGTGCAGTGGTGTTCGGGCAGTGTAGGGGGTGCTGCAGGGGGTGGTGTTTCAGGGTTTAGGGCAGTGCAGTGGTGTTCGGGCAGTGTAGGGGGTCATGCAGGGGGTGGTGTTTCAGGGTTTAGGGCAGTGCAGTGGTGTTCGGGCAGTGTAGGGGGTCGTGCTGGGGCTGGTGTTTCAGGGTTTAGGGCAGTACAGTGGTGTTCGGGCAGTGTAGGGGGTCGTGCTGGGGCTGGTGTTTCAGGGTTTAGGGCAGTGCAGTGGTGTTCGGGCAGTGTAGGGGGTTGTGCTGGGGCTGGTGTTTCAGGGTTTAGGGCAGTGCAGTGGTGTTCGGGCAGTGTAGGTGGTCGTGCTGGGGCTGGTGTTTCAGGGTTTAGGGCAGTGCAGTGGTGTTCGGGCAGTGTAGGGGGTCATGCTGGGGCTGGTGTTTCAGGGTTTAGGGCAGAGCAGTGGTGTTCGGGCAGTGTAGGGGGTCTTGCTGGGACTGGTGTTTCAGAGTCTAGGGCAGTGCAGTGGTGTTCGGGCAGTGTAGGGGGTCTTGCTGGGGCTGGTGTTTCAGGGTTTAGGGCAGTGCAGTGGTGTTCGGGCAGTGTAGGGGGTCGTGCTGGGGGTGGTGTTTCAGGGTTTAGGGCAGTGCAGTGGTGTTTGGGCAGTGTAGGGGGTCATGCTGGGGCTAGTGTTTCAGGATTTAGGGCAGAGCAATGGTGTTCAGGCAGTGTAGGGGGTTTTGCTGGAGGTGGTGTTTCAGGGTTTAGGGCAGTGCAGTGGTGTTTGTGCAGTGTAGGGGGTGGTGTTTCAGGGTTTAGGGCAGTGGTGTTCAGGCAGTGTAGGGGGTCTTGCTGGGGTTGATGTTTCAGGGTTTAGGGCAGTGCAGTGGTGTTCGGGCAGTGTAGGGGGTCGTGCTGGGGGTGGTGTTTCAGGGTTTAGGGCAGTGCAGTGGTGTTCGGGCAGTGTAGGGGTCTTGCTGGGGCTGGTGTTTCAGGGTTTAGGGCAGTGCAGTGGTCTCCGGGCAGTGTAGGGGGCGTGCTGGGGCTGATGTTTGAGGGTTTAGGGTAGTGCAGTGGTGTTCGGGCAGTGTAGGGGGTCGTGCTGGGGCTGGTGTTTCAGGGTTTAGGGCAGTGCAGTGGTTTTCGGGCAGTGTAGGCGGTCGTGCTGGGGCTGGTGTTTCAGGGTTTAGGGCAGTGCAGTGGTGTTCGGGCAGTGTAGGGGGTCGTGCTGGGGGTGGTGTTTCAGGGTTTAGGGCAGTGCAGTGTTGTTCGGTCAGTGTAGGGGGTCGTGCTGGGGGTGGTGTTTCAGGGTTTAGGGCAGTGCAGTGGTGTTCGGGCAGTGTAGGGGGTCGTGCTGGGGCTGGTGTTTCATGGTTTAGGGCAGTGCAGTGGTGTTCGGGCAGTGTAGGGGGTCATGCTGGGGGTGGTGTTTCAGGGTTTAGGGCAGTGCAGTGGTGTTCGGGCAGTGTAGGGGGTCATGCTGGGGGTGGTGTTTCAGGGTTTAGGGCAGTACAGTGGTGTACGGGCAGTGTAGGGGGTCTTGCTGGGGGTGGTGTTTCAGGGTTTAGGGCAGTGGTGTTCGGGCAGTGTAGGGGGTCTTGCTGGGGGTAGTGTTTCGGGGTTTAGGGCAGTGCAGTGGTGTTCGTGCAGTGTAGGGGGTCGTGCTGGGGGTGGTGTTTCAGGGTTTAGGGCAGTGCAGTAGTGTTCGGGCAGTGTAGGGGATCGTGCAGGGGGTGGTGTTTCAGGGTTTAGGGCAGTGCAGTGGTGTTCGGGCAGTGTAGGGGGTCATGCTGGGGGTGGTGTTTCAGGGTTTAGGGCAGTGCAGTGGTGTTCGGGCAGTGTAGGGGTCGTGCTAAGGTATGTGTTTCAGGGTTTAGGGCAGTGCAGTGGTGTTCGGGCAGTGTAGGGGGTCATGCAGGGGCTGGTGTTTCAGGGTTTAGGGCAGTGCAGTGGTGTTCGGGCAGTGTAGGGGGTCGTGCTGGGGGTAGTGTTTTAGGGTTTAGGGCAGTGCAGTGGTGTTCGGGCAGTGTAGGGGGTCGTGCAGGGGGTGGTGTTTCAGGGTTTAGGGCAGTGCAGTGGTGTTCGGGCAGTGTAGGGGTCGTGCTGGGGCTGGTGTTTCAGGGTTTAGGGCAGTGCAGTGGTGTTCGGGCAGTGTAGGGGGTCTTGCTGGGGGTGGTGTTTCAGGGTTTAGGGCAGTGGTGTTCGGGCAGTTTAGGGGGTCTTGCTGGGGGTGGTGTTTCAGGGTTTAGGGCAGTGCAGTGGTGTTCGGGCAGTGTAGGGGTCTTGCTGGGGGTAGTGTTTCAGGGTTTAGGGCAGTGCAGTGGTGTTCGTGCAGTGTAGGGGGTCGTGCTGGGGATGGTGTTTCAGGGTTTAGGGTAGTGCAGTGGTGTTTGGATAGTGTAGGGGGTCGTGCTGGGGGTAGTGTTTTAGGATTTAAGTTAGTGCAGTGGTGTTTGGGTAGTGTAGGGGGTCGTGCTGGGGGTAGTGTTTTAGGGTTTAAGGTAGTGCAGTGGTGTTTGTGTAGTGTAGGGGGTCGTGCTGGGGGTAGTGTTTTAGGGTTTAGGGTAGTGCAGTGGTGCTTGTGTAGTGTAGAGGGTCGTGCTGGGGGTAGTGTTTTAGGGTTTAGGGTAGTGCAGTGGTGTTTGTGTAGTGTAGGGGTCATGTTTTAGGGTAGTGCAGTGGTGTTTGGGTAGTGTAGGGGGTCGTGCTGGGGGTAGTGTTTTAGGATTTAGGTTAGTGCAGTGGTGTTGGGGTAGTGTTTTAGGGTTTAGGGTAGTGCAGTGGTGTTGGGGTAGTGTAGGGGGTCATGCTGGGGGTAGTGTTTTAGGGTTTAGGATAGTGCAGTGGTGCTTGTGTAGTGTAGGGGGTCGTGCTGGGGTAGTGTTTTAGGGTTTAGGGTAGTGCAGTGGTGTTTTTGTAGTGTAGGGGGGTCATGTTTTAAGATGCAACGCTCCAATACCTGACCAGTCTGCACTACATAAAACTGCAAAAAAACTAAAAATAAAAAGTGTTTTGCACACTTTTGTCATTGGGCTATATGTGGGCTACATCTGGGTAATATTTGTGCTACATTTGGGCTCTTTTTTCACTGGTGGCCATCTTGGAAGACTTCTTTGTTATGAAGTTTCCTAATTTCCTCATTTACTGCAGTCTCCTCAGTAGGAAATGCTCTCAGTTTTTTACTTTGATTCCATCAAGAAGGCATTCAGATGTGTCACACATTTGCCATAAATTCAGAATGTTATTACTCTAGTTGTTCATTAGATCACTGTAGTAAAGCTACTGCTCACCAAGGAGTTAACTGGAAGTCTACTGCTGGTATTGAAAGTGATTGTTTCAGTCTGCATGTCAGAATTTTCTAATGAAATAGAAGAGGATTTGAAATCTCACTTAAAACATGCACTAAATTTTCTTTTTGCAGCACTAACCATAATTTCTATGGCAAAATGAACCCCCTCATTTTGTTCCTTTTTAAATTAAATGTTTTAACCCCTTCGCTGCTAGGCCTTTTCCCCTCCTGTGCTAAGCCTTTTTTTGGCTATTTGGGGTAGTGCGCGCTTAGGCCCCTGTAACTTTTTGACCACATAAGGTATCCATGCCAAATTTGCGTCCTTTTTTTCTAACATCATGGGGATTCTAAAGGTACCCAGGGTTTGTGGATTCCCCTGGAGGGGACCCAGAAATTAGTCAAAATACAGCTAAATTTTGTTTTTTTTTGGAAGAAGGCAAAAAAAGGGCTACAGATATAAGCGTCTTGATTTTTCCCTGCAAATGGCATCAAAAAGGAGTTGTGGGGATGAAATCACCATCTTCCCAGCTTTCAGGGACAAGCAGACTTTTATCAGAAAACCAACTTTTTTTACACAGTTTTGGCATTTTTCTGGGACATAGCCTATTTTTGCTATTTTTTGTGCTTTCAACCTCCTTCCAGTTAATGGTAGAAATGGGTATGAAACCAATAATGGATCCTGGAAAGCCATACATTTATGAAAAGTAGACAAAATTCTGAATTCAGCAAGGGGTCATTTGTGTAGATCCTTAAAGTTTTCCTTATAGAAACTAACAGTTAAATAAAGGAAAAATTGAAAATTAGTTGAAAAAAACAGCCATTTGTGTCAACGTTTTCACCTGTAACTTCTTCTAATTATGACAGCTATTTGAAGGCAATATACCGTTATATCCGCTGGACCTTTCTGGTTGTGGGGATATATAGGACTTGTAGGTTCACCAAGAACCCGACGAACCCAGAGCCAATAATTGAGCAACATCTTTTTTTAAGTACCGGGTATATAGCAATTATTTTGGGAAAATGTATACATGGAAAAATTGTTATGAAAGACACCTATGTATTTCTGAAATGGGAACAAAATGTAGATTTTAGAAACAGTAGATATTTGCACATTTCCGAAATTGGGAGTACCCATACTAGCATGAGAATTATAGGTCATTTTTCAAAATGACTTATTTTTTACACATTGTCTTTCATTTGGAAGGCAGAAATGCATCGAAAGTCAATAGGTAATAACAGTTGCTCTACAATTCTGTGTTACCCTAAGTCTCCCGATAAAATGGTACCTCACTTGTGTGGGTAGCCCTTGTGCCCACAACAGGAAATGGCTCAAAATGCAACGTGGACGAACCACATTTTCACAATGAAAAATTACCCTTTTTTGCAAAGTGCCTAGGTGTAGTTTTTGAACCCTAGCTCTGCCGGCACCTAAGGAAACCTAGCAAACCTATACATTTTTGAAAACTAGACACCCAGGGGAATCCAGGATGGGGTGACTTGACTGCCTCCCACCAGGTTCTGTTACCCAGAATCCCTTGCAAACATAAACAATTGTCAAAAAAATCACATTTTCCCCACATTTCTGTGGTGGAAAGTTCTGGAATCTGCGTGGATCCACAAATTTCCACCCACCCCGCGTCCCCCAAAGTCTTACGAGAAAAATGGTACCTCACTTGTGGAATCTGCATGGATCCACAAATTTCCACCCACCCCGCGTTCCCCAAAGTCTTACGAGAAAAATGGTACCTCACTTGTGTGGGTCGGCCTAGTGCCTGCGACAGGAAACGGCGCAAAACGCAACGCGGTCCCACCTCAATTTCGCAGTGAAAAATGACCCTTTTTTGGCAAAGTGCCTAGCTGTAGTTTTTGAACCCTACCTCTGCCGGCACCTAGGGAAACCTAGCAAACCTATACATTTTTGAAAACTAGACACCCAGGGGAATCCAGGATGGGGTGACTTGACTGCCTCCCTCCAGGTTCTGTTACCCAGAATCCCTTGCAAACATAAAAAATTGTAAAAAAAAACACATTTTCCCCACATTTCTGTGGTGGAAAGTTCTGGAATCTGCGTGGATCCACAAATTTCCACCCACCCCGCGTTCCCCAAAGTCTTACGAGAAAAATGATACCTCACTTGTGTGGGTCGGCCTAGTGCCTGCGACAGGAAACGGCGCAAAACGCAACGCGGTCCCACCTCAATTTCGCAGTGAAAAATGACCCTTTTTTGGCAAAGTGCCTAGCTGTAGTTTTTGAACCCTACCTCTGCCAGCACCTAGGGAAACCTAGCAAACCTATACATTTTTGAAAACTAGACACCCAGGGGAATCCAGGATGGGGTGACTTGACTGCCTCCCACCAGGTTCTGTTACCCAGAATCCCTTGCAAACATAAAAAATTGTCCAAAAAAACACATTTTCCCCACATTTCTGTGGTGGAAAGTTCTGGAATCTGCGTGGATCCACAAATTTCCACCCACCCCACGTCCCCCAAAGTCTTACGAGAAAAATGGTACCTCACTTGTGTGGGTCGGCCTAGTGCCTGCGACAGGAAACGGCGCAAAACGCAACGCGGTCACATCTCAATTTCGCAGTGAAAAATGACCCTTTTTTGGCAAAGTGCCTAGCTGTAGTTTTTGAACCCTACCTCTGCCGGCACCTAGGGAAACCTAGCAAACCTATACATTTTTGAAAACTAGACACCCAGGGGAATCCAGGATGGGGTGACTTGACTGCCTCCCACCAGGTTCTGTTACCCAGAATCCCTTGCAAACATAAAAAATTGTCAAAAAAAACACATTTTCCCCACATTTCTGTGGTGGAAAGTTCTGGAATCTGCGTGGATCCACAAATTTCCACCCACCCGCGTCCCCCAAAGTCTTACGAGAAAAATGGTACCTCACTTGTGTGGGTCGGCCTAGTGCCTGCGACAGGAAACGGCACAAAACGCAACGCGGTCACACCTCAATTTCGCAGTGAAAAATGACCCTTTTTTGGCAAAGTGCCTAGCTGTAGTTTTTGAACCCTACCTCTGCCGGCACCTAGGGAAAAGTAGCAAACCTATACATTTTTGAAAACTAGACACCCAGGGGAATCCAGGATGGGGTGACTTGACTGCCTCCCACCAGGTTCTGTTACCCAGAATCCCTTGCAAACATAAAAAATTGTCCAAAAAAACACATTTTCCCCACATTTCTGTGGTGGAAAGTTCTGGAATCTGCATGGATCCACAAATTTCCACCCTCAAAGTCTTACGAGAAAAATGGTACCTCACTTGTGTGGGTCGGCCTAGTGCCTGCGACAGGAAACTGCGCAAAACTCAACGTGGTCACACCTCAATTTCGCAGTGAAAAATGACCCTTTTTTGGCAAAGTGCCTAGCTGTAGTTTTTGAACCCTACCTCTGCCGGCACCTAGGGAAACCTAGCAAACCTATACATTTTTGAAAACTAGACACCCGGGGAATCCAGGATGGGGTGACTTGACTGCCTCCCACCAGGTTCTGTTACCCAGAATCCCTTGCAAACATAAAAAATTGTCAAAAAAAACACATTTTCCCCACATTTCTGTGGTGGAAAGTTCTGGAATCTGCGTGGATCCACAAATTTCCACCCACCCCGCGTCCCCCAAAGTCTTACGAGAAAAATGGTACCTCACTTGTGTGGGTCGGCCTAGTGCCTGCGACAGGAAACGGCGCAAAACGCAAGCGTGGTCACACCTCAATTTCGCAGTGAAAAATGACCCTTTTTTGGCAAAGTGCCTAGCTGTCGTTTTTGAACCCTACCTCTGCCGGCACCTAGGGAAACCTAGCAAACCTATACATTTTTGAAAACTAGACACCCAGGGGAATCCAGGATGGGGTGACTTGACTGCCTCCCACCAGGTTCTGTTACCCAGAATCCCTTGCAAACATAAAAAATTGTCCAAAAAAACACATTTTCCCCACATTTCTGTGGTGGAAAGTTCTGGAATCTGCGTGGATCCACAAATTTCCACCCACCCCGCGTTCCCCAAAGTCTAACGAGAAAAATGGTACCTCACTTGTGTGGGTCGGCCTAGTGCCTGCGACAGGAAACGGCGCAAAACGCAACGTGGTCACACCTCAATTTCGCAGTGAAAAATGACCCTTTTTTGGCAAAGTGCCTAGCTGTAGTTTTTGAACCCTACCTCTGCCGGCACCTAGGGAAACCTAGCAAACCTATACATTTTTGAAAACTAGACACCCAGGGAATCCAGGATGGGGTGACTTGACTGCCTCCCACCAGGTTCTGTTACCCAGAATCCCTTGCAAACATAAAAAATTGTCAAAAAACCACATTTTCCCCACATTTCTGTGGTGGAAAGTTCTGGAATCTGCGTGGATCCACAAATTTCCACCCACCCCGCATTCCCCAAAGTCTAACGAGAAAAATGGTACCTCACTTGTGTGGGTCGGCCTAGTGCCTGCGACAGGAAATGGCGCAAAACGCAACGTGGTCACACCTCAATTTCGCAGTGAAAAATGACCCTTTTTTGGCAAAATGCCTAGCTGTAGTTTGTGAACCCTAGCTCTGCCGGCACCTAGGGAAACCTACCAAACACACACATTTCTGAAAAGTAGACACCCGGGGGCTTCCAGGGAGGTATGGCTTGCGTGGATCCCCCAACGTTTCCTTACCCAGAATCCCCTGCAAACCTCACTTTTAGCTGAAAAAATCACTTTTTTCACACATTTTTGTGTGGGAAAGTGTGGCATCACTGGCCTCACACAAATTTCCTACCACCCAGCGTTCCCCCAGGTCTCCCGATAAAAATGGTGCCTCACTTGTGTGGGAGGACCAAGTACCCGCGACAGGCAAGGGCCCACAACGTAGTGAGGCGACCTCAAAATTGCCTATGTCAAAACCACCTGGTTTTGCAAGTGGAGTCACCTGGGTTTTTGGCCCCGTGCTCGGCGGCCATCTAGGGAAACCTACCAAACCCACACATTTCTGAAAAGTAGACACCTGGGGGCTTCCAGGGAGGTATGGCTTGCGTGGATCCCCAACGTTTCCTTACCCAGAATCCCTTGCAAACCTCAATTTTAGCTGAAAAAATCACTTTTTCACACATTTGTGTGTGGGAAAGTGTGGCATCACTGGCCTCACACAAATTTCCTACCACCCAGCGTTCCCCCTGGTGTCCCGATGAAAATGGTGCCTCACTTGTGTGGGAGGCCCAAGTACCTGCGACAGGCAAGGGCCCACAACGTAGTGAGGCGACCTCAAAATTGCCTATCTCAAAACCACCTGGTTTTGCAAGGGAGTCACCTGGGTTTTGGCCCGTGCTCGGCGGCCATCTAGGAAACCTACCAAACCCACACATTTCTGAAAAGTAGACACCCGGGGGCTTCCAGGGAGGTATGGCTTGCGTGGATCCCCAACGTTTCCTACCCAGAATCCCCTGCAAACCTCACTTTTAGCTGAAAAAATCACTTTTTCACACATTTTTGTGTGGAAAGTGTGGCATCACTGGCCTCACACAAATTTCCTACCACCCAGCGTTCCCCCAGGTCTCCCGATAAAAATGGTGCCTCACTTGTGTGGGAGGCCCAAGTACCAGCGACAGGCAAGGGCCCACAACGTATTGAGGCGACCTCAAAATGGCCTTTCACAAAACCACCTGGTTTTGCAAGGGAGTCACCTGGGTTTTTGGCCCCGTGCTCGGCGGCCATCTAGGAAACCTACCAAACCCACACATTTCTGAAAAGTAGACACTCGAGGGCTTCAGGAGGTATGGCTTGCGTGGATCTCCCAACGTTTCACTCAGAATCTCTGCAAACCTCACTTTTAGCTGAAAAATCACTTTTTCACACATTTTTGTGTGGGAAAGTGTGGCATCACTGGCCTCACACAAATTTCCTACCACCCAGCGTTCCCCCAGGTCTCCCGATAAAAATGGTGCCTCACTTGTGTGGAGGCCCAAGTACTGCGACAGGCAAGGGCCCACAACGTATTGAGGCGACCTCAAAATGGCCTTTCACAAAACCACCTGGTTTTGCAAGGGGTCACCTGGGTTTTGGCCCGTGCTCGGCGGCCATCTAGGAAACCTACCAAACCCACACATTTCTGAAAAGTAGACACCGGGGGCTTCCAGGAGGTATGGCTTGCGTGGATCCCCAACGTTTCCTTACTCAGAATCCCCTGCAAACCTCACTTTTAGCTGAAAAAATCACTTTTTCACACATTTTTGTGTGGGAAAGTGTGGCATCACTGGCCTCACACAAATTTCCTATCACCCAGCGTTCCCTCAGGTCTCCCGATAAAAATGGTGCCTCACTTGTGTGGGAGGCCCAAGTACTGCGACAGGCAAGGGCTCACAACGTATTGAGGCGACCTCAAAATGGCCTTTCACAAACCACCTGGTTTTGCAGGAAGTCACCTGGGTTTTGGCCCGTGCTCGGCGGCCATCTAGGGAAACCTACCAAACCCACACATTTCTGAAAAGTAGACACCGGGGCTTCCAGGGAGGTATGGCTTGCGTGGATTCCCCAACGTTTCCTTACCCAGAATCCCCTGCAAACCTCACTTTTAGCTGAAAAATCACTTTTTCACACATTTTTGTGTGGAAAGTGTGGCATCACTGGCCTCACACAAATTTCCTACCACCCAGCGTCCCCCAGGTATCCCGATCAAAATGGTGCCTCACTTGTGTGGGAGGCCCAAGTACCTGCGACAGGCAGGGCTCACAACGTATTGAGGCGACCTCAAATGGCCTTCACAAAACCACCTGGTTTTGCAGAGGGAGTCACCTGGGTTTT
Organism: Calotriton arnoldi; assembly: GCA_963921515.1. NCBI lineage: Eukaryota > Metazoa > Chordata > Amphibia > Caudata > Salamandridae > Calotriton > Calotriton arnoldi. The sequence continues at coordinate 1,535,583 of CAWUFW010000458.1, forward strand.
TGGCCCGTACTCGGCGGCCATCTAGGAAACCTACCAAACCCACATTTCTGAAAAGTAGACACCCGGGGCTTCCAGGGAGGTATGGCTTGCGTGGATCCCCCAACGTTTCCTACCAGAATCCCCTGCAAACCTCACTTTTAGCTGAAAAAATCACTTTTTCACACATTTTGTGTGGGAAAGTGTGGCATCACTGGCCTCACACAAATTTCCTACCACTCAGCGTCCCCCAGGTCTCCCGATAAAGATGGTGCCTCACTTGTGTGGGAGGCCCAAGTACCCGCGACAGGCAAAGACACAAAACGTTTTGAGGCAACATCAACATTGCCTATCAAAAAATGTTTTGGGCCCTTGCCTGTCGCGGGTACTTGGGCCTCCCACACAAGTGAGGCACCATTTTTATCGGGAGACCTGGGGGAACGCTGGGTGGTAGGAAATTTGTGTGAGGCCAGTGATGCCACACTTTCCCACACAAAAATGTGTGAAAAAAGTGATTTTTTCAGCTAAAAGTGAGGTTTGCAGGGGATTCTGGGTAAGGAAACGTTGGGGGATCCACGCAAGCCATACCTCCCTGGAAGCCCCCGGGTGTCTACTTTTCAGAAATGTGTGGGTTTGGTAGGTTTCCCTAGATGGCCGCCGAGCACGGGGCCAAAACCCAGGTGACTCCCTTGCAAAACCAGGTGGTTTTGTGAAAGGCCATTTTGAGGTCGCCTCAATACGTTGTGGGCCCTTGCCTGTCGCGGGTACTTGGGCCTCCCACACAAGTGAGGCACCATTTTTATCGGGAGACCTGGGGGAACGCTGGGTGGTAGGAAATTTGTGTGAGGCCAGTGATGCCACACTTTCCCACACAAAAATGTGTGAAAAAAGTGATTTTTTCAGCTAAAAGTGAGGTTTGCAGGGGATTCTGGGTAAGGAAACGTTGGGGGATCCACACAAGCCATACCTCCCTGGAAGCCCCCGGGTGTCTACTTTTCAGAAATGTGTTGGTTTGGTAGGTTTCCCTAGATGGCCGCCGAGCACGGGGCCAAAACCCAGGTGACTCCCTTGCAAAACCAGGTGGTTTTGTGAAAGGCCATTTTGAGGTCGCCTCAATACGTTGTGGGCCCTTGCCTGTCGCGGTGCTTGGGCCTCCCACACAAGTGAGGCACCATTTTTATCGGGAGACCTGGGGGAACGCTGGGTGGTAGGAAATTTGTGTGAGGCCAGTGATGCCACACTTTCCCACACAAAAATGTGTGAAAAAAGTGATTTTTTCAGCTAAAAGTGAGGTTTGCAGGGGATTCTGGGTAAGGAAACGTTGGGGGATCCACGCAAGCCATACCTCCCTGGAAGCCCCCGGGTGTCTACTTTTCAGAAATGTGTGGGTTTGGTAGGTTTCCCTAGATGGCCGCCGAGCACGGGGCCAAAAACTCAGGTGACTCCCTTGCAAAACCAGGTGGTTTTGTGAAAGGCCATTTTGAGGTCGCCTCAATACGTTGTGGGCCCTTGCCTGTCGCGGGTACTTGGGCCTCCCACACAAGTGAGGCACCATTTTTATCGGGAGACCTGGGGGAACGCTGGGTGGTAGGAAATTTGTGTGAGGCCAGTGATGCCACACTTTCCCACACAAAAATGTGTGAAAAAGTGATTTTTTCAGCTAAAAGTGAGGTTTGCAGGGGATTCTGGGTAAGGAAACGTTGGGGGATCCACGCAAGCCATACCTCCCTGGAAGCCCCCGGGTGTCTACTTTTCAGAAATGTGTGGGTTTGGTAGGTTTCCCTAGATGGCTGCCGAGCACGGGGCCAAAACCCAGGTGACTCCCCTTGCAAAACCAGGTGGTTTTGTGAAAGGCCATTTTGAGGTCGCCTCAATACGTTGTGGGCCCTTGCCTGTCGCGGGTACTTGGGCCTCCCACACAAGTGAGGCACCATTTTTATCGGGAGACCTGGGGGAACGCTGGGTGGTAGGAAATTTGTGTGAGGCCAGTGATGCCACACTTTCCCACACAAAAATGTGTGAAAAAAGTGATTTTTTCAGCTAAAAGTGAGGTTTGCAGGGGATTCTGGGTAAGGAAACGTTGGGGGATCCACACAAGCCATACCTCCCTGGAAGCCCCCGGGTGTCTACTTTTCAGAAATGTGTGGGTTTGGTAGGTTTCCCTAGATGGCCGCCGAGCACGGGGCCAAAACCCAGGTGACCCCCTTGCAAAACCAGGTGGTTTTGTGAAAGGCCATTTTGAGGTCGCCTCAATACGTTGTGGGCCCTTGCCTGTCGCGGGTACTTGGGCCTCCCACACAAGTGAGGCACCATTTTTATCGGGAGACCTGGGGGAACGCTGGGTGGTAGGAAATTTGTGTGAGGCCAGTGATGCCACACTTTCCCACACAAAAATGTGTGAAAAAAGTGATTTTTTCAGCTAAAAGTGAGGTTTGCAGGGATTCTGGGTAAGGAAACGTTGGGGGATCCACGCAAGCCATACCTCCCTGGAAGCCCCCGGGTGTCTACTTTTCAGAAATGTATGGGTTTGGTAGGTTTCCCTATGTGGCCGCCGAGCCCCGGGCCAAAAACCCAGGTGACCCCCCTTGCAAAACCAGGTCATAATGAGATAATGTGTTGTTTATTTCTGCAGCGTGAAAATGTTGGCACAATATTGCAAGGAAAATGTGACAGACATTTTGAGGTTTGCAGGACATTGTGGGTACCATAACTTGTTGGGATCCACAAGAGAGATATCACCATGTACTCCCATGGGTGTTTCGTTTACGACAATATCTACAGTTGGTAGGTTATTCTTAGACGGAATGTACACCTTGGCAGACAGACTAAAAAGATAAAGATTACTGCACAGCCATCTATTCCTCAAGCACACACACATACTGGTTGGATTTGGCACGAGGGTGAGTGATGGTTCAGTATATACAATTGTATTAACAAGTGATTTCACAAAAATGAAATGCACTGTTAATAATTGAAAGGACGAGAAACTGAACCATTGACTCACAGCTCGTGAGCTGTAAAGCCACGACAAGGCACCAACCTCTTTACAGGCCATTCATACACCTTTCATACGTGTGACAAATACAAAACCATTCACACCACCAGCCGCGGGCCCATCACATTACAACACTCACACCAGCAGACAGCGCCATTCAAGGGCCCATCACTTTCACACGCCCACATTCCTAACACAGCAACCACACAACCTGATGGATTGCGTGGAGTGTCGCTCGGCTAGCAGTGTGTGTAGTGACCAGCAGCAAGTCACTACTCACACACTGCCAGCCGAGCGCCACTCCACGCACACCGCCAGCCAAGCACCAGCCTACACACACCACCATCACATTTAGGATTTTTTTATACAAAAAAGAAAACACAAACAAATTGCAAATAGATACAAATCTACTAACACAAAATCAGAAACATTGCACTAATGCCAACCTTGAAACAGAACAACAATTCTTAAACATTACAGACCAGGCAGTTCACTTTACCACTCATGGTTGCTCCCAATAATTCTTTTGCTTGTGGTACGCTCTATAACAAGCAGGCACACACAGCCCAGGGTTAGAAGGACACTCAGGGCAGTACATACGAGTCTCCTTCCGCGTACCTCTTCGCCAACAGACTCTACATCTCCTAGTGGGAAAGTCTTTTGAGGATGTAGGAGGAATGTGATCAGGAAAGTGGCGATCTTTCCATCGAGCCACATCCTCCACCACTCCAACTCTAGGAACACTTGCCTGTTCCACAACAACAAGGCTGCCTATGACAGACTCCTGAAACTGAACAAAAGTCAACTTTGACGCAGGAGAACACTCCTTGAACACAACAAAAGCATTGAAAGTTGCTAAATTGAAGAGATGGATGGCCAACTTCTTATACCAAATGTAAGACTTACGAATAGCAGTGTAAGGTTCCAACCTCTGATCTACTCTATCAACACCACCCATGTGCTTATTGTAGTCTAAAATGCACACAGGTTTGCGCACTTCAGCAATCTGACCCCAAACAGCCACAGGTGAAGTACTCTCATCATGGATGGTAGTCAGCATGTACACATCCCTCCTGTCCACAAATTTCACAGCTAGCAGTTCCTCACTACGCAAGGCACTGCACTGTCCCCTCTGAAGTTTTTTGCAAACAAGCTCTTTTGGATAACCTTTACGGTTAGAGCGGATTGTGCCACAAGCAAAAGTGTCCACTTTGAACAATTCCTTAAACAATTGCACAGCAGTGTAGAAGTTATCAAGGTACAAATGGTGGCCTCTGTTAAACAGTCCTCTAGCAAGTTCCCACACAATTTTCTCTGAAACTCCTACTAAAGTGGACGGACAACCAGGGGGTCAATAGTGGAATCCCTACCAGTGTACACACGCAAATTAAAAACATATCCTGTCCTACTCTCAGACAACATATACAGCTTAATTCCATAGCGTGCCCTCTTGCTAGGAATGTACTGCCTAAAAACCAAACGGCCCTTGAACAGCACCAAAGACTCATCAATAGATATTTCTTTCCCTGGAGTATAGATCTCTGAAAATCGATCTACAAAGTGATCAAGAACAGGCCGAATCTTAAAAAGACGGTCACATTCAGGGTGATCTCGTGGCAACGCCAAACCATTATCAACAAAATGCAGCATCCGAAGCAAAAGTAAATACCGATCACGAGTCATAACTGCAGGAAATATGGCCGTTGCCATCAAGGGACTGGTAGACCAATATGAACTCATGGACGGCTTCCTTATCAAACCCATCAAAAAAGTCAAACCCAAAAACTTCTTCATCTCTTCCAGATTTGTGGGACTCCACCGGGTAGCTCTAGAATGGGGCCTAAGTCTGGCACTGTTGTCCCTCAAAAACTGTTCAGCATACAAATTAGTCTGCTCAACAATCTCACCCAAAAATACATCATCCATAAACAACTGAAAATACTGTATAGGCAAATAATGTTCACAATCCACTCTACACCCTGCATAACCACTAAAGGCAGGCAACACCGGCTGCACCATGTTTGGATCAACCCAGAGTCCAGCACTTCCAGTAGGAAGCCTAGCAGCCCCAGGCTGCAATCCAGATGCCTCTTGCACCATCGGCACAGTAGTATCCTCCTCTAAATCAGGCACTTCATCTGCACTGAGAGTACCTTCATCATCCAATGATTCCATGTGGAGAGAAAACTCACTGCCAGAATCTTCCCCTCCCTCCTCTCCCTCAGACGCACTGTCAGTCTCATAATCCTGCTCAGAGGAAGATTCAAGAAGCAAACCAACCACCTGCTGAGCAGTAATTCTACGGCTAGCCATAATGCTTACTAATAAAGGTTACTTGTCAAACAAGTCAACAACAACAAACCCTTTGTAAAAAAAAAGAAATAAACAAAATGTAGCTTTATCACAAAGACCTATATACTCCAACACTATACCACTCACGTGACAGAAGCAGCTAGACTCACCACCACCTACTCTGCACAGACACAGTAAGGATCAACAATATCCCACTAAAAAAGAAGAAGAAAAGAAATTACACATAAGACAATGCAAAACATCGCAAAGAATTTCATGCTCTGAACACTAACAAATATGCTGCCATTATGGCACCACTTACAAAACAAAAAAATTCATTCATGCATGACAATAATACTCATTTGGAGTACACACAACAAAAATATTTTTCTTACCAAATAAATGCAATTACGCAAAACTGCAGAACCACAACTGCCGAAACCGCAAACAGGAATCAAAAGCTTTACACTAGAATAAAAAGGAGGAAAAAAAACATTACAATCACATATGCAAATAATGCACCAGTCCACACACAATCCACCAGCCAAGCTAAGGGGAAGGTGGGCTTAACAGTATAAATAAAATATTCACACCCGTAAAAGGGGAGTAACACTTGCCCTTTTGGCCACTCCCCAACACAAAAATTAAAAAAAACCCTGGTGCCTAGTGGGCATTCCTGCTGCACGATCACATGATCGTGCAGCAGGAATGGACAAAGAGGCATCGGGGGAAAGGAAAACCCTTTCCTTTCCCTCGATGCCTCTTTTGATACAAACCCCCCCTCCCCGAGCCAAACCTCACCTGATTTCCCCGACGCGCTGGAAGCAAATGGCTTCCAGCGCGTCGGCGAAGAAAGGAAACCCTCAATGATGTCAGCGCGCTGTCGTCATTGATGGGGCGGGGGAGGCAGGGGAAGCCCTTCCCCTGCCTCCCCAAAAAAAAAACCTAACGATCAGATTCTCACGGGGGAGCGCCAGCGCTTCCCCGTGGGTGGTCTTATGACGAGCTGGACTCGTCACGAGCACTGTGTGCCATGACGAGTCCAGCTCGTCATAAGCACCGAAGGGGATAAAGGGTCAGAGCAGGATCTCAGCGGCAGACGAGGAGAAGGAACCTCCTGGTCACAGGAACTACACGAGCATTGCGCTCGAGAAATTCAAGGATGCAAAGACCTCCATCAAGGATTACAGCTAACTTTTCAGGGTGTAAATGGAGAGAAGGCACATCTGCCCTGCATATTTATCCACGAAGATGCCACCGTTTTGTGCAATACCTCTACTCAACTGGAGTACTTTCTACTGGCTAATCAGTAAGTGCTACCTCGTTGGGTAAATGTATAGTGCCTTTCCTACACTACAGCTGCGTAAAAGACCAGAAGAATTGTCTCCAGTGACCTGTGTGTCTGTAACTTTGCCACCGCGCCGAAAGCGCCGGGGTCCTTTGAGTAAGCTGTCCATCATAGTGGGGAAAGGGCGGGCATACGTTGCATACCGCTAGTGTATGTGTGGCGGGGCCAAACGAGCGGGGCTTCTAGGCCCGTTCACATGCCTCTTGTTTATAAAGGGTCAGAGCAGGATCTCAGCGGCAGACGAGGAGAAGGAACCTCCTGGTCACAGGAACTACACAAGCATTGCGCTCGAGAAATTCAAGGATGCAAAGACCTCCATCAAGGATTACAGCTAACTTTTCAGGGTGTAAATGGAGAGAAGGCACATCTCCACGCTCACGAATTCTACACGAGAATTGCGCTCGAGAAAATGAAGGATGCAAAGACCTCCATCAAGGATTACAGCTAACTTGTCAGGGTGTAAATGGAGAGAAGGCACATCTGCCCTGCATATTTATCCACGAAGATGCCACCGTTTTGTGCAATACCTCTACTCAACTGGAGTGCTTTCTACTGGCTAATCAGTAAGTGCTACCTCGTTGGGTAAATGTATAGTGCCTTTCCTACACTACAGCTGCGTAAAGGACCAGAAGAATTGTCTCCAGTGACCTGTGTGTCTGTAACTTTGCCACCGCGCCGAAAGCGCCGGGGTCCTTTGAGTAAGCTGTCCATCATAGTGGGGAAAGGGCGGGCATACGTTGCATACCGCTAGTGTATGTGTGGCGGGACCAAACGAGCGGGGCTTCTAGGCCCGTTCACATGCCTCTTGTTTATAAAGGGTCAGAGCAGGATCTCAGCGGCAGACGAGGAGAAGGAACCTCATGGTCACAGGAACTACACGAGCATTGCGCTCGACAAATTCAAGGATACAAAGACCTCCATCAAGGATTACAGCTAACTTTTCAGGGTGTAAATGGAGAGAAGGCACATCTCCACGCTCACGAATTCTACACGAGAATTGCGCTCGAGAAAATGAAGGATGCAAAGACCTCCATCAAGGATTACAGCTAACTTGTCAGGGTGTAAATGGAGAGAAGGCACATCTGCCCTGCATATTTATCCACGAAGATGCCACCGTTTTGTGCAATACCTCTACTCAACTGGAGTACTTTCTACTGGCTAATCAGTAAGTGCTACCTCGTTGGGTAAATGTATAGTGCCTTTCCTACACTACAGCTGCGTAAAGGACCAGAAGAATTGTCTCCAGTGACCTGTGTGTCTGTAACTTTGCCACCGCGCCGAAAGCGCCGGGGTCCTTTGAGTAAGCTGTCCATCATAGTGGGGAAAGGGCGGGCATACGTTGCATACCGCTAGTGTATGTGTGGCGGGGCTTCTAGGCCCGTTCACATGCCTCTTGTTTATAAAGGGTCAGAGCAGGATCTCAGCGGCAGACGAGGAGAAGGAACCTCATGGTCCCAGGAACTACACGAGCATTGCGCTCGACAAATTCAAGGATGCAAAGACCTCCATCAAGGATTACAGCTAACTTTTCAGGGTGTAAATGGAGAGAAGGCACATCTCCACGCTCACAAATTCTACACGAGAATTGTGCTCGAGAAAATGAAGGATGCAAATACCTCCATCAAGGATTACAGCTAACTTGTCAGGGTGTAAATGGAGAGAAGGCACATCTGCCCTGCATATTTATCCACGAAGATGCCACCGTTTTGTGCAATACCTCTACTCAACTGGAGTACTTTCTACTGGCTAATCAGTAAGTGCTACCTCGTTGGGTAAATGTATAGTGCCTCTCCTACACTACAGCTGCGTAAAGGACCAGAAGAATTGTCTCCAGTGACCTGTGTGTCTGTAACTTTGCCACCGCGCCGAAAGCGCCGGGGTCCTTTGAGTAAGCTGTCCATCATAGTGGGGAAAGGGCGGGCATACGTTGCATACCGCTAGTGTATGTGTGGCGGGGCTTCTAGGCCCGTTCACATGCCTCTTGTTTATAAAGGGTCAGAGCAGGATCTCAGCGGCAGACGAGGAGAAGGAACCTCATGGTCACAGGAACTACACGAGCATTGCGCTCGACAAATTCAAGGATGCAAAGACCTCCATCAAGGATTACAGCTAACTTTTCAGGGTGTAAATGGAGAGAAGGCACATCTCCACGCTCACGAATTCTACACGAGAATTGCGCTCGAGAAAATGAAGGATGCAAAGACCTCCATCAAGGATTACAGCTAACTTGTCAGGGTGTAAATGGAGAGAAGGCACATCTGCCCTGCATATTTATCCACGAAGATGCCACCGTTTTGTGCAATACCTCTACTCAACTGGAGTACTTTCTACTGGCTAATCAGTAAGTGCTACCTCGTTGGGTAAATGTATAATGCCTTTCCTACACTACAGCTGCGTAAAGGACCAGAAGAATTGTCTCCAGTGACCTGTGTGTCTGTAACTTTGCCACCGCGCCGAAAGCGCCGGGGTCCTTTGAGTAAGCTGTCCATCATAGTAGGGAAAGGGCGGGCATACGTTGCATACCGCTAGTGTATGTGTGGCGGGGCCAAACGAGCGGGGCTTCTAGGCCCGTTCACATGCCTCTTGTTTATAAAGGGTCAGAGCAGGATCTCAGCGGCAGACGAGGAGAAGGAACCTCATGGTCACAGGAACTACACGAGCATTGCGCTCGACAAATTCAAGGATGCAAAGACCTCCATCAAGGATTACAGCTAACTTTTCAGGGTGTAAATGGAGAGAAGGCACATCTCCACGCTCACGAATTCTACACGAGAATTGCGCTCGAGAAAATGAAGGATGCAAAGACCTCCATCAAGGATTACAGCTAACTTGTCAGGGTGTAAATGGAGAGAAGGCACATCTGCCCTGCATATTTATCCACGAAGATGCCACCGTTTTGTGCAATACCTCTACTCAACTGGAGTACTTTCTACTGGCTAATCAGTAAGTGCTACCTCGTTGGGTAAATGTATAATGCCTTTCCTACACTACAGCTGCGTAAAGGACCAGAAGAATTGTCTCCAGTGACCTGTGTGTCTGTAACTTTGCCACCGCGCCGAAAGCGCCGGGGTCCTTTGAGTAAGCTGTCCATCATAGTAGGGAAAGGGCGGGCATATGTTGCATACCGCTAGTGTATGTGTGGCGGGGCCAAACGAGCGGGGCTTCTAGGCCCGTTCACATGCCTCTTGTTTATAAAGGGTCAGAGCAGGATCGCAGCGGCAGACGAGGAGAAGGAACCTCCTGGTCACAGGAACTACACGAGCATTGCGCTCGAGAAATTCAAGGATGCAAAGACCTCCATCAAGTATTACAGCTAACTTTTCAGGGTGTAAATGGAGAGAAGGCACATCTCCACGCTCACAATGGCGCCCTCGTGGGCATTCCTGCTGCACGATCACATGATCGTGCAGCAGGAATGCACAAAGAGGCATCGGGGAAAGGAAAACCCTTTCCTTTCCCTCGATGTCTCTTTTAGAATCAAACCCCCCTCCCCGAGCCAAAACTCACCTTATTTCCCCGACGCGCTGGAAGCAAATGGCTTCCAGCGCGTCGGGAGAAAGGAAACCCTCAATGATGTCAGCGCGCCTCGCGCGCTGACGTCATTGATGGGGGGGCGGGGGGAGGCAGGGGAAGTCCTTCCCCTGCCTTCCCCCAAAAAAACCCGACGATCGGATTCCCACGGGGGGAGCGCCAGCGCTTCCCCCGTGGGTGGTCTTATGAGGAGCTGGACTCGTCATGAGCACACGAGCACTGTGTGCCATGACGAGTCCAGCTCATCATAAGCATGGAAGGGGTTAAGTGTTACCAGTTTATTCCAATCAAGATGGCTTCAGGTGTGCCATACTTTTGTCATAAGTAAGGCTGTTAGCACTCTAGTTGTTCTTTAGAACACTCTGGGAAGCTGCAGTAGAACACAAAGGCATCAACTGACAGGCTGCTCCTGTTGAAATATAACAGGAAGATATTTGAGATCTCACTTAAAACATGTCCTAATTTTTCTTTCTACAGCACTAACCATAATTTCTATGGCAAAATGAACCCCCTCATTTTGTTCCTTTTTAAATTAAATGTTTTAAGTGTTACCAGTTTATTCCAATCAAGATGGCTTCAGGTGTGCCATACTTTTGTCATAAGTAAGACTGTTAGCGCTCTAGTTGTTCTTTAGAACACTCTGGGAAGCTGCAGTAGAACACAAAGGCATCAACTGACAGGCTGCTCCTGTTGAAATATAACAGGAAGATATTTGAGATCACACTTGAAACATGACCTAATGTTTCTTTCTACAGCACTAACCATAATTTTTATGACAAAATGAACCCCATCATTTTGTTCCTTTTTAAATTAAATGTTTTAAGTGTTATCAGTTTATTCCAATCAAGATGGCTTCAGGTGTGCCATACTTTTGTCATAAGTAAGACTGTTAGCGCTCTAGTTGTTCTTTAGAACACTCTGGGAAGCTGCAGTAGAACACAAAGGCATCAACTGACAGGCTGCTCCTGTTGAAATATAACAGGAAGATATTTGAGATCACACTTGAAACATGTCCTAATTTTTCTTTCCAGAGCACTAACCATAATTTCTATGACAAGATGAACCCCATCATTTTGTTCCTTTTTAAATTAAATGTTTTAAGTGTTACCAGTTTATTCCAATCAAGATGGCTTCAGGTGTGCCATACTTTTGTCATAAGTAAGGCTGTTAGCACTCTAGTTGTTCTTTAGAACACTCTGGGAAGCTGCAGTAGAACACAAAGGAATCAACTGACAGTCTCTGCCCTTGTTGGATGTACATGTTTTACTGAGAATGTCAGACTTCATTCTCACATGACTGAGAAAGATAATGTGAATTTACAGAAAATATGCTCTCATTTTAGCTTCTGGGGCACCTTCCAAAACTGTATGGGACAAGCATGTGAAAATAGTTTTCTCTCAAACATGATTCATGATATCCCAGCAGAAGGTTTTTCACAGGGTAAAATCACCTTAGAACACACCACAATTCCTGAAATTAGTATGGTACCATCAACAAATGAATTCTAATGTAACTAAAGTCTGTTATCACCCTTTATAGTTCTCCTTTTGGTAACCCTCAAAATCTTCGATTCACTACAATGCATTTCAAAGGGGTACTATCATTTATATTGGTCCCAAGATGGCTGCCAGCAATTCCAGGATGAAGTGCTGACAGCCAATCAGATCTCACGATGACATGTGTGGTTAGGCTCCGCCCAGATATATATGTGTTTTTACTTTTGATTTTCTCAGCAACTACTGAACGGATTTACACCATTTAACAAAAAGGGTTCTTTTTGAACCAAGAACTACCTCTTTGCCAAATTTGGTGTAATTCCGTTCAGCAGTTCGGGCTGTAGCCTTGCATAAAGTTTCCTATGGGAAATTGATTTTTTGACTCCTATTTTTTTAATTTCTCCGCAACTACTGAACGGATTTACACCATTTAACAAAAGGGTTCTTTCTGAACCAAGAACTACCTCTTTGCCAAATTTGGTGTAATTCCGTTCAGCAGTTCGGGCTGTAGCCGTGTCTAAAGTTTCCTATGGGAAAATGAATGGGGAAAACACGTTTTGGGACCCCCTTTTTTCTCGGCCCCCGCTTGACGAATCACCCTGAGACTTTCAGGGTAAGAGCGGACCGGAGCGGGCCATAAAGTTTGAAAATTTCACGAAGATTCGTCAACCGACGCAAGAGTTATTTCAAATAGAATGTCGCGGATTTCCTATGGAAAATAGGTCCTAACTATAACTATCTACTGGCGACCGCCAGTAGATAATATATATATATATATATATATATATATATATATATATATATATATATATATTCCAAATGAAGAGCACCCACAATTGGAGACCCACGCACAGCGTGTCTTCGAAACTTTATTTCGCCAGGCAGTGCCGCATACATACTCGTGGACATAGCTGGATTATGCCATCAATTCCCCTACATGTTTCTGGCTTTCTTCGGCCCTTGTTCACAGGGATGGCTGATTGGGAGAGGCAGCACGCACGTAGCTTTTGAATTGTTCCCAAGCCCCGCCTCCTGGGCGTGTCAGTGCATTGCTTTCTGGTACTAGTAGTTTGGGGATACAAGTATCCTTACTTCGGTGCTACTGCCAATTCTCCTCAATAGTTGTAAATCCACAGTGGGTTGCTGTGTGGCACAAGAATTGCTGCTGCACTGTCTTTTCACTGCCGAAACTACACGTTGTTCCATCCGCGCTGTTTAAGTAACGGCGCTGGACCCGCACGTCAGCGGGGGGTTCTCCGCGACCTGGATGGGCCGCGATACATTCCAAATGAAGAGCACCCACAATTGGAGACCCACGCAAAGCGTGTCTTCGAAACTTTATTTCGCCAGGCAGTGCCGCATACATACTCGTGGACATAGCTGGATTATGCCATCAATTCCCCTACATGTTTCTGGCTTTCTTCGGCCCTTGTTCACAGGGATGGCTGATTGGGAGAGGCAGCACGCACGTAGCTTTTTGAATTGTTCCCAAGCCCCGCCTCCTGGGCGTGTCAGTGCATTGCTTTCTGGTACTAGTAGTTTGGGGATACAAGTATCCTTACTTCGGTGCTACTGCCAATTCTCCTCAATAGTTGTAAATCCACAGTGGGTTGCTGTGTGGCACAAGAATTGCTGCTGCACTGTCTTTTCACTGCCGAAACTACACGTTGTTCCATCCGCGCTGTTTAAGTAACGGCGCTGGACCCGCACGTCAGCGGGGGGGGTTCTCCGCGACCTGGATGGGCCGCGATACATTCCAAATGAAGAGCACCCACAATTGGAGACCCACGCACAGCGTGTCTTCGAAACTTTATTTCGCCAGGCAGTGCCGCATACATACTCGTGGACATAGCTGGATTATGCCATCAATTCCCCTACATGTTTCTGGCTTTCTTCGGCCCTTGTTCACAGGGATGGCTGATTGGGAGAGGCAGCACGCACGTAGCTTTTTGAATTGTTCCCAAGCCCCGCCTCCTGGGCGTGTCAGTGCATTGCTTTCTGGTACTAGTAGTTTGGGGATACAAGTATCCTTACTTCGGTGCTACTGCCAATTCTCCTCAATAGTTGTAAATCCACAGTGGGTTGCTGTGTGGCACAAGAATTGCTGCTGCACTGTCTTTTCACTGCCGAAACTACACGTTGTTCCATCCGCGCTGTTTAAGTAACGGCGCTGGACCCGCACGTCAGCGGGGGGGGTTCTCCGCGACCTGGATGGGCCGCGATACATTCCAAATGAAGAGCACCCACAATTGGAGACCCACGCACAGCGTGTCTTCGAAACTTTATTTCGCCAGGCAGTGCCGCATACATACTCGTGGACATAGCTGGATTATGCCATCAATTCCCCTACATGTTTCTGGCTTTCTTCGGCCCTTGTTCACAGGGATGGCTGATTGGGAGAGGCAGCACGCACGTAGCTTTTTGAATTGTTCCCAAGCCCCGCCTCCTGGGCGTGTCAGTGCATGTTGCCAAGTATTACAACGTGCAAGGAACGGCGTGACCAATGTTGGCTTGTTTATTTGCAGGGACCCAGCGTGACTGCTTTCAGCATCCCACTAGAGGACTTTGAAAATACTGAGGGGTTCCGCTGCGTCAAAGACTACAACAACCACAATGCTGTGCAAGTACACGCCCAGGGGCGTAACTATAAAGCAACGCTGCAAGTGCGGCGGAAGAACTAGCAGCTGTACCTCTCTGTGCCAGTGAGCAAGGGCTAGGAAGCCCGAAACATGTTTGGCTGAATTTCCTGCTGAGGGAGTGACGCTGTTCTCCCTGCAACCTGTCAATAAAGAAGGTTTTTACACGACCGTGTGTGGCACCTCACTTGTTGGGTTCTCTGCATATGGATATATATATATATATATATATATATATATATATATATATATATATATATATATATATATATATATATATATATATATCGAAATAACAAAGCAATCTCCTCAAATATCATCCGATGATGAGAGAGAGACACGGACTCCAGAATGAGTGGCAATTTTCAGGTCTTTATTGGTAAAGCCAAAATACGACGCATTTCGGACAATGCAGTGTCCTTGTTCACATACAGAAACGCCGTTTCACTCATAGCTTTAAAATGCTGTGAGTCACCCCATGTGTCATGTGATGTGTAAACATAGATAAAATACTATGGCAATTCGTCAAAACGTAGTCTGTCTATCAAAAGGTAATGCTGGTGCCCTTATTATATATATCAAGACCATAGAAATGCTCCGTTCATCAATGCAGTCGCTTTTGGCAAACAGAGAATCACGAACCACTGGAGATGTAGGCAATTATTCTTTTATTGTCCTCAAATTACGCGTTTCGGGCACCACTTGCCCTTGATCACAATATATATATATATATGTATGCAGATGTACTCATATGTTTTATATAGCATGCACAGCGTGTCACTTGCTATCCATTGCAATTGCTGAGGGTGGGGAAGGACCATGACTCTTGAGAAGTGAGCTTTGAGTGGGTCAAGATGCCAATCAAGCCCACAAAATTGGACATTGGTAATAATTAGCATGTTAAACTCTGTAAATTGGCATATGGCATGCTCTGGGGTCTTTTCCATATGTATTTGTTTTTAAAGAAGGCATTTAATCAAATCCATGAGGCAAGAAGTCAAATACGTGCAGTAAGTTAAAATCCCATGAATAGTCCTTGTGACTATTGGCAGAGTGTGTAAATTCATTGTACCATGCAACCTGTGAAGAAGTAAACGGTGTTTTTCTCATGTCATGTTTGCTGTGTTATGGTAATATCATTGAATGTGATCTTTTCAGTGTAGTATTAAATGTGTGAATGTGCGTTTATTGGCACAGTAGCTCTAAATAAAATGCGTTGTGGGCCATGTATTCTCACTGGCATGGCATAAATAATACATGCAGATGCACAGAGTGTAAAACGCTATACATTACCATTGTTGAAGACCCCAACTAACAAGCAGCAAAGTCTCAACAGAAAGAACATTTTGTGAGGTTTTCGATAGCATTAGGATTGTTGCAAGACAGGAATACTCATTCAGCAGCAAAGATTACTTTTTGCATGGTTGGAGATAAGAGTTAACTGTAACAAAGCAATATTTTAGATTAGAACATCTCCAAAGGGATCCCAGGTATTTGCACCATATCTAAGTTTGAATTGGCTATCCAGCAAGAATGAGATCTGGAGACATGAACGGGCAATATCATCAGCTTCATCAAGGACAAGATTAAGGCGCTTTGGCAAGTGAGTCATGAGACATGAAGAGAAAGAATTTGTTAAGCTCGTCACACATGAGGTATTTGAGTGGTTGGTAAAATAATTTGGGTTTATGTCTGAAAAGAGGATTGAAAGTTAATAGGACTGGTGCAAGAAAGTGTGGGTAAAGTGACAGTTCTGATGCACATGGAGTGGTTGGTACGTGGTTGAAGGAGAGTTAAGGGAACCAGTCAGTGGACTAGGGAGCTCATGTCAGTGATCTTCAGAGAGCCGGGAAGATGAGAGGAGGGATGCAAATCTGACAAACTTGATAAGCAGGCAAGGAGTGGTGAAGACAAACCATGGTTGAAAACAATGTGTAGGAGGAGCTGGCCTGAGGTAGCAGTCCACAGCGATTGCCGGCACGGATCGGAGGTAGGGGGTGGGGGAGGACGCAGGAGGTAGGGGGAGGAAGCAGGAAGGGGGAGGACGCGGGGGAAGCGACTAAAAAAATAAAAACTTACCTTTTTTCTGCTTCCTCGCTGCGTCTCTCCTCCGAAGTCCTTCCCGCGCTCGGCCACAGGAAGCCACCCAGGCTCCCAGTCAGCCAGCATTGTGATTGGTCTGAGCGCCGTGTTTTAGCGCTCAGACGCTGACTGGAGGCCTGGGCTTTGTGGTGCTCCAGGTACCGGACTGCCCGGTTGCCAGACGGAGTGGGTCACCGAGGGATTTCCCTGGGGAAATGCGGTCGGGAACTACAACCGTCTTCTAGGGAATGTAAGGGGAGGCCTAACTACAGACGGCAGCGCAGCAGTAAGGGACGTCCACACAGGTACTCGGTTCGTGCCGTCGGCCACGTGCGCCGACATCACCCTTTATTAAATACTCCCCGGTCCGAGCCCGGCCCAGGGAGTTGACTGTGATACAAACTATAGTAGAGGCCGGGTAGCTTACTACATCCCATCCAACCTCCCAATTTGAACTAAACTTGTAAAAGCACTGTCACTCGGTCAGCTGACCGGAACCACTCCCGGAACCAGTCCCATCAGCACTGAACTTGGGCGGCATGCCTCCCGGAGCCCCTAACACACAAAATCTCGCAACCTGGTGCTTGGTGCTGGATTGCTGCGCAGCCCATAGCGATGATGCCTCCTCCGATCTTCTTCCTGCTCGGCACCCTTCGGGTTGCTGTCATTACTCGGGGTGTCCTCACTTTGTTCGACCCCCTCCCTAGGTCTTTCGGGATTTGTACTGACTGGCGGGCTTCTTGCCCTTGGTACTTCGGCGTCTCCTTCCTCCCACTCTTCCATTTCGGACTCCGCACCCGCCTCACTCGGACCCGGAGCTTTCTTGAACCACAACATGTTCCGGGCTATGCTTTGATGTCCCTTCTCCGCAACCACCAGAGTCCCTTTGATCTGCACCACCTTCCACAGGTCACACTCGAACGGGGTGCGGAACTTGGACCCTGGATGGCGATCTTTGCCCACCACATAGTCTCCCACCTGGATGTCGGCCGGCCGAGCCTTTCTTTTCTTGCTGGCTCGTTCATTGTTGTTTTGACGGCGGGCCTGAGATCGCTCGACATCCAAAACCGCCGGAGTCCATGCGGCACTGCTGGGTATCCCATCACGCTCAGCCCTTCTCAGCAGAAGATCATGGGGTGCACATTTAGTTGTGCAGTGAGGCGTTTGACGGTACGCCCTCAAAAACTGATGCAGGCAGGTCTCCAGATGGTTACCTTGAGCCACCCCAATCCGCAGTGCTTTATTCAGTGTTCTCATGAAGCGCTTTACGTCCCCGTTGGCTTGGGGCCACTGAGGTGTTATTTTCCTATGCCGTATGCCATGCTGGTTAAGGAACTCACGGAACTCCTGTCCCTGGAATGGCGGCCCATTGTCTGTTCGAATCTCTTCTGGCAGTCCCAACAGGGCAAAAGTCTTTTCCAGCGCCGGCTGTAGACATTCGAAAGCTGTGGATGCAACTACTTCCACCACGGGGAACTTGGAATGACTGTCCACCAACACCATCATTTGCCCCCCGTCGGGGGAACTCCCAAAGTCCAAACTCACCCTCGCCCAGGGTGACCGGCTCGGACCCTCCGTCAGGATTGGCACTTCTGGCGGGTCCGCCCCCGTTATCAGACACGCATGGCACTTCCGTACTTTGTCCTCCACAAGCCGATCCACCCCAGGGAACCACACCTTTGTTCGCAGACGGGCTTTAGTTTTCTCCACCCCCTGGTGTCCTTGGTGCGCCAGATCCACTATCCTGCCTCGTAGTGCGGCAGGTATTACAATGCGCGGGCCCCTCAGGATTATGCCATCCCCTGTGGCACTCAGCTCTTCTCGACACTTCCACAGGCTCTCCCAGTACTCTTTGTCATCGGCCGATCTTCGGTCCTTTCCACAGAGGAACCACTTCCACTGGTGGTCACGTAGTGTTCGGGCCACCGCCTGTAAACACTCATCCTGCAGCGACGCCTTCCGGATATCTTCTAGCAGCAGAGCTTGGGGGCAGGCCTCTTCCAACAGTTGCCTCACAAATATCTCGGCACCTTCTTCCACCTCCGGCCCCTGTACTCCATTCGGCGCCTGGGGGTGTCGCGATAGATAATCAGCCGGGTTGCTTGCCCCCGGGCGGTACACCACCTCGAACTGATATTGTTGAATTTGCACTGCCCATCTCTCAATTCGCGGAGGTCCATTCCTCGCCGTTCCTGCAAAAAGGGACACCAACGGCTTGTGATCCGTCACCACCGTAAACGTGTGTCCACACAAATAGATGTGAAAGTGTTGACACGCCCACCGGATGGCCAATGCTTCCCTCTCAATCTGTGCATAGCGTGTCTCCACGGCGGTGAGCGCCCGACTAGCATACGCGATGGGCACCCATTCATCCCGATCGGTCCTCTGTAAGAGCACGGCCCCAAGCCCAACGGGGCTCGCATCCACGATCAACTCCGTGGCCGCTCCCGGCTGAAAGTAGGACACCGTTGCCCCCTTCAACAGGGCCTCCTTCACGTCGGCAAACGCCTGTGCCTCCTTATCGGTCCACTGCCACACTATGTCTTTTTTCGTGAGTTGTCTTAAAGGTTCTGAGATAGTGGCCAAGCGAGGAATGAATCGGCCACAGTAGTTGGCCATCCCTAAGAAACTCCTCACCTCCGATGGCGTCTGAGGGATTGCTGCCGTCCTGATAGCTTCCACTTTAGCCGGATCTACCTGTAACCCCCGGCCGAGAACCGATATTCAAAGAACTTGACCTCCTTGGTATAGAACTCACACTTATTTTGGTGAAGAGTCAGTCCTTGCTCCGCCAATCGTTTCAGAGTGGCCCTCAACCTCCCATGGTGTTCCTCCAGTGATTTCGAGAAAATCAGAATGTCATCGCTGACATTGATGACTCCCACTAGGCCCGATAGCGCTTCTCGAACTGCCTCCTGGAACACCTCCGCCGCCGATGACACCCCAAAGCTCAGTCTTTTGAATCGACGGAGTCCCACATGGGTGGAGAAAGTTGTGATATATCGGCTTTCTTCTGCCAGCACCAACTGGTGGTATCCAGAGTTCAAATCCACTTTCGAGAACCACTGTCGGTCACAATCTCGTCAATGGTTGGGGTTATGTGTCTCTCTCGGCGGATAGCCTTGTTCGGCAGCCTCATATCCACGCACAGCCTGATGGCCCCAGGCTGTTTCGGCTTGGGTGCTATCACCAACGGCGACACCCACGGCGTGGGACCGGACACTTTCTCAATCACCCCATCACGCTCCAGACGGTCCAGCTCTGCTTCCACCAGTGGTCTCAGATGGAATGGCACCCTACGGTGGCAGAGCGCCACCGGCTTGACAGACTCATCAATGTGAAGTTGGACCTCTACTCCTTTCAGGCAACCCAGCCCCCGTAACAATTCCGGGAATTCTTCAAGAATCCTGTCCGCCTGTGATTGGTGTATGTGCTTCGCAAACATCACCAAGCCCCAAATCCTCAGCCGTGTGGCAGCTTAGTAGCGAGCCGGCCTGATCGCAGGTGACATAGAACCGCGTAACAGTGACTCTGTCCTTGTATTTCACTTCTGCATCAATGACGCCCTGGAGTGGAATCGGCGTGCTTCCCCCATACGTGAGAATTTTGGCGGTAGTCGGCACTAGCCGCGGCCTCGGGTTAAGCCTCCTGTATTGTGCAGCGTCCAGTATGTTCACAGACGCCCCAGTGTCAATCAGCGCCCACACACACAACTCCCCTATCCACACTTGGCATGTAGGCGGTGGTCTCTTGGGGGTATTCACCCCCCTTATATGTGAGATGACAAAGACATTGTCCTCTTCATCCTCAGTGGCCGACGATGGCTGCTCGCGGTTGTTCCCATCCTTCTCCTCCTGCACGGTCTTGGCCAACTTCGATAGTCTCTGTCCTCGGGGCTTGCTTCCCCCCTGCTGTGTTCCCCTCTGGCACACTTTTGCAAAATGTCCATACTTGTTGCATTTGAGGCACTGTCTCCCTTGGGCCGGACACACTCTGGGATCATGTGCTCCCATGCCACAGTTCCTACATTCACGCCTTTGGCGCCTCTCATCCTATTTAGCGCCGGCTCCAGCCCCTCGTCCATATGCCTTCTTGAGGGCCTCGACCCTCTCTTCCTTAATGGGCGTCGGGAACACCAGCTGCGCACCTGCCAACTTCCTCGCCAATGCCTCCTCCATCTCGCCGGCGCGCACATCCGCCAGCTCATGTGATCTTCCTAATATGAGTATGTCGTCCAACGTAATCCCTGGCTGGCATAAGATCAGCTTGCGCAGCTCTGTTGACTTGCACCCCGCAATCAGCTGGGCCCATGTCTCAAAGGCTCGATCGGCCCCCACGCACGTGCTGGCCAACTTCCGCAGTCTCGCAAAGAACATGTCGATCGACTCATCCGCTCGCTGTTTCGCCTGCCTCAGCTTGAAATGTTCAAAGTCGGGATTTACCTGTGGATCAAAATGGCGGTTCAGGGCCCGGACCGCCTTCTCGTAGTCGTCACTTTCACCCTTGTCTGGCAGGTCCTGAAACAGGTCATAAAGCTCCTCGCCCCCCATCAGCAGCATCAACGATCTCTTCACTGCAATGTCAGTCTCTCGGGTGGCGACAAAGTAGTTTTCCAGCTGCCCCAGCCACTTCTTCCAACACGGAGCCGCCGTCGCGGGGTCCGCAAGCTGACTGAACTCCGGGAGGGACTTCGCAGCCGCCCGACTCGGCCGTCCTCCCGCCGCCCCCACACTCGGGGCAGCCTCCCTCCCTGGTGGATCAGGCATCCCCGCTGGGCGCTACACATCGCGCCGCCGGGGTAGGCAGGAGCTGATGTCTCGACGGCACTCCGGCCTCCTGCCGACACTCGCCAGCCCAACTGAAGGCAAGGCCAACCTACGCACTAGACATGTGGCTGCCCGCGGGGCTCGATCGCGCCCTCGTCGCCAATGTGGTGCTCCAGGTACCGGACTGCCCGGTTGCCAGACGGAGTGGGTCACCGAGGGATTTCCCTGGGGAAATGCGGTCGGGGCTACAACCGTCTTCTAGGGAATGTAAGGGGAGGCCTAACTACAGACGGCAGCGCAGCAGTAAGGGACGTCCACACAGGTACTCGGTTCGTGCCGTCGGCCACGTGCGCCGACGTCACCCTTTATTAAATACTCCCCGGTCCGAGCCCGGCCCAGGGAGTTGACTGTGATACAAACTATAGTAGAGGCCGGGTGGCTCACTACAGGCTTGTTCTCCACGTAGGCTGTAATGCAGCCTGCATGGAGAACATGCGAAGTGCGCTAGACAGTTTTGGGCGGCCCGAGAGGGCCGTCCAAGCAATCATTGGTCACTTTAGGAGGTTGCTACCACTCCTTCCCTGCCTCCGCCCCCTCACGCAAAGCTGTGGGCAGAAGTAGGAGAAAATAAAATGATAATAACGCAAGTTATTATCATTTTATTTTCTCTGTGTTTCACTGCAAAAAAGCAGTGGGGCGACACTCCTCTGCCTTAGCGGAGGAGCCGCCACTGGAGGTCCAGGAGCCGATGGAGTCAGAATGAATTCAGTAAGGAGTGGGAAACGGAGAGTAGCAGATTGATACTGTTTTGAAAAAGAGACATTCATATTTATTAGTACAAAGGCATTAGGCAACAGATGCTTTGCAGATGATGGCTATGCCGCATCCTGTGATAAAAGGTCATTTGCTGTGGGCAAACGAGAAACCTGTCGCTGATGTGTAGGTAGAATAAAAATGCCTATGGTAGGAATAATGCTATGAGGTCAAGCCTGGTGCATGGTAATAGAAAGGAGACAGGCGTGGGAGCAAAACCCAGAGCGTGCCTTTGTGCAATAGAAACGTTTGCTGCAGCAGTTAGGAAAACGACTAAAGGTAATAAAAAGCAGTGCAAAAATGACAGGCTAAACTAACTGGAAAGAGTTCACCTTGACAGTATTAGCAAAGCCGAGAAAAGAAGAGAGATTAAAGGCCATTTGCAGTGAGCTACAACCGCTAGAAATTGTACAAGGACTGATAGCGGCATGCCACAGTCACATAGGGCTTGCTCTGGGTGATTGTAAAAGTAACTAGGTGATACCCTTACGGGTGTAACCGTTTACCAAGAGTGAGAATAGGTAACATAATTAGAAATCTGCAGACTGAGTGATTTGTATCTGAATTGAGAACGTTCACTTCTAATGAAGGAGGCGGTGGCAGAGGTTGGATTCCACGCGTAGACAAATGTGACCACATGTGTGTTTCAGATAGACCTTTGAAGGGGACACTTGCTTGAAAGACATGCTGAGGGAGGCTGACAGCTTCTTTCCTTAGTGTTCAGTGAAGTTTTTATAATGCAAAATGAGCAATACCATGATGACTGCACTTTCGAGAATTACATGAATCAGGGTCTTAAGAGAGTTAGAGCACGTTTCTGCGATGAGTAAGGAGGGGAGAGGCAGCATTCAACCTTAATGTTACATTTTAGTCTATAAAAATGAAACTCATTTGATGCTTTCAAATGACATTTTATTTTTGTACTATTTAGACAGTTTGTTACGGGGTTTATCCTCAGTTCATGGGCTGCTTTTCTCCTTTTGTCCATTTACCAATTTTTTATTACCCTATTTTTTCAAGTTTTTATCTCTAGATTTTCTTTCTTGAATTCTTGTGGAACCATGCTAGTAAATGTTTACTCTGTTGATTTGGACATGTATTTCTTTTTAGCTCCTACGGCGACATATGATACACAAAACTGGCGATACCTTTAGGAGATTTTGGTGTGTTTCTTTGGGATCCCTTAATCAGGTTGAAACATTGCTTTCTGTCTAAACTTTCAAAAAACACATTCGGTCAAAAGTGTCTGGTGTCTTATGTAAATAAACTGAACACCTAAACAAGTATCACAAAAATGAAAAATGCATATAAAACATATGGTAATTAAAAATTAACATAAACATTTGCTGCGCTATAAAACATAACCTTGCAAGAAATACTGTCCATGCATAGCCTCCCTCAGTTAAGTGTATTAAGAAACAATCGGCCTGATGAACAAAACACTGACCGCAAAATATTTGTTGCAAATCTTAATCAGTAATTTTGAATTCTGCAGGCCGACCTATGCACTAACAGGTCAGTTTGCAAAATTCCCATTCAGAGTGGGTTGTAATCCGACCTACCTCATGAATATTACCATGGGTAGGTGGCAAATTGCCACTTACTCCAACTGGATGCCATCACAGGAACGAAGGCCTGCTTCACTCAGTAGACCGCCATGTCTGTGCTCACATTTAGATAAAGTGAACGTTTTTTGATTAAATGGAGCCCTAACTCCTTGAAGGAAATGGGGCTGCCTTTAAAAAAAGGTTTAATTTTTTTTAAGTTGGTTTGAGATTTGGCAGCCATTCCTTGACTATTTTCTACTTCCCAAGAATCTTTTCTTTTAATTCACAAAGGGGAAATTGTCCCATAAGGACCCTTTCCCTTTTCTGAATGCATTACCACCCCAACTCTGGAGTTGGTAATTTTTCAAAGTTTTATGACCAGATTACAGTCGATAAACATTAATATAATACATACGATTCGCAGTCCCATTTTGGGACGCCAACAAAATGCCCCTTCTAAATTGTGAATTGGTATCCATTCGCAATTCTATTTTTGGAGGTGGTAAAAGTTTACTGACTTCTAAAATGGTATTAGTAAATAGTAAAAACCTATTTGCAGTCGCAAAGTCACCTATTTTGTTAATTGAACCGTTTGTGAATGCAAACTATTCCCTCATTCATATTTTACAGGCATTGTTGAAGTAAGCCTCCACCTTTACTATTAATGCGGAGTTTTGGTCTCTCTGAAAAGAAAGTTTTCATTTTGTACACTCTATGTATGCCACTCTCTGTCATGGCATGCTTTAACCATTTCTTGTATACCGTGGACATATTCGAATAAAACACTCAGGAGTTTCCCTTGCTTCCATTGTGTAGATACATTTCTTGTTTCGCTTCTGCCCACCAACTTCCAGGCTTGGCCTTTAACTGACAAACCACAAAGAAATCATCTTTCTTTAGTAAAAATCAGAACAAATATACAATATTGTGGGCTTCTGTCAAGGGAAAAATATCTTTCCATGAAATCGATTTCCAATTCTCAATATTCTTTGTCATATCAGGTATTTAAGGCTTGGGCTAGTACTCCCACCTCGTCAGTCGGCATGGTGTATGTCTTTCAGTACTCGACTCATGTGAGTCAACATAATGTAGTTGAGAATAGATTCCTGCTCCATCCATATAGTGCAAGGTTCACATTTCAGTGTCCTCGAGCCCACGTGCAACTACTGACGTATTCATAAACAAGAAATAATCAAAGTACAGCCAGTCGCAATATGCATTAGAAAAACATATCTGTTTATTTATTAGACTTCCAGGTACTACAGCTGGCTATGTTCCATGTGGTATATTTAAATCTGTGTTTTGCCCCCACTGTCGATGCATGATTGCATCAACAATATAATATAAAATCCGGTTTTTAAATAAATGTGAACACTCATATTATCACAGATGTAGATGCTCAAACCCATCAACGTTGTTAAGCTTCTTATAGCGAAAATGGTGGCTCATCTGAGAAATTCCTTATTCTGACAACATCACCGAGGTTGATAATTGCATTTTCAGTTGCATAGGACTTTTCATGAATCAATGGCAACTATTCAAAATGAATCTGTGATGTTTGAATTACGACACAGTTTTCTTTGCACTTTTGCTGTGAGTTTAATAACTTTTGAGCTGTTCGACGAATCTGCACGAAACGTTTGAAAAAACAGTTCATCCATATAGGTTTCTTGATGGTAGGTTTAGTGCAGATCTGTCAAGCAGGGCCAAGAAAAAAGGGGTCTCAAAACTGCCATTTCCCATTTTAATTCCGTAATGATTCTTTACTCCTCTATACAGAAAAAAACTGCGGAACAGATTTACACCAAATTTGCCATGAAGATAGACATTTATTCATGGATTGGATTTTTTGATTTGGTGTAAATATGTTCAATAGTTCTTGAGAAATTAGCGTTTAAAAAGGTACTCACGTTTTTCTATCTTCCTGCATTACAGATTAGCGTACCTGGACCTGCGAATATCGAGAGTTCAGATAATTATAACCCTGTCTTTGAGAGTTCAAATACATGTTCAAGGAATTAGTCCAAAGATTGTTTTCACTTGCACGCAACTTTTAGGATACTACTCTGTACTCCAAAAGTCCATAAGAACAATGATTTAGAAAGCAGGGTGTCTTGTCATTGTAAATTTAAGATCCATGTAATGAGGTCCTGTGTGCAGCAACACTTCCACACATGTTCCTGGCAGAGGACCCGGAGAACTGCAAAGGAAGTTATCCCAGGAGATCGAAGATGGCTGCCATCTCTAGACACACTAGAATTCATGGTCACTGAGAATGGGCGTTCAATGTACTGCTGCGAAGAACATCCTATGTGTGTGAACAGTCTGAATCCAGACAGCACTGTCACTATGGGAGTAACACCAGCCTTTCCTTCAATGAAAGGCACTCAGGGGCATATTCTCAAGGACTTATCGCCGATTTATCGGCACTTTAGCGCCGCAAAAGTGGCGATAGATTTATCGCCTTATGCAAACTGCCGATATCGCCAGTTTTCCAGCGATAGCTGGCGCAAAAAACATCGCCACGGATGAGAGCGACAACTAACGCTAATGATATGCAGAGTAGGCGTTCCCGTGCAAAAACACATGAAAACACCACTTCGTGATATTCCCAACGACCAGCCAGATCGGCGAAGCGATCCAAAAACAGGCGATAAGGCGCGTTAGCAGCAGGGATTTAACACCTGCCTTTTACTGGTGTTAAGCAGGACGACAACCTGCAGCATGAAAGGGAGGCCAGAGCCACATCTGAAGACCAACAGATGCCATGGAGCCAATGATCATGCAGCTTGGAGACCCAAGAGGGCCACAACACCCACCGCCACCACCCCCAGGACCCCCCCCCCGGACCACTCCCCCCCAGGACTACCACCTAGGCAGCGCAGAAGAAGACAGCTGACCTTCCGAAAACGGCATGGTCCCTCAGCCACACAATTGCAGAATGTGGGGAGAGGTGGGAACCAAGTATGTGTGAAGGAGGCAAGTCACCCATGAAAAAGAATGTACACAATGCCAAGTGTGGCGGTGATGTGCTGGACAGACGTCAGTATGCAGAGCACAGACATGTCCATGTGGACATATACTGCTGGTGTTTGTAGTGTTGTGGACAGTGGACGCAACCATGTTACCTCAGGCAGTGGGGAAGACCTCGGTCACGTAGCTGTGTCGTCCCCCCCTGTAAGCGTAAGCGGAGTGGGCTGGGCCAGCGTACGCCAGTCCAGCGTAGGAGTGTGAATAAATAGGCCGGGGCTCTGGGCGTGGTTCACTTCCGGGATGGCCAACGCGTCTGCCAGGGCGGCGCCCCTCACCCTGCCACGAGTCCGCCGCCATGACCACCAGCCTCCTCAGCCGATCGCTGGCTCCCACGACAGAGGCCCCCAGCGCACCCAGTGGCACAGCACCGCGGAGTTATGTGTGTGCTGACTACTGTCTGCGTCCTACACTGCGGTCAGCAGGTCCCCCAATTCAAATTGAGTCTTGATTTATTTGTGGCGCAGTCCAGTAGGCAACAGACATTGCTTCCAGTGCGGCCCGCCCGGACGACGCATCATCGCAAGCTGCGCACCAGCTGAGCGCTTCAGGTGCCACTAACTCAGTGCACCACAAGTCATCACCACGTGGCTGTGGGCCCTTTCTGACCGCTGCCACTGGGCCTACACTGCGGTCAGCAGGGCTCACAATTCAAATTGAGTCTTGATTTATTTATGGCACAGTCCAGTAGGCAACAGACTTTGCTTCCAGTGCGGCCCGCCCGGACGACGCATCATCGCAGGTTGCACACCAGCTGAGCGCTTCAGGTGCCACTAACTCAGTGCACCACAAGTCATCGCCACGTGGCTGTGGGCCCTTTCTTAGCGCTGCCTCCGGCCTACACTGCGGTCAGCAGGGCTCACAATTCAAAATGAGTCTTGATTTATTTATGGCGCAGTCCAGTAGGCAACAGACATTGCTTCCAGTGCGGCCCGCCCGGACGACGCACCATCGCAGGCTGCACACCTCCTGAGCGCTTCAGGTGCCACTAACTCAGTGCACCACAAGTCATGGACCCTTCATGATTCAGTCTTGTGTGTGTGAACTGATGATCACTGTTCTAGTTGTTGCCTGCACCAACCACTCTCTGAGGGCTGGCTTACACTCACTCCACACCCATCCAGCACAGGCGTCACTGGACATGTGACCCTGGTAATAAAATGGGCCGGGCACACATGCCCGTAGCCAGTTCCACTATCTATCTAAGTGTGTCCGTGTGATCATTATGTATGCATGATGGCCCAGGGCCCTACCCCATTACATTTTGCTGTGGACAGCGGACGCAACCATGTCACCTCAGGCAGTGGGTAAGACCTTGGACACGTAGCTTTGTCATCCCCCCCTGTAAGCGTAAGCGGAGTGGGCTGGGCCGGCATACGCCAGTCCAGCGTAGGGGTGTGAAGAATTTGCCCGGGGCTCTGGGCGTGATTCAGTGCTGGCCTGGCCAAGGCAGTGACTAATGTGTGTGTCTCTGTTGTAGTGTCGGCGCCACCCGGCCCGCAATCGACAATGTTGCAATGTAGCATGCACCAGGAGGGCGGGCTCGCACTAACGGAGAAATGAAGGAGCGCAAGACCGCTCGGGGTCTTGGCTCATACATGCCAAGTGTTCTGTGTATTTGTATTGCCGCAGCATGAGCCAAATGCCTAGCCTTAATCGCAGCGCGAGTACAGCCAGGCACAAACTCTACATCTGTGTCTGCCCTATTCTTACCATAGGCCTACACTCACGTGGCCGTCCACCTTCAACGGCCAACATCACAGTGTCGTTGTCAGGCTTGTGGACATGCGCAGCCAGGCATGACAATGGTGTGCCGTAGGAGTGCAAGTGATGCAACCGCGCAGCGCACACAAGTAAATAGGCTCGAGGGAGGGAGGAGCAGCTGTGAGGCAACGTAACACACAGTGATGCCGCTCATTTGCCACATGCAAGACATGTCAAACATGAATCCCAAAGTCGCACATATCCCACCCCACCCCCAACAATCCACATCACATTTCCTGAATGCAAACAGATGACAAACTAACATTAGGTATGAAAGCTCCTTTGTCTGAGCTATCAGGCGGAAGCACATCTGCACTTCCGACCTCGGAATTGCATGTGCCCGGCACCCCCGGACAGATACTATAGCAGCTGATGACGACTCCCACACTACGCACAGCCCGACGAAAGACCAACGTATACACACCCCACACACAGAAGTCCTTGCTCGAAGTTGTCTTGCATGGAATGGCCTTCACACTTACTCCCACACCATCCCAGGCGTACAACCGTTGCACACTAAAACAACTCATTGATCCGAGCTGTGGCATTTCATCCACAGAACTGGCGCAGGTCAGAACAGTGCCGCTTCAACCAGAGCCACTAACACAATGGCAGAACATCCCGCACACATGCACAACCCCTGTCACGTGGAACTGTACCGTGCACGTATGCTGCATTTACTGGGGGCACTGCCATTGGCAGTGCTGCGGATCAGTTACCGGTTAAGCTTCCGCCTTGCCAACGCCACCTGCGTTCGGCCTGTGTTGCATTGTCGAGTGTGCATATTCGAGTGGTCCATGGATGTTTGCCTAGCCAACAGGACGGTAGCTGAACTGGATTTTGACATGTGTGTGCGCCCCCTGTTGGCCCACGACCAGGAGTGTCACCGTGATACCCGTTTATGGGTTGCCTTGATACTTGGCATACATGCTGGCAGCTGGACCTGGGAGATTGCACAACTCCTCGTGTGCAGTGACCACATTGAACCGCTCCCCTATTGGGCTGTAGTGCTAATTGGTGAAAGGGGGTGGACGCAGCACATCTGTCCGGACCTGCTAATAGATTGCCTCGCCGTCCTGTTTGATGAAGTCGACAACGACCTCATGTTGGAAATGATAGCCTACGAAGCTGCAATCGCTTTCATGGACGAGTAACTACGTACCTGCAGCCACAACAGATTGGAACCCATTGCACATGTCCCAACACCTTGTTGCATCTTGGAGATCTGGTCACATATCCCACGACAACAGTGGACATGGCTGCATTCGCCTGGACTCCGAATACATGAGCGGACAACAACTCGGGTTAACACACACCTGTGAAAGGTGAGGCACTTCCCCGGAGTGGACTGCGGCGCTTGGCAACGTTCCAAAATTCTGACATACTGCTGCATTGGACTGCATGTTGTGGCACTTATCTTGCCCGTACTGACACGCATATGCTAATAAAGTCTACGCACCTTCACTTGTATTCAACTGTGATGAGTGTTGATTTGAATGACAATGTGTGTCTCACTGCCGATCTGGGTCACGGCCATACATGCGCATTGATAGCATTACCCAGGGAGTACCTTTTTGTGGAATCACTGTGCGTACATTCATCCATACTTTCATACTTGATTGATCATAGCCATGACACATCTGTGTGAATTAGAATGTTTTATTCGCATTCTGTGGAGTGTTGAAGCTGGACCAGTACAGGGCCATGCAAACCCCACTTTACATTGTTGCCCCGTGGAGGGCCAGCCAGAGTCCTTTAGGGATTGACAAGTTCATCAGAAGAGGAAGACTTCAGTCCGCAGTGTGATTGCTGTGTCATTGGTAACCAAACAAAATATGGCAGTCCATGTCGAGGTCCAAGGTGAGTGTCGCTGAGTGTATCGGGGGACAGTGGAAGGTGTTATTCCAGGGCATGATGCAGAGGGCAGAACCAAGCTGAAACAGGCCATATGGCGGAGATGAATGCTACCACTTCATTCTTACCACAAAGCCAGATTCATCATCATCTTCGTCCTCTGATGTGTCAGGTGCCTCACATGTGGGTGGTGGTGTTTAGTCTGCATCACTGTGTGGCACTGACACATCAGGGGCCGGAGGTGGAATGTCTGCCGCACTGTGTGGCACTGACACTTCAGGGGGCAGAGATGTGGATGGAGTAGTAGCAGCAGCATTCATCCGCACCAGGCCTTGTGGCGGCAATGCCATGACGAGGATCTGCAGGGCATGGAAGATCACAGCTACATCTCGCTGGTGTGCAGCCGTGGCAAACATTCTTTCCGCCTGCATCCGCTCCAAGCTCTCCATCATTCTCCTTATGTGTCCCAACTCCCGGCTGACATCGCTGGAGCCACTCTGACTAGACAGTTGTTCTTGGCTCAGAGTCATGACTCCAGCGATGTCAGCCATCGATTGTTGGAGAGCATGGAGCGGACAGTGGGTGTCCGTTAGGGACTGTAAGTGGTCCCTGATTGGACTTAGACACCCACGTATGGCATCTAGTTTGGCTGCCATGAGGTCAAACCCCACCCGCAGCTGATCAGCCATCTTCTCCAGGCACCCTAACACACGGCGTTGGAATGCCATGTGTTGGTCGTGGGGGTCCTGGGAGACAGCTGTGGTGGTGGGTGCATCCTGCTGTGTGGTCTGTGCAGGGGGTGGGGTCTCCTCGATGCAGCTGGGCTGCCCTGCTCCTGGAGGTGGGGTGCCGAAGCTGTCCGTGAGCTGTTGACGGGCGTCGGTGTCGATGTTGGGGAGGTCCTCTTCATCATCAGTGCTGAGTTGTTGGGTCTGCTCTGCAGGAGGTGTTGATTCTCCCTCTGCAATGTGAAGGGGAGATGCAGATTGACATTGTGTTCACATGTATGTTCACGCATTGTACAAGTTTACTTACAGACTGCATGACAATGTACATTGTGACTGTTTGTGAGGAGATGCCTATTTGATGCGGGACAGTTGACATTTCTACACCATCAGGGATGTGAGGTTGTACTTGTACATTATCATCTCACAGTTTCCTGCTATGCCAAATGCGAATGGCCATTTTCTACACACAAGCGGCAGCAGTTGTGTCCTCTGTTCTATTGTGACGGTGTTGCAGTTTGTACCACATTGTTGTCAATGTTGAGGTGCTCTGATTTTTATGTGTGTGTGCTGCATTGTGGGTGTGTTGCCCCTTCAGCTCTGATTTTGCTGGCCCTTATCCCTTTCAGGCAGTGTGCCTTTCACTTCGGTGCTTGTACAGTGCTGAGATATTGCAGACTTGGGTAAATTGGGCTCTTGGTCGGAGTTGTGACTCTTGGGCATGGTTTGTCTGCAGATGTGCTATACTTAATTGTGCATGTGTGCCATTGTGCCCATCTCCCCCGTCCCCCAGTCCCTGGTCGTTACTCACCCTGTTGCTGTTGGCTCAGGTCATGTTGTGCAGTGTCCGGTCCCCCAACTCCTGCCACCGTCTCCCCAATGATGACTCGGGTCACCATTTCCTCCATCTCATCCAGCTCCTGGTGTGTCGCTGGACTCCCACCTCCAGTCCGTATTGCTGCTTTCAGGTTGGCTGCGAGTTTCAGCTTGGTTTTTGCGCTTCACATCAGTCCAGCGCTTCTTGCAGTCGTCCACTTCCCTTCTCTTCACTCCGACTGCATTCACCTTGGCCAAGATGGACTGCCATATAGTATTTTTAGTTGCCAATGACACAGTGGAGGTGATGAACAGTTGGTGGTGGTGTTCTATCACCTCCGTAATGAAGATCTGGTTTTCCTGTGTACTGAAAGGCGGGTTCCTCTTCTTCTTCTCCTTGCCCTTCCCTGACCCCGAGGTCCCAGGCTGGTCCTCCGTGGGGCTTGTGGGGTTCTGGTTGTCCTCTGTACTTGCTCCGGCTACCTCCATGGTGCTTCGCAGTTGTTTGTGTTTTGTTTGTGTTTTTTGTTGCTGCTTTTATAGTGGTTTTTCCTGCCTGACTTGTGGGACTTGCAGGCCTGGCGCTGCTTATCGCTGGATTTTTTATCGCAGTTGGGCCCATCGCAAGTTTTTTACGTTAGGCTTTAGATTTTTATCGCCGTCCCGGTAATTTTATCGCAGACATTTGACGCGTTATCGGGAAACTATTGCATGTTACCGCCTTGTTGAGAATAAGACGTTAACACAGAGTTATTTTCCCGCGATAGACTGCGATGTGAAAAATTGCGTTAACATATTTTGGCGATGATTTTCGCACGTTCTTGAGAATATCCCCCTCAGTGTGAGCAGATTTAAAGTACTGCTCCCCCTCACATGGGAATGTCTACGGACCTTTGAAATGGGAGCAGCTGGGAGGGTGGAGGTGGTGGTGGTGGCGGGGACAGACTCAGTGGGTGCGGCCTCCGCTCTGGTAACATCCACCACCACAAGGGAGTCATCACTGGAGCTGAATGGTTCATCAGCTGATGTTGATGTATATGAGCGGGCATCAGTGTGGCTCCCCTCACCCTCTGTGCCACTGGGTCCCTCATCTTCTTCCACAGTGGACCCCGTCTGGCTCGCTGCTTCCTCCTGGTCCGTGGAACTCTCTCCTCCACTTGGCGATGATGATGCTGTGAACAAGGAGGGGAAACATATTCACATCAGTCATCTGCATATACTTGACACTAGATTTCAGTTTCCAACACATCACAGAGCAAGGCCTAGCATAATCTCTAAGCCAATATTACTTTAGCTCACACATATGTAGATAGGTCACCTGTCAGTCTGCCTGTGATTCATGGTTAACAAACACACGTTGGCAATGGAAAGATCTGTCAGCTGTATCTCAATTTAAACAATGTACATGCCCAACAGGGCACTGTCTTCCCAGTTGTCTGATCTGTAATGCTCCTGAGTGACAGGCCTTAACACAAACATGTCCCATCTCATGCAAGGGAGTCTGGAGTTGGGCACGCAAATGGGATGGACAAATACCTAAGTGTACATGATGAACATACTCCCATCCACAGTAATCAATATGGGCTCATGTTGTGACCCCCAATGCTAAAAAGGTCTGCATGCAGGACAACTGCCAAGTACAAAACAGCATCTGGAACTTTTTCATGTGCTACACTATGCCACAGACCTGTCTGCCTAAACAGTCTGTACTGACTTTTGTTACCGGACCAGTGAATCAAGATGTACCAGTCAGCACTAGGTCACACTCAAGTATACACTGTGCAAGTAACAACTGTAGTGCACAAGTACATATGTCCCCTAAGTGCTACATAGAAATCGAACACTTTGACAAGCTCATGTTGTTTACCTGAGACCTTTGAGTATATGAAATCTGATATCTCAATACAGGAGCATTTTACATACTCACAAAAGAATAGAAGTAATGTAGCATACACATATCTGTTTAGTCCACCAATATGCACATTCAAGGGATGACACACACATGATTTGTCCTGTGTATCTGAGCCAATTGACATACATGAGATTTCTGTCCATATCCGATACATTGCCCACATGTGCCATCCAAATAGCTAGGCCTGTACACACTGACACAGAGTCAGACACATGAAACTTCCTATGCAATGGTTACAGTGTTGCCTGACACTCAATAATTGGATATGACACTGTCCCTGATGCCCTGAGTTGGCATACCTGTCCTAGTCCATGTGAAACATGGGATTAGTGGGAGTACGTGGCTGCTTACCATGCATTATTCAAGCAAATACAGTACATTTGTCCCAGACACCAACTTGGTCTCACCTGCTGCACGTGTGTGCAGTATTCATGTCACAAACCTGTGTTTACCCCAAGCATCTCACCGCCCATTCAGGTATGTACCACACAGAGTGCAGCTCATATGTCTGTCAAGTTGCTGACACGTGTCAGACAAGCACATCACTCATGACGGTCAGCTCAATGCACGTCGTACATGGTGCTGTACACAGTGACCTTGGACTACAGCTAATACACAGGAGTCTAGTGACACATATCACAGATGGAAAGGGACACACCTGGGCATCATACGACAATGGGGCATCTTTGCATTTTGCAACACAAGTGTTGTCTCAGCAGACACACGACATGTGATAGTGTCACCAGCTTGAGGGAGTGCAACATGCATGTCAGACATAGTACAGCTAACTGGCTCAAGCTCACCCCCTCCTTGCTGCTGTCTGGCCTTCAACTGCCCATCCAGGTCAGGGAAGACCACCGTGAGTATCCGGAGAGTGTGGGGGTGAAGTTCCATCGTCCACCCCTTTTGCGAGGAGGTGACAGCTTCAGCTGGACTCTAGCAATACTCCGGGTCCAGCCACGGAGGTCCTGCCACCTCTTCTGGCAGTGGCGGATGCGGCGTTTGAATACCCCCACAGATCTCACAGCCCGGACGATGGTCGACCAAATCTCCTGCTTCTGATGGGCGTCGACCTGTAAGGATGACATAGTGACACTCCATCACTACACATGTGACATGTTTGTTCTTCACACACGTGGACATATAGGTCATTGGTAGTAGGGCAAGTATGTATTAAGGAAGTTAAAGCATCAGCAGGGGCAGTTGTTCTGTGTGTTAGCCTGCCTTCACAACATGAGTACAGTGCATGAGGTGAAATAGCACAGGATACACTTTTACTTCACTGACCCTGTCCAGTACATGATCCTACACACTGTGAGAATTACAGGGTCTGTGTGTGCATGCATGTCCTTGGTGATCAGAATGCTAGTAGTGCCTGTTAGGGAACATGGTTTACTGAGAAGTCAGTGCAATAAACACTCACCTGCTCCCCTGGTTTCCCATACAGCTTGCTGTACTGTGGAAGGAGGCTGTCCAGCAGGGCCTGGTTTTCCTCCTCTGTGAATGTTGGGGCCCTATCCACAGTACGTGCCATTGCAGACTCCAGAGGATGCAGAGAAAGCAGCAGTGGTAGGTTGTGATGTAGTCATGTAGCATGTAGTGCATGCAAGTGAAGTCTCTTGGGAACAGACAGCCTTATATCTGTGCTGCAGAGGCGGTTTCTGTTCCATGGGTCCAAAGAGATAGGTCAGAGACGTTTGCATTATCCGAATTTGTCCAATCCATCACATTGCACGCCTCGGACACGCCTACCGCGACCTTCAAAATTTCAGCATCATGACACCATAGATTTGGATACATTGTTGTTGTTGCCCAACCGAATTAGTGTGCACGCGATTCGTACACGCTGCAAAAACACGTCTGTCCCCATGACGACCAGTATCCAATGTATGTGTCCGGCTTGGTCTTGGAGTGTACGCCGCTTCTTTTGAATAGTCACCCGCGTCTTTCCCCATGACGACCAGTATCCAATGTATGTGTCCGGCTTGGTCTTGGAGTGTACGCCGCGTCTTATGAATAGTCACCCGCGTCAGTCCCACAGAAGGCCTATATCCAATGTATGTGTCCGGCTTGGTCTTGTAGTGTACGTTGCGTCTTATGAATAGTCACCCGCGTCAGTCCCACAGAAGGCCTATATCCAATGTATGTGTCCGGCTTGGTCTTGGAGTGTACGCCGCGTCTTTTGAATAGTCACCCGCGTCTGTCCCAATGATGACCAGTATCCAATGTATGTGTCCGGCTTGGTCTTGGAGTGTACGCCGGTTCTTATGAATAGTCACCTGCGTCAGTCCCACAGAAGGCCTATATCCAATGTATGTGTCCGGCTTGGTCTTGGAGTGTACGCCGCGTCTTTTGAATAGTCACCCGCGTCTGTCCCAATGATGACCAGTATCCAATGTATGTGTCCGGCTTGGTCTTGGAGTGTACGCCGCGTCTTATGAATAGTCACCCGCGTCAGTCCCACAGAAGGCCTATATACAATGTATGTGTCCGGCTTGGTCTTGGAGTGTACGCCGCGTCTTTTGAATAGTCACCCGCCTCTGTCCCCATGACGACCACTATCCAATGTATGTGTCCGGCTTGGTCTTGGAGTGTACGCCGCATCTTTTGAATAGTCACCCGCGTCTGTCCCCATGACGACCAGTATCCAATGTATGTGTCCGGCTTGGTCTTGGAGTGTACGCCGCGTCTTTTGAATAGTCACGCGCGTCTGTCACCATTACAGTAAACAGCCAAGGGGTGCCATCCACAATCTTTGGGCTGAGCATCAGGTGCTGTACAACAAACAATAAGCCTGTCACACAGTATAGAAGAAACATATCATGCTTCAATATATGTGTGGGTACATAGCTTCACATGTCATAATGGACAGAGCTCCTTGTAACTCCTTGTAACACACACTCCTTGTAACACACATGTTTCATGGGGACAAAGTCCATTGTGTGTGATGCACATCACAACTGTGAGTGTTCAATTTGCATATCCCCACCCGAGGCCTGGACACAATTCCAGGGGCACATTGTGTGATCACATGTAACATACACCCTGATTCACAGCTGAAATGTACTGTGTGTTACAAAGTGTACCTGAGCTACTATTGTGGGGTTGATCCAGAGCTTTTAGCGTATTGTGCTAAGCACATGATTCATCTTGTATGTTGTTGATGTAAATCGTTTCAAACGTCCATCTGAATTTGGTGTGTGAGTTGCTGTTGTGTCTGTGTGTCACAGCTATACATGTTTGCCATGCTGACAAATCTGGTAGCACATCATGTGTGTTTCATTTGTATGATGGTACGTGTACGTCAGGCGTTACATTAATGACAGTGTCCATGTGGCATTACAAGATCCCTGTGTGTGGACCTTACTGACACCTGTCATTTGGACAACACATCTATCCTCAATTGTCACTGAGGTGTGTGTTTGGTATGTGACATTTGCTCAGATGTACTGTGACAGACCCCATAGATTGCTCACAGCACAGCATCGCACTTGTTGTGTCACCATCAGGAGCTGAAATGTTCTGTGAGGGGCACATAGCTAGCATATGTGTCCATGCTCAACAGCACACACCTGACTTAATTGTGTCTTGCTATGATGTAGCATGTGATATTCAGCATGGTCATTGCCACATATGTAGGGGAACTGACAATCTTTCTTTGATCACCTATGTACTGCAGGAGACCAGCTGTCCACAGACCCTTCCCAGACCTTGCAACCATGGCTGAACGTGACTACATCCGGCGTTACCGCTTCACCAGACCACTAATTGAGGAGTTGGTGGAGCAGTTGGCCCCACACTTGCAACCTGGATGGCCATATCCATCAGCGCTGACCCCCAAGGTGAAGGTGATGTCAGCCCTACATTTCTTTGCCACGGGAACCTTCCAGCACACTGTGGCTTCTGTTGGTGGGATGTCCCAGACAATGTTTAGCCGTGTGCTTCGCGATGTTTTGGAGGCAATGTTGTATTACCTGAACCGGTACATCCAATTCCCCAAACCACGACAATTTACTGGCATAAAGAGTGACTTTTATGCACTGGGAAGGATGCCACATGTCATTGGCTCTATAGATGGGACACATGTGGCTTTGGTACCACCACAAGCACATGAGCAGACATAGAGGAACAGGAAACATTTCCACTCCATCAATGCCCTGGTGGTATGTCTGCCGGACATGACAATATCACATGCCTGTGCACGTTTCCCCGGTTCGGCACACGACGCTTACATCATGAGGAATAGCAGGATCCCAGAGATGATGTCACAGCTGCTGAACCAGTGTGCCTGGCTTGTCGGTGTGTAATATCTGTTTGCCTTGTGTGCTTATTCTATCTTGGAATTTAACCCTCTTTTCAGAACCATAATATGTTTGTTTGTTTGTATGTAGGTGACTCCGGATACCCCAACATGCCGTGGTTGCTGACACCACTCAGGAACCCTGTTACACCTGCGGAGATACGTTATAATGAGGCACATGGGCGGACCAGGCGAGTGTTAGAGCGGACATTTGGACTGCTGAAAAGCAGATTTCGCTGCCTGGACCGGACAGGAGGGGCCCTCCAATATGCACCAGAAAAGGTGTGCAAGATCATCATTGTGTGTTGCATGCTACACAACCTGGCAGTGAGGGAGGAGTTGCCTCTCATCCAAGATGATGACGACCAGCATCCGCCAGCAGGGGAGAATCCTCCCCTTGGTCATGTTGCCAGTGATGATGAGGGTGAGGGGGATGTTCGGACACAGCTCATCAACAACTTTTTCTCACGATTGTGAGTATACAGTGATGAGTTGTTGACGTTTATTCTTTGCCTGATATGTGTGTGTAGTGCAATGTCGATGCATACATGTGGCTGCATGCTACTTGACATGATCCTTGCAGTAATGTGTCCGTTGAGTTAGTATGTTCTCACAAACAGTGTTGACATGATTCCTAGGTTGTTTTCAGGATTCTTGTA
Organism: Calotriton arnoldi; assembly: GCA_963921515.1. Lineage (NCBI taxonomy): Eukaryota > Metazoa > Chordata > Amphibia > Caudata > Salamandridae > Calotriton > Calotriton arnoldi. The sequence goes on from CAWUFW010000458.1 coordinate 1,574,125, forward strand.
AATTGTGTATGGAATATCTATTGGAGATGTATGCAGTTATTTTATTATTTCAATACTGTTGTATGTCTGTCCTTCACAGGGTCCTTTGGCTGTTGTCTGGTGACATGTGACCTCCAAAACACAAAATCCTGTTACAGAGTACTACTTTTCGTGGATACCGGATGCAGTGCCACACACCCAAGTACTGACATTTCTGACCCTCTTGGTTAGTTCGTGCTCACTGTCACGTGAGGTTACCTTGCATCTGTTGTGGAGTTCACATGTTGTGAATGTGTAATAAACCTGTACTCCACATTGGGGTGTGCCTCGTCTGTATACACACATCCAACATTCCTTGGCATACTGTACCTGTGGTGTGATTGCCACTTTCTCTGAATGAGTTTAGTGTATGTGCATTTCAGTGTATTTTCTGTTCACAATAGTGGAGGCAATGAGTATGTGTGGCATGGAAAATATGTGTTGTGTTGACCTTGCAGTGTGTATCTCTCATATGTGTCACACCTCCATGACTCACAAGACTGTGTTTTAATTGCTGTAGTTGTTTTCCTGTACAGTATTTGTTTAGCAGGTCATCATCTCTATGTCACAAACCAAGTTTAATTCACCACAGAGGCAAGTATTGTGTGAATATGATTTAATTTAGATGCATGTGTGAAATGGTACACAAAATTGATAGTGCTGTACAGTGTGATATAAATCCGAAGCTCACAGAGGAGTTGTTGGTGTGAGTAGATGAAATTTTCAGAGCCTAATCCACATTCATTTGATTCATAGTTCCAACTTAGACCCTCCATCCCATGTGGGAGAGTTCAGTGTCAGTCAACAAGGTGAACACTTTGCACACAATGGAGGATATCAGGAGCAGGTGTTCACTTCCTGGGGGGTATGCATGGCCATCTGTCTCTCACTTGTCCTTCTTCGGACGTCCCCTCTTCTTCTTTTTAGGGGCACCCTCAGGTGCAGGCTGCAGTGGTGCTGTGGACTCTCCGCCAGAGTCCTCATCCCTCCCTGTGGCAGTTGCAGATGTTGCGGCAACAGATGTAGTAGGCACACAGGGAGGTGTGGTCATGTTGTCAGCAATCTGGCGGAGGCATGTGAGTATGTCCCTGTGCAACGCAGTGAGGTCATCCATTTTGTCCATTTTGGACTCCATCCTGGACATGTGGGTCTCCACCCTGGACATGTGGGAGTCCATTTTGGAATAATGGGCAGCCTGTTGATGTTGTATGTCCTTGAGGATCCCAACTACCTGGCCAAAGTCTCCGGTGCATTCTCGGTATGCATTTATGATGCGTCCTAACTGTGGGTCATCTTGCGCAGCAGCACCATCTTCAGGACGTGACCTCATCCCGCGCACCCTCACACCACCCCTACCCACACGAGCAGAACCTGCCGTTGCAGACACAGACAACACTGAGCCTCCTTCACTGTTGACAGTGGTGTTGTTGTCCGCCAACTCCAGAGTGCCCTGTGTAGCTGTGCCGTCGGTGTCTTCTTGCCTTGGTCTGTCCGTGTTGGTAGAGGTCATCTATTTGTTGGCAGATGTAGCAGGAGTGGTTGCAGGGTGTGCTGGAGTTACAGCTGCTGGTGCTGCATGCCGATCCACACCGGAGGGACCAGGTCGTTCATCGTCGTCCGAAGAGGACTGAGAAACATCCACACCGGAGAGCTCAGGGTCAACCAGAGTCTGGGACTGGGATTCTTGTTCTGTTCCTGCAGTGTCCCCAGCAGGACCTGTGGGTAGGAGAAACACACAATGTATGTTGTGGTTTTGCACACATCAACGGATCACACACAGTACAGTTGCTATTGCACTTCATGGTGAGTGCATGTACATTGCATTGTCCTCAATTGTCACAGACAGAGGCCTATGTTGGTTAATGACATTGTAATTGCAACGTGAAGCGTTTTGATCAGCACGTAGAGCTTTGTGCATGAGAAACTCGTATTGATTCATTGACTGTACATAGCCATTGAAACTCAAGTGCCACCCTGTGCCAGACACAGGTGGGTAGTTTTTTTCAACATTTGTGCTTTCACAATGACATACGTGCACTTCCTCTTACAATGTGTGGCAAGCTTTGTGTATGTGTGCTGGCATTTGTGCATGTCTTTTTAACGTCACATTGGTGTGTCTAACATCATAGTCACAGTCCGGTAGGTATGTGATGTATTGAGATATACTATTTTGTTGTATGTGTTCCTAGTTCTCATCTCATTGCACTCATGTCATTGTGTTACCATTGCAAATGATGTTGCTGCTGCGCTTTGTACGTGATGACGTAATTTATCTTGTCCATGTTCTCCATGGAAAGAGCAGGTGTGCAAGGCTGCTTTCTTGCTTCTCCATGCTGATAACAGTGAGGTCCAAAGGTTTATGTGTTTGTGTTATGCTGCTGTGAGTTGTACGCCTCCTCCAACCCAGTCCAGATTACTCCTTGTGTGGAAAGTGTCAATGACAGTGAGGGGAGTGTAGTGGAATGGATGCTGAGAACGCTGCATGATGTAGGAGTTGGAAGCAGCTCACTGCAGCGCTTTGTGTAAATGACACCATGCAACAGTGTCCCCTATCTTTCTGTGGACATTCCATTCACTGTCAGGTATCTCTTGTCAATGATGTATATGTAGCTTTGTGTGTGTGTATTGATGTGTACTATGTCTGCATCTCACCACTTGTCCTGTACTCCACACACCTTCACAGCCAGCCCAGGGGGCACCCCTGGGACAATGCACCCCAGACAGTGAGTTGAAATTTACAGTTAAGATGGCTGTGAGTGTGTACATGTGTGAGAGGGCCAGTGCCTAGGTGTGACTTGTGGCCAATTCATACATCAGGCCCATGTGTCAGCCATCTTGGCAGGGCTTTTACTTTCACTGTCATGGACTGACTGGTCCCAAGAGTGCAATTAGTTCTGGCTGAGAAGGTGTGTGTAGAGCAGGCCTTGATAGCAGTTGGACTCATTGCAGAACCTCCTCCTCCCCAGAGCCCAGATGATCACCCATGAACCATGCTTCCATTACAGGGAGTCAAAGTTCACGTTCAAGATGTATGACAGTGGTGTCCTGGTGTTTGTTTCTGCACAACTCCCAACAGGGCCTTGTGCTCCCTACACCAGAGGCCAGTGTCAGCCATCTTGGCAGTACTTTTCCACTCCCTGTGAGATGGGCATAGTTGAAGGTGGGCTTGATGGCCCATGTGGGAGGAGTATTGTTAGCTGTGACTACAACTCCCATCATGCTTTTGGCTACACCCACCTTCCCAGCAAACCCAACCTTCCTTCTTGTGAATCAGCTTTCCTGGGAGTGAATGTGTGCAAACAAGATGGCTGCTGCATGTGACTGGTGTTTGGATCCCATTGCCTTGCTGTGACTTTGTGTTAAGTTTTGTAATATTTGTGGATGGTGAGCTTTCCTGTTACATCGCAGGTATGTTGTTAGTTACAATCTGAATTTAAACACAGATCCCACCATGGATTGGTGCTCCTCAGCCCTGGGCCCAGTGTCAGGCATCTTGGAAGTAGATTTACCTTGGGTCTCAGGTTGAGCATAGTCCCAGGTGTAGTGTTTGTTGTTGGTGGGAGGGGGGTGTGTGTGACAGGGCCTGCTGATAGATGTGATCAGAGCTAGCACTCCTCCTCCACCACAGCCCAGATAGGCCACCATGAACCATGCTTCCATGACAGTGAGTCAAACTTTACATTCAAGGTGTCAGACAGTGGTGTCCTGGTGTTTGTTTGAGCACTACTCCCAACAGGGCCTTGTGCTCCCCACACCAGAGGCCAGTGTCGGCCATCTTGGCAGTACTTTTCCACTCCCTGTGAGGTGAGCATGGTGCAAGGTGGTATTCCTGGGCCATGTGGGAGGAGGACTGTTGACTGTGACTATGACTCCCATCATGCTTTTGGCTGCACCCACCTTCCCAGCAAACCATACTTTCCTTCCTCTGACTCAGCTTCCCTGTGAGTGAGTGATGCAGTGCTGGCAAGATGTCTGACAGTGGTGTCCTGGTGTTTGTTTGAGCACTACTCCCAACAGGGCCTTGTGCTCCCCACACCAGAGGCCAGTGTCGGCCATCTTGGCAGTACTTTTCCAATCCCTGTGAGGTGAGCATGGTGCAAGGTGGTATTCCTGGGCCATGTGGGTGGAGGACTGTTGACTGTGACTACGACTCCCATCATGCTTTTGGCTGCACCCACCTTCCCAGCAAACCATACTTTCCTTCCTGTGACTCAGCTTCCCTGTGAGTGAGTGATGCAGTGCTGGCAAGATGTCTGACAGTGGTGTCCTGGTGTTTGTTTGAGCACTACTCCCAACAGGGCCTTGTGCTCCCCACACCAGAGGCCATTGTCGGCCATCTTGGTAGTACTTTTCCACTCCCTGTGAGGTGAGCATGTTGCAAGGTGGTATTCTTGGGCCATGTGGGAGGAGGACTGTTGACTGTGACTACGACTCCCATCATGCTTTTGGCTGCACCCACCTTCCCAGCAAACCATACTTTCCTTCCTGTGACTCAGCTTCCCTGTGAGTGAGTGATGCAGTGCTGACAAGATGTCTGACAGTGGTGTCCTGGTGTTTCTTTGAGCACTCCTCCTCCACCACAGCCCAGATAGGCCACCATGAACCATGCTTCCATGACAGTGAGTCAAACTTTACATTCAAGGTGTCAGACAGTGGTGTCCTGGTGTTTGTTTGAGCACTACTCCCAACAGGGCCTTGTGCTCCCCACAACAGAGGCCAGTGTCGGCCATCTTGGCAGTACTTTTCCACTCCCTGTGAGGTGAGCATGGTGCAAGGTGGTATTCCTGGGCCATGTGGGAAGAGGACTGTTGACTGTGACTGCGACTCCCATCATGCTTTTGGCTACACCCGCCTTCCCAGCCATCCCAGCCTTCCTTGCTGTGACTCAGCTTCCCTGGGAGTGAGTGGAACTGTGCTGGCAAGATGGCTGACAGTGTTTGTTGGTGTTTTGAGCCAATGCCGTGCTTTATTTGTTAGTAAGTTTGTACATGTTATTACATAGTTACTTGTTACTCTGGGATTACAGGTATTGTGTTTATCTCACTGGCATACGCATCACAGGATATTTAGCTTTGGGTTGATATGGCTTTGCTGACAGTGAATGGTTTCACTGACCCCCTGACAGTGATGTCTGTGGGTGTGTATTGCCTCACAATTTTGACTAGTTGGTTGTGTACTCACCAGGCTCTGGTATTCCTGATAATCCATGGATGCCCTCCGGTGGAATGATGGCCCGCACCTTCTCCTCCCAGGAGAGTGCGTAGGTTTTGCAGGAGGGCCACCGCCGGTCTGCTGGCTCAGGGCATGGTCTCTGCCAATCAGCTTCTTGACCCTCCTTCGCACATCATAGTACCTGTTCCTGATATCGTCCATTGTGCGCAGGCAAGGTGCTTGTGCATTCACCTTAACAATCCTCTCCCACATCTTTGTTTTCTGGGACATGGGGGTCTGTTGGACCAATGTGCCAAATAACTGTGGCTCTACTCTGAGAATTTCATCTACCATGACTTCCAACTCAGTATCTGTGAACTTTGGATTCTTCTTTGGGGGCATGGTGATGGGTGGTGGTGGAGATGGATGTGTGGGTGTGTATGAAAGTGAGGGTGAGTGAGTATAAATTAAGCTGGGTGTTTGTGAGTGTGCTTTTTGAGAGGTGCTATGGTGTGAAGGTTGTGTGGTGGGTGAGTTGTGAGTGTATGTCTCAGTGCAGTGTAGTGGTGTTCTCTGCTGGCAGGTCTGTTGGATTTCCAAAGGAGCATGGTTGGGATTTTTGCCCTTTATGTAGGTGGAGTTGTGGGTGTGTCTTCAATGACTTGTTTTTTTTTGCCTTTGACAATGGTTGTTTGGTCTGTTTCTGTCTGTTTCTGTTGGCTTTAGTTGAGCATGACGGAGACGTTCAGTTGACCGCGACGGATGCTTTTCTCAGCATTTGCGGGGTTGTCCGAGTCTGTCACACTCACGTTTTGCTATGTTGCAGCGTTCGCGTACGAGTCTGTCGCGTCGGGATAATGCTAACCTGTGTGGCATCGTTCGCGTACGTGTCTGTCGCGTCGGGATTATGCTGACCTGTGTGGCATCATTCGCGTACGAGTCTGTCGCGTCGGGATAATGCAGTGGCATCAAAGGGGGTTGCGGGGGGTGCGGACCGCACCGGGTGACACCATCACATGGGGTGACACCTTTCCCAAATGAGACTATTTACTAAATAGTCTCATTTGGTAAAGGACCATGAGTTACCGCACTGGGTGACACCAACCCTAGTGACGCCGCTGATGCGCGGAACTTGGCGACCCAACAGAAGCAGTCTTGAAACATAATCATAAAAGCTGGCAGCAAAAGCTACGAATTCGTTTCTCTCCAAAGAGGTTGTCTGCTGCCCCCTTGTGGAAAAACTGTTTTGGCCGGTTTATAGTCCAAGCATGATTGCCCAAAACTAAATACCGCACTGGGTGACACCAACCCTAGTGACGCCGCTGGGATAATGCTAACCTGTGTGGCAGCGTTCACGTACGAGTCTGTCGCGTATGGCTTATGCTACCCTATGTGGCATCGTTCGCGTACAAGTCCGTCGCGTCGGGCTCTTTTACGGCCGATTCACTGGTTTCCGTACGTGTCGGTTGTACGTCCTGTGCTCCGTGTGAGTCGGTTGTGTTTCACACGCATTGCATCGTACTCCGCCAGTCGTACAGCGCGTGTACGTGTCGGTCGGTATACATACCCGGTCCGTGTCGGTCGGAACGGTTTCCGACCGGGATCGGAATCGGCCCCTAAATTGTAAGCACTACCTACCTCCGGGCCACATCCTGACAGACAGCTATTGGATGTGCTATCACTTTACCCATTTGGTATGAAGAATTTTATGATAAGAAAAAGGTAAATGTGTTACCTCCACACACAAGTACATATTGTGTTATTATGTATTTGCAAATCATCCACTGTCCCTTTGCCACATTGTGTATTATGTAACTTTACTCTTTTAATTGTAAAGCACACTAACGCCCTCGAGCTTTGTTCTCACTATATATAAAAAGAATAACAACAAATAAGAAAATTAAAAAGTATATAACTAAAATTCTTTCTTTTACTAATGGAGTCTATGTGATATATTCATCTACACTCTTATTAAAGTAAAATTGTAATGTACCGTCCTGTTTAGGGGACGGCAATGACTTTGATCACCTGCCAAGGTATGTCACTTTCTGAATGATTTTTCTCCAAATAATATGCAACTAATGGCGCATTGATGGTTTTCCACCGTATTCTACTGCAATGATATAATATTCTTTTTTTCACTTGCTGGGTGGGCTAACCTACATAAAATGAGCTTACAGGTGCCCCAGATTGCATACATTACTGGTCTGTTTCTGTAGTGTGTGTGTGTTTCTTCAAGTTGTCGGATATGGTTCTCTTCAAAACTGGTATTTTGCTGAAGTCACAAATAATACACTGGCCTCATCTGCAGTGACCTATAATTGGCCCTAGACCCCATAGTGTGTGATGATTGTGGGTCCTGAATGAAGAGGAGGGCAGATCAAGACTTCATGATCTTTGATATTTTGTGCCCTTTTAAACGTAAACATAGGTTTCTCAAATTTCATTTAGCCTGAAGAAGTCCAACATTCGTTCGATTACTTCCCCGAATTCTGAAAACAATGTGCCGAAATGGTGCCTTTTGGACCTCAGTTCCTAATGAATTTGGTTATCATTCCTTCCATGTCATCCATCTACCCCCACACCGATCCATCCATGCTTCCTTTCTTCATTCATCCATTCTTCGTTCCATCTAACCTTCCTTTCACTATCCATTCTTCTTCCTATCCTTCCATCTGCCTTTCAATCATTCTTACTTTTTCCTTTGATCGATCAATTGTTCTTTTTCTATTCATGTGTCCACCCCACCATCCATCCGTCTCTCCTTCCATCCTTGTCTCTCATGCATCTTTCTCACATCTGTCCATCCATCCACCCACCCACCCATCCATCCGTCTATCCATCCACCAACCCCTGCTTCCTTCCCTTCCGTTTTTCGATTTGTGCTTTTTGTTGTATGTGTTCCCGCACTCCACAGCTTCATCATGCTAGTCTCATGCAGTGGTTTTTGTGAGTTTCGTTTGGAGACCAGATTGGTCAAAGACAGAAGCAAAAAACAACTTTCTGAAGGTTTTATGCTACACATACATTACCGGCACTCACCTGCCCCCCACCCCACCCGGTTAAGCTGAAGTGCGTCCCCAGCACGATAGTGATGCCTTCCACATAGTAACAGCACTTTATTTTATGTGGCCTTGTGTAAAGGGTTGTGCATGAATAACCATCCATTGTTTAAATCTGGATAGTTAATACTTTGCTATCTGCAGGGATATGCGAATTCGAAGTCATTGTTCAAAGCATTGACTCTTTCAGAAAAGACGCATAGCTGTTCCTCTGTTCCTTGACACACCATGAAAATATTATCATTGTTGCGTTTCTAGATTTTGTTGTTGTTGAAAAAAGATTAGTGACCGATATGTTCAGCCTTAAAGTTGGCAAAAGAGACTTTTTCTAGATCATGGGCAATATTTGCCCTTTTTTCCCTTGAAAAATAGGCACTATGTGAAAAGATCACAGCTAAAATGACAGCTGGTGAGTTGACATTTGAAAGAGGACATTTGGATAAAGATCGTGTGCCTAGGCTTTACAAATAAAGGGGGAATTATACATGCATTTATAAAGTGCTTACTACTCCTTCCAGGTGTTAAAGCGCTTTATAACGAGTTGCATGCTGCATGAAATTCCCAACTTTTTTTTAACTACTAATTGAGGTTTTCCATTTTGGGGCTGATATGTATTCCATGATTTGTATTTATATTCCTGGTACACTTTAATACAATTATATGTTGCCAGTAGGTATTTGTAGTTAGGACCATGTTTCCATAAGAAAATTGTTTTTTGACTTGCCTATATCTTTGGCGCCGTTTGATGAATCTTCACAAAATGTTCCAGAAAAAGTGCCCCAGTGAATCTTGTTGTGCATGGAAAGTTTCGGGGCGATCTGTGACGTGGGGGCCGAGAAAAAGGGAAGGTCAATATAAGTGTGTTTTCCATGTTAATTTCCATAGGACCTTTAGTCGAACCTGCAGCCAGAATCATTGGACAGAATTACACCAAATTTGGCAGAAAGGAAGATTTAATTTCACAAATCACACTTTCAGTTATTTGGTGTAAATCCGTTCAGTAGTTGTTGAGAATAAAATAAAGTTCGTGATATCTGGGGCCGCAGGTCCTTCGCGATTAATCGCGAAAAATGATGAGCTTGTGCAAAGAAATGCAGAGCTCTGATTGGCTGCCAAGAGTTCAACTAGGAATAGTTGGCAGCCATCTTGGAACTCAGCTTCAGCCAAGTCCCAAAACAAATGCAAAAAAAGAAAAGGGGGCAGGGTATAAATTCTCTGATGCCCAAGCTTTGGTCTTGGGGTTCCCCTGAAATGTCGCCATGGCATAAAAGCATAAAAAAAAAAAAAACAATTGCAGCAAATCTGCATTATTTGCGAATTCGTGGCAAATAAAAAATAAAAAAAACAAGGGCGGGCTACCGTGCTTGTTTTCAAAAGGGCCCCCGGATGGGCCAGGTCCCAGAGGCATTTTTTAAAAAGGCTTGTTGTGCCCCGGGGACCACCACTTCCCTAGGGCTTTATTTATAAAAAGGGGGGGCGCATTGGGCCCCCCTCCATCAGTGGCGTAACGAAAGTTGAGGGGGCCCCCCTGCAAGGTACACGGAGCACCCCCCTCCGGATTTAATCCGGAGCTCGCAGCCTGAGTACTGTGCTGAGCGGGGGGCCCTGCAGCTCGGGGGGCCCCTGCAGCTCAGGGGACCCCCACACCGTGGGGGCTGCGGGGGCCTGTGTTACGCCCCTGCCCTCCATGGACTCTATAAGCCCAGAGGACCACCACCTCCCCAGGGCGATTACACATTGTTGGGGGGACCACACAGATCCCCCTGAGCCCCGAGGACTACCACCTCCCTGTGGCTAAATAACACTAAATGGGGGGTCCCGGGGACCGCCACCTCCCCAGGGCCAAATACATTTTGGCAAGAATAGGAGAGGGGGCGCGCGAACCCCCTCCCTGGCCAATCTCGGCCCCGGGGACCACCACCTCCCCTGGGCGGCCTATGCACAAGAAAGGAGGGGGCCCTCCTGGAGCCATACATGGCCCTGGGGACTGCCACCACCCAGGGCCGGCAACCTGATATATCCCGGGGTGCCCACTCTCGAGACGTGCTGTTAGCTTATGTCTGGTGGGAGCTTTGACAGCTCCCGCGAAGCATAAGCAAACACTCTGGTACCAGCGAGCGGGAGCAGTCAAAGTGCTCCAGCCTGCTGGAAGCGGAGGTTTCATCTCTTTCCCTGCCCACAGACATGCAGGCATGGAAAGAGATGAAAGATTGCTGTTGCACGGAGGGAGCTGCCTTTCGAGCACCTCCCTCCGTGCAGCATCAATGCCGGCTCCCACAGGAGGCGGGGAGCCGGCTGGGACCGCGGGGCCTTGAGGAAGAGCAGAAAGAGGCAAAGTGAAAGTCAGAAACAAGCAGAAAGAGGCAGAATAAAGGTCAGAAAGAGGTAAGATAAAGGTGAGAAATTAGCAGAAAGAGGCAGAATAAAGGTCAGAAATGAGCAGCAAGAGGAAGAATAAAGGTGAGAAATGAGCAGAAAGAGACAGAATAAAGGTCAGAAATGACCAGAAAGAGATAGAATAAAGCTCAGCAATGAGCAGAAAGAGGCAGAATAAAGGTAAGAAACTAGCAGAAAGAGGCAGAATAAAGGTCAGCAAACAAGCATAAAGAGACTAAATGAAGGTGAGAAATGAGCAGCAAGAGGCAGAATAGAGGTCAGAAACGAGCAGAAAGAGGCAGAATAGAGGTCAGAAATGAGCAGATATAGGCAGAATAGAGGTCAGAAACGAGTAGAAAAAGGCAGAATAAAGGTCAGAAACAGCAGAAAGAGGAAAATAGAGGTCAGAAACGAGCAGCAAGAGGCAGAATAAAGGTCTGAAACGAGCAGAAAGAGGCAAAATATAGGTCAGAAATTAGCAGAAAGATGCAAAGTAAAGGTGAGAAATGAGCAAAAAGAGGCAGGCAACGAGCAGAGAGTGGCAAAATAAAGATGAGAAACAAGCACAAAGAGGCAAAATAAAGGTCAGCAACAAGCAGAAAGAGGCAGAACTGAGGTCAGAAACGAATAGAAAGAGAAAGTGGCCGACTAAAGGTCAGAAACGAGCAAAATGAGGCAAAATAAAGATAAGAAACGAGCAGAAAGAGGCAAAATAAAGGTAAAAAATGATCAGCAAAAGGCAGAATAAAGCTCAGAAACAAGCACAAAAAAGCAGAATAAAGGTCAGCAATTAGCAGAAAGAGGCAAAATAGAGGTCAGAAATGAGCAGCAAGAGGCAGTTTGAAGGTCAGAATCGAACAGAAAGAGGCAGAATAAAGGTCAGCAACAAGCAGAAAGAGGCAGAATAAAGGTCAGCAACAAGCAGAAAGAGGCAAGACAAAGGTCAGAAACGAGCAGAAAGAGGCAGAATAAAGGTCAGCAATGAGCAGAAAGAGGAATAATAAAGGTGAGAAACTAGCAGAAAGAGGGTGAATAAAGCCCAGAAACGAGCAGAAAGGGGCAAGATAAAGGTGAGAAACTAGCAGAAAGAGGCAAAATGAAGGTCAGAAACGCGGAGAAAGAGGCAGAATTAAGGTCAGAAACCAGCAGAAAGAGGCAAAATAAAGGTCAGAAACGAGCTTGCTGAGAATTGCTGAGACCTTATCAGAGGCCCAGCCCCCTTTCTCAACCGCTCTGCAAAGGGGCCTCCTGGTGCACGTCTGGTTGGGGGATGAAGTCCACTTGGCTTGCACAAGTAAGTCCCCCACAGTGAAATTGCTGAGACCTTGTTGGAGGCCCCGCCCCCTTTCTAAACCACTCTGCAAAGGGGCCTCCTGGTGCATTACTGGTTGGGGGATGAAATCCCCTTGGCTGCTGAGGGTTGTTGATGGCCAAGAAACCCTATTGTTGCCACAAGTAAGTCTCCCACAGCAGGATTGCTGAGACTAGGGGTGAGCGTGCGTAGTTTATCACCCACCCTAGTTACTATTCACAGACCCACTCAGAGACTCATGCACCCACTCATAGATCCACTTAGAGACTCACTCACCCACCCCCAGACCCACACAGACACTTACGGACCCACTCACAGACCCACTCTGAGACTCACACAACCACTCACGGTCCCACTCAGACATTCACGCACCCACTCACTCACTCACCCACTCAGAGACTCACACACCCACTAACCTACCTATACAGCCACTCAGTCACCCACTCTCAAAGGTTACAGGTTACAGTTAGGAAATAAAAACATTTTTTATAGTTGACATTCACTGAAAAAAATAAAGGTTACAGGGATGCCATAGTTAGGAAATAGAATTTAAAAAAATAGAAATTCACTGGAAAAAAACAAAGGATACAGGGACATTATAGTTAAGACATAGAATTTAGAAAACCTTAGAAATTCATTGAAAAAAACAAAGGTTGCAGGGACAATATAGTTAGGTGCACATTTCATTTGTACAAAATCAGAGAATTTGAGCAGTTATAGCTACCTGAGCTAAATATAACTTACGCCCCCACAATGCACTGCTTATGACCTCACATATTACATTACTTATGCCATGGTTAGTGACATCACTGATGACATCTCAAATTACATTACTGATGACATCATCCACACAACCACTCACACACCTATCCATACCCCTATACAACCTCTCATACACCCACACCCACTTACACACCCACACAACCACTTGCATACCCATTCACATGCCCATACAAGTACTCACACAACCACTCACTTAACCAAAGAGCCACTCACACACCCACTCACTCACCTATACAGCCACTCACACAACCACTTACTCACCCATACAGATACTCATACAACCAGTCCCTCACCTATACAGCCACTTACACAGCCACACACTCACCCATACACCTACTCACACACCAACTTATTCACCCATACAGCCACTCACACACCCACTCACTCACCGATACAGCCTCTCAACACAGCTACTCACTTACCCATAGAAGCACTAAGACACGCTCACTCACACACCTGCACAACCACTTACATACCCATTCACACATCCGTACAAGCACTCCCACATCTGCTCACTCACCCATGTAGCCATTCACATAGAGAAACACTCTCCAATACAGCCACTCACACACCAACTCACTTAACCAAACACCCACTCAAACAGCCACTTACTTACCCATACAGCCACTTATTAACCCAGTCACTCACTAATACAGACATTCAGACACCCACTCACTCACCTATACAGTCACTCACACACCCACTCACCTACCCATACACCACTCACACAGCCACTCACCCATACAGCCATTGACACACCCACACACTCACCAATACAGCTACTCACACAGCCACTCACCCACACAGCTACTTACACACCCACTTATACATACATACAGCCACTCACACACCTATACAGCCACCCAGATACCCACTCACACACAGATACATACAGTCACACAGCCACTCACATAATATATGTTAGAAATAGTATCACTCATTAGTTGTACACCTAGTATACTAATTTAACTTTAGTAGCGCATAATATATATTTTTACAAACATAAACTCTTAGAAAAAGCTTACACTCACTGGATGATGTCATCAGTGATGTAATTTGAGATGTCATCAGTGATACCACTGACCATGTCATGTTTGATGTAATATGTCAGGTCATAAGCAGTGCATCGCAGGGGCGTAAGTTATAGTTGGCGCAGCTAACTATATCTTACGCCACCACCATGCACCACTTATGACCTCACATATTACATCACTTATGACATGTTCTATGACATCATTTATGACATCACAGATGACATCTCAAATGACATCATTGATAACATCACTGATGACTTTACTCAATGAGTGTGTTTGTTTGTTTTTTAGTTTACATATTGGTGGGTAACTACCATATTAGTTTTCTACCTAATTTTGTACAGTCTGGGTCCAGCTAATGGGTGTAAGTGTTTACAAAACACATGTGCTCCTAAAGCATCATAGGTGTATATAGGTATTGAACACGTTTTAAATCTTTGCATTGAAGAGTAACCCTGTGTGCCGTGACAGTTGACAACATTTGTCCATTAAGTTCCACACAAGTTTTAAGAATCTGGAGAAAAGCTTTGCAACAGGGCAAAGATTCTACATACAATATACTAAGTATTGTAAGCAGCCTTGAGTTATTAGACAGAATCGTCTCAGGATGACAATTTCTACATAGCTTAGAAGACTGTGTGCACCAGGTATTAAGCTATGTATAACTTTTACTTCAGAAGATGGGCTATCTGTAAAGTTTTCACCACAGTATGAAGGCTGCTGGTAGTATAATCTTTAGCAGCTTCAGACGTTGCTTATTTTAAGCAAATAGTGTATTTTTTGCCAAGCTTTGCATAGAGTGTACACTGTTCTTAGTAGATACTTTTTAATACTCTGTAGTGTATTTCGCATGAGAGTTTCACCATCTGCAAACAGTGTGGTACAGGGTAAACTCTCTCCATAGAGTAAACACAGTTTACAGTACCCACTTCTCTACTCATATCAACTTAATTTCTCAATGTAGGTTCAGTGACTGTCAGGGGTCTGATAGAGATACAAACTGTCCATAGTAGGGCCCCTGTTTTGGAACAGATGTTCATTATTTTTAAGAACTCCGCTTTCTCTGAACAGCTGTATACAGATTGAACACCGAATGCATTGAGGGATTCCCATATATCTGTGGTTGATTATTAACGTGAACTACGCTACCCGTGAAGTGTATGGTATTGGGTCAATGTGGCACATAACTCATGCTTTCTACACCGAAGGGAGTTGTTTCTGTGATGGCATTAATGATGCCTCATATTCTTCGGAGCTATTTTTGTACTTACTTTCAGAACTCTAATGGTATACCTGTTTATAGAGCAATATATACAAAAGAAGGTTGGATGATGTCATCAGTGATGACATTAATGATGTCATTTGAGATATCATCAGTGATTTCATAGAACATGTCCTGAGTGATGTAATATGTGATGTCATAGGCAATGGATGGGGTGGGGGGCAAGTTATAGTTAGCCCTGCTAACTGTAACTGGTGAATTTCTGTGTTATTTTAGTACAAAACGTTAATTTTGGCATTGACATATTGACCTAACTATAACGTTATTTTAGCCTTTGTTTTTTAAATGAATTTCTATGGGTTTAAAAAAATAAAATAATAAACAGATCTTTTTATCACACCTAACTATAATGTTACTTTAACCTTTGGCTTTTTCAGTAAATTTGGAAGTTTTTTTTAATGTAAGGTAATATTTATTTACCAGGCCCTGCTGCCAATCTCCCTCATGCAGCAAACCCCATGCCGCGCATGGCCTTAGCCATGTGAGGTGGTGGGTTGGCCACAAGGCCTGGCCTGTGGCCAGGCCCAGTGGCCAATCCCCAAAGACAGCCAACCCCACACTGCACACAACCTTCAGCCATGCGCAGCAGGTGGTCGGCCATAGGGTCTTGCTCTGGGGCCCCCAGCCTGAGGGGCCATTTGTTTTTTAATTAATGGGAAGGGGAGACATGCGGCCCCCCCTTCTTAACCTTGTTCGGCCCTGGGGACCCCATGGCTATTTCTAAAAATAAAGGGGAGGGGGGTTGATTGGCCCACCTCCCTGAGCCTTTATCGGGCCCGGGGAACCCATGCCCTTGCCACTTACTGAAATAAAGGGGAGGGTGGCTGTGCGGCCCCTATTCCCCAAGCCTTGTTAGGCCCTGTGGACCCCATCCCCAGGGCCTTTTTTAAAAATAAAGTGGAGGGGAGCCCCAGAGAACGCATCCTCGCAGGGTCACTTATTGAAATAAATGGAAGGGCGCCACCCAGCCCCCCTCTCCGAGTCATTACCAGCCCCGGGGACCCCCATCTTTCAGGGCTGTACACATATCTAAAAAGGGGAGGGGGCCACGCAGCCATCCTCCCCAAGCCTCTGTAGGCCCTGGGATCCCCCAGGGCAGTGTAATTTTTAAAGGGGAGGGAACCCCTCCCTAAGTTGTTACCGGCCCTGGGGACCCCAACCCATGGAGCTTCTTATTTAAATAAAGGCGAGGGGGGCCGCGTGGCCCCCTCCCCAGGCTGATTTTAGCCCGGGGACCCCATCCCCCATGGACCCTCACACTTAAAGGTGGGTGCCCAGGTGGCCACCCAGGGCACCCACCATACTCTTGTTGGGGGCCATGGGGGAGCCTCAGGGCCCACGCAGCCCCAGCTGGCTCCGCACATGCAGCGGGAGATGGTATTGCTCCCACCCAGAGGGAGCAGCTACTAATGCTGCTCCCTTGGGTGGGAGCAATATTTTGATCTGTTTCCCTGCCTGCTTCAGTGTGGGCAGGGAAACAGATGAAAAGTCTGCTCCTAACAGGCAGGAGCATTTTCAAAGCTACCGCACGCTGGGAACTGACTTGGTGTTCCCCCTCACTTGGCAGGAAATAAAAAAAATGCTCCCACCAAGCAAGAGCAAACACGCGCTACCCACGCGGCCCCATCCCTAATTTGTTAAATTTTGAGCCCGGGGTGGACACTTCGGGGTGTTTTTCTCCCCATTTTGTTACATTTCGGCCTGGGCCTTTTGAGGCTTGGGGAGGGGGGCCATGCTGCCCCCTCCCCTTCATGAATACAGCCCCGGGGGTAGGCTCCCTGGGGGATAAACATAATAAATGCAGCCTGGCCGCCATTTTGTTTTGTTGATCCCACAAGAGTCCCGCTGAATTGCGACATTTGTGGCCCATTTTCTTTTTCTTTTTGGCCAGGTGGTCTTACTGGGTCCCCCCCACAGGGCCTAGGGGGGGGTTCAGGGTATCCCTACCCTGCCTCCTTATATTATTACTTCAGGACAGTGGACTAAGTCCCCGAGTTCTATAATGGCTGCCAAGCAACATTTTTCTCATGTTTCTGTTAGCCAATCAGAGGGCTTGCTCCCAAAGGAGTCTGAATCCCATGGGAGCGAGATGGCCCACGGGAAATAAAAGTTCCCTGGCAAATCAGAATGCTCTATTTTTAAATTGCATATAAATATATATATGAACATGTATGACTTTTTTTCCTTGAAAATTATCTGATGGGGACTCATGGAAATATGTGGCAATCATAACTTTCCATTTGTGCTCCTCTTTCTTGATGTTGAGTCCGGATACTTTTGCACATGGCAAATTTGGCAGAAATATGCATTGCATATAAAACTTGCTTTCTCCACGAACATAAACACTGCACCTTCTGAGTCTGTGCACTTTGGAATGGTGTAAAACAGCGGTTCTTAACCCTTTGACTTGCGTGGACCCCCACTGAATCACTAGTGGAAGCTGGGGACCCTTGCCTAAACACTTTCAAGGCTGTGAACCTTAAAGAAAATACACAAAACTACAGAAACAAGTATACATCAAACAAATACTTAAATTATGAAATATTTTCTTTAATTTGCAAACAGAAATCTAAATTATAATTTTAATGGGAAGGTTGGAGTTTTTCTGAATTTGGGTTTATTTCTAAAAGTGAAAGCTATATGCTATGCTCCACAATATTGCTTTGTCTTTTTTGCCTTAAGTGCATCCTCTCTTTCTGTCAGAACATGCTAGTGCTTGAATAGAGTTCACTAATCATTGTACTTTTGCGGTTCCTGTGAGTCAGACTAAGGGTATCAATTTAATTTTTAGCCTCCAGTTTCAAATTCCTAACACTCACATTTACAGAGCATTTTAAGTTAACATTTTCAATTTATCTTTGTTATGTGTATTTATTTGATCAATTCAGGGCCGACTTTAGCGTGGACTGCGCTGGTGTGGCAATCTTTGTTAACTCCCCCACAATTACCTTCTTTTTCATGGATTTCCTCAATACCACCAACCAGTGGTGCCCTTCATCCCTTCATAGACCCTCTCATATTTATTTAATTTTTTGTTATAGTGCTACTTCTCCAAATATAGGGTGTCAAAGGGCTTCACATCACACACGCACACATATTATGTAAAAACAATGATTCATACAAGTGTGTAAATCAGTGTATAGGAAATGAGGGCTACAGGGTGCATGAGTTTCATATCATCATTCTGGTAGGCACTGAATGTTAAAAAGTGCTTGACCTGGAGTAACACAGAGCCAGAATTTAAAATGTAAGCAGTGGTTGGGGTTGCCTGCCCTAATAAAAAAAATATTACTACACAAAGGTACCCTTTTTAGCAAGCTCAGAATAAAAAAAGATTGAGGGAAAGAAACAATAAGTTTCTAAACCATTGCCTTGACATTTGTGTTCAGCTGTTTGATGTTAGATACTGTGCTATATTAAGGGGATTGTAATTTATGCAAGTAATAAAAGATCTCTATGACAAAATCATTAACCCACTGGGCTATCTACATGAAATACACATCTGTGATCTGTATGTTAAAGGTTGTGCTTTGCAGCAGGCACATTTACCCTCTTTGAGAAACACTGTCCTGGGCACACGTAATTGGGATAAACGTATGGTTCAAAAAGTCTCGTATTTTAACAGTATATGTGGTCCAAACCAGTATGCTGATTAAATATTTTTAATGATGCAACAACGAAAAACAACCAGCCAACACGTGTTTCGTCACTTGAGGGAGTTATCCCGTGACTTCTTCAGGGCTGTGGGAGATACAAAACATTGAATGAAAGAAAAATTCTTTACACGTCTCGAGTTGGTCGGTGCCAAACCTAGACAACCTGACCATTACGTTATATTACATCACCGTTAACGCGTGGAAACCCTAAACAATATGTGAAATGGATGACTGTAATAGTGACATGTTAACAGATTCGTGACTGTGTGGAGAAAACAACGTGAGACTAAAGTGACATGATCCTGGCACGTAGTGAGCACTAATGTGGCAGTGACAACCGGGATAAGTGTACACGTTAAAAAGAGCTCATTGGATCCTAGATACAAAAACAATAGGGCGTGTATTCTCGGTACAATGTGAGGACAAGCTAGATGCCAAGCTAGGGGAGTAGCTGAGATGCAAATAATAATGGAATGCGAGGTGAGGGATAAAAGATACTAGTAGACCGCAAAAGGGAGACTGCCAATCGGTAGTAACCATGGGTAATCGGGTAAAGATAGTACACGTCACTTGCCAAGAGCGCGAAAGAAGTTAGTGCACTGCGGGGAATGGGGTGATAATGACACATGTAGAACGCCAAGAGCGCAGGATTGCGATACTAAAATGAAAAGACATGAGAGAGAGGTACCTGTACGGAGGGAGGGGGGGGGGGGGGGTGAGCCCGCCCTGATTACAGCCTTTCTCCTTAGACTCCTCGCTACCACGGCGTACCCGCCTTTTCTATCCCGGACATAGGACGGCTCCCACATCGACCATTTACGGGTAAGACTCGACCTGTTAAACCTCTCACCCCCCTCCCCTCCCTCCGTCTTCTTCCCCTTGTTTACCCTTCCACTCTCCCTCCTCCGCAGCTACCCTCATTTCAAGTTGGATCATACCGATGCGTCCATCACACGCATCTCGTTTTACGTACCTACATTAGGTAAGCAGCTAGATTCTCATGCACTCCTCACTGGTCAGTCCTTATGGAGCCAGTAATGACTCTCCCTACGTTATCTGCACACAGGTCTCCATCGCCCAGGGACCACACCGCCCGCCTTCTTCCTACCCAGACCCTTCTAGATTACCCAGCCGGGTTGGAATTATCACCGGCCTTACGGTGAGTCTCCATCCTAGTATACATTTCCCCACACTCCGCCACACAGTGTGGCTCTCATCTCTTTGCCTTTCCCCCCCTTTTTGTTTTTTCCTACTCACTTCGGTTCTTTTTCTTTTCCATCTCCCTCCTCTTTTAGAATCTTTCATTCATTCTGCAGCTCCGTACAGGTACCTCTCTCTCATGTCTTTTCATTTTAGTTTCGCAATTCTGCGCTCTTGGCGTTCTACATGTGTCATTATCACCCCATTCCCCGCAGTGCACTAACTTCTTTCGCGCTCTTGGCAAGTGACGTGTACTATCTTTACCCAATTACCCACGGTTACTGCCGATTGGCAGTCTCCCTTTTGAGGTCTACTAGTATCTTTTATCCCTCACCTCGCATTCCATTATTATTTGCATCTCAGCTACTCCCCTAGCTGGCATCTAGCTTGTCCTCACGTTGTACCGAGAATACACGCCCTATTGTTTTTGTATCTAGGATCCAATGAGCTCTTTTTAACGTGTACACTTATCCCGGTTGTCACTGCCACATTAGTACTCACTACGTGCCAGGATCATGTCACTTTAGTCTCACGTTGTTTTCTCCACACAGTCACAAATCTGTTAACATGTCACTATTACAGTCATCCATTTCACATATTGCTTAGGGTTTCCACGCGTTAACGGTGATGTAATATAACATAATGGTCAGGTTGTCTAGGTTTGGCACCGACCAACTCGAGACGTGTAAAGAATTTTTCTTTCATTCAATGTTTTGTATCCCCCCCAGCCCTGAAGAAGTCACGGGATAACTCCCTCAAGTGACGAAACACGTGTTGGCTGGTTGTTTTTCGTTGTTGCATCATTAAAAATATTTAATCAGCATACTGGTGTGGACCACAGATACTGTTAAAATACGAGACTTTTTGAACCATAAGTTTATCCCAATTACGTGTGCCCGGGACAGTGTTTCTCATTATTATTGTGGGTTTCTGGACTCGCATATTCACAGGGGTTTCAGGGTGTTTTCACCCGACCTGGCAGCACCGTGCATACACTGAGCATAGCAATACACACGCATACTAGCTTGAGCGCCAATCTTCCTGTCGTCACTAAAAACCTTACACCAATATAGGACATTTACCCTCTTTGTTTGCGATGAGTCAAAACTTCCACTACACAAAACTCAGATCTCTCCAGCAAGTATATCTAATATCACAGTTAACTGTACATTTTTATTTTCTTCAGAAAATCGCAGGCCATACAAAGAACTTTGCAGCATGTGCCTTTAACTCCGTATGATATTTTAAAGTTAAGTGCCCCTGAGCTTGGGGTCAGTGCGGTGGCACCGGTCACCCAATCATAAAGCCAGCACTGGATCAATTCACGAATATGGTTCAAGTTTTTAGACTGTCACGGACCCCCTGAGTAGGAGTCACGGACCCCCAGTGGTCTGCGGACCATAGGCTAAGAATCACTGGTGTAAAACACAGCCAGTTCGTTTGATATAGCCCATCCCTAGGTCAAAAACCTAGAAAGGTGCAGCAATTGAGCACTTGCTAACTACTTCACTGCATAGTATTGTAAAATTAGATAGTGATTCAGCATGTGGATTTTGTTCTAATTAGGTGCGTAAAACCTTTGTAAATTCTGTCCTTTGTTTGCAGATAACATTAAAAACCAAAATACCAAAGAAATGAAAGTGCTTTACGGGCAGGTGCTATACTTTTCTGCTCCAAAGTGGAATGTTACGAGGTAGAGGAATGCCTGACCTCGGATTCACGTGAGAGGAGAAGGAAAGAGTCAGACTAGGTTTTTTAGTTTCCTGTAGTAAAGAGCCATCTGAATGCCAAAGCAGGGCAGTGTGCTCAAGGCGCTCTATGATGGAAGAAACATTACCACACGCATTACATAATTACAATTCAGGATTCCTCTAGCCACCTGGAGCTGCAGACACGTAAGAACGCAGTAGTGGAAGGGAAATGCGCCTACGGGGCTAGTTAAAATATTTAAGAGATGAAGCATTTATTTTTGGCGTGTTTAGACAGACCGTTGAGCTTGGGCAGCACAGAATTTGCCTGCATCAACACAAATTTGTCCGACGCAATACGAAATAAAAATAAAGATTTATAATATGTCAGGAAAAAATTATCTCTATCAAGTATTAGGGTATTGTGTCATAAAATGGTGCCATCTGAGTGGTGCAGAGAATGGAACGTGTTCTTGGATTTAGCGGAAACCCTCTCACTGCCCTTTGCAGACTGTGGAGTAATGTCATTGTTTAAAGATCTTAGCTAATTGAGGGATGATGTAAGCTCTACCATTATATTCAATGTCATTATTTATTCATTGCAATTTGCAACAAATGCCGCATTAGCTAAAATGGTTCCTAGACAGTAATTTGATTGTCTCTGGATCTAAGAGCTGAGTCATGCAAAGAAAGAAGGACTACCCGAACCAGCCAAGTGCAGGTTCAGTTAAAAAGGCCTTTTCGAAAGCACAGACTTTAAATCTGTAATATGAGTGAGAAAAGGTTTGTTTGGGCAATAGCAACAGCACAATCATTTGGCTTGAGAGGTTCAGTTTGTTACAATCTCAAAATAAATAGAAACATATTGACTACTAAAACATGTTATATAAAAATTTCAGTCATAATGTTTCATGCCCTGTTTCCCTTTTCTGCATTCTCCACTGCAGTCATAGTTATAGAGCACTATGTTAAACAAGCATTGGCATAGCCAATAGGTCTCGCCTTTGGGACCTTATAAGTGTTCAGCCATGCAACGGTTGATGTTGTTGCACCAAGGATATTGTGCTGCATAACTAAATACTTATAAGGTCCCAAAAGCGAGACCTATTGGCTATGCCAATGCTTGTTAAATAAGCACAGGGTCATATTTACTTTTAAAGTTAAGGGGAAGGCTTTGTTGATTTTACATTATGATCTTCAGGCTGCAGACAGCAGGACCTGATAATAAGCTGTGCTGGAGTCTGAATTATGGCCCAGGGCACAGAGGTGAAGAACTGAAGCACTGAGGTATTTAAATCTTAAATAAAAGTCTTTGTCAATTGGATATTGGAGCATGAGAACAAAATGATGTTTCTGAATGCTTTTAAATGAGAGAAAATGAAAAGTTAACTTAATGATTAAAGTGAAAAAGTATATTTCTATGAAACACTGACTCAATGTTTTCCTCCACTTTCTATTGAGCCAATTACGTTGTTAATATTTTATGAAGCATGTTTCTTCACTTTAAATTCCTCCTATAATCCACATGGCTGTATTTTTTTATTATAAATATGGCACAGTGTCTACAGGCTGCTGGGATCATGATGCCTGCTGTTTGATGCAACACTTTGAAATGGGAGAAAAGTTAAATGATGAGTTTTATGAAATACATGTAAAGTTAACTTTAACTCTTCAGTTTAGTTTTCTCCCATTTCAAAGTGTGGCATTTACACACAGCAGGCATCTTGCTCACAGTGACTGGTAGACACGGTGTCATATTTATAACTGAAAAATATAGCCATTTTTTTTAAGTGGGAGAAATTTGAAGTGCAGAAAAATGTTCCATATTCTGAACACTTTTTGCAGAACATTTTTCTGCACTTTAGATTTCTCCCATTTAAAAAAAAATGGTTGTATGTTTGTGTTATAGATATAACAGTGCCACATATGGTGAAAGGTATGTCCTGTGCCACAAGTACATACAACCCACTCTCATTCATCCATACACATATCCCATTCATACACACACATGTTCATACATCCCCAAAGACAACGCTCTCACTGACACATGTGGTAGCCCTGTCATAGTGCCACTAGTCAAATTATCTTGTTCAAACCCAAGTCTTTTGGCTCTATGGACATTAGGCTTAGATTTTATAAAACTGTCCGTTTACCGCAAGTGGCTTGGCCTTCAGTAGCTCACAATGATTTCCACTGAAGTAGCTCTCACTACAGAAAAGGTTTGAGGCCCCTGGTCTATTCTGAGGGTTTTCGTCTTCAAAACATCAAAAAGTATGCAGATGTTTACAGAGAGAATGGGCTTTAGGTCAACCCTCTGCAGCCAGTGGTTTGTTTTTGGCTGTAAGTTGAGGATGGTTGTATTGTCCCTTTTGTAAGAAGGATGGTAATTTGTGTTCCCCTCAAAATTTGTGATGGGCTCAAGTAGTTATTTTGCTTAACTGCAGATGCGACATGACTTTTAGCTTGAAAATGAGACTGCAGTTTGTGTTCTTTGATGTATTTACTTTGCTGCCACAACATTTTAATTGCTTGTTTATGGCTTTACTGTTTGGATGCCTAAGCCATTCACAAACGAGCATATGCAAAGCCAATAGGTCTCGGCAATTTGAGAGCTTTTATCGTTGTCAATTTTAATGTCTTTTAGCCATTCTTTATGGAGTGGAGTGGATGTATGTGGTGTGGAGTGGAACTGTGTGGAGTGGAATTGTGTGGCGTGGAATTGTGTGGTGTTGAGTGGAGTTATGTGTAGTGGAATTGTGGCATGGTGTGTAGTGGAATTATGTGGCTAGTAATTGTGGTATTGAATGTAGTAGAATTATGTGGAGTGGGATTGTATGTTATGGAGTGTAATTATGTGGAGGGAGATTGTGTGTCGTGAAGTGGCATGTAGTGGAGTGTAATTATGGGGCATACTGTTGAATTTTGTAGCATGAATCAGAATTCTGTGGTGTGGATTGTATGTATGTGGTGTGTAGTGGATTTATGTGGTGTGTAGTGGAATTGTGGTTGTGGACTGAAATTATGTGTTGTGGAATTATGTGGTGTGGAATGGAATTGTGTGGTATTGAGTTGTGTGGCATGGAACTGTGTGGCAGCGATTGAAAGTATGTTGAGTGGAATTATGTGGCATGGTGTGGAGTGTATTTATGTGGAGTGTTGCTATGTGGCATAGAGTGGATTTATGCGGAGTGGATTTATGCGGTATGGATTAGAGTGTAATTTTGTGGAGTTGAATTATGTGGTGTTGAGTGGTATGTGGAGTGTAATTATGTTGCATGGTGTGGAATTGAATTGTGTGGTGTGGAATTGTGTGGCATTGTGTGGAATTATTTGGCAAGATGTGGAGTGGAAATATGTGGCATGTTGCTGAGTTGAATTTTGTGGAATGTAATTGTGTTTTTGAGTTGAGTGGATATATATGAAGTGTAAATATGTGGCGTGAAGTGTAATTAAGTAGGTTGGAGTGGACTTATGTGTAATGGAATTATTTGGAGTTGAATTGTTGCGTGGAGTGGTATAATGTGAAGTGGGATTATGTGGCATGGAGCAGAGTGGAAATATGTGCAGTTGAATTTTTGGGGAGTATAATTATGTAGCATGAAGAGAATGGGGTGGAGTAGATTAGATTTGTGTGTAGTTGAATTGTGTGGCATGGAATTATGAGATGTTTAAATGCGTTGTGTATAGTTGAATAATGCAGTGTGGATTTGTGTGTTGTGGAATTATGTGACACTTAATTGTGTGGTGTTGTGTTGAATCATGTGGAGTTGAATGGTTGTTGTCTTCACCGGCCAGCTTGTACAGTGATCTCTGTTGGGCTTAGATTGCTGCAGGCAGCATATGTATTGCAATGCTGAGGGAGCAGCCTTCATGGGAAGTGAGACGACATTGTTTGTTTATTTTAAACGTGCATTGGCATGAGAGGCAGAATAAAGTTGTTGTATTCCTCCTGCTAAACCATGGCAGCAGCAGCTTGTGTGCAGTGATGCCCTATAAATTACGAGCATCTGCAGCCATTAAAGAAGAAATTAACTTAATTTTTGGTTTCCTGTCCAGCAACGGTGTGTGGGGGGAATAAAGAAATACAAGTGAGGACGGTGGGTGAGGAGGGGGATAAAGAGAGAAAGAGGCAACAGTTGGAATGTAACCCTAATCAAAAATAATCAAATCCATAAATAAAAGCACAATTTCTTTGATTTAAGGCCCCCAAACATCTTACGTTAAGGGGACCCCAACCAAAGTGTGGGATTCAAAACTAATAAAAATGCAAACCAGATCTACGCCCAAAAAATATGATTAGAACTGGAAATAGTAATCCTAAAATGACCTAGGGCAATAGCATAATACAAAATATGCACTATGACAACCGCTTGCACGGGGCAGATTCAGCTACCGTGTAGTATAAGTAGGGCCATGTGTGGAATTATGTAGCAATGGAGTACCAAATTAGGCAGCAGGGTTAAATTATGTGACAAGCAACTGTAAATTATGTGGCATATTCTGTGGCAGTATTGTCTGTTTTAAGACCCGTACTTATTGGTATCAGTTTAACACCCGCATATATCAATTCAGCAACTGAAACCGAGGCCAGTTAACCTTTGCCAAAAGTCTGCCACAGCATGCCATCTCATTTGGCAATTCTTTAAGTACGCTGTGAGCCATTTGAGCTAGATTTTTTCCCTGAAATCTGCAAATTGTGCACCTCACAAGGATTATGTGGCGAATCCGTAATAATGCAAAACACCAAAAAACACATAATTCTAGTGACCCTAAGTATAAGTAATAAAGTGCTTCATAAAGCTCGTTTTTAGCTTTGTTTAATTATGTGGGTATAAATCTCAGTGAGGTCAAACTACTGGGGAATGCCACATTTAAGTGTGTATAACTTAAGTGTTTAAAATGTAAAAAATAAAAAGATATGTTCAGGCTACTATGCCATATTGTCCTAATTATATCTTCCGGCCCTCTTCCTCTGGACTTCATCACATCTGGTTTGTGTGATCCACGCTCTACCATACTGTTATAAGTACAGTTCCTCATGTTTGACCTACTCCTGCTGCAATAAAAATGTTCTCTTCCGCACAACGCTCTGCTGCTACTTAGAGCTACTAACGCGCTACATCAGATTGGCGAATACTGTACCGCCAGGTCTTCTTGGACCACAGAGACGCAGCAGCACTGCAAGAGAGCTGATCATATACGCAGAGAACGCCAAAAGGGGGCGAGGGATTTGTTGAGAGGGAGCGAACGCTGGATGGCCAATTATACACAAAAATAGACCGAAAGAGGAGGGGAAGTGGGTAGCGGTGGAGAGGGAGCTGCTGCAGTTTTCACAGAGAGGGGTAGAAGCGTACCATGAGATGAGGGAGGGGAGGTGAATCACGAGAGAGCACTGCTCCAGAATGACACTGAGGAGGATAAGGAAACTAGGAGTGGAACTGTGTATTTATTTTAAATGAAGGAATCCACAGTAGGAACACAGAAAATGCCCCATTTCTATTTGTGAATTTTTTAGATTCAAGTGAAAGCAGTTGTGAAAGTGAAAGCACGCAAGTTGCGATGTGGGCGTCTGGGGCGGTGGGGGCACTGCCCATGAATGAATACTACTGCTGGGAGATGAAGGCAGGTTAAAGAGTCAAGTGAAAACGGGGGAAGAAGAGTGACACAGCAGAGGAAGACAGAGCTCGAGGGTCAACGGCTATCTGCTATAAAAAACAAGAGGGTGTCAAAAACCCAAGAAGGACATTAATGCTGCTAACACACGCTCTCCCTTCCTTTACATTTGTAAAAGGCACCTTTAAGTAAACAAGCGGGGCCGCGCGTTGCTGCTCGCTCCCAAGCTCCCTAGGCCAGGGGAGAGAGAAGGCGGGACATGCACCCGCCTTTGGCCAATTGCGTGCTGTCTTTCTTAGAAAGACGCACACAAAGGCCAATAACGTGTGCGCAAAAAAAAAGCACACGCACGAGCGTGTGCTCTGAGTTAAAAGCCCTTACTAGAAGCCTCGCAGAGCAGCGCATGCGCGCTGGCTCAGACGAGACCTAAAAAGGATACTTTTATGCTTCTTATAGGAGAAAGAAAGGCCCTTTTCCAAGGTCTATAATATAGCCCTATAGCCATAGGCCCAGACCCCGCGGACCCTTCACCAACTCCATCACGGACATTATCTCCCCGCATGCCATCGCATCCACCAACTACACCCTGCTGGGAGACCTCAACTTCCACCTCGACAACCAACTGGACCCCAACACCACATCCCTCCTGGACAACCTCCACAACATTGGACTGCGCCAGATCGTGAC
Source organism: Calotriton arnoldi (assembly GCA_963921515.1). NCBI lineage: Eukaryota > Metazoa > Chordata > Amphibia > Caudata > Salamandridae > Calotriton > Calotriton arnoldi. The sequence goes on from CAWUFW010000458.1 coordinate 1,601,987, forward strand.
CGAGCCCACGCACTCAGCAGGACACACCCTAGACCCCCTCTTCACTACAGGAAACTCCATCACCTTCAGCCACACCACTGAACTCCCATGGACCGACCATCGTTGCATCCACTTCACCTTCAGAACACCCACCATCCACCAGCACCTGCTTCCACGAAGAAACTGGACCAAAATCACAGACGACCAGCTCACCTCCTCACTCAACAACTCCACCCCAACCATCGCGGAAAACGACGACCCCAACACCGCAGCCCAAACCCTGCATAGATGGATCTCGGACAGCACCAACACCATAGCCCCCCTCAAGAAAAACAACAATACCCGCGCCAAGAAAGCCAGATGGTTTACCACCGAACTTCGAGAGTCCAGAAGCACATGCCGCCGCCTCGAAAAGGCCTGGAGGAACACCAAATCCACAGAAGCCCACCACAACTTCAGAGCCGCCACTAACGCCCACCATCAACTCATCAGAGAAACGAGGAAAAAAGCGATTGAAGACAGAATCTCCACCCACGCGCACAACAGCAAGGAACTCTTTAGCATCATCAAGGAGTTCGCCCAACCCACTAGCGAGTTTACCGACATCCCTCCCTCACAAGACCTCTGCGACAAACTCAGCACCTTTTTCCACCACAAAATCAAGAGCATCTACGACAACTTCGACGAAGACAACCAACACACTGAACCCTCACCAACCACCCCGACACCCGGAAACCAGCGATTGACGACTGGACAGCCCTCACCACCGAAGACACACTGAAGACAATGAAGTCAATCCACTCAGGGGCCCCCACGGACCCCTGCCCCCACCACATCTTCAACAGAGCCGCCGACACCATCGCACCCATGCTCAGCCACACCATCAACCGCTCCCTGGCGACCGCCTCGTTCCCCGACGACTGGAAGCACGCCGAGGTCAACCCCCTCCTAAATAAACCCTCAGCGGACCCCACCGACCTCAAAAACTACAGACCCATCTCCCTGCTCCCGTTCCCAGCGAAAGTCATCGAGAAAGCCATCAACAGCCAACTCGCCACATTCATTGAAGAACACAACATCCTCGACTCCTCCCAATCCGGCTTCAGAAAAAACCACAGTACGGAAACCGCCCTCCTCGCCGCAACAGACGACATCCGCACCCTACTGGACAAAGGAGAAACAGTAGCCCTCATCCTCCTCGACCTATCAGCGGCGTTCGACACAGTCTCCCACCGCACCCTAATACGCAGACTCTACGACGCAGGAATCCAGGACAAGGCCCTCGACTGGATCCGCTCCTTCCTCTCCGGCAGGACGCAACGGGTCAGACTCCCCCTTTCCTCTCGGACCCCACACCTACCACCTGCGGAGTCCCCCAGGGCTCCTCCCTCAGCCTGACGCTCTTCAACGTCTACATGGCTCCACTCGCCCCCATCGTCAGAACCTATGGACTCAACATCGTGTCATACGCAGACGACACCCAGATCATCCTTTCCCTATCCAACGAGCCCAACACCGCCAGACGCAACTTTCGAGAAGGCATGGAAGCCGTCGCCAAATGGATGAAAAACAGCTGCCTACAACTAAACACCAACAAAACAGAAGTACTCATCATGGCCCAAACCCCGATGCCTGGGGCGACACCCGGTGGCCCCCCGCCCTCGGAAACCCGCCAACCCCCACGGACCACGCACGCAACCTGGGAATCATCCTGGACTCCGAGCTCAAAATGGACCGCCAGATCAACTCTGTCTCGTCTTCCTGCTTCCACACCCTCCGCCTCCTTCGTAAGACCTTCAAATGGATCCCCCACGAACACCGAAAGACCGTCACTCACGCCCTGGTCACCAGCAGACTCGACTACGGCATCGCACTCTACGCCGGAATAAACAAAAACCTCACCCGCAAGCTACAGAACATCCAGAACGCTGCCGCAAGACTGGTCCTCAACCTGCCAAAACACTGCCACATCTCCCAGCACCTGCGCACACTCCACTGGCTCCCTGTTGAGGCGAGAATCACCTTCAAGATGCTCACCCACGCACACAAGGCCCTCCACGGCACCGGACCAGCATACCTGAACAGCCGACTCAAATTCCACGCACTCCAAAGGACCCTACGATCAGCCCAGCTCTCCTACGCCGTGGTCCCCCACACCAGAAAGACCAGATCGGGAGGCCGCTCCTTCTCCTTCCTCGCGGCCAAAGCATGGAACGCCCTTCCGCTCCACCTCAGACAGACAACATCGCTCCCCATCTTCGCAAGAAACCTCAAAACCTGGCTCTTCGACAGACCCCCTCCTGTCTTGATGGACACTCCACCCCCCCCCCACCCCTCGCGCCTTGAGACCCTTACGGGTGAGTAGTCGCGCTTTAACAAACCCCTGATTGATAGTAGTCTATACAGGCCATTAAAGGTCCGCTCCAGCATTATAGACCTTTGCCAAAGATGAGGGCCCATAACAAGAGAGATGGACTGTAATGGCTGAGTAGCTGCCTACAGTGAGCTATAAGGCTATTAGAACATTCTGTCCCATGAGGGAGGTAATGTCCTAATTAAAACAAATGCCTTCCAGGAGACAGAGGGGGTTGAAACCCCCTGCAGCTCTGAAGCCTTTGTTTCATAGTTCTTGCTGTTAATGTTCAACAATTACAGTTGTGCGCAGGGTCACATCTGTTAACTGTTGAAAATATACAGCAACAGTTGTGAAAGGAGACTGAAATCAGCCTCTGGTTCTCCCTGGGCTCAACCAAACTGCTTTTGCTTGTTCAGCCAAGCCAGGGAGAAACCGGAGCTGAGCAGAATTCGGCCCTGTCCCTTCTCTGTGGCTCCAGTGACATTGTGAGCTAAGGGAGGAGGGAAGCGGAGAATGCTCCTGTCCACAGCCTCCTCCTCTCTCTTACCCCTGCCCAATTCACATATCCTGGAGAGGCAGGGGAAAGAGAGCGGCAGAGGCTGTGGATGAGGACATCGTAATGTTCAGACTAGGTGGCCTCAGGGACATAACTAAGACCCCTAGAGTCCCTGCAATGTAGGACCGCCCCAATCCTTTAGGGGCCCCACCATCTTTAGGGGCCCCACCACTCCAGGCCAATGAATATCTCTGACATGTGGCAACTCAGGCCCCTCATCACATTCTGCAGAGGGGCCTCATCATTTTGCGTTACGCCACTGGCAGGCATCTATCAGTGTTTATAGGTCACTGCTTCTCCATTATCTCTGATGGGGTTCTAAACATCCCAATGTTCAAATACCGAATATAATGATGGGCCATGATATTGAATGACAAGAAGAGTGTATTGGAGACAGCAATCAGGGTACGGGATGAAATGCCCATTAAAATGTGATTTATTAGCACAGGGTGATTTGCAACAGTAGTAGCATATGCAATGCAGAGATGTAGAGCCTCAGCTTTCTCAGCAGGTGACATTAAAAATAACAGTTAAAAGAAAATGGGCTGCCCAATAACCCTGGGACCAGGGCAAGGCAATGAATAAAAGAAAAACAAGGGCACATAAGGGGGAAGGGTGAGCCTCAACTTCCTTGGCTACCATACATAACCATCACTCGATTGGTTTGAACAAGAATCAAATTAAATGTATTCCATTCATTAAAAGCAACAAAGTTAAAGATATTTTTTTCAAACATATTGTATTGCAATAAGGTGCTCCAAAATTACAACGGTGCAGTGAAAGTGAAATGAGTGAATCAAAGTGCGCAAATGCTATACAGAAAGCAATATGTACAAAACGTGTGGCTGATATGGATACAATTGTTGTTAAACACCACTCTATATCAGAGTATCATGTTCCAAATCAATTTAAAAACAGTCCACTAGTTTGTTGTCGAGGTTTCGACCCCATTATATTAATTATACATGGGTCATTATGAGGACGGACAATGATTTTTGGAAGCACCCAAACGTTCTGGTAATCCTTTGTGTGGGCTTAAAATGCAATGGTGTGAGGTACTAATCACCACCAACATCAGGAGCGTGCATGCCAGCCAGTAGTAATAATTAACGAAATCTAAATGATGCAGAGTAAATTTATAGTACAACATGAATACGCACAATCAGGGTGGTGAATACCATGACCTTGGTCACCTTGACGGGTCAGCAGGCTGTCTTCCAGGGTCTAAATAATCCTGTCTCAGTCTTAAGGTTCTCCCAGAGTGCATCATAGGACTCAAACCAAGGACCACAGCCATTACTCCGACCATGGGTGAAAAACTTTCAGCCACTTGGCTTAGAATCTTTGGAACGCTGATAAACCAATCCTAAGATTATGAAAGATGGTCAATTTCCACCTCAGCCAGCAACTGTTAATGAATTCCACCAATACTAAGGCGGCACATCCTTGATCCAATACTAAGGCAGGATCCAGAGATGCAGATCACCACTTATATCAGCATTTTACATCACTTTAAGCCTTGGAAAAGCCCACTGCCTGCGCACCATCAAGGGTTGAAATGTGCTGGCTGTCCAAATATTCACCGATAAGATACCTTCACCATGGAGAAAAATGTAATCAAAAGCGCAAGCACTTACACCAAACCAATGTGAAATGTATCTATAGTAGCGTCTGTGGAGGTATTTTTCAGACATTCAGATAAATATGAATATGTATATCACATTCTAGATGAAAGCATTCATATAAGTAGTTATAGGCAAATGTTTGCCATCCAAACCACAGCTGCCTGAAGACAGTTCCTGATGTGCCTCCTAACTCCACAGTCAGGTTTTTCTGGCTGTTCATATAGCCAAAAAGGTCTCCCAGCAGTTTTACATAGAAACTGAAGAGGGAGGAAGATAGAATGGAACCCTGTGGGACTCTAATATCAACCTCTTCAGCATTATCTAAACACACTTCAAGGAGTCTCAGAATATACCCTGACTTGATTATCTTTTAAAAAGATAGGACCAGACCTGGAGCAATATTTGAAAACTCTTTAACTGACTGAGCTGGGAAGACATACTGAAAATCAAGTAGAGCTTAACAGCACCAACAAACTTCAGTAAATTCTCCTAAGAAATACTGACAAATGACATTCACAGTGAAACAGTTTTGGATTCGAAGAACACAAACTGACACATGCCCATCGAGTCCTTTCTGAATCAATTACATTTTGATACACAGTAATTTGCAGTTTCCTGAAATTCGTTATTTGAAAAAGACTCTTGGGAACTAAGAGCTTGGTCTATAGCTCTCTCAATATCTCTCAATCAAATAATAACCATTCTTGAGCATAGTTATCAGCTTTGTAGATTTCATCCTTAATAAACCTAACATTATAGTCAAAAATACATTTTGAGCAGCCTGTGTGAATTGATATGAGAATAGTAATTTCTTATGTACTTGCTCGAATGGTACCCCAGGAATTTTCACTTGGAGTTTGAGCTGATGCAGATGTTCATCATAGGGTTTATTTACAGTTTTAAAGAGAATCTAGTTTTAAATGTACCACATGTCCTACTACCTGTTTTAAGCAATCCGAAAGTCTAACAGTTTCTGTTTTTAAACCCAGGTGTAAGATATTGGATTATTATTTGGGGTGGCCGACTGCTCACCTGCCCAAATGAACCTGGCCTCAACCCCCCGGAAAACTATGGTACAAAGCAGACCGCTTAAGAGCAAGGTGTAAAGTAATTATGCAGTCCCAAAACAGACATAAAGTCAAATTACCAAGCAATAAAAATCCCAAATAGGGGAACAGGAGTGAAAAGTGAAATAGCGCCATAAAGCGCAAAGCGCCAATGGTAGTCAATGGTCGCAGTAGACCTGGACCTACCTGCGATTTAAGGACAACCATCAAGGAGCCCTGGTTGGACACTCCAAGTATATTGATCCCAGTGAAAGTCTGGAAGCCAAAAAGTTCATAAACGTTTCAGAGTCCTAGTTCAAAAAAAGACTTTATTATATTTTTGTAAGAAAAATCTGTCTCCCAACAGGGCAAATCTGAAATTGTGGCAGCTGTCATCAAACTGCCTGTCAAATACCTGCTGCAGGTTGGTCCAGCTAAGGCTCTTAAAAGTTTGAGGTTTTTGCTTAAAAACGTTACTAAGTCCTAAAAGAGAAAGGGACTTTGTTGTTTTTTCCAAGATACTGGAACCCTTCAAGGGTATGAATCTGAAATTCAATCCAACACCCTAGAAATGCCAGTTGGGTACTTTTCGTGGTAGGTCTCCTTGCCTCAGGAGCTCTGTAGAAAAATATTTAAAAAAATTCCAAACATTTCCCTGGTAACTGAGCAACCACAGGAGTACACTTCTAAACCCCCCAGGGCCTCAAAGAGGTCCCTAGAGACTCTTAAGCTACCAGTAAGAGGCCACCAGCAAAATTCTGTCCAAGTTCTAGTTGCCAATGGTCAACTGGAAATGGTAGATAAAAGGCTTCTTGCAGCCCTTTGTGTCCCTGTTGCCACACAGGAGGTCAGCCAACTGACCTTCCACTTCTTTTTCCTGGGTAGAAGGGGGACAGGTCCACTCCTTCAGAGCTCCTAGAGCTCCTCACAGGTCCAGTCCTCTTCTTTTCTTCCACAGATCCAGAAAGTGTTCTGTGGGCGTTCCTTGGGGTGCCACTTTTGAGCCTGGCACCAGCTAGTGGGTGAGGGGTGACTTCTGAGCACTCCCTAATCAATGGGATAAAGGTTTCCAGGGGCAACCTGTCCACTTTTTCAGCAGTTCCTGTTAGCCCAACTACAAACAACCCCACAGTGCACCTCACTCTTAAAATCCAAGATCGGTAAACCCTTTTCCCATTGTTTTGCAGAGCCTGTGTGGCCACCCTGAGGTACAGCCAGGATAAGAAAACACCTCTGCACTCCCAGGTCATTGTCCCTGCTTTGAGAGCAGTTTTCACATTTCTCTATTCTAATTCTGGCCTGACACCAGCTGGGCAGTTGCTGGAGACCTAATGCAAATTTGCCAGGGTAAAAGTAACATTCTAAAAGTTACCTTTTGATAAATATCCGAATTTACTATTAGATTGGATATTTATTAACTATAAAAAAAATCTTTTAAGGGAGTCTGCAGCTAGTGTAAGTCAAAAGTTATAGATTAAAGTGTATAATCTATACTTTGGCTTTTCTATGTGCCTGTTATAGCCAGGCCAGTGGCAATGTTGTTTTTGGCCTCATCACTGGGGGAACATGCCATTTCTAATGGACACATTCTTCACTTACATATTAAGAACCTCACCTTGTGGGCAGCATGGTGCACTTAAGAGTGTCTTATTTAATGTTTAAAATCAGTTTTTCCATCTTGTCAAAAGGGTGATTATGACAGGCCTGGCCAGCAGATTTCAAGCAGTTGCTGTCAGGCTACACAGAGTAGGCCTGAAGCCATGTTTTCACCGCCACTGTAGTAGATGGCACAATAGGTGCTGCAGTCCACAAGTGGTAATTAGCTTTCAAGGCCATGGATGCATTTCTACACCATTTACAATGGCCTTACAGGAAAGTTAAATATGCCAATTGTTATCTGGTGAGGGAAGAGTGGTGTAGGGCGCAATGTAGAAATGCTGAGGCATTTATCAGGATTTAAGGAAAAAGAGCCCATTTATTTATGATAATGTCACTGATTTGAGAAAACAATGATCAAGATGAAAAGTAGAATGTTCTTACGGCACAAAAGCATTCAATTTGGAGACAAAAAACAAGATAAAATCTTTTTTTTCAGATAAAGAAGCACGATAAATTATACATCAAACATCATTTCATTTCAAACAGGACCACCTTTGGTAAAGAATTCTATCCATGATTATACTTTAAACATATTTCATACATAACGTCAGGCCACATTATTGCTTACAAATTCATACCACAAAGAAAAAAAAATTGTTTTAGACTGACCATAATTATGCTAAAAAAACATAATTCCTACAAACTTATGGCTTACAGATCTATTTTATTCTCCCAATAGCTCCAGATTTTGTTAACTCGAGCATTAGGCCCCACTCTTTTTGCATACAAGACTTCACAAGCGCAGACTTTATGCATCCTCTGAGATAGGGACCGGTAAAGATCGAATGGAGCCAGTTCCCACATGCCTGGCTGCATCTGAAACATCTAGATTCTGCTCCCGAATACATCTTTTGAATTTTGTCAGGGGTATAACACAATAACACAACGTCCATTTACAGAAGAAAGCCATTCTTCTAAAGTTGGCAGCTCAATATGCCTTATGGCTTATTCAATTATAGAACTGTCATTGAGAACTGTCTAATTTACAACCCGTAGAAGTTTCTATTCACTGGAGCTGGCCTAAAAGTCAATGTCTTGCTTTTTCCCTGATGCAGCGTTCTATACCAGCTCTCTGTTTCTCGTAATTCAGAAATAAAACACATCCTCCCCAGATTATCTGCAGAAGCCTCATCCCCCATTCCCTACCCGGAACAAAAATGTTTAATTTGAACAAAACCAAAACAAAGGGATGGACTAAAATTAGGATTAAGATTCGTCAGCCTGCACCACTGGAGAAATTCTCCATTATGATAAAAATCTTGAACCCTATGGAACCCCAAACGAAAGCAACGATTACAAGTATGGGTTGACTCATGGAGCCCCCGCTGGATACAATCTGCTAGTTGCAGCTGAAGATGAATCTGGGAAATTCTATATTCTTCCCAAATCCTATCAAAACGATCCAGGATCGTGCAAGGGGTCTTATATCTCGACTTCTTTGAAAGCCTTGGAATTTTTGGAAAAGGGAAAAGCCCTATTTTAGATTCCTTAACCATAAGGTCTAAATAAAAATGTCCTTCACTTGAATTAGCAGAGAAGGAACTGGTCAGCCAGTTCAATAGTGCCGCCTGATAATACATCTTTACATTAGGAAGCATCAGACCTCCCTCCTCAAGGTCTAGCACCTGCATCTTTAATCTGGGCTTCTTATCCTGCCAAATTAACTTTCTAATTGCTGTGTTTATGGATTCAAAAAAGGACTGAGGGAATTTTATCATAATGTTCATAAATTGAAGTAGTAAAAGAGGAAGAATACTCATTTTAACTAAAGCGACCCACCCCATGATAGATAGAGGAAGGTCCTGCCATGATTTGAATAGGCTCCAGATTTTATTCAGTGCTATCTTAAAATTTAACAGAAATAGATCATCGAGATTTGAGGCAATCTAAATTTCTAAATACCTTATAGGCGCAGTCGCGGAATAGTGGGACTGCATCGATACCAGCAATACTTCTGAAGAACAGGTAAACAAATTGGCCTCAGATTTTACATGGTTAATCTTACTCTCCCCTATTCTTGTATACTCGCTTATTAGAAAAAAGGCACGCTCTATATTGGCCTTGTCTGCTTCTAAATACAAAGCCATATTGTCGGTGCAAGGTCCTGTTGTGTCGACTGAGCTTGCTATGAGAAGTCCGTGTCGGAGATGCGATGTCCGGTGTCAGTTCCGATGAGTGGTAAAGCTGCGATGCAAGATTTTGGCATCGTTGTTGTGGCTGTTGTTGATGAGAAATGCGAGGAGTTGCATCGAGGAAAGAAGTGGGCCGTGGCAGCTCCAAAGCAATGTATCGGTTCCAGGATGCGAGTTCCGGCAGCGAAGCAAGTTTTTTTCGGCAGGTCCAATCCACGCAGTAGCGGCGATATGTCGGTTCTGCTCAGGGATGTGCCACACAGCCGAGGAGATGCGTCTGTTCTGCTCAGGGATGCGTTGCTCAGCAGAGAAGATACATCAATTTCGCTGGCAAGTACCTTAGGCCCACTTTGAAGGGTCCAGGACTGGGATGGCACCACTTGGCAGGGTAGACTCACAGATGGCAGAGTCCAGGTGCAGATGCAAGGAGGTTGGAAGCCCGTTATGTCCCTGAGGCCAACAAGCCCTTGTAGTAACTCTGGGTTCTGGGTTCAAGAGATGCAGGTCCAGTCCGTCTCACGCAGGCAAGAGAGCAGCATGCAGCAGATCAGAACAGCAAAGCAGGAGTCCAGCAGAGTGGCAGTCCTTCAGCAGCACAGCAGTCCTTCTTCCTGGAAGAGTATCCACAGGTCCAGAAGTGTACTGAAGTGGTGGTGTCTGAGGTCCAGTATTTATACCCAGGGTTGCCTTTGAAGTGGGGTAGACGTCTAGACGTCAAAGACATGCCTTTGAAGTGCAACCGCACAGATGGCCTGCCTTTCCTGCCCTAGCTCCAAACTAACAACAGGGGGTATGCAGCCCTTTGTGTGGGGATAGGACACAGCCTATTAAGGTGTAAGTCAGGCTGTGCCAAGCTCCTCCCTCCCATCCTGCCAGTGATGGCCCATTGAGACACACCGAAACTCCCATTGTGCATGGCAGTCTAGGAGGAATACACAAAGACCACTGCCAACTACACCCAGTCATGTGACCAGAGACAGATTGCAGGCACCAAATGGCTAAGGAAAGAAAATGCCAACTTTCTCAAAGTGGCATTTTCAGAATTGCAATTTAAAATCTGACTTCACTATAAGTTTGCATTTTAAATTGTGATTCCAGAGACACCAGACTTGGAAATTACACTTATAAAATGTAATAAGGTAATTCCAATGTTATCCTATGGGAGAGATAGGCCTTGCAGTAGTGAAAACGAATTTGAGAGTTTTTGCTGTTGATGGAGCCCATTGGATCAATGGAAAACTTCTGTCAATGGCCTGACAGGTAAGGAAGGAAGTAAAACTTTATTTGTTTCGATTAATTAAAATCTTACAAAAGAGAAAGGCAATGGTTCAAATTCATAAAACAAAATCAGGGATGAGGAAACATCAGACATTTAAGCCGTTTGGAGGATTTAGGATCTGAGTGAGATTAGGAGAACTGAAATACAGTCTGTGGGTTCATAAGTGCTGCCAAGAGTTTAGCAAGCAAGTGACTTGACCAGGGGCCTCCTGATGACCTGAAAAAAAAGGCCAGTTTGCAGGGTAAAAAGTTTTATCAGGCTTCTTCATGGAGTGAATGGCCTGACAGGGAAGGGGCCATCAGAGGATGGACCCCTAATTAAGCCTTATTTAAGATAGTTGGTGTGATGTCTTTTTTTCTGTCCAGCACTACCAGGAAAAACCTGGTGGTGAGGGACAGAAAATAATAATGACCCTTTCACCTTGGGAGAAGGCTCCCAAGGAATTGGGGGTCATTAGGTTTTTGTTTTTCAAAAACAATTCAGCTTTGGGACTTTGTTTCTGAAAAACAAAAACTTTGAAAAAGTGATCAACCGGCAGAGCTGGAAGAGGCCAGCCACCAAAATGTTTGTTCATTGAAAGGAAATTCTTTTCACAGTACAGAGATGACCACTGAGCCAGTGGTCATCTTTGAATGTGACAGATGGTATTTCATCAGGATGGCGGTAGTAATGTCTTCCGCCACCCAGATGGATGGAGTACTGCCCGTCAAACCTCAAAAACCTTTTTTCAGAGACTTCTGAGGTTATCATGCCCGTAATGCTTGCCCTTTTTTTTTTTTTTTGTTCAAATCTCTTTTATTGATTTTATACACAACCAAAAAATCACCATAGAAGTCGCCACACTGTAAGCAACATTTGGAAACACAGAATGAACATAGCACATGACATTCGTCAATGAACCAAAAAGAAACTTTGGGCCTGAAGCCGCTAAGAGAGTCTAAAGACCGGGTTTAACCCCGGAGAACAATCACACGCCACACAACAGGGAGGCATGGCTCCCAGCAAATAATCAAAGACACTGCCATAATAAAGGCCGGGCTTTTCACATCATGTGCGTGTCTACAGTCAAAGTCTCTAAGCATGTTTCATAGCTTGGTGGGGATAAAGGATGAGAAAGCAAAGTCCTCTAACACTAGACACCCAGTTGGGGTACCGCTATATAACGCTTAAGGGCCTCAGCAGAACTCGCATGCGAAAGACAGCAAGAAATTGTATAGATTGCCCTAGTGATATGATGTGCCAATGGTACAGGTTCCGATAATGGCCATTCATCTGTGGCGGTAACAGCGACCTCTACGGCCTGTAACCAGGGGGAAACACTAAGCCCCTAAAACCAAGATAAAGCCAGAGAAAGATTGAAAGCTCAGAGAGGAGAACAGAAAAAGAGTAGAAGGGGGAGAAGAAAGGAGAGGGGAGGGGAGGGGAAGAGAGCATGATAGATCAGCCTCTGGGGGCAGGGTGTACCCCACCCGCAAGGAACCGCATCTGCACAGGATTAGGCAGGTTGCTAAATGTTACACCCCCATAACCGTATCACGGTTCGGTGTCGTAAGTTTCGCCCTTGGAAGTATAGGATCATCGAAAAGCTGAAGGGCCCTCAGGCGGGGGGAACAGACCGTGCGTGCTCCAGCCGGGAGAGATGTGTGACCAAAGGCTGCCAGATGCGCTCAAATTTAGCGTCAGTACATGCCAGCCTATGAGATAGAAGTTCCATTGCCATAACATGCCAAAGTCGCGTAAGCCAGACCAAGGACGAGGGGGGCACGGTTTTTCCAATGGAGGGCGATAACCTGTTTCGCCGCAGTAAGCATATGGAAGACTAGGCGCCAATCTGTATGCGTCAATGCTTTAAGAGAGGTTGGACGAAGTCCCAGAATGATCACTCCCGGGTCACTTGGCAGGGGGAACCCCAATACTTCCTCAACGTGAGTCAAAACCTCGCGCCAGTAAGTGAGGATGAGCGGGCACGTCCACCATATGTGCAGGAAGGAGCCCTGGGCCGCTTGACAGCGCCAACAAAGGGGGCGAAGCCAGGGAACATCTTCTGGAGCCTCAAGGGAGTATAGTACCAACGGGTCATGATTTTATATGTTGACTCCTGCTGGGCTATGCTTCTAAAGATGCGTGGAATATCCTGCCACAGCTGTTCCCAGCGCTCTGGGCGGATATCCTCCGCAATGTCCGCCTGCCATTGGCGTTGATAGGTGTGTGGGGGCACCGCATGCGAATGCTGAAGGACTTTGTACGTCCGAGAGATCAACCCACGGGACCCATCAAATGCTCGAACCAGGGATTCGAACGACGTAAGTTGCCTCGTAGCGCCCTCTGTGTAGGAGGGGGCTCGAAGCCAATGACGAACCTGGAAGTACTCCAGGTGTGCAGTTTTAGGGAGGTTGAAATCCTGTCTACACCGGTCGAATGATTTAAAGAGTCCTTCATCAAACAGTTGTTCTATCACCCGGCATTCGCCCGCCGACCATGCCGAAAAGACGTTGGGGCCAGAGCTGGCGGGAAGTCCGGGTTAAGCGCCAACGATGTGTTGGGGGAGGGAAATGTAGTGAGACCACGGGGGACAGCGATCCTATCCCAGATTTCTAGGACAGACTTCGTCGGAATGGCAATATAGGCACTGCGGTGTCTAGCGCCACTCCGTATCCAAGCCAGATCCCATAACGGGCGACAAGCCACTGCCCTATCCATGTGGAACCAGTGCTTTTCACTTTCGTGGACCGTCCACTCCGATATGTAACGCAAGTGCGAGGCCCAGTAGTATACTAGCAGGTCGGGACAGGCCAAAACCCCCGGTCTCGCGGCAACATCAGGACCCGCGCGGAAAACGCGGCCTTCTCCCTCCCCAAATAAAGGTGATCAGGTCCCGCTGGAGATTCAGAATGTCCCTGTGGGGAATCGGCGTAGGGAGCACCTGGAAAAGGTAGAGAACTTTTGGTAAAATAGCCATTTTAACCGCGTTAAGTCGGCCTAGCCACGAAATGGGGAGTGCCTTCCATCGAGTAAGTTCAGTGCGGATAACAGCCCTGCAGGCCGGCCAATTCGCCTCCGTCCAAGTGTCCAGGGTAGCCGTGACATTTAGCCCAAGGTAACGGATGGAATGTGGGGCCCATTGGAAGGGATTAACGCTTCCCAGAGCCTCCAGTTGTTGACGAGGGAGAGTAAGATTGAGTGCTTGCGACTTGGAAAGGTTGATCTTAAGACCTGACACCAATTCAAATTGTGAGAGTATATCCAGTAGCGCAGGGAGGGAACACGCAGGGTCTGTAAGTGTCAAAAGAAGATCATCAGCAAAGAGGGCTAGTTTGTGTTCAACCCTCCTACGCGAATGCCCCGGATATCCGTCGACCCCCGGATTGCAATCGCCAGTGGTTCCACTACGAGAGCAAAAGCAAAGGCGAGAGCGGGCACCCCTGGCGTGTGCCCCTACAGATGGAGAAGGAGGGGGTAAGAAGGCCATTGACCCGAATGCGCGCCGAGGGAGTCGCGTACGGAGCCATGATTCGAGCAATCATGCTCGGCCCAAGGCCCACACGGCGCAAGACCGCCCGAAGAAAGGCCCAATCCACCCGATCGAATGCCTTCTCGGCGTCGAGGGAAAGGAGGAAGGTCGGTATCTTATTATGTTGGGCCTTTTGCACCAGATGGGCCACGCGACGAATATTGTCCGCTCCCTGGCGTTCCCGTATGAAACCCACCTGATCCGGGTCAATGAGACCGGGGAGGTGCTGGGCCAGTCGCAGGGCAAGAATTTTTGTATACAGCTTGACGTCTACATTTAATAGTGAAATAGGTCGAAAAGAGGAGCAGACAGTAGGGTCCTTCCCCGGTTTGGGGATGAGGACGATCTCCGCCTCCGCCATCGTCTGGGTTACAGTCCCGGACTGCACAAAGGAGTTGAAAAGGCGCAACAGAGGGGCCTGGAGCTCTGAAAGGAATAAGCGGTAAAAGGCCAGTGTTAGGCCATCAGGTCCTGGCGATTTGCCCACTGGCATACTGTTGAGTGCTTTTCGGAGTTCTGCTGCGGTGATAGGCTCTTCCATCTGTTCCCTAAAAAGGGGGGATATTGGCTCCCAGGGACACGCTGCCAAGAAGGCGTCCACCTGATCTCCACAGGTCGCACCCGGGCTATACAGGGCGGTAAAAAATGTGCTGAATTCTCGTTGTTTAGCCTGTTCAGAAGTGGCCCAACCCCCGGTCGGCAAGGCAATCTTAGCAATGTGGCCGCGAGAAAGTTGCTGGCGAAGACGACGCGCCAGCATGGGGCCCACTCTATTGCCTCCCCCATAGAATTTTTGCTTGAGAGCCAAGAGAGAGTGCTCTGCCTTATTCACCCGGAGAGCCTTAAGCTGGCCACGAAGTGAAGCGAGTCTCTTACGCGTGGCTAAAGTAGGTGCATTACGGGTGGATTGCTCCAGGGCTTTAATATCGCGGGTAAGGGTATCTTCCACCAGGCGGGATTCCCGCCTGCGGGCTATTGAAATAGAGGTGATGGTGCCCCGAATCGTGGCCTTACAGGCGTCCCATAAGATATGCACAGGAGTCTCAGGCAGATCATTGGCCTGGAAGTATGATTGTATGGCCTGCCGGAGTTCGGCCACGTCCACCTGGTCACGCAGAACATGCAGGGGCAAACGCCACCGCGGGACAGAGTTTGGGCTACGCCCCATACCGGTCAGGGTTATTTCCAAATGGGCATGATCTGAGACGGAGATGTCTGAGATTCCCACTGTATCCAGAGAGCGAATTAACGCGTGGGATAAAAAAAAATAATCGATCCGGGAATGTGAGCGGTGGACAGGAGAATAAAAAGTGTAGTCCTGCGTGTCTGGTTCCTTGTATCGCCACGCATCAATAAGGCCCAAATCATCAAAAGCACGCTTGAGAGCGGCAGACATAGCCCCAGTCCCCTGAAAGGCGGAGGAGGTGCGATCCACATTAGGGTCCCACACTAAATTAAGGTCCCCCCCAAGGATGATAGGGTTAGACTCCCGAGAGAGCAGAGCCTTAAGGAGGTTGCGAAGAAAGGCATCCTGCGCCTGATTAGGGGCATATACATTAATTAAGGTAAGCGGTTTACCCCGCAGCTCCAGCACGAGCTTAAGATACCTACCCTCCTTATCCCGCACGGTACTCTTAAGATGCACAGGAAGACCCGCTCTAAAAAGGATAGCCACCCCCGCCGTCTTGGTTGGCCCAGAGGCCCAGAACTGTAAGGGGTATTTAGGGTGGGACATACGGGGAACAGTAGCACGTAAAAGATGAGTTTCCTGGAGGAAGATAACATCGGGGTCCTGGAGTTGGAGATACCGCCAAATCTGTTTCCTCTTATTCGGGGCATTTAGGCCTTTGACATTAAGGGACAAACATTTAAGTTGCGTCATTGATCGGTACTCTCAATGGCATGCAATGGCTGGGACGTAAATCGGCACATCACTCTCCGGCCGAGTCGTGGACCCAAATCGGAGCATTGGCTATAGTGGGGCGTACAAGCAGCTTGGGACCCCACCCATGCACAGAGTTCGAAGGACGGTTTCAGTGGAGCCCAAAAATGGCAGACAAGATGTAGGTTGGGTCGTTAGAGGCGTACTCCCCTCCCCAGGTCCAGGTAGGTAAGCGGAAGAAAGAGGGAGAGAAAAAGAAGAGAGGAAAGCAAGAGAAAGGGCAGAGATCAGAGAGAGGAGCATGTAAGTAGGAGGCCAACAGGGCCAAAAGGGTCCTTTCCAGTCCAGGAGCGGCCCAGCGGAAAACACCAGGGCGGCTCTGAGGAAGTCACTCCTCATAGGGACTAAGGAAAGGGTGAGGTGGGCCATGGAAGGTTCAAGGAACAAACGTCGCCCGTCCTCCGGAAGCCGGACCGGTCCCTGGGCACCGGGGGAGAGCAGGGTCCCACTTTAAATTAGTCGCCAAGATCATCAAGCCCCAGGGGCAGCAAGGCGGCCGGGGGCAATAGATCGCGCAGCGGGGTATGGGGAGGGAAGGGAGAGGCACACGGGACTCATGGCGCCTGGAGAGTACATGCTGATAACCATTAAGCAAGTAAGCGTCATAGAGGTACAGTACTTTCAAAAGGGGCAAGAACAGGTGTCTCTCAGCTGATTTCGGGAGTTATGTGAGCAGAACCTGGAGAGGTCAGGGCTCTCAGAGTGCAGCTGTCCCAACAAGTGTCTAGACCGCAGGTAATACCAAGAATCAACATCAGTCACCAGGTGCAACATCTAGGAGGAGGGTTAAGAGTGAGTGCTCTAACGAAGGGCGAGGGTCCATCACGGCAAGAAGAATCATATGGCCAGAGATCAGTCTCCAGTACCAGAGCCTGGGGGAAAGGGGGCTGGACCCAGGCCCCTCCCCGTCGACAACTGCGACCCCTCCAACGCTTTCAGATGTCGGATTATGTCCTGCTTGGCTTGACTGGTCGTCGAGTTGGCCGCGGGAGATCTCGAACCATAATGCCCCACCTTTGACCATTCAGGGCGTAGAGAGACCTGGGAGGCCGAGTCCGCAGGAGAGGGGGAGGTGGGCCGAGATCCCGGCGAAATACGGAGCAGCCGGAGGGCCTCCCGCAGAGACCGCAGGGACCGTCGCTGCCCCTCCCACTGAAAGATCAAGGCGAAGGGGTGCCCCCATTGATATTTAATGTTGGATGCCCTCAACTTGGCCGTCACGGGCTGGAAATCTCGACGACGACGCAAAGTGAGTGGTGAGAGGTCTTGAAAGATCTGGATATGATGGCCCTCGTATTCCAGCTTCTCATTGGCCCTGGAAGCCCGGAGTATCGCCTCTTTCTCCGTATAGAAATGAACTCTGGTCAGGATGTCAGGGACCAGATTAGGGTTGCCGCGTGGGGAGCAACCCGGTGCGCACGGTCTAATGTTGGGGGAGGAATCGTCGTCTCCCCGGACAGCCTGGAGGAGATCCGCGACATACGTCAGTATGTCCTGCCCCTCCGCACCCCGCGGCACCCCCCGGACTCGGAGGTTGTTCCGGCGGCTCCGATTTTCCAGGTCTTCCTGCTTAAGCTGGAGCTCCACATTTTGTTCTTCGAGTGCCATGACCCTGCGTCTAAGATCTTCCTGGCCTTCCGTACGCGAGTCTAGGGTGCGTTCCAAATCGTCCACTCTATTACCAATTTCCGTGACATCACGGCGAACGTCCGTCAGGTAGGTTTTGACCTCCGTCTTGAGGGAGGAGATCTCCGACTTTATTTCCTGGAGGAAACTAGCCATGAACTCCTGCGTGATGGTGCCCGGCTCAGGGGCCCCCAGCTTAGAGGCCATCTCAGAAGTCTCTGGTGGGGGTGTCGGGGCGCGTTTACTCCACAGATCCTTCACTGAGGCGTCCTTAGATGCTGATTGCGCCGCTGCCTTCCCCGTTCTAGGTTTGGTCATACTGCTGGTGTGGGGAGAAGTGTGGCCCCCGCGAGCGCCCACCCGCGTCCAGTCAAGGACCACGACCCCGGCAGTTGGACAGTCCACCAGAGAGGGTGTGGAGGAGAGCAGTTGTGGCCCGGGCCCAGACAACCGCGCAGCAACGGCCCCCGAACGCGGTCCAAATCCTCGGCCTCCCAGGACCTTGTGAGCTCAGGCAAGGTGGTCCTATCCCGGGGTTCCAAGTCCCCCCGATCTAGACGGCCCAACAGGGGGCCCCACAGGGAGCCGCAGCAGCGCGCAGGGGAAGGTGCCTTCCGCAGCTGTTTCTGTGCCTCCAGGACGTCCGCCAGGCAAGGCCTCACAACAGAGTCTTTTCCCGGGCAGGGAATCCTCGAGGGGCCCAGGGCATATGCTCAGGGAGAAAGGCCTCCGGTCCCACCACTCGGCCAGGGAGTCGCCGGGTAGCGCCGCTGCAGCAGCTCCGCGCCCGGAGGCAGGCAGGCCCGGCGCGGGGAGACAGAGGGCACTGGCCGCGATCTCCGCAATGTTCCAGTTCATGTGCCAGCTCCCCCCCCCCGCACCCTCTCGTCCGATTGGGGGAAGGGGAGAACGCCGCTGCGTTGAGCTGAACCCGGGGTCCCGGGGGGCGATAACACCGGATCTCAGGGCCGCTCCGTCACCCCCAGCGCCTCCCCCTCCTCACCTCCGGAATGCCACGGCAGTGCAGACAGGAATGCAGAACGCCGTTCAGGTCCGCCTCCGAGCTCCAGGGCCCCCTAAAGCACCTCCGGCGGGCTGCCGTCCAAAACAGGTGCGGGGGGAGCAGTGGTCACCTCACCGCCGAGGGCCGCCTCGCGGTGCTCTGCAAGATGGCGGACCGAGCCGCCGCGCTGCCCTCACGCCAACTCCCGGGGCTCACACAAGCAGTCAGGGCTCCCGCAGGAAGTCCGGAGTCGCCGCAGGCTGTCTGCAGTCGAGGGGGGGACACAGACTGTGCCCCCCGTGCCCAAAAGCGCTCCGGCGTTGCCTCAATCCGACCCCGGAGGAGGGAGCATGAACAGCGTGCGTCCTATTCCATCGGAGTCCAGGCCACGCCCCCCGCTTGCCCTTTTTAACTTATTAATAACCTTTAGGAATCAGAAGATTGTTTTTTACTCATTTTTGTACACCAAATTATTGTATTGTCAAGTATTGCCTGAAAATATAAAATACATGGGAACACTACATTACATGCACCTTCTATAAAGCAGTATACACTTTCACCAATATCCCAGGCCTAAATGGTGGGACTAATAAAACAATTATTGTTTTCTTATTATTTCACTTTTTATTCTGTTCATTTTGTAGCTATAGCCAACTTACTTAACTTCTTGTCGCAGACATATATTTTAAATTATGAGGGATCACCTTATATTTAGATTGTGCCAAGCTGAGAAATCTCCTATTTCTGTGAAGTAACCAATAAAGAGAGGAAACAAGACTTCCTGTTAAAAATCGCATTTCCAGGAATACGGCATTCTAATCATTTTACTACTTTCTTAGTAATATATTTGCAATTTCTAGACCTACTACCTACCTTGTTCTCCAACGTATGCAAAATATATTTTACTCTCTTTCTATTCCTATGTTAGTAATATATTTACAACGTGGTGGCTGATTTTTTTCTTGGACTATAATATATGATAAACATGGGGAGTTGGATGGCAGAGAACTGCCTAAAACTCAACACTGGTAAAACAGAGGTCATGGTGTTTGGAAACAATATGAACTTCTGGACTCCAAACTGGTGGCCAGACTCGATGGG
This sequence comes from Calotriton arnoldi, assembly GCA_963921515.1. Lineage (NCBI taxonomy): Eukaryota > Metazoa > Chordata > Amphibia > Caudata > Salamandridae > Calotriton > Calotriton arnoldi. Next base: position 1,621,802 of record CAWUFW010000458.1, read on the forward strand.
CTCTCTCCCCTCACCCACTAATAAGGTGAAAAACTTAGGTGTGATAATGGATGAGGGTCTTACCTTTAGGCAACAGGTTAATTCAGTGGCATCTAAAACCTTTTATATAATCAAAACAATCAGGAAAATATTGCCGTTCCTGCCCCCGAGCAGCCGACAAACAGTGGTCGCAACTCTCGTAATGTCGAGATTGGACTACTGTAATAGTTTGTACCTCAATGTTCAACAAAGGCTCCTGAATAAACTCCAATCACTGCAGAATGCAGCAGCCAGACTGCTTTCGGGCACACCTCGGTTTGCGCCCATTACCAAGGAATTAAACAAATTGCACTGGCTACCGGTAAGAAACCGAGTACGCTTTAAAGCCCTATGTCTGGTCTTTAAGGCGCTTCTTTGTTCAGGACCTGACTACCTAAAACAGTATTTCCACTGGTACACTCCGAAAAGGCCACTTCGTTCATTAGGAGCTAGGCTGGTCTCAGTGCCACGCATAAAAAAAGTTCGATGGGGAGGCAGAAGTTTTACCTACAATGCGGCCAAGGCCTGGAACAACCTGCCGTTCCAATTAAGATGCACCACGAACCTCTTAGCTTTCAGGAAAAGCCTAAAGACCTGGCTCTTTGCCCAATGAACCTCTTCCATTTGGCCACAGGAGATATAACTAGCGCCAGTACACCTTCGGGTAGCAGCTGCGCTGTATAAATATCACTAACATTAACATTAACAAACAGAGATGCAGAAGCTAAATAAGAAATGCCAGTTTAATAATGATGTGTTTGGACTTTAAAACATCAGTTACTAGCAGAGTTTGCCACAAAACATAAAACAATAATAACACATTAATCAGTCAATTTACAGTAAAAAAGGTTTTCAGCATTGCATGAGAAAAAGATTGAAATCAGTTCTGATAGCATTTTTTAAAGTACCTGTACTGAATTTAGCCAATAGTAGGTGGGCCATCAGCTCTCCCTCTGTTGAGGTATTGTAACACCTGGGTGAAGTCTTGTTTGAGGTAAGCTGACAACCTTGGTGCTGTGACAACAGGACACAATTAAGCAGTTATTAAAATACATATACCACACATTTGATTGCACTTCCATGAATCATGCAGAAATTATACAAAGCATAATTTAATGCTTGAGCCCCACAATTATGGCTTGTGGCTCAAAATGAGCTCCAATACTTACTCTCAGCAAACACAGACACAAATTAAGCATTATGTGGAGAAAAGGTGCTACACCTAGAAAAAATATTGGAGTTGATATGTGGAGGCAGGAATTATTTGTTCTGGGTAAGAAGCAAGATCACTTCACTGCCATTGGCAGGTGGGGCCAGGACTCTGGTGTTTAACCAATATTGTTTTCAAAGATTCACCAAGTGAGAATATTTTTTTTTCAAAAGGATAAAGGTGATACAACTCTCTTGAGAAACGGTGGAATCGACAGAAATCTCTATTTATGGTGACATGAAAGGCACCTCAATCTCACAGGACATGCTGGTGTCGCAAATAGTCCCACTTTACCCCCGTACCTCAACATGTTACTATGCGCTCTGTCATTACTAAGATGCACACACACACACACATACACAGAAACAGAAAATAAAAACATGTGATCACATAAGCCAACTCCCCCTAAATCAACCAAATAAAAAACAAAGCGAACAGAAAAAGAATAAATGATGAGGGTATGTACAAATAGGCAAGGAAAAATTAACCTAACAATGATAAGGAAATAGCGCATTGGGAAATGCTTGCAGTCTGCATTAGGTAACCTGGAGTATAGCACCTTTTCTGATAAATATATCTCCTCTCTGTTTCAACGCATCATCCTACACCTTCCTGCTGTCGGGAACATTCATTTCATCTCTCCATAACAAATGATGGTCAAAGACTACCATCAGTGGAAATTCCAGCCAATGTTTCTATTCCTGTTTGATGTTCTTGCTTAGACAAGCAATAACTTTTATTTAAAATGTATTCATTTCTTCAATCCATCTTTCTCTCTCATATTTACCTTCAACACATATTTTAAGTTGTGCTATCGCCCCTTCTTGTTGTAAATAGCTATGAGTCATACCTTAATCCATTCATGTGTGGAAAAACATTCATATTCTTTGTCAACAAAACGTTTCATCAAAAATGTCTCATTCCCATTTTTTGTGTTATACATTCGTTTAATCATAATAACTCTTGCTTAATGCTTGTTTGGACGCCAACTTATTTTTCTTGTCCTACAATGGCCTAGTTTATCCTCTTTTTCACATAAAAATCTGAACAACCTTCTTGTTCTGCGACAACTGAAATTTGGTCTTCATTTTGAAATATGTAATTTTAATGTAAAACCATAAACTTAACTTGATTACCACCTTGACTGCTGAGGCTTTCATTAGTGCCCACTATATGAAGTTTTTGATCGTGTGCTTCATTTGCTTCAAAACCATTAGATTAGGGGTGGGTGATGTTGTGTCCAGACTTATTATCCGTATCGAATTAAGAATTCTGCCATGGCCTTAGAGCTAAACAGCACATAGTTGTCGCTGTCAAGTTTGAAGCTCTGCTGAGCACAGTATTTATAGGTTTCATCATACTCTCCTATTTGTCATATCCCTACTTTTCTCACTCTCTTGATTCGACAGCCGCAGCCTACTCCCAGCTCTGACACCAGTGCCTCTAGGTAAGTGTTCTTTCACACATGCTGGTAATCATAAACTTCAGCATCAAACTTGGAATTCCTGCCTCCCACAGACATGATTTTAAATCCAGCATCACTCGTACATATACCAAGGCCTTCCTTTCAATTAAAGTGTGACTGCCTGGGCCTTATAGATGCGAACAGAACTCTGCACCACAAGATGAACAAGCGGAGACATCACAGCACCAAGGCCAGGGGAAGAGATATGACAGTTAATACACATACCTCTTTCTCTGCAAATTCATGCAGGGTTGGCACATCAGTTATTACACATCTGATCTCAGAAGAATCTTAGCAATCTATGTCCTATTCTGATTCCGCAACTTTTTAAAATAATTTCCAAGTGGTATGATGCACATGGAAACCCCCCTTCGGTTATTTTGCATAATATTTGCACTGCCCTACGTAGGAAAACAACTGCTCTAGATTAACATGCGAGTGTGCATTTTCAATGACTGGCAAGAATCTTGGATTAAAGAATAAAAGTGCTCGACCAACTATATGGCTGGCATACTTGTCATTGCCACTTTGTCCCCTTGAGTTTCCCCTAACTTTTTTATTTTTGGCAACATTCTCACTGACCCGTAATTTGCAAAGACCCCACAAACTGCAGTTATACACCCTCAGAGTCACACCTTTTTCCTTGAGTCCTGAGAGGGGGAGACCTCCATTAATCTCCCAATTTCGAGTCCAAAAGTGTAAACTCTCTCTAAGCCAGAGTAAGCCCTGATTTTTGACAGCTGACTGGTAGTTTTGGGGGTGCCTAGAGGCATCCCAATATAAAATGAAGTCCAGAGACATGCACCAACAGGGACTCCTTTATGTACTTCATGTATACATTTTTTATGAAATATAATGTTCACATATATTATGTGTAGCCATCAGTGGCGCACCCCTTTGGTAATATTAATTTGTGTGAGTTACAATAGTGGGGTTTGTGATCAATAGCGCTGCGCCTGCTTTTAAGGCTACCCATAAGTGACCGGGAACATTAATCAGATGGGGTTTGCAAAGATGAAGGGTGAGTGATGCTTTTCGAGGACAAGCCCATTAATTACTTCTTCTTCCTTTCTTTCTTTGTCTCCAGTACTCAAATTGCCTCCCACTAGAGAAGCTTCTGGAAAGTTCACCTGGGCCCCTTGTACGTAGCAGAGGCATGACCAATCCTCATTTTTATTTATTTGTTTATTTTATTGAATTATTTATAAAGTGTTGCTATCACCCAAGGGCATCTTGGTGCTCGGGCAGCAGCATAAGGAAGCAAGCAAGACCTAACAAAAAAAAGGAAACAAGCATTGGCAAAGCCAATAAGTCTGGCGTTGGCAGTCAGCCTTCTGGCAATTCTTGTTTTGTTTGGTCATGTTTTTTGGCAACATTTTATTGTTTGGGAAATGACGGGCCCTCAGCAGTCTAGAAAAAAATCATTCAAAGTTTTTTGGTCTAAAACAGAACACACATTGCCATAGTACTCCCTGGCACTGAAGGGAACTACTTTGTGTGTCTCCCACCGCAGCCACATCATGCAACACCTCTGACAACTCCATTGGCTCCCAGTCAACAAGAGAATCACTCTCAAGTTACTTACTCACGCCTTCAAAGTTCAACACAACAAAGGAGCAGCATACCTGAACCACCGCCTCACTTTGCAAGTACCATCCAGACAAACTCCGATCCACCCAACTCACCCTTGCCCCGTCCTCAGGAACCACAAGACCAGAACCAGAAGAAGGTCGTTCTCCTACCTCGCCGCCAAGACCTGGAACACCCTGCCCCTCCACCTCAGGCTATCCGCGTTGCTGACCCAATTCCGGTAGGAAGGACCTCAAGACCTGGCTCTTCGAATGATCCTCCACCCATCCGATCAGCAGCCCCCTTCCCCAGTGCCGTGAGACCCTCACGGGTGAGAACCCGCGCTATACAAATCCCTGATTGATTGATTGATTGTGTGGATGCGTTTATTGTGAAAGGGCACCTTGATGTAACTCCTAGTGAAGTAATAGTAATTGTAATTGTATTAATATAGCGCTTACTACCCCTGACGAGGCGTTAAAGCACTTTTCAGCGAGTAGCACACTACTCCGGAACCGAAAAGAATGAGTGGTGGATTAATGTACGGAAATATAAGTTAATTTGAGTGGTGGACATGTGAGTCTGTTATTTGGATTGAATAGGATAATGCAGGTATAGAAGAGGGAAGAGTCTAGAAGGTGTTATTTGGGAGATCATAGTAGTAAAATGAGGTTTGGGATCAGTAAAAGTAGAGATGGAGGAGGGAAGAGTCTCTAGAAAGGGGTTAGGGAGATCATAGTAGTAAAATTAGATTTGGGATGAGTCGAATAAGGAATACATGAGGGAAGAATTTAGAAAGGGCTGTTTGGGAGATCATAGTAGTAAAATGAGGTTTGGGGTGAGCCAGGAGGGATAGAGGAGGGAAGAGTCTAGACATGGTTAATTTGGAGATCATAGTAGTATAGTAGAATGTTGTTTGGGATGAATCAGAGAGTGGAAGTAGAGGCTATATTGAGAGAGGTATAGGGTGAGACAAAGTAGTGCATTGGAGACAGTGAACATTTTTTTTCTCTCTTCTCCTGTAGGAGTAAAGTAATAAATATATAGATACATGACTACATAGAAAGGGTATACATGTATAAGGAAGATAATATATTGAGATTTACATTTGTATTGTACAGCCTCAGACTTGCAAGTTTTGCTGTACTTCAAGCTAATTTCTTTTGTATTTTTTATAACTCAATTCTTTTTTTAATTGGCGGCAGTGGGCTGATGCATTGTCCTTTAATGCAGGATGGAGTGGGTGGAAGAAAATGTGAATGACACCAACCACAGACTAATGGATGAACTCTGGCTGAAACCCCTTTAAATAACCATCTTATAAACATAATTTTAGTAAAATCAAAAGGTCTTGGCTAACACATACCTCAAAAAGTCAATCAGTCTGGCATTGGATACAAGCCTCTTGCCTTTGAGGAAGAAAGAAACAAACAAACAAACAAGCAAACAGGAAAAGGGAAAGAAAGAAGGAAGGAAGGAACAAAGGAAAGAAGGAAGAAAAGAAGGAAAAAAGGAAAGGAGGAAGGAAAAAAGGCAGACAAGAAAGAAAGACAAGAAAGAAGGCAAGAAAGAGAAAGGGCAAGAAAGAAAGAAGGCAAGAAAGAAGGAAAGGGAAAGAAAGAAGGAAGGATGAAAAGAAAGAAAGAAAGAAAAAGAGGAGCAGAGAAGGAAGGAAGGAGGGATGGAAAGAAAGTTGGATGAAGGAAAGAAAGAGAAAGAAAGAAAGAAAGAGAGAAAGAAAAAAAGAAAGAAAGAAAGAAAAAAGAGAGAAAGAAAGATGGAAGGTAAGAAAAAAGGGCAGAAGGAAAGATAAAAGTAAACAGAGGATAACTTAATACAGAACAGTTTCAAAATGACACAGTCTGGTATGTATGAAATAGTGGCACTCAGAAAAGCAAAACACTCCAAAAAGAATTTACAACAGCATTGGCAGGAGATGGGATCTATTAAAGATGGACTGTGCACTGTGTCCACATCTGAAGCATGCTATCAAATCAGGAGAAAGAAAGAAAGAAAGAAAGAAAGAAAGAAAGAAAGAAAGAAAGAAAGAAAGAAAGAAAGAAAGAAAGAAAGAAAGAAGGTGGACAAGAAAGAAGGCAGACAAGAAAAAATGCAAGAAAGATGGGGAGAAAGAAAGAAGGAAAAAGAAGGACGGAAGGAAGGAGGGATGGAAGAAAGAAAGAAAGAAAGGAAAAGAAAGAAGGAAAGAAAGAAAGAAAGAAAGAAAAAAGAAAGAAAGAAAGAAAGGAAGAAAAAGAAAGAAAGAAAGGGATGGAAAGCAAAAAATGGATGGAAAGAAAGAAGGAATAATGGATGGAAAGAAAGAAAGAAAGATGGATGAAAGAAAGAAAGATGTAAGAAAAGAAAGAAAGAAGGAAATAAAGAAAGTAAAGATAAAGATTGAATGTGCCTTGTGTTTACTTCAGTAGCATCCTGCTATTGCATCAGGCTCTAAACACAAAGGCAACACTAAGGTAATTTGAAAGTCAAAACAAAAATACTGGCCCTGAACAGAACTAGCTTGTGTGTGGATGTTCTCCTTGTTAAAGAGCAAAATGCAATAGCTCTAAGTGAAGTAAACCAGTGTCTAAAGTAGGTTGACCCACTGCCCCATGCTGTATGTTGTAGTGAGTAGAAGCAAAATGTGAAGGACACAACAACAGACCAATTAACAAAGAAAGGTAGCTGAAAGCACCTATTTGTAAGTATATTAAATATATTTTAGTTAAATCAAAAGGTCTTGTCTAACGCCAAACCTATAAAGGTCCACGAGGGAGATTACCAGAACAAAATGGGTTTTAAGAAGTTTACAAAATTGAGAGCATGAAGTAGTTGGACATATTTCAAGAGGCAAGTTGTTTCACAGTGTGAGAACCAAAGGACTGAAGGCCCTGCCTCATATATGAGTCTGGCATTAAAGGATCTAAAGAAGTGTCTGAGAACTAGATCTAGGAGCCACAACCTGGGTGTCATGAGAAATCAAGGACAGAAGCTCAGGTGCAAAACTATAAAAGGCACAAACTGTAATACACAGAGCTTTATAATCATTTTTCTGATGGGTAGCCTAAGTAGGGCCTTCCGTGCCTCAGAGTCATGGCAGAATTTCCTCAGCCTGGCTGGCAGACATATGCCACTTTTTGGAGCCTCTGAAGTTTGCATAGTTGATATACAGGTAAGTTCAGGTAGATGGCATTTTATACAGACTGGTAGTATTGCTGACTTTGGCCAGTTGTTTCATCGTAGAACAGGTAGAAGAATCATTCTACGGGTTTTTAAAAGGGTTAAACAAGAAGCTCAGGTTTTCTGTGTATAAGTATTGAGGGAAAAGTTTTTATCAATCCAAAAGCTTAGATTAGCCACGTCTCTGAAAGAAGATGGAAAAGTGGTCAAGGATGGGGCACCGAGTCCAGTTGGAGAATTGTCTCCAGTAATAAAAAAATTTGTTTTTATTCCCATTTAACTTAAGAATTTTTGCAGCCATCGTGCCCTGAATAAAGAACAAACTGATTGATACGTATGCTGAAATGTGTACCCCGAAATTATAAAATGTACTAACCGTTTATTGGACATTGGGTCTCTGCCAACTGTCCACTTTTGCAAATATAACCTAGAACTGCAGAGTAGCCTATTGATCTTTTCCTTGACTTGGGCATGTAGGGACTCTCGAATAGGAGGATTACTAAGCATTGTTAAATAATTTGACTCTAAGCTGCTTTGCATGACAGACACCTCACAGTAAATTCCTTAATGAAACAAGTTGTAGCGGTGTACTAATCTTCGGTCTAGTTATTCCAATGAACAAAGTGTCTTGGCTTCTACTTGAGATCTCAAGCAGAGTTTGAAAAAGGTAAGTGCGCAGGAGCAGACGTCATCTTTAAGACACATGTAAATATGCACTATAGTTGTTTGTGCATCCAGTGTCATGGATCACATTTAAACTTTTGAGGAAGTAACTATGACGCTTCCCAAACTTCAATTGAAGGATGCTGAGATTTATTGGTTTAGTTGGCCACTCTGAAGAAAGTCTTGCATTTTTTTGTTGATTCAGGCTATTACATAGAGCACTCTGAGTTATCTAGTTTCGTAAACTGGAATTTATGAACATATCCTTTGGCCACTTTTCTCTTGGGCAATATTTATTAATATTATTGTTTATTAATATATGTGGATATGCTGAAACTATGTCAAAGGGTTTCAGAACTTTATGGCTTGGTTATGTTATGTTTATTTGTAGAGCGTGCAACTCACCTTTAAGGGTATCCAGGCACTGGACAGAAGGGTCTGGGTCAGCCTAGCCAGGGCCTAAAGGAAGAGCCAGGTTTTCAGTTCTTGTAGAAGTCAAGGACTTGGGGGAGGCTCTGATGTGCAAGAGGAGGTCGTTCTAAGCCGTGGAAGCCAGGTACAAGAAAGAGTGCCCGCCGGATCTGGCTCTGCAGATGTGAAGGCATAGCGGAGGTTTCTGGCCGGGTTGTAGAAGTTTATGCGGCTGTTGGAGTAAGAGGGGCCTATATTGAGGGAGGCATTGTACATGTAAGTGTGGAGATTAAAGAGTTTGTGTTTGTGGATGGGGAGCCAGAGGAGGAGCCAGATGTGAGATGATGTGTAAGCAGAGTATGAGTCTTACTGATGCATTTTGGATGACTTGTCGTCTTGTGGTGAGTTGGGTGGTGATTTTGTTGCCATATTTCAGTTTGCTGGTGATAAGAAAGTGATGGTTCTGGTGTTTGGAACATGAGCTGTTGGAAAATGTTTCTAAGGATCTTGAAGGTATGGAAGCAGGAGGCGGCAGCCAAGTTGATTTTGCTGGTTATCGAGAGTCAACTGCCTACCACTATCCCTAGGTTTTTAGCTTGGTTTACCAAGCTCGGTGCTGGACTGAGGTTGATTGGCCACCAGAAAGCGTTCCATAGTGAGGTATTCTTGCTGAAGAGTACAACTTCAGTCTTGTCTGTGTTGAGTTTCGGACAGTTGATTTTCACCCAGCTGGTGACCTTGGACATGCAGGAGGTGAACTTGGTTTGAGCGTTGGTGGTATCTTTGGAGAGGAAAAGGATAAGCTGGGTGTTGTTGGTTGATAGACAATGCTGTTTCATTGTGTCCTGATGATGTTACCAAGCTGTGCCATGTAGGCACTGAACAGCATGGGAATGAGTGAGGAACCTTGGGGGCCTCCGTGGATGAGTTTGGTGGTAGCAGAGGTGTAAGGAGAGAGGCTGACCAACTGGGATAGTCCGATGAAGAAAGAGCAGATCCAGCAGAGAGTGGGTCCTCGAATGCCAGGTTCGTGGAGGCACTGGATGAGAATGAGGTGGGAGATGGTGTTGAATGCAGCCCATAGGTCGAGCAGGGTGAGTGCTGTTTTGTCGTCTCTATCCATGATCAAGCAGATGTCATCTGTGGCAGCAATAAGGGAGATCCCAGTGCTGCGATTGGGTCTAAAGCCAGATTTAGTGGGGTCAAGAAGTTTGTTGTTTTTGGGATGGTCCGCAAGTCATTTATTGATGATTTTCTCCATGATTTTAGCTGGGTAGGGAAGCAGGCAAATTGGTCAGTAGTTGGCCATCGTCATTGGGTTTCTGAGGATTTTTGCAGAAGGGGGAGTATGATTATTTTTTTTTAAGTATAATTTTTATTGGCATTTAAGTTAACAATACATCATGCATTTACAACGAACTATAGCTGATGGTGCTGGTGCACCTAATTTGCACAATATCGTTAATCAATCAACTCTCTCCCCCTCCCGTCCCACCCCCTGCTCAGGTCCCCTAAAGAGTGAGTTTCACATTTCAATACATTATTATGGTGAGAACAGCGGACGTGCTCCCGGCCATCGAGGGCCCCCCGATCCCACCCCAGAGCCACCGGCCTTATGCGTCCTTTTCCAAAACCATACATCAGACTCAACTGGAGCGCATGACCCCACAGCCTATGGAGGTAGTTCATCCGGTGGTGTCAGCAATTCGGTGAGCATCGCTGCCCATGGTCTCATATCCTCCTCTAGCCTCTCGTCCCTTCTTGCTAGTTTCATATGACACCCCTCTGCAGTAATCTATTCCGCCATGTCTTTCAGCCAGTCGTCTATTTTCGGGCTACGAGGCGATAACCACCCCATAACAATTCTGCGTTTAGCCAGTATTAACCCAATGATGAGAAATTTCCTGCTCAACTGTTTTTTCTTACTAAAAGGGAAACGGCCCAAAGGACAACGGGCATTTCCCTGAGGACCTCCCACCCGGTAACCAGGTGGAGCCTATGGACTATAGATCCCTAGAATCCATCTAAATCTAGGCACCTCCAGAGCATGTGCAGGAAATCTGCTCCCTGCTCCCCGCAATTGGATGATTTCTCTGGGTTTATGGCGTGAAGCCGCTTAGGCGACAGATATACCTGATGTATTACATTGTACTGGAGTAGTTCAAATCGGACATTGATGGAGGTGGTCTTGACCCCTTCGTGTATAAGTTCCCAAGTGCGTGCGTCTAGCGGCACCTCCAGTTGGGATTCCTATTTATAGGAGTGCTGCCATAAAAGTATCCTCCCTGAGAGCCCTATAGAGGTGTGAGATCAATCTCTGGCCTCCCGCCATTGACAGTAGTGTCTCCAGTGTAAGAGAGACCGGGGGGCCTCCGGGAATCCAAACCAGATCTCGCGCACCGTTGCTGCTTCTTTAGCATATTGCAGGAACTGTCCAGTTCCTAGTTGAAACGACTCAAAGGCGTCCTTTATAGTTGTGAACTGGTTACTGGGGTAGAGGTCCCGCAGCACCTCACATCCACCCTCCCTCCACCTATGTAGGGACATAGTGTTATCAATAAGTTTGAATGGGTGCAGAGACCAGATATTCATGTCAGGAGCGAATGGCGCTCTCCTTATCACCATTTTAACTGTCCGTTCCCAGGCTCCACACACCATGTGGACTATGTAAGGCAACCACATCGGTGCATTCGATCCCATCATGAGCACCTCCGGGAGTGAGTATTGTCCAGTCAAACCCCCCAGTAGCCTGCGTTCCCAGTTTTCATGGTGATCCAACCAGTGGAGTTCATGTTGGAGTTGCGAGGCCAAGAAATAGTACTCCAAGCATGGAACCTCCAACCCACCTCTCCTCCAGGTACGTCTCAGTGTTACTAAGCTAACCCTCCGTATTCCTGTGTGCCATAGTAGCTCCACTATCAATTTATCTAAGACTGCAAAGACACATCTCGGAATGTTAAATAGGGTCCCCTGGAAAAAATACAAACATCTGGGCAGAATGACCATTTTAGTTAAGGCTATTTTACCCATTAACGATAGCCGCAGTGTATTCCAGAATTTTATACTATGTTTTAAGCCTTCAACGATCCTGTCCAGATTCTCCCTTTCGAAGTCTTGTGCCTCGTGTTTGACGCGGATCCCCAAATAATGGACCATCTTGGTCTCCCACGGGAGATCCATGAGAGGCATATCTGTTGACGATCGCCCCGCCAGGGACCCCAAAGGAAATGGCTTGGATTTTTTACAATTGACTTTTAATCCGGTGTGTCCCCTGAATTCAGTCAAAGATTTTAGCATGATGGGGACAGATTGTCTGGGACTTCTGAGGTATAGTAATGCGTCATCTAAGTAAAGGGAGACCATGTGAGTGGACTCCCCAACCTGTATACCCAATCCACGCAGTGTCATCCTAAGTTAGCAAGCGAGTGGCTCCATAGCTAAAGCAAAAAGTAGTGGCGAGAGGGGGCACCCTTGGCGCGTCCCTCGACACAACTCAAATCTCCTCCATTCGGTAAGGGGGAGTATCATAGTGTGTTTCTAGGCATCCAGAAAGGTGAAAGTGGTGATGGAGTTGTTGAGTATTGGGGTCAGCGTGGAGCAGATGGGGTCCAGAACTCTTGTGAAGATGGCTGGTGCTATTTCTGTTGCTGTGATGGTGTGGTAGCAGGTCATGGCAGGTTCTGGCCTGTTTGTCTCATTGGGTTGGAGAGCTACCATGGTGGATGGGTGTGGCTGGGGCATGAAGTCGTTGTAAATGTTACTCATTTTGTCACTGAAGAAGAGTGAGAGCTGGATGCAGAGGTCCTGGGATGGGGTGACAGTTGTGATGCTGGCAGTAAGTGAGGTCAAATACATTTTTCATGATGGCTAAGATTTACTTGGCATCGTAGAAGCTGTTTTTGATGAGTTTGGTTAGTGCTGATCATCTGGTGGATCTCATTTGCTGATGGTAGTACCAGAGGGCTGATTTGTAAGTGCTTCTGTCAGTTTCATTGTGGCTCTGTCTCCATCTATGCTCAAGTTGCTTGCAGTGCTGCTTTGTGAACTGACAAGCTTCTAGATTGATTTATGTTTTTTTCATTTCTGATTTAAACTGCAAATAGAACTTCTGCCCAGTGACAATTCTTGCTTTGTGTGGATTTAAAAACTTTTTACAAAGAGATCGAGATAATTATCGATCCTGAGATTTATTTACATTAGTTTTTTTTCTTCTTCTCTCTAAAGAAAGTTCTATTTCAACATTCTTATGATTATTAATTATTTCTATAGATTTGAAAATAATCTCTTGAAAAGTCAGAGAGCAGACAGGAAAGGGCCATGCTGAAGTAATAAGGGTTAGTAGGCATACGGATTCCTAAAATTTGTTTTACAAAGAATTTGACAAGAACCAATTAGTATTTGAATATTTTATTATGAAATTCCTATAGGTACAATTGCTGCCAGTTACTACTGATCAGCTGGTTGCTTTGTCTTTCCCCATTTCCCACTTCTCCTGGAGCCTCTGCTTCACTAGGAAGGTACTGGGGGTTGGGTTGTCTGAGAGAGGAGGTGTGAAATCTCAGCTGTAGTCCATGAAAAGGTGTGGCGGAAAAAACAGGTATTATTATCTTGAAGTATAGTGACAGGGATCCCTTGTTGCTGTATCCAGAGTTTAGAGCCAGCATGCTGTCCATTTTCTCCGGGGTAGGACGAACCAGAGAGCATCGATTCCATCACCCAAACCAAGGAGACCAAGAGATCAGCCACAGGACTAAAGAAGACTAACCGCACGATTGAAGGAGCACCATGGATGCCTGCTGCCTTGTCCCAACATCCAGACTTTTGCTTATTGCTGAACCACTGATGTGCACCTGGGTCTGCCCAACCACAGCTCCAAGTGAATATGGGAAAGACTGATTGTGACCCCCCATTGCCAGTTGGAGGTCGCAGTGAAGATAAGGACTGTCACTCTAGTACAGTGGTGAGGCAAAAAGCATGCCACCCATGCAGTGCTATTACCCAAGGGTCTGTCACCTAGAGTGTGCGGTGAGTGGCCCTCATTGCCAGGGGTCTGCGGTGAAGATAACTACTGCTCTGGTACAGCACTGTGACAAAAAAGAGGCTGTCACCCCCAGGCAGTGTTGTGACCCAAAAGCATCATCACCCGGAGTGTGCTATTCATGACCCCCATTGCCAGGAGGGGGCCATGGTGAGGGGGAAGGCCATCGCCCTGAAGCAGCGTACGCTAGAGCAGTGTAGCAAGCTATGACCTGCAGGAGAAGAGCATCGATCCCATCACCCGAACCAAGGAGCGCCTGAGACCGGCTGCAGGACTAAAGAAGACTTACCGCATGATTGAAGGAGCACCAAAGATGTCTACTGCCTCGTCCCAACATCCAGACTGCTGCTCACTGCTGAACCGCTGATGTGCACCTGGGCCTGCCGAACCGCAGCTCCAAGCAAATGTGGGAAAAGCTAATTACCGGGCCATGGAACCTATGGAGAACTTGCTCTGACTAAAAGCGCTATTGTGCTGGAACACTGACTTTTAAGAAACCATTGTGGAACTTTGAAGACTTGTTCTTTCTAGCATGGCTAACCTGAATGATTACATCAGGTGGATGGGGAATAAACACTGTCTTAGATAAGGGAGTGGGACTTAGGGACATTACCAGACAACGCTAGAGTGCCAGCCTCATGAAGACTGTGTGTATTATTTTGTTGTGTGCCATATTGTTCTCTGTGCTTGTATATAAATGCTACTTTTTTTTATAAAAGCAAATATCTGGCTGGAAATTTAATTTATTGGGGTTGATGAGTGTGTTTTGAGTTGTGAGTACAGACTCACAACTTGCATCTACCTTTCCCCCCAAGAATCCTTGGACTGTTCGACCTGCTCTACCACTGAGATTCAATTGCTGAAGGGGTATTACTTGTCCCAGTTACTCAGGACCCATAGTAGGTCAGGCCTCAGGATGTCAAGAGTAAAAGGCCAAAACTCCCATGGTTGAGCCGAGTAGCTCCTACTTGCCTCATGGCTCTCTAAAAGGGGTTCTGACGCATGCTTTTTCTGTCTATGCCCACAGGGTACAGAACAGCATTCCACCAACATCAAAACTGCTGAAGAATTATCCCTTCAAGGAAACTACCTCCCTAGTTAATTGGCACACACCGGCTACCTGCCAGTCTTTTATAACAATTTACCTGTTATGGGACTCGGAGGAGGGCACCTCTTATGGTCAAGAAATATCAGATTATAGAGTAGGAGTTTGGTGTACTGATACAGAGGAGCAGACAAAGACATATATTTAGGAAGAACAGATGCAAACAGGATAAGATACAGAACCACAACAGAGACGGCAAGGCAATGTGTACAAACATGGAAAGGAATCAATAACTGGACACACACACTGAGTTACCACTAGGTTTGTGCACAGATTAGACTTAGAAATACCATAACAATACAAATACTCAATGTTTCTGTGCAGATCCCTCTTACAGATAGTCACTCTGCAAACCCCATAGAGGGGGCAGCAGAAGTGATTATGTATCTGTACCATAGGGCACAAACAATGACTGTACTTATATACGAGAGACAAACCCCTATGAGTCCAGTTGGAAACAAAGTAGAGAGTTTTGCAAAATAGCATTATCACACTGCCCCAATTAATGCACTTAACACTACATGTAACACAGGATGAAGGAAGGGGCAATGAGTGCCTCTTGGAATCCAGAACCCATCTCCTGTGTGAAGGAAATACACTTATACACAGGTGAGGTCAAAATACTACAGTTACCAAACCTCAAGAGCCCAAGAAGAGTACAAGGCGAGCAGCAGAGAGAAAACTGTTCTAAATAAGCAAGCACAGATAAGGCAGAAGAAACTGGAATGCAAACTTTGGCCTAGCAAGACAAAAGAGTACAATTAATGTCAGGTTCTTACCTTGTATGTTTGCGCAGGAGCGACAGGAAGCCACAAAGATAGATCCCCACTTCTTCCTCGAACTAGGAAACCCAACAAGGAGGCCAAAGTTTACCGAGCCCGATGGGGAAGAGGAGATGGGAAGAGATAAAATAATTGTCCCTCGCAGACTGCTTTAGGGTGCGACTGACTACTCAGGCATGTTTAAGGTTCTTCCTATGAAAAGAGGAAAGAGAAAGTGAGAGACAGCTAGAGATGTTGTGGGAATACGTAATTAGAAAAGAAGTCCTACACCTATACTTCATTACCTCCCCTCTCCCTCTTGTTAATAGACTCAGAAAATGAGTTTAACAGTTTTTGCTGGTGTTGGTCTAAAAGACAGAAAACACATATGTATAAGGTGAGGACCACTAATGATCATTAAACTAATTATGGTCTTTGTATACTTCCATCTACCTTAATATATATTGTGTATGAAGAATAATAGGTCCCAAAATCTAACTAACAACGATTGGAGAAAAGACACCCATTCCTCTCAGGACGTCTTTGTGAATCTAATCCTAAGGATAATCAAAAAAGTAAAACAAAAATACTGGACAGTTTTATTAAATAAATAGAAACTGTGTTATTCTTAACACTACCTTATAAGTAGTCCCAACACATAATCTTTCTTTCCTTGTGTTATTTTTATGTCCATAGGTATGACTAAACTAACAAGAAACATTGGAGTCTTTGTATCAACACCATAAACGATATCATCAGATAAGTATCTCTGAAATATACTTTACATATAAACTAGAGTGTATTACCCACAACTGTAGATTTGTTGATTCTTTAAAGTGCTTTTCCTCTTTTGTTTTGCAGGTAGTCTTCAGGATCCAATTTTCCGAACTGCTGTGAGAGCCGCCGGAGCGAGAACAAAAGGAAAGACAGCTGACACCGAAGGAACCACCACAGAGAACACCGAGACAGTGTGGAGAGACCCGGAAGCAGAAGGTGAGTATATCCAACGACAGGAAGCCGCAGGCATGAAGAACTGCTAGAATGCCAAGCAGTTTCCTGCCATCCCAGCACTTCCTTTATGCTTGTTTTCTCTACCCCTGCTGCATCCAACAGCCAGATCACGACAGGCATGACAACTAAAGACCAAATAGAGCAGGAGAAACTTAAAAACAGTGGAAAATACAAGAGCAAGGTTGCCCCATGCATAGTGCCCCCGGTAACAGAGCTATGGAATCATAACAGTGTCCTATCCCTGGCCATTCAACTATTCAACCATGTCCCGTACTGTGTGCCCTTGGGATCCCTGAAGTCGCCATACTTTCACTATATCCCAGTGTGGAGCACAATCTGCAAGAGACTGTTCCCTTGCTTTGCAGGTATACTTGACGGATCACTGACAGAATATCGAGGAGCAAAATATCGACCTGCCAAAATATCGAGGAAAAAATATAGAATGCCAGAATATCGAATTCCTATCTACAAACAGGTAAGTACAAAAATATCGAATCCAAAATATCGTTGTAAATAATATAGGGGCCTATTACGATGGCGGACGGAGACACGACCCCGGTGCCGGCTACACCCATTTACCGCACGCCGCCATCGGTCTACACGCCCGCCATATTAGGATGGCCACACATTGCCCATTTCCCGTCCGCCGCGGTGCGACGCCGACCGCCATCAAAGTGCGCCCGCCACCACGGCGGAGTGAGCCAATCACCACACACTGCCGTGCGGAATGACGTCCCGTACGCCGAAGAGATTACGATACCGGAAACATGGCAGCGCACCGCAACGGAGGAACCGCACAGCGAGAGACGGCGGAGACACCACAGCGGAGACAGAAAAGAGACACCCGGTACACACCGCGATGGATCCTGCCCTACACGCCATCCCGGTGCTGTACATGATACACCACCTGCAAGCCATCGTCCGCCGCGGACGCCTCCGCAGGTACGTACAGACACAACAGTGCAAGTAACACAATACACAGCTCCAGGGTGGAAAAACGTCGCATGGGAACACCACACACCCCTGTGGGGACAGGCACACAGCCATAACTGCACACACACATGTCCCACCTGTGACAAAAAACACCTCACCACATACTGCCCACCCATGTTCCACCAGCATGAATAAAAGTCCTGGTCACGTCACCGCCGCGGTCAGTGTGCAGGAAACCATGCACACAACGCAGAGCCCAGGGCCACCGCCTGCCAAGAGCAGCGTACAAATAGCACAGAGCCACAACTCCACCCACAACACACTAGCTACCTCCCTGAACGGACACAACATGTGCCTCCCAAATGCCACTCCTGCACAACATCCACACAACTAAAGCCACACCATGCCCCACGTCCCAACAACTGCATATACAGCCACAGCAGGACCCTTTGCACAGGAACACATAGCACAAAAGCTCAGGCACCAGCCAACACACACACCACAGCAACATCACACACAAGCCAAGAACACTGAGGCCAGGCACAAAATGTACACACACACAGATGAGGACCAAACACTTCACTGCACACACTACCTGACAAGTCACACACACACACACACCACCCTGACTCACAGCCACATACACACACCACATGCCAGCAGTAATGGAGGACAACATATAGGAAAGCCAAAGTGAGGTGCCCACAAATGGAAGGGCAGTGACACAACCATCAAGCATGTGTGATGCTCATGCAAGACAAGACACATGTGAGAACACAAACAGCCCATCACAGCACACATGGCTGACACAGTCAGTCAACACAAACCACGGTCACCTCAATGCAACAACTCCTGGAGACAGCAAGGACACCCATGTATAGGCAAAGGGATGAAAGGAAGGCCCTGAACTCAAACACTGACCAGCCACACATAGGCATCCAAATACTGGACAAGAGAATGTCTGCTGCACAACACACAGGGCCCAGTGACACACTACATGACAGCCAAGCACAAGTAGGATATGTCACACATACCTCCTCTCACAACAGCACCACACAATACTGCCATGTGCACAAAACACAACCACAGGGCTCAACAAGTACACACACAGGCACACCACTCCAGGGTGACACATGGCAGTAGTTGACAATGCAGGTGCACACATATCCACAGTCACAACAAAGTCACCCCCTTCACACCATACACCTCTCCACCACCCAAGTGCACACATTGGAAGTAAGCCATGGGACCTGGATAACTCAACACCACAAGATGTCCATACACCTACACTGATTGGCACACAGAAAGGAAGCTCACACAGACCCCATGACCCTGGCCTGCCTGCCTGTAAGCCTGTGCCCAAACTCCCACCCTGTGCTGCCATTGCCCACAAACCTGACATGTGTCCACCATAGATAACATGAGCAAAGAAGGATGATGACAACAAGAATTCATTGCCAACCACCTGCACTGCACCCATAAGTATCACAGTCAGGTAGAAATGAAGTGCCTCCCACCCCTGCAAAAAAATGAAATGTGAGACAACCTATTGGCAATGTTGAAGTGGCATACTGAGCATGTGACACAGTAAACCATGCACACACAGAAACAACTTTATTCAGGAAGGACACTGACACAACTCACAGCAGGACCAACTGTGTTTATTCACAATTTGCATAGTGAGACAACAAATTTGGGCAACAGCAAGGCCAGTGGGCATTTCAATATGCACAGTATTTACATCAGAAGCTGCACAGGCAGGGAGCAAACAGCAGTGAGCAATAAGGCCAGTGGCCAGTCCAATGTGCAGGTGAGGCACATGAGAAGCTGCACAGGCAGGGGGCAAATAGCAGTGAACAACAAGGCCAGTGGCCAGTCCAAAGTGCAGGTGGGGTACATGAGAAGCTGCACAGGCAAGGGGCAAACAGCAGTGAACAAAAAGGCCAGTGGCCAGTCCAATGTGCAGATGAAGTCCATGAGAAGCTGCACAGGCAGGGGGAAAATAGCAGTGAACAACAAGGCCAGTGGCCAGTCCAATGTGCAGGTGAGGTACATGAGAAGCTGCACAGGCAGGGGGCAAATAGCAGTGAACAACAAGGCCAGTGGCCAGTACAATGTGCAGAGTGGGGACATCAGAAGCTGCACAGGCAGGGGGCAAACAGCAGTGAACAAAAAGGCCTGTGGCCAGTCCAATGTGCAGATGAAGTCCATGAGAAGCTGCACAGGCAGGGGGCAAATAGTAGTGAACAACAAGGCCAGTGGCCAGTCCAATGTGCAGGTGAGGTACATGAGAAGCTGCACAGGCAGGGGGCAAATAGCAGTGAAGAACAAGGCCAGTGGCCAGTACAATGTGCAGGTGAGGCACATGAGAAGCTGCACAGGCAAGGGGCAAACAGCAGTGAACAACAGGGCCAGTGGCCAGTACAATGTGCAGATGATGTCCATGAGAAGCTGCACAGGCAGGGAGCAAATAGCAGTGAACAACAAGGCCAGTGGCCAGTACAATGTGCAGATGAAGTCCATGAGAAGCTGCACAGGCAGGGAGCAAATAGTAGTGAACAACAAGGCCAGTGGCCAGTACAATGTGCAGATGAAGTCCATGAGAAGCTGCACAGCCAGGGAGCAAATAGCAGTGAACAGCAAGGCCAGTGGCCAGGACACAGTGCAGGTGAGGTACATGAGAAGCTGCACAGGCAAGGGGCAAACAGCAGTGAACAGCAAGGCCAGTGGCCAGGACACAGTGCAGGTGAGGTACATCAGAAGCTGCACAGGCAAGGGGCAAACAGCAGTGAACAGCAAGGCCAGTGGCCAGGACACAGTGCAGGTGAGGTACATGAGAAGCTGCACAGGCAAGGGGCAAACAGCAGTGAACAGCAAGGCCAGTGGCCAGGACACAGTGCAGGTGAGGTACATGAGAAGCTGCACAGGCAAGGGGCAAACAGCAGTGAACAGCAAGGCCAGTGGCCAGGACACAGTGCAGGTGAGGTACATGAGAAGCTGCACAGGCAAGGGGCAAACAGCAGTGAACAACAGGGCCAGTGGCCAGTACAATGTGCAGATGAAGTCCATGAGAAGCTGCACAGGCAGGGAGCAAATAGCAGTGAACAACAAGGCCAGTGGCCAGTACAATGTGCAGAGTGGGGACATCAGAAGCTGCACAGGCAGGGGGCAAACAGCAGTGAACAGCAAGGCCAGTGGCCAGGACACAGTGCAGGTGCGGTACATGAGAAGCTGCACAGGCAAGGGGCAAACAGCAGTGAACAGCAAGGCCAGTGGCCAGGACACAGTGCAGGTGAGGTACATCAGAAGCTGCACAGGCAAGGGGCAAACAGCAGTGAACAGCAAGACCTGTGGCCAGGACACAGTGCAGGTGAGGTACATGAGAAGCTGCACAGGCAAGGGGCAAACAGCAGTGAACAGCAAGACCAGTGGCCAGGACACAGTGCAGGTGAGGTACATGAGAAGCTGCACAGGCAAGGGGCAAACAGCAGTGAACAGCAAGACCAGTGGCCAGGACACAGTGCAGGTGAGGTACATGAGAAGCTGCACAGGCAAGGGGCAAACAGCAGTGAACAAAAAGGCCAGTGGCCCGTCCAGTGTGCAGATGAAGTCCATGAGAAGCTGCACAGCCAGGGAGCAAATAGCAGTGAACAACAAGGCCAGTGGCCAGTACAATGTGCAGAGTGGGGACATCAGAAGCTGCACAGGCAGGGGGCAAACAGCAGTGAACAAAAAGGCCAGTGGCCAGTCCAATGTGCAGATGAAGTCCATGAGAAGCTGCACAGGCAGGGTGCAAATAGCAGTGAACAGCAAGACCAGTGGCCAGGACACAGTGCAGGTGAGGTACACGAGAAGCTGCACAGCCAGGGAGCAAATAGCAGTGAACAACAAGGCCAGTTGCCAGTACAATGTGCAGAGTGGGGACATCAGAAGCTGCACAGGCAGGGGGCAAACAGCAGTGAACAATAAGGCCAGTACATTGTGCAGAGTAGTGACATCAGAAGCTACACAGGGAATGTATGCAACTCTACCATGCCATGCCCAGCCACAGAGTAATGGGGCTGACAATGGGCATCACACGCACCGCTGTGGACAGACAGGTGTGTGAGGGTGACCACCACTCAGATGGGGCTGTCTGTTGGACTTGGAGCTGACTGTGTGTTGGGGTCAGTTGGAGGGCTGCCCTGGGCAGTGGGAGGAACAACTGTGGAAGAGCCATCTCTGCTTGTGGGAGCTGGGGGCTGCTTGGACCAGGTGGGGTGGTGGCACGGGGAGGTGGACTCATGCCCTGGTGAGACACAGTGTGTGCTGGAGATTGTGGAGGGGTGCCTCTCTACTTCTTGGGGATCCTGAAAGGCTTCCCTGCCTGGGGATTGAGGTGAACTGGGGCGGACACAACAGGTGACCCCACTACCAAAGCTGATTCTGGTGTGGATGGTGACCCTCCCTCTGGGGACATGCTGGATCCCGCTGTGCGCTTGCCTGGGGTTTGCCGCCGCCCTGCCTCCCTCTGTCCACCAGGTATGCCCCCTACAGCATCCTCCCGTGCTGGCTTCACAGGGCTTGGGATGGGAGTGGAGGTCAAGGATGGATTATCCATGGGGCCCTCATCCTGTGTAATGTTTGCAGGCAACACCTTCTCAGTGGGTGTGGAAACTGTCATTTTGCCTCGGCGAGACGTCTTTGGGACAGGGGAGTCTTTGGCGGGGGAGGAAGGTGAGGCCTGTGACCCTGACGCTTGTTTCTTTGCTTTGTGGCCCTTGCTGTCGCCTGATGGGCTTTTCTCTCTGCGCTCTGGGGTGGCCTTACTTTTATGTGGGGATGGTGTCTGCGCTCTAGTACGCTTGGGCTGCTGCTGCTCCTGTGTGCTGCGGGTTCTGTATCGGGACTTTGGGGTCCGCTGAGCATTGTCACTGTCATCAGAGGTGCACACTGACACGGGGCCGGACAAAGTGATGGGAGCCGCTCCCTGACTATGTGCCTGTTGCAGGGCTGCTGTCACAGTTGATGACAAGGACTGCACAGTCCGGTGTAGCCCACCTACGTCGGAATGTATGCCCTCCATGAAAGCTATAACCTGCCCCAACTTTTTGTCGTGCTCTTGGAAGGCATTGAGAAGTACTGTCTGCCCCACACACAGCTGGCGCAATAGCTCGACTGCTTCAGCACTGAGGGCAGCAGGGCTGACATATGCTGGGGCAGCAGTGCCTGGGGTGAAGGTGACTCTTCCCTTCCTACTCGTGCGGACACGGGCAGCACCAGTGGAGGTTGAAGGGAGGCTGGGCACTGGACGCTGTGTGGAGGAAGATGAGGCAGAGTCCCCGTTCCCTGTACCCCCCAACATGGATGCGTCACCGCTGGCGTCAGATGACGTAGAGCTTTGTGTCTCCAGCTGTGAATCCTCTAGCAGACTCCTGTCCCCCTCCTCGGCGCTGGTCACATCTGTGTCAGTCTGCTCCGGTGCGGCTGTTGCACTGGATGCCTCACCACTGGTGTCCGTCCCCTGTCCCTCTGCACATACGGGAGATGCTGCATAGGAGAGAGAAGTACTGTGAGATGAGTGGCATCAACAGAACTAACACGTGCGAATACATCTGCATCCTAGAAGAGGTGTGCAGCACATCGCATGCCACCCTGTGCACACATATATCTTGCCACCCAAAATATCAAGCCAACGGTGCATGTCCAACACACATCCTGCCATAAGTGCCCCAGGTGACTCACACAGCACACCATCCTGCTGTTGGCTCACATCAGACACAGCCAAAAGATGGCCTGTGCACACACACTGTCCCGATGGTGGCAAGGATGAACACCACAACATGGTGCTCATCACCCACATGGATGGAGCAGTAGGGGACCACACAGACCACAACATACCAGCCCACAATGACCCTGCACACATGCCATCCACCATATCGAGTTCATGGGCACATCTACAGTTGCACATTGGCCTCAGATGTCTGACTGGCAGACATCTGAGGTCTGTAATTGCACGCATTCATTGAAACGCACTCACAGTTTGCACACTGGCATTCCCATCCATCTGAATTCACACACTAACCCACAGCAGAAGGTACCTGAAGGCCACAACTCCAAATGTAAGAGAGATGCACAGTTTTTAAACTGACTTCATGAAGCACAGGTTGGGCAAATGCATGGCACATACACCCAGCACAGAGGTCACTCACAAAACATTGCACCACACAACCAACGTCACACAGCTGACAATTTGCACACTCTGTAGACACATGCACCCACTCCCAGCCAAAGGCAACCTGCAACACATACTCACCCCTAGCTTGCTGCTGATGCTCCTTCAGTTGTCTGTCCAGCTCAGGTTGTGTGACAGCCAGGATGCCAGTTCGAGGGAGCAGCCCCAGCGTCATCTCGGCCACGTTCTTGCTCAGCCGGCAGATGTCGTCCCACCTTTTATGACAGTGGGTGCGTCTTCGGTTTGACACACCCAGATCTCGCACTCTGGAGGCAACGGCCCTCCACACAGCCTTACGCTGGTGGACCTTCAGCTGCAGGCATGGGAGACAAGAAGGGTGAGGTTCCAGTGACACAGTGTACAATGACAACACAAAGAAAATGCAGTAGCACGACAGTGACTCATCCAATACTCCAGCCACAACTGTAACAGAGCCAACAATTGCTGTGAACATGGTACAATGTCATTGGTCAATCAGACGTACATGCATGCATGTTCAATGGTGGACACAGTACCTCCACATCCCATTCACATGCAGGATACCAACACAGCAAGCGACGTGTAGTCTGCCCGCATCTACTGTCTGCAGTTACCTACAACTACACATAGAGAAGATAGCAAAACAAGTGTATTGTTGTTGGACTCACTGTGTCCAACACTGCACAGACCTAAGTGTCCTAGCCCTGTGAAAGCCTCACTGTGTCCTGGAACTCACATAGAGTGATAACAACTGTCATACACACACCCTTCTCACACGGCTGCTCCTGTGCAATCTACAGGGCAGAGATGGTACTTAGATGAAGAGGCGTGAACCAAACACACATGGAATACACTGTACATGCAGTGATGTGGACATGTGGCATTCTGCGGGGACTGTGCAGGGCAGGTGGACTGACACTGAGTGGGTAAATTGGGAGCAACACAGCCATTTACACAAACGATAACTGGCCTGACTCCTGCATCACCAAAATGCAGCTGCACTGTATGGCTGACACTACAAAACATGTCCCTCTACTCAGGATGGGCATGCAGGGTAACGTGTGAAAGAGCCCACCAAGCCCTTCCCGCTGTAGTAAGCATGCTAGGCAGTGCATGTCAGAGCCCCACAACCACTGACACATACAGAGGCACCTCCACCTCACGTGTGCCCACCCTGCACTCTCACTCACAGTATTGGAGACTTACCACAACATTAGGGCCACCATAAAGCCTTGGGTACTGTGCAAGCACCCCGTCTACCAGGACCTCAAGCTCCTCGCTGGTGAAGGGACTGGCGCGGATCTTCTGAGTCCTCGACATCACAATGGACATGTGGCAGCAGCAGCACGTTGAGGGTGGCAGCCAGCAGTCCCTGGAGGCAGCAGCAGCAGGTGGAGGGTGGCAGCCAGCAGTCCCTGGAGGCAGCAGCAGCAGCAGCAGCAGGTGGAGGGTGGCAGCCAGCAGTCCCTGGAGGCAGCAGCAGCAGGTGGAGGGTGGCAGCCAGCAGTCCCTGGAGGCAGCAGCAGCAGGTGGAGGGTGGCAGACAGCAGTCCCTGGCGGCAGCAGCAGCAGGTGGAGGGTGGCAGCCAGCAGTCCCTGGAGGCAGCAGCAGCAGGTGGAGGGTGGCAGCCAGCAGTCCCTGGAGGCAGCAGCAGCCGGTGGAGGGTGGCAGCCAGCAGTCCCTGGAGGCAGCAGCAGGTGGAGGGTGGCAGACAGCAGTCCCTGGAGGCAGCAGCAGCAGGTGGAGGGTGGCAGCCAGCAGTCCCTGGAGGCAGCAGCAGCAGGTGGAGGGTGGCAGCCAGCAGTCCAAGGAGGCAGCAGCAGCAGGTGGAGGGTGGCAGCCAGCAGTCCCTGGAGGCAGCAGCAGCAGGTGAGGGTTGTCAGTCAGCAGTCCCTGGTAGCTGTGGGAATGTGGGGCACCCTCCCACACATATATAGCCCCTGGGGCTGTATCAGTGGTCCCAGGTTGCTGCAATTGGTGTACCAGGTCTGCCTCATTCAAAAACATCCAATGTCCGCCTCCGCGTTGGCGGTGCACGCCTACCGCGATTTTCAAATTCGTATCAGGCTACCGTGAGGGTGCTTCCCATTGGCTGCAAGGGCATGGTCCATGGCGGTGACACACCGTAGGGGCCAGTCGCGCGCTACCGCGCTGGTGCATCTTTTGAATGCTTCCAGTGACCGGCTCCGCGGTGGCGGTGCACGCCTACAGCGATTTTCAAATCCGCATCAGGCTCACGCGAGGGTGCTTCCCATTGGCAGCAAGGGCATGGTCCATGGAGGTGACACACCGCAGGGGCCAGGCGGTAGGCACCGCCAAATGTGTGCCATACAGTGCCTGGAGTGACCGTGATGTAGGTAGCGGTGCATAGTGTCCGCCATTGTCACATACATATCTGGCTGTGTCTACCGCGATCGTGCCTGGGGTATGGGCGGTGCCAGTCCGCAGGGGCCAGGCGGTAGGCACCGCCAAATGTGTGCCATACAGTGCCTGGAGTGACCGTGATTTGGGTAGCGGTGCATAGTGTCCGCCATCGTCACATACATATCTGGCTGTGTCTATCGCGATCGTGCCTGGGGTATGGGCGGTGCCAGTCCGCAGGGGCCAGGCGGTAGGCACGC
This sequence comes from Calotriton arnoldi, assembly GCA_963921515.1. Taxonomy (NCBI): domain Eukaryota; kingdom Metazoa; phylum Chordata; class Amphibia; order Caudata; family Salamandridae; genus Calotriton; species Calotriton arnoldi. The sequence goes on from CAWUFW010000458.1 coordinate 1,647,981, forward strand.
CAAATGTGTGCCATACAGTGACTGGAGTGACCGTGATTTGGGTAGCGGTGCATAGTGACCACCATTGTCACATACATATCTGGCTGTGTCTACCGCGATCGTGCCTGGGGTATGGGCGGTGCCAGTCCGCAGGGGCCAGGCGGTAGGCACCACCAAATGTGTGCCATACAGTGCCTGGAGTGACCGTGATGTGGGTAGCGGTGCATAGTGTCCGCCATCGTCACATACATATCTGGCTGTGTCTACCGCGATCGTGCCTGGGGTATGGGCGGTGCCAGTCTGCAGGGGCCAGGCGGTAGGCACCGCCAAATGTGTACCATACAGTGCCTGGAGTGACCGTGATTTGGGTAGCGGTGCATAGTGACCGCCATTGTCACATACATATCTGGCTGTGTCTACCGCGATCGTGCCTGGGGTATGGGCAGTGCCAGTCCGCAGGGGCCAGGCGGTAGGCACCACCAAATGTGTGCCATACAGTGCCTGGAGTGACCGTGATGTGGGTAGCGGTGCATTGTGTCCCCCGTCGTCACATACATATCTGGCTGTGTCTACTGCGATCGTGCCTGGGGTATGGGCGGTGCCAGTCCACAGGGGCCAGGCGGTAGGCACCGCCAAATGTGTGCCAGACAGTGCCTGGAGTGACCGTGATGTGGGTAGCAGTGCATAGTGTCCGCCGTCGTCACATACATATCTGGCTGTGTCTACCGCGATCGTGCCTGGGGTATGGGCGGTGCCACTCCGCAGGGGCCAGGCGGTAGGCACCACCAAATGTGTGCCATACAGTGCCTGGAGGGACCGTGATGTGGGTAGCGGTGCATAGTGTCCGCCATCGTCACATACATATCTGGCTGTGTCTACCGCGATCGTGCCTGGGGTATGGGCGGTGCCAGTCCGCAGGGGCCAGGCGGTAGGTACCGCCAAATGTGTGCCAGACAGTGCCTGGAGTGAGCGTTAATGGAGTCGTGGAGTAGCTTTGCTGCACCTAACGTGTCCTCCAGCTCTATGCATAGGCCAACATGTACAGTGCCCAGTGTCTCAAAAATTGAAGGGTCCTCATGAGGGCAAATGCACAATAGGAACATGTCACTCCACGTCACCAACACATACCATAGATGGGTCGCCAATACATTGCATGGGCACATACACTTGCACATGTCACATGTGCTGTGTAATGAAATGTAGACTGTCCAGTTAATGTGTTGCATAGCATATGTTGATAATGGTCAATGTCTGTGTGTGCAATGTAACGCACAATGTTGTCTGATTTACTGAACTAGGGGCATCAGCAACTGTCACATTGTGTAATGCACATGCACACACGTGTCCCACACGCTCAGCCAGTGGTCATTGTGTAGTTGATGTGTGCCATGTGCAACCTGTGTTGGGAGGTGTATCAGGGACAGCAACATGGTGTGTCAGGGTAGTATTGCAATTAGTAACATATGCTGGGGGTCATACTCACAGGTGTGCACACATATCTGTTAGTATATCCCACTGTGCATGCGAATGAGCCGGAGCGGTGCACAGATAATTGCTGCTGGTAAGGGGACAGGTGTACGAGTAGTGTGCCTGATGTGTACCTACTTGTGAAGTGCTCTGTCGGTTAATGGTGCAATGTGTAAAACTTGCCAATGTGTTTGTTGAAAACACTGATGTAATGCACATTTCATGGTCTTTTGCATTGACATCTGTGCACTTTGATCTGTCCTAGGAGGAGGAGGCCCAATATCCATCGTCCGTTCACAGTCCTGGCAGACATGGAGAATGAGGATATAATCCGCAAATTCAGGCTGGACCGACAAACCCTGCAGAACCTATGTGCCATGTTGGAGCCCCACCTGCAGCCACGTCGGACATATCCGACAGCTTTCACCGCAACATCTAAGGTGATGGCATGCCTGCATTTCTTTGCAACAGGCTCATTCCAGCTCACAGTCGCAAGTGCAGGCGGGATGTCACAGCCGATGTTCTGCATGGTGCTGAGGGATGTACTGTCGGCCATGATGCACTACAAAGACAGATATATCCATTTCCCCAGGGGGCCTGAGTTGGTGGCTGTGAAGGGCGATTTCTATGCCCTTGGACATATCCCCCATGTCATTGGTGCAATTGATTGCACACATGTTGGGCTTGTGCCACCACAGGCACGTGAACAGGTTTACTGCAATAGGAAGCATTCACACTCGGTAAATGTTCAAGTGGTGTGCCTGGCGGACATGATCATCTCACGCTCAGCTCATGATGCCCACATCTTGCGCAGCAGCATCGTTCCTCAGCTGATGGCCAATCTGCTTCCGGAGCGTGCATGGCTTGTGGGTGAGTATGCATAGTGGATTAGAGTGGGGTGTGTGTGACATGCTGTCGTGTGTCATTGTGGGACTGCAAGGTTAACCTGTGTTTCTCACACCCAGGTGACTCGGCATATCCGAACCGCCTGTGGTTGCTGAGCCCATTGCGGAATCCCGTCACGCCAGCTGATGTGCGATACAATGATGCCCATGGGAGGACACGGCGTGTGATAGAACGGACATTTGGTCTCCTAAAATCAAGATTTCGGTGCCTGGACCGTACTGGAGGTGCCCTTATGTACTCGCCAGGGAAGGTGTGTCAGATAGTGGTGGCATGCTGCATGCTCCACAACCTGGCCATTCGCAAGGCAATACCCCTGATCCTGGATGACGATGATGAGCAGCCAAGGCCCCCGCCTGCAAATCAACCCGGATCCAGTGACGAGGGCAGTGGAGAGGAGGAAGGTGTCGACATGCGTCGACAGCTCATCACCCGCTACTTCACTTGAAGGTGAGTGACGATGTAGAAGGGACAAAATGGTCTGATGGTGTTGCAGTTGCTGTGTGGGTGTATGTGAGCTTGCTGACTGCAGCTTTGTGTTGACTCATTGCTGCCTGCCAATGTATGTGTGATTGGTTAGTGTGATACAGAATGTCTCTATGGTGACTGTTGCTTAGTGTAAAGTTTGTAGATCTGAGTACCTTGTTGACAAGTGTTGTGTGATGTGTGCGATGCCACACCCATACAAGTGACTCTTGTTCTGGCGGTTTTCCCTAGGTCCCTTCAGCATCTCACTGCCTACCTACATTCCATTCCCCTGGACCATGTCCTACAAGGTGAAGGTTGCACATCCTGTATTAAAGACGGAGCAGACACAACAACATGTGTGTAAGGTGTATTTATTTACAATTGTGACATGCGAGGGTGGAGAAAATGTGAAGGGGGAATTGAAGAAGTGAGTTGACAGTCATGGTAGATGAGATACTTGAGTAGTCCCCACAATGATGTGGAGACCCAGTCCAACAGATAGATGCCATTCACATGGCGAGGTGGTGAAGGATAGTCCAAAAGGTCAATGCAGTGGTGCAGTGGTCTGCCATCATAGCTGTCTCGGGGACTAGCGTTTGGCAGGTGCTTTGGCACGTGAGGCCCCCTGGCCTTTCCTTGGACGGCCCCTTTTGCGCTTGACTGGAGGGGCCACTGCTGCAGGGACAGTGGTGTCTGAGGACTCACCCCCCTCTGTGGACGCAGGGGAGGATGATGAAGTGTCATCCTGCTGCCCATCAGGGGGAGGCGGAGGGGTAGAATGTTGCGCTGGCCTGTCCCTCAGAACCGCCACTAGCTGCCCCAAGAGGTCCACAATCTGTCCCATGCGTGTGTCCATGGACCTCCGCAGCAGGAGGTGCTCCCGAGATTCTTCCTCTAACCGGCCCATTCGTCCCTGGGCCTGTTGGTAGGCCCCAAGGACTCTGTCGATGTGGGCCAGGGCTTCCGTCCCAGGATCAGTTCCCCTCTGCATGACCCTGTCCCTCCCACCTGCACTGCTGCCACGGTCCTGTCCGGTCCTCACATTGGCCCGCTGCATCCTCTCCCTGGCCTCCGCAGTCGATGTAGTGGGCTGCTCAACCCCTGGGGCAGGGAGGGTGTTGCGGCCAGCTGGTGGTGGTGGTGGTGGTGGTGGTAGTGGTTGACACACAGGCCGTGACAGCAGCTGTCTGAGGATGGTCATGGGCTGCAGCTGATGTGGTTGTGGGGACAATGGGTGCCTGGGACTGGTTGCGGGCTGCCACACCAGATGGGCCAGCTTGGAGCTCCTCATCCAAGGAATCCAGGGAGTCTTCATCCAGTTGTCTCTGTTCCGGGGGGGACTGGCTCTGCAGGTTGGTGTCATCCTCTGCAGTGAGTTCTTGGTCACCTGTGGGTCAGATGAGAAATGGTCATTGTGTTGCACCCAGCAAAGTTTGTGTTAGCAGTGTTACATCAACTGTTTGTACATCCAGCAGTTGTTCACTGTACAAATTTGCAGTGACCGACATCCAGTGATGCATTACAAGCTGTTGTGGTACATGCATTACTTGTCCATATTGGGAGTTGTCAAGACATGACATGCACAATTTAAATTTTTACATTGACAGGCTCATGTTGGCATCCAGTTATTGATCAATCATATGTCATCCATTTACGCGTATGTGTCACTTGTTGAGCCCTTGCAGCGGTTTACTCTGCACATTGAGTGAACATTGTAGTTTCATGCATACCTTTTCAATGTGGTGTACATATCTGTATTTGCAATTCCAGCCATGCTTAAGTTTGCTTTAATTAGATCCTAGGTGGTCTGGACCACTGCTACTGTCAGATGGCATGTAGTGGTGTGCATGGTTGTGCTCTGAGTTCCATCTACATGTGTTTCAGACTTTCACACTTTGGTTGCTGTCACAGTTTCATTTTCTTAGGTGTGTGCACACTATAGTTGCCAATGCTATCTGGGTGTGCAGTTGTGCATTGAGAGGCCTGGTGTCCTATGCCACCATGTTTTTTGAAATGCATATCTGGCTGCATGTTGTGGCTGTTGATATGTTGTGTTTGCTGTTTTTTGTTTGTATTTGTGAGACCTCTCTGTGTGTGTATGATGATGGCTTCCATCTTGGTCCAGTGTGGGACAAGTCAGCATGATATGTCTACATACCAGTTCTTTTGAAGTGGACATTGCAATAACTGACACATGCATGTTGGTGCCAGGAAGTAATGGGTCTTGTGTGCTGGCGGTCAGGTGGGCCCGTGTGAGTTGTTGTGCAAGCTCCCCCCACACACCCCGACCTGTGAGATGCGGTTACCTACCTGTGAGTTGAGTGGGTAGCATACATTGCCTGCCACATGATTCTTATTCGGGGTGTAGTGTCCCATACTCCATAGGGGTGGAACAGCATGCATGTTGCGTTTTGTGGGACGAATAGGCAAACACAGTACACCGTCTCACTGTGAAGATGGCTACCTACCGTTTGAGGTGAAGGTGAGCAATGACATGGCTATGTGACTTGTTAGTAATTTTTGGATGGAATGTGCGTGTGGTGAGCAGAAGGTGTGTGTGGCTTTTTGTACCCATTGATTTCAGATTACATTTGGGCATGGGGTATAGCCCCCATCACTGTTGTCCCACCGTTCTGGGTGTGGGGTTCACTCCCCAACATTTGAAGGCACAATAGGGCATGGGGTATAGCCCCCATCACTGTTGTCCCACCGATCTGGGTGTGGGTTCACTCCCCCAACATTTGAAGGCACAATAGGGCATGGGGTATAGCCCCCCATCACTGTTGTCCCACCTATCTGGCTGTGGGGTTCACTCCCCCAACATTTGAAGGCACAATAGGGCAAGGGGTATAGGCTCCTAGCACAGTGGTGACATACAGCAGGGTGAACATCTCACCCAGCATACATTTCCACACTGTCATGGTTTCATGGTATTTGTGGACCTGAGAACATGAGCACAGTACTGGTGAAGCAGTTGTTCCAGGGCATCCATACACTGACATGTTGTGGTCAACAGTGGTGTGTGTGTGAGATGTACTCAGCCATGTGCAGACAATGTGTGCTTTTGGGGCCAGACTATACCAGCACTGTTCAGACAGACAGTGTGAGATGTGAACATTGTCAATGCATACACACATTGGTGGTCCGAACAAGACACCTTTGACAATTTTAGTCAGACAAGGTGCTGTTCTGCAATTCAGTGCAGCACTGTGGTAGCTGGGTGTGTTGCAGGACATTTTGGATGTGCTTAGTTTAGCATTGTGAGTCCCAGCTGCAGTGTAGTTTTTGGGTACACTGCACTTCCACTGTTTACATTGCAACACTGTGGTATGACATGGGTGATTTGCACTTTGCCAACCAACCTGCCAGACACTGCTGCAGGGCAGCATGATCGTTGTTAGTGTTGCAGTGTGTGATGCCTGGCACAGTGGACACAATGTGGGTAATTTTTGAACAGAGACTTGTGCATGGTGACTACAACACAACTGTTTTGCATGATTTGTGTAGGTGACTGTGGACTAAGTGGCATGGTGTCATGTGCGGCTGCACAGACGTCACATGCCTATGAGTGGGACAAGTGCTCCATCATGCTGAGCTGTGGGAGTAGGGGGCCTGTTGTGAGTTGTGCTGCTGTGTCACCAATTAAAAACAACACTCCCGGTTGAAATGGTTACCTACCCGTAAGTTTGATGAGTGACATTCAATATCTGCCACATGCTTGTGGCTGTGGGGAGTGCTCCATCTTGCGCAGCTGTAGGACAAGGGGGCCTGGTGGGAGTTGTAGTGCAGGCTTCCCAACCACCCACCCACCTCCCTGTAAGGGTGGCTACCTACCTGTTAGGTTAAGGTGAGCAATGCTATGGGTGGCACATGGGTTGGGGTGGTGGGCTCCATCTTGCGCAGCTGTAGGACAAGGGGGCCTGGTGGGAGTTGTAGTGCAGGCTTCCCAACCACCCACCCACCTCCCTGTAAGGGTGGCTACCTACCTGTTAGGTTAAGGTGAGCAATGCTATGGGTGGCACATGGATTGGGGTGGTGGGCTCCATCTTGCGCAGCTGTGGGACAAGGGGACCTGGTGGGAGTTGTAGTGCAGGTTTCCCAACCACCCACCCACCTCCCTGTAAGGGTGGCTACCTACCTGTTAGGTTGAGGTGAGCAATGCTATGGGTGGCACATGGGTTGGGGTGGAGGGCTCCATCTTGCGCAGCTGTAGGACAAGGGGGCCTGGTGGGAGTTGTAGTGCAGGCTTCCAAACCACCCACCCACCTCCCTGTAAGGGTGGCTACCTACCTGTTAGGTTAAGGTGAGCAATGCTATGGGTGGCACATGGGTTGGGGTGGTGGGCTCCATCTTGCGCAGCTGTGGGACAAGGGGGCCTGGTGGGGGTTGTAGTGCAGGCTTCCCAACCACCCACCCACCTCCCTGTAAGGGTGGCTACCTACCTGTTAGGTTAAGGTGAGCAATGCTTTGGGTGGCACATGGGTTGGGGTGGTGGGCTCCATCTTGCGCATCTGTAGGACAAGGGGGCCTGGTGGGAGTTGTAGTGCAGGCTTCCCAACCACCCACCCACCTCCCTGTAAGGGTGGCTACCTACCTGTTAGGTTAAGGTGAGCAATGCTATGGGTGGCACATGGGTTGGGGTGGAGGGCTCCATCTTGCGCAGCTGTGGGACAGGGGGCCTGCTGGGAGTTGTAGTGCTGGCAGCATGTACACATGTACCCATGGTGATGTTGCTAGCTACCTTTGGGGGCTTCAGGGGGAGTGTCTGTTGAATCTGTGAGAGATGTGTTGGGGGAGTGTTGTGCACATGAATAAATTTGAACCTAGGAGGTATTACTTTGTAGTAGTGCAAGACAGTACATTTGTGTGATGTTAGGCATTTGTTTGTACTTACCAGCCTCCACTCCCCGGGTATTCCTGAGAGACTCTCTGGATGTAGAATGCCAAGCACCTTCTCCTCCCATTCAGTGAATGTTTTGAGTGGAACGGGAGGGCCACTGCCTGTCCTGTGAGCCAGCTCATGGTTCTTGGCTCTCTTCTTCTTGACCACTGCCTTCAGATCGTGCCACCTCTTCACAATTTCATCTCTATTGCGTGGCACAGTCCCTACTGCATTTACCTTGTCTACTATCCTTCTCCACATTTGCGTTCTTGTGGCTAGTGGTGTCTGTTGGACCTGGTTGCCAAACAATTGTGGTTCTACCCTGATTATCTCATCAACCATGACCCTCAACTCACTCTCAGTGAATTTGGGCATTCTCTGTGGTGACATGGTGTGTGATGTGCAAAGGTGTTAGAGGTGCAGGTGTGGAAGTGGTGGTGGTGGTGGTGGTGGTGATGTGTGTGTGTTGTGCAGATTTGCCTCTCCTGTCAGCTGTGGTGAATGTCCCTTCAGTTGTGGAGTTTTGCAAAGGATTGTGGTCTGTTAGGGGGCTGGATTTATACTGGTCTCTGTGGGTGTGTCAGGATGGGGTATTGGTAGCAGGTGTGGTGTGTGTGTGGTCCTGGGATTTGTAGTTTTGGAGTTTCCCATGGGGGTGTGTCTTTGGGCTGTGTTAGGTATTTTTGGGTGCATGCCTTGTTTGGTTGGTGCACTTTGTGGCCATGTTGTGTGTTTTTCTCGCGACCGCCATTTTTTTCACGGAGCGTCCGCAGCGGTGGCTCGGCTACGGCGCTTCCGCCGTCTCACTCATTCATCACTGTTGTCTACCGCGGCGGTCGGAAACAGCGCACTGCACCGCGGCGATGTCGGGAATATCATAATTTCAATGGCGGTGTCTCCGCTGTGGTTGCGGTCGTTTGGGCTGTTTCCGCTGCGAAACCGACCGCCGAGGACGGGTTTGGGCCTTCTCCGCAGGCGAACTTGCAGTTTCTTTGGGAACCTTTCCGCCGCGGTAGGATTTCTACTGCCGTGGATCCTAATCTGGCCGTCGGTTTTCCCGCGGTTGAGGTGGGCGGTGATTTCCCGCTACCATGGCGGTCGGCTTGCTTTTCCGACCGCCATCGTAATGACCCCCATAGTTTGTTAAAATATCAGAATTTTTAAAATGTCTTAAAAGTAATGTAAAATTAATGAAATAATAAATATAATTAACTAAAACATACTTAAAAATACTTAAATAACCTTAAAATTAATAAATAATTAATGTAAGTTAAAAAAAAAATAAACATGCATTTTTATTTTTTAATACATATATATTAACTTAATATTAATAAAAAATATTCAATATCTTTAGCGTAGGATAGCGAGACGGTAAAATTTACTATTCCCACTCCAGTGAGTGCAACAGTAGGGAAAGCGTTGGATAGCGGGAGGGTAAAAATTACTATTCCCACTCCAGTGAGTGCAACAGTAGGGAAAGCATTGGATAGCAGAAGAGTAAAAATTACTATTCCTACTCCAGTGAGTGCAACAGTAGGGAAAGCGTTGGATAGTGGGACGGTAAAAATTACTATGCCCACTCCAGTGAGTGCAACAGTAGGGAAAGCGTTGGATAGCGGAAGGGTAAAAATTACTATTCCCACTCCAGTGAGTGCAACAGTAGGGAAAGCGTTGGATAGCGGGAGGGTAAAAAGTACTATTCCCACTCCAGTGAGTGCAACAGTAGGGAAAGCGTTGGATAGCGGGAGGGTAAAAATTACTATTCCCACTCCAGTGAGTGCAACAGTAGGGAAAGCGTTGGATAGCGGGAAGGTAAAAATTACTATTCCCACTCCAGTGAGTGCAACAGTAAGGAAAGCGTTGGATAGCGGGAGGGTAAAAATTACTATTCCCACTCCAGTGAGTGCAACAGTAGGGAAAGTGTTGGATAGCGTAGGGGTAAAAATTACTATTCCCACTCCAGTGAGTGCAACAGTAGGGAAAGCGTTGGATAGCGGGAGGGTAAAAATTACTATTTCCACTCCAGTGAGTGCAACAGTAGGGAAATCGTTGGATAGCGTAGGGGTAAAAATTACTATTCCCACTCCAGTGAGTGCAACAGTAGGGAAAGCGTTGGATAGCGGGAGGGTAAAAATTACTATTTCCACTCCAGTGAGTGCAACAGTAGGGAAAGCGTTGGATAGCGTAGGGGTAAAAATTACTATTCCCACTCCAGTGAGTGCAACAGTAGGGAAAGTGTTGGATAGCGTAGGGGTAAAAATTACTATTCCCACTCCAGTGAGTGCAACAGTAGGGAAAGCGTTGGATAGCGGAGGGTAAAAATTACTATTCCCACTCCAGTGAGTGCAACAGTAGGGAAAGCGTTGGATAGCGTAGGGGTAAAAATTACTATTCCCACTCCAGAGAGTGCAACAGTAGGGAAAGTGTTGGATAGCGTAGGGTAAAAATTACTATTCCCACTCCAGTGAGTGCAACAGTAGGGAAAGTAATGATTTAATATTTAAATAAAAATAAATAAATTATCAATACTAATAAAAATGTATTAAAATTAATTACCAATTACAAAATAGTTAATAATTAATTAATTATAAATACCAATAAATATTATTTATTAAAAATAATTACCTATTAATAATTAATTAACAACCAATTAATTTTTGAGAGCAAAGATTAATAAGTAATAAAAAATTACCAATTAATAATTAACAGTAAATTAATTATCAATACACAAAAATAATTTCAATAATTACTTAATTACAATTCAATTACTTCCCATCCTATTCCCCTATAAACCCACAACCCGCTCCGAATAATAAAATAATACAATTAATATAATTATCAATTAATCAATTAATACAAATTAATTAGCAATTCATAAAAAATAATTATTTAACAATAAATTAATTATCAATACCAATAAATAAAAATAAATAATTACTTAGGGGCTCATTACGATACCCGGCGTAAAAATCCGCCAGGCATGGAAGCGGCAAAATCCGCCCGCACACACCGCCTGAACACCGACCACGCCATTATGAGTACACAAACTGAAAACCGCCATCGGCGGAAAATCATACAAAATACCGCCCGCCATCGTCCGAGTCGGAGTCAAACCGCCCGCCACGGACGGAAACACGCACGACAACACAAAACCGCCCGCCCACACGGCCGACACACCGCACGTGAAATTACGATCGCACCGCCATGAGCGCGGAAAAACAACAAAAATACCGCCCGCCAGCGCAAACAACGCCGATGAGAATCGACACGGCAGAAGCCATGGCGCCCACGTACCTGCACAGAAACCATCCGCACACAAAACCAATAGCACACAACATGGCCAACAAGTCCACACAGCAAGGCACGCACAAATACACAAGCACAGTACACATCCCGAAAACACCCCCTGGACAGACAAAAACTACAAAGGCCAGAACCCCAGACACAACACACCTGAAAACAACAGACCATGAGGACACACCCACATAGGTGAGTACAAAAGCAGCACTCCCACAGACCACAACCCCTTGCTACATTGCAAACCAGAGAGGAGAGGAGAGGACACAGTGACACAGCAAGGACAGCAGCACACCACAGAAACGCACACATCACAACCACCACCACCACCACCACCACCAAACACCGGCACCACAAACCCCCTGCACATTACACAACACACACCGCACCAGCACCACAAACACCATGGCACCACAAAGGATGCCCAAGTTCACGCCCATGGAGCTGACGGTCATGGTCGACGAGATCATCAAGGTGTACCCACAAATCTATGGGAACATGGTCCAGCACACACCACTAGCCACCAGAAACAGAATGTGGACCCGGATCGTAGACCAGGTCAATGCAGTCGGGACCCTGCCCAGGAACAGAACCGAGATAAACAAACGTTGGAATGACGTAAAGAGCCTGGTCAAGAAGAAGGAGGGCAAAAACAGAGAGCTGGCTGCCGTCACTGGCGGAGGGAATCCCGCGCTCTTTAAGACCTTCAAAGCGTGGGAGGAGAAGGTGCGAGTCGTAATCCATCCGGAGATCCTCGCCGGATTAGCAGGGGGAGTGGAGGCTGGTAAGTACAAACTAATGTATACCAGCACACCGCTATGTACACACATGCGCAACCACCATGCCACAGCTCCCAGGGACAAACACCCCCATGTCCAGCACACAATACACAACACATCACACGCACATGCAACAGACACTACCACACACAGGCCAACCCGAACAACTGTAAGATGCGTGGGGACATGTGTACACTAAGCCAGCCACGTAACCACCAACAGGTCCCCAAATATGCCAGAAGCGCCACAACGAGCACCCACCACACCCATGTGTCCGCCACAGCTGCACTAACCGACAAGTAACAGGTAAGTGGCAGGAACACAAAGTGCAGTGGGTGGGACGGTGGACAGCCCAAGTACAACACACACCAGGCCCCAGTCCCACAGCACAGCAAGGAGGAGCATCCCCACACCCCACACCCACGTGTCAGCCACCGCAGTGCACAACGACAGCCGAAAGGCAGACATCACGGTCCACAGCAATCGGTGTCAGTGGGTGTACAGCCACCCCCACGACCCACTACACCCCCCCACCCCCACAGACCTGCAACATGGAGCACCCCCGCTAAGAGCCATGTGGCATCCAGTACAGTGCACGCACGAACAACTTGCAGGTGGGAAACTGGACAGGGCTGGATTACTGGAGGCATGAGGACCATAACACCACCAACACATGGGACATGTCACGTAGCACACGGACACGCAGCACCGCCCACCGTCACGAACAAGTGAACAATGTGCACACGGACATGAACAGCAGACTCACACCCCACATGACCCATCACAGACATAGCAACACCCAAGGAGCCACGTCTGCATGCACAAGCCACACTGAATATAGTCCCACACGGCAGCCACTGTGCAACTCATCACACACAACCGAAACACCATTGAAGTCCTGTCCATGTAGCCCCTACTGCCTGTCAACCACACACCCCACAACTACGCCTATGTAAGACAAACAACACTAGACGCAACAGAGCGGAACAACATAAATGCACACGAACACCACTGAACCCATCAAACACACAGACACACCATGCACATACAACATACCATCCATCCCATCCGTCAGCCCCAGTCTCATGAAAGGCATGTCATCCGCACAGCTGCCACACATACAGCAGTCACGCTAAGACACATGCCCATGACCAACCATGTGCCAGAAGTCAATTAAGCGCACGACACACTGTGAGCAACAACACACAACATGGGCCACACCCCCCGAGCACTGCAGTGATGCACATGGCACAGGGCAGCACGCACACCAAGGAGATGGGACAACTGCAATACGTTGGCTGGCACACAACTATCACTCACTCATAACGATGCGTCCAATGCCATGTCCAGTAACCACAACAGACAGCAAATATGCAGGGCATGTCAGGCATGCACACACCTCAGACCATGCACTGTCATGCTGCCACAACACATGTCACGTTCGGCACCCATGGCTCACAGCATGTACCCCAAAAGCATATACCCTCCCAAATGCGAATCTGGGGCATGGCCCCCATGTTGCCATATGCGTTCCTAAGCGTTCCATTTGAACCCCAAAAGCATATTCCCTCCCAAATGCGAATCTGGGGCATGGCCCCCATGTTGCCATATGCGTTCCTAAGCGTTCCATTTGAACTCCAAAAGCAAAGTACAAACCAGACCCAGGATGGGCCAGGAGCCCGCATACACCAGAGTCACAATGAGTAGGGGCAAAGCAACACACCCATCGGCATGGCCAATCCGTCCCATGCCACATGTGCACAGCACACAGTCCCATTGCCTAGCACACACACCTACAGATGCCACAGCCACACACTCGCCTCCGGGAAACCCATGTACGAGATTGCACGAACTGCCAATGTCAGACGACTAATACATACTTCGCCAGGTGCAACACAATAACAAATCTCATTCTCTCCACAGGTGACGAACTGCTGGACGCTGGGGATGGAGACAGCAGCCAGCACAGCCAGCCTACGAGCCCCCAACGAGGACACACGGATCTGGAGGATCTGTCCACCTCTTCGGACACGGACCACCAAGCTGGCCCATCTGGCGTGGCAGGGCCCAGCCGCTCCCAGGACCCCTCCTACCCACCAACCCATCATCCAGGGATGCTGAACAGTCCCAGTCCCCTGCTGCCACTGTCGTTGCGGCCACACCCACGGTCATTGCGGCCACTACCACTGCCGCAACCGCCACCATCGCCGCACCGACCACCACCGCCTCCACCACCACCACGTCTTCGCTGGCACCAGCCCCAGCGCAGGTGGTGGCCCGGCCGACTGGATCCACCCTGGGAGCCACAGCGAGGACCGTGGTGAGCAATGTGGCTAGTGGGCAGGCCGGTGGCAGCAGGACTGGTAGGAGGAGCAGGGTCAGGGAAACGCCAGCCTCCCCTGGGAGCCATGCCCTGCCTCAAATGGCCAGAGTCCTTGGGGCCTATGAAGAGGCCCAAGGACAATGGGCCAGGTCTGCTACTGACACGCGGGAGGTGCTGGGGGTGCTGAGGTCCATGGACGCCCATATGGGCCAATTCGTGTCCCGTATGGACCAACTCGTGGACCTCATGGGCCAGCTGGTGGTGGCGGTGGGGTCACAGGCAAGGCCAGCAACACCACCTCCGCCACCACCTGCTAGGGCGCAGGCTCGGGCAGCAGTGTCCACTTCCCCTGCGTCCACAGCCAGTGAGCACACCTCACCCACCACCAGCAGGTCGCCACCACACACCCCCTCCCAAACGTGGAAGGGGCCGTCCGAAGAGGAAACAGATCTCCCGGGAGGACTTCGCACGCTCCAGTCGCAAGTGAGGCAGCCAGCCAGCCTTCCGCCAGCCTTCCTTGACCAGCCACTGCATTGACTTGCTCTACGATCCCACTCCACACAGCCATCTGGATGGCATGTGTGTGTTGGACTATGGACATAGAACCAGTGGGTACACCCTGATCATCACGCAGCCATGACCGACAGCTCATTGTCACTGCACGCACCACTTTTGTCATCACCTTACACACAATCACATGTCACAGTTTGTAATAAATGCACCTTTTTCACTAACTGCTGTTTGTGCCCTGTGTCTTTATTGTACGGAATACAACGGCCACCTTGGGCGGAAAGGCACCTGATGCGTGGCATGGAAATGGAATCCGGAGGGCCTGTAGGGACCTAGGGGTGGGAGACAGAACAGGAGCACATTCAATGAGTGTGTCACACACCCATCACACAGTACATGTCAACAACTACAAGCAATGTACACACATCGCACAGAGCAATAGGGCACAATGCCACAGTCACCAACAGTGGCATACTACCCTGGCCATGGAGCGTTGACACACTGCACGCAGTGAACATACGGCCACCCTGACACAGCACACACACACCTGCATAGATACAGACACATCATCCGTCGTACATGGACACTCACCGTCAAGTGAAGTAGCGGGCGATGAGCTGCTGGCGCACATTCCCAGCTTCCTCCTCTCCGCTGTCCACCTCACTCGAGCTGTCCTGGTCTGCGGGCTGGGGCCCTGGTTGATCTCCGTCATCCACAATGAGGGGGATCTGCTTCCGAATGGCCAGATTGTGCAGCATGCAGCACGCCACCACTATCTGGCACACCTTCTGTGGGGAGTACGCCAGTGCACCCCGGTGCGGTCCAGGCACCTGAACCTGGACTTGAGGAGGCCAAAGGTACGCTCGACCACACGTCTGGTCCTCCCATGTGCCTCATTGTATCGATCGTCTGCTGGGGTGCGAGGATTCCTCAATGGACTGAGCAGCCATGCCCCATTCGGATACGCAGAGTCACCTGGGTGTGAGGGACACAGAGAACCGTTGCTATTCCAACTGGACAGGGGACAGCATCGCACAACCAGCACGCTACACCACTCCACATACTCACCGACAATACAGCCACGATCCTGTTGCAGATTGGCCATCAGTCGTGGCAAGATGCTGTTGCGCATTATGTGTGCGTCATGGGCCGAGCCTGGAAACTTTGCACACACGTGGGTGATCACCATGTCCGCAAGGCACACCACTTGCACATTCAGGGAGTGCGTGTGCTTCCTGTTGCGGTACAGGTGCTCAGTGGCCTGTGGTGGAACAAGGCCAACATGAGTGCAGTCAATGGCTCCCACGACGTGTGGGATTCTGCCAAGGGCATAGAATGCACCCTTCACTGCCGCCAATTCACGAGCCCTGGGGAATCTGATGTACCTGTTCCGGTACAGCATCATGGCTGCCAGTACATCCCTCAGCACCTTGCTGAACATGGGCTGGGACATCCCTCCTCCACTGCCCACTGTGTGCTGGAATGACCCAGTGGCGAAGAAATGCATGGCGGCCATCACCTTAGCCGTGGGGGTGACAGCAGTCGGATACACCCTGCGGGGACGGAGATGGGGCTCTAACATGGCACACAGTCGATGCAGAGTTGGCCTGTCCAGCCGAAACTTCCTGATTACCTCTGTATCGTCCATGTCCGCCAGCAATTGGTATGGGCGGTCAATGTTCGGTCTCCGCCTGGGTTAAATGACAGAGGACACATGTCAAAGCAACACGGCACATAGCAATTTCGCATACACATCACTGACATGACTGAGCAAGCACATGAGCCACAGCCCAGCTGTCAAGCTGGGACGGCACGGCCACAATACACTTACACAGGTCTCCCAACAATGGCAATGGCAAGTGAGACATACCACTGCCATGTGCATGCACATGGGGATCTAGGCCCCAATGACTTGCGGGCGTGCTGATGGGGACTGACTGCATATTCGTCAAGCGGCAACGCCACGGCAACATGAGTGTCTGCTGAGCATGGTACTGCTTCCGAGGCTGGATGAGTATGGCACACGACGACGACGATGTGGGCACGGGCTGAGCGGCCAATACAAGTGGGACCTGTGGCACGAGGGGATATGAGACAGTAGTAGGTGTCAGCACTGCACCCTATGTACAGCACTGTACGGATCACAGCTCCCGAAACATTGACTGGTGTCCACATTGACAGCCCCATGCCAAGACGGCTGTGTGCTTGCAGTCACACGTCACAGGTGAGAGGTTACATTGCACGTGCCAGGTGGCAGTCGTACATAGTGGGAGCTGGCATGTGTGTGCATGTGTCTCCTGTTCAGGATCCACCAGATGGGCGCTGACTCTGTACTGACCATTGGACACAGCATGTTCCGTGGAAGGCTTGTGTGTGTGGGATGGTGGCACTGGATGTGCCTCCGTTGGGTGGGGGGCCATGCACAGGGCGGGTACGTCGATGATTGCGCATTGTTGGTCACGGTGGGTGCACCAGCTAAGATGTGTTGCCCTGTGTTCAATTCCTATGTCCGCATGATGATGGACTGTGGATGTGGGCAGACTACACATTGGTCGATGTGCTGTCTATATGCATGTGCCTTCACACCAGGCACAGCTGCCCCTGCACATGTGACCCCTGCTGGACTCGCTGCTGGGTCTGTGGAGCTGATGCACCTTCTGCGCGTGGGGCGGACAGCTCTCCTCACTTCCCTCATTGCGCATGTCATGTCTTTGCTGCAGGTGACATGGATCATGGAGGGCCCACATGTACGCGTGGGTAGGCTACACATGATTGTTCACTGGTCGCCACCCCCAGTCAGTGTTTCGAATGGGAAGGTTGTCGTGCTGGTGGTATGTTCGATGTGGCGGATGGGCGGGCCTAGGTGCGGGCTTACATTCCGGACATGGGGGGTAGTTGGATTGGCGACTAGTTGCAGTACACACGGGACACGTCTCTTCCTTTCCACATCTGGGTCATCCCTTGTACTAACTGACAGTGATACAGTCATCTTCGCCCCAGCCCTCATGTCCTCCCCTCGCCCCCAATATGCATGCTCACCTGCGAGGCTAGCGCTTGCACAGGCAGCCCCAAGCTCGCACCAGAGAGGGCAAGGAGTGTATGTGTGGGTCCAGTTGCACGAGTGGGCTGTCTCAGGGTATGATGTGTGGCGGGACGCCGTCCACCTGCGTGGTGCCCCAAATGGAGACCCGGCCTGCATGGACTATGCATCACAGTCTTCGCCTTCCGGATCCGCCACCTGCGACACCCAGTGGCTGTGGCTGCCCTTGCGGCCATGCCGCGTCCGTCTGTGGCTGATGGCCCACACATTCACTCTTTGGCCTCTCTGGGGAGGGCTCAGGGGTGGTGGCGCACGCGCTTGCACTTAGTCGCAATGGCATGTGTCGTGGTTGGTATGATGGGCAATGGATGGGATGGTGCGAGCCACCTCCCGTGACGTCAGTGCTGCTCGTGCTGTGGTGCGTCCCCTACACTTCCATGTGACTTGTGCCATGCTAGACGTTGAGGTTCTATTGCCTGCGTGATATGACCAGGAGGAGCGCGAGGAGACCTCTCACACACCATGCTCCACTGCCATCCCGTGCCCTGTATCGCCTGTGCGGATTGACTATGTTGGGGTTACACCTGGTCGACTGGGGCTGTGTGTGCCTTGTCAAGGGGCATGGCGGGCGCACAACAGGATCCAGCTCGTCCACAGAGGGTGGGCTGAGGTGCGCCTGGTACCGCTTTGTACGTGTGCCCGGCTGCTGTGCACACACGTGTTCACTCCCCCGACAGGTGTCCTCTCACAATGCCCAGGGAAGCGGTGGTGTACTGTTCATGAGCCCTCCCAACACGGCGTGCTCCAACTTGGCATGTGCGCATCTACCCGTCGCACCCACCCACCTGAGCACTGCGTCCATACGACTTCACACGACACATGTGTGTCTTCCACAGTAGTGCTACTCATTTGCGTTGACATCCAATACCAGTGGACTACATGGTCATGTCACGACTGCCGTGTACTTCACATACTCTCATCCTCTCTCATTCGTACTTGTGAAATGAGTCAGCGGAGACAGTTCTGGTTTCAAACATTATATTGAGTCTTCTGTCCTCTGTGATGCAGTATAGTGGACACTACTGGCAGCGGAATACATATTGAGGATATACTGAGCATGATTACAAATGGGATAGGGTGTGGGGTTACATCTGCTTGGCCAAGGCTGTGCTAATGTACATTTACGTATAGCTGCGGAGCTGCGGACTTTGACACAGACGGTATACATGTAGCCTACCAGACCGCTCGGCATCATGGGCACAGTCCATCTCAGTTCCATGTGACAGGTTTGCTGCGGTTGTTCCTCATGCACGCGTGCATGTGAGATGACATCAGGGCATGTGCTTGCGTGCATGCAGCGGCGTGCCACTTGTTGTTGCACTGTGGTGGTTACTGGCCATGTCACAGTCACTGGGGTCGTGTTGTTGTTGTATGCACTTGTCGTCCATGCAAAGGTCCTGGTATGGGATTCCCGGGCGGGGGTGGGAGGGGTGCAGCACCCACAGACTCCAGGCGACCTATTCATGTCCACTGAGCGGTGTGTGTGTCCATGGGCGCTGGATCCATGTCGTGTCCTGGTTGTTCGTGCAGTTCCGTCCATGTGGGTGCGATGCACAGAGCCCATGCCACTGCCTCCCACAATGCATGCGGTGTTCCTGGATGTGATGGGGAACAGTGTGCATGTCCCGGTCATACCCGATGTCATGGCGATGTCGTTGATGGTGTGGTTACAGTTGCCGGTCGTTTGGTATGGCTGTTGTGGTGGTGACTGGCCAGTCCGTGCGGAAGCTGAGCATGGGTGCGGGGTTGGACTTCATAGGTCACTCGGGGAACCTGCGTTGTGGTCCGACGTATTTACAGGTTGTCAGGTATGCGATGCCGTCCAGCAGGGCTTCCATGTCATTGGTGGTGTACATGTTTGCCAGCCAATGAAGCGGATGGTGGCTGTCAAGGTGTTGTTCGTAGGTTGTCCCTTGGAGGACCATGATGGGGCATGCTGGGTGACATTCGATGTAGCTGTTCTCGATGATCCGTCGTGTGGAGGCACAGTGGTTCCATTTCAGTGCGCGTGCGATGTTGGCCACATACGCCATGCCCCCATAGGCAGAGCAGGCCCTGTCGTGTGCGTCCAGAGGGAGGAGTAGTGGTAGCAGGTCCGCCTTCAGACATGCCGGGTTGGAGAGGCATATCTCGACGGGATGCTGGTAGGGACACCTCCGACAGTAGAAGACGGGCATGACGCAGCTGAACAATGTGATGCGGTAAGTCAGTCGGTAACTTACGTTCAGCAGGGACAGGAGATCGCATCCCAATGTATGTATCGTGCTGGTTTGGTACAGCTTGAGCTCTTCGGCGTAGTTGGGTAGGTGTGTTGCGGTTGCCATTTCGCAGCGGTGCGTTGTGGTGGCGTGCTCCGGCTGTGTGTGCAGTCTGCAATGTGCACACTCCGGGGTTGCTGTGAGCTCTGTGTAGTCGTGGGGAGACAGGACTTGTGTTCTGTTGGCTTGTTTGGAGGACACGGGCCCTCTTCCCACATGCTTCTCAGACAGTTCAAGGTCAGTGCTGTGTGACTCCTTCCAATTAACTTGCATGTGGCCGACATGGGGAGTGTTTTCTTCTTTCTTCCCCGTCCGTTGTGTGCTTCTGTGATATGCGCTATCTGCCCTGTGGTCGGTCTCCTCGGCATGCCTGTGTTGGTCTATTCTTGGACAATGGCTGTATTCACCGGCTTCTGTCGTAGGGCTGTGGTTTCGGTGTTGGAATGGAAGGTCATTCAGTGCTGTCTGCTCTCCCTTGTGTGGGCGGCAGACTGCCTTTCCGCTCTGCGTTGGGCCTTGTGTGTGGATGTAATTCTTGGGCCACCTGTTGTCGGTCCCCGGGCTCTTTGGTGTTCCGTTTCATGTGTCTTGTTCATATGTGCAGGGTGGTATGGGTTTTTCAGTGTGGTACTGGCGTTCCTCTTCCCGAAGGGGCCCTGCTTCTCCTAGTTGGTGTTGCCGCCGCTGTGTGCTTCGCCATGTTTGTTACACTGGGGTGTGTCCTGCTGTTGCGTGACTTCACTGACATGTGTGCGTCGGTTGTGTGGCGTTGGGTGTTGTCCGTGAATTGGGCATGTCTGTGGCCGGCCTGTCACGTGTCATGTGCGTTCGGGGTGGGGCTGGTGTGTGTGCTGCTTGGTTGTGTCCCTGTGTCTGTGTGCGACGCATGCATGGCGCTGCGGTTGGCCTCTGCGTTGTGCGCATGTGTGGCGGCGTCATCGGCGCTTTGGGGCCGTGACGGGGTGGTTGGTTCCTAGTCCCAGGTGGTGTGTACACATGTGTTCCGCGATATTAGGATTTGGCCTGTGTGTCATATGTGGATGCAATGGTGGATGTGTAGTGTGCACGCGCTGGTGGGGGTTGTCCGCTTTTTCCGCCCTTGCACTGTGTGCGCTGTTTGCGTGCACTTGTTGTGTGTGTGCCTACCTGCGTCTCCGCGGTACGTTGCGTCCTTGGTGGTGCATCAGCAGAAGCATGGGAAGGGCCTGCAGTGCTGGATTCATGCCCGGGGTGCCGCTTCTTCGTTGTCCGTGCTCTGCGTCCGTGTTTCCGCCTCTCTTTCACGTGCGGTGTCTCTTTGCCGTGGGAGCCGTTTGTTTGCGGCATCGTAATTTATGCGCCGGGCGGGACGTGTTTCGTCGGACGGTGTGTGTCAGTTGTGCTGCGCCGCTACGTGTGCGGGCGCACTTTGATGGCGGACGGTGTTGCTGGCTTGCCGGCGGTGTTTAGCCTGCTTTTCGCATCGTAATTGGGCGGGCGTGTGGACTGCTGCGTGCCGGCGGTAACTGGTGGTTTTTGCATCCGCCAGCACGGCGGTAGTGCTTCCGCCCGCCATCGTAATGGGCCCCTTAATAACAATTAAATTACTTCCCACCCTATTCCCCTATAAACCCACAACCCGCTACAGAACTAAAATGCAAAATTAAATTAAAAATATTTAATAATTCCTAAAAATTAATATTTAATTTACTATAATTAAATTACTTCCCACCCTATTCCCCTATAAACCCACAACCCACTACGGAATTAAATTACGCAAAAACTTAAATAACATAAAATTCATTACTTTAAAAAAATTAAAACATACATTACAAAAATAATACATACTTTTAACACATATACTAACACTTAAAACACTATAAAAATATTTGATATTTTTAACAACTATATTATGACTGTCGATATTACTAACTTCGATATTATGGAAATCGATATTTCTTACCTGAATTTCGATATTCTGCACCACTATATTTTTGCAATTCGATATTCTGTCCATTCTATATAAAAAACTCGATATTCTGTCCAGTCGATATTTTTTTTCTCGATATTATGACTGTTCACCATACTTGACATCGTTGATACTGTTGTGTTTTAATTCTGTTGCTATATTTAAATGTTCACGAACATCTAAGTTTGCGAACAACATTTAATATAACTGAAGGGATAAAAAGTAATCCAATTTGACAGGCAATGTTACTGTTAGAAATGGGATTTCTGGTTGTCAGAGTATGCACCCTGTACAAGCAGAAACCACCACTCTAGTCAGGGTAAGCTAGATACACACTAAAAGATAACCTGTGCTCACCCCCGGGTAGCTTGGCACAGAGCAGTCAGGCTTATCTAAAGGGCAATGTATAAAGTATTTGTGCAACACACACACACACACACAGTAACACTGAAAACACAACAAAAATAGTCCATACATGCTTAGGAAAATAGACAATACTTGTATGAATAAATCAAGACCCAAATGACAAAAATCCAATATGTAGAACTGAAGTTATGAATTTTTAAAGATTAAATCAAATCATAGTGCTTAGAGTCATAAAGCACCAACTGGGGACATCTGGTTGTGCTAGACCGGGGTAAATTCAAAGTTCAGGCTGACTGCGATGGAGGGCAGGCTACAGGACTCATGCAGGTCCCGCTGAGAAAGTACCTTGGATGGAGGGAGCGTCAACATCGAACACTCAAAGCGAGGAATAGAGGAGGCGATGTGATGTGGCCGGTTCTGTGGATGCAGGTGATGCATCAGTTCCGATCCACGCAGTCCATGAAGGCTTCCTCGACGAAGCCCTTTATAATGCAGGCGATGCATCTTTGTCGAGCCGCGTAGCCCGTCGTCATCGAGCCGGGCAGTCCGACAAAGCAATATAGTCGCAGCTGCTTCAGCGTCGAAGGCGCAAAGTCGTTGATGCGTCTGTTTTGATGAATCGGCACAACAGGAATCACCTTTCAAGGGCCCAGGACTGGATTGGCACCACTTGGCAGGGCAGGACTCACAGAAATCAGATTTCAGGTGCTGTTGCAGGGTTGAAAGAAGACTTTGATGGCCCTGTGTCTTCAGAACAGGGGCCAAGCCAGCAAGCCCTTGGAGTCACTCTGGGTTCAAGTGAGATGGGTCCAGTCCTTGCTCTCAGCAGGGCAGAGATCAGCAGGCAGCACAGCAAAGCAGAAAAGCAGTTCTTCCAGAGCAGCAGTCAAGCAGAGTGGCAATCCTTATAGCACAGCAGTCTTCACTCCCGGTAGAGTTCTTCACAGGTCCAGTGGTGTACTGTCTTGGCAGGGTCAGAGCCCCAGTACTTATACCCAGTTGTGCCTTTGAAGCGGGGGTGACTTCAAAGAAGGTCCTTGAAGTGCACAGGTCCCCCTTTCTTCCCAGCCCTGGCTCCAAACTATCAGTAGGGGGTAATCAGCCCTTTGTGTGGGAAACAGTACACTGACTATTCAGGTGTAAGTGTCAGCTCCCTCCTCTCTTCCTGCCTAGGAAGAACTATCAGAATGCAGATGAATGCAGATGAGTTCTCTGTCACTTCTACACTTCATGTGTATGTAGCTTTCTAGATGGAATGCACAAAGTGTAGCTGTCATCCACCCCAGATGTGTATTGGAGGCAGGCTGCAGGCACACAGAGCATGAAGAGCAGAGAAATGCTCACTTTCTAAAAGTGGCATTTCTAAAATAGTAATGGTAAATCCAACTTTACCATTAAAGAGGATTTATCATTACCATTCCAAAGATTTAAAACATGATGCAGCCACTTCTTTCTGATAAGGATTTACAGCTTAAAAAAGTATCAAGGAATTCCCAATGCTAACCTATGAGAGGAGTAGGCCTCACAGTAGTGAAAAACGAACTTGGATGTTTGTCAGTACCAGGACATGCAAAACCTAACAGTACATGTCCTACCTTTTACTTACATAGCACCCTGCCCTATGGGTGACCTAGGGCCTACCTTAGGGGTGACCTATATGTAATAAAAGTGGAGTTTAAGGCTTGGCAAGTAGTTTAAATGCCAAGTCGAAGTGGCAGTAAACTGCACACACAGGCCCTGCCATGTCAGGCCTGAGACAGGTTTGAAAGGCTACTTGTGTGGGTGGCACAATCTGTGCTGCAGACCCACTAGAAGCATTTAGGTTACAGGCCCTAGCTATATGGTACAGCCCTTTTACGAGGGACTTACAAGTAACTAAATATGCCAATGGTGTTTACACCAATGTTACCATGTTTAGGGGAGAAGCAAATGCACTTTAGCACTGGTCAGCAGTGGTAAAGTGCTCAGAGTCCTAAAGCCAACAAAAAGAAGGTCAGAAAAAGAGGAGGAGGATGGAAAAAAGCTTGGGGTGACCCTTCAGAGAGGGCCATTTTCCAACAGTTACCAACCAAATTTTTCAGTTATAGTATCAATATTCAGAAATCTTGAGAGCATTAGCTGTATGTGAACATTATAATACTGTATCCATACTGCTTGCATTGGTTCTGTGCTTTTTCATTTTTAGGTACATCTGGGCTTTGGAAACCATAAAGATCTGTAATGGTTATAATTGTTTGTAAACATTATATAACATTTAGCAGTGGTCCTGCTTTTAATACAGTATTAGTTTTACATCTGCTCTAACTTGTCCTGTAACCTCACTTGAGATTATTATTCTCTTTATAAACCTACTGGCTCATTGTACAGTTACTTGTACACTCCTTACCAGAATCATCACTCTTTTTTTTTTTTTTGGTAAGTGTATTGAACTGTACCTAGAGTGTTTCCACATAACCTCAACTGTTTAAGCCTATGTCTGCTTATCCATGTATACCTAGATAAAGAATGATGCTTAAGTGACCCTCACTTTCTGTTGTTGTTTGAGTACCTTGACTGCTTGTTGATAGGGACCCTGAACTTTTTCTTATTCAGAAAGCTGATGTGACACTTGGCATGGGCATATTCTATATCCGAGACATGCAACACACACACACATACGTCCCACTTTTAGCTTGTGTTCCATGTCAGTGTTTCCATATATCAATAAGTCTCCTGACATTCCAAGGGCTCCATATACGCTTGGGAATTGCATGCCTTAGACTCTATAAAACTGAGGAAGCAGAGGCCCATCCAATTGGCATCACTTTAGGCATAATAAAGCCAGTTTATTCATGTAAGTCTGAGTACAATGGGATGTGTTAGGATATCATTATGGGATCCAGTGATATGAAGTGCTGTGGGCCACCAAGCTTTACCATGGGCTCATTAATTTGAAATAGTGGGTCACAGTCTCCTAAGATGCTACATATATT
The DNA here is from genome assembly GCA_963921515.1 of Calotriton arnoldi. Taxonomy (NCBI): domain Eukaryota; kingdom Metazoa; phylum Chordata; class Amphibia; order Caudata; family Salamandridae; genus Calotriton; species Calotriton arnoldi. The sequence continues at coordinate 1,673,233 of CAWUFW010000458.1, forward strand.
TACAAACACTACCAATTCTTTGGGAAACGTTATGGCAACTCCCCTCTGTTTGGGCCTGACTGTTGTTTCATCTGATTTCACTTTTATTTCGCATACAAACCTAGTGACCTGAGCATGCTCTTGCCAGAGAATACTTCTATGACTTTGTTATAGCGCCTGTAAGTTATGATCCTCTATCAGTGATTAAACTTGCTCTGAGTTGCATGGGTGCAGAAGATGTCCTGGGATTGCTATAAATTATATTCTAAAATACCCATGAACCCTTCAAAGACATTAGACACTGGCAGTCCACATTTAAATTCTAATTCTGCAATGAGGAACCCCTAACATCATGATTTTACTGCTGTGAAATGACCCTGGAAGGATTCTGGATCCCAGTAGTTTCTGGATCCCCCAGCGAATTGTGCGTTTCGGGGATCCTCGACAATGACCCTAGTAAATTGTATTTCTTGCCTTGAATCAATCAGACCGTTACAGCAGGTTGACCATGAGACCTACTCATCCCTTTTGCACATTTAAAACAGTGACTCCACATTTTATGTTACTCTCTACACTCCTGCTCAGCCACGTTTGCTGTTGCCCTTTTACTACCCCCTCAAACCTTTGTACATAATCCCACCCACTTGCATAATCTACTCTCTTTAGTAGCCATTGTACACGAGTGGCCTGTGAGAACCTGGCCCACATCTGTAAGACTCGTTTTACTTTTTAGCCATCATATTGACTGATTTAATATCCTGGGCCAATTCCTGCGACTTCTTTTTCGATTCTGCTCCATAACCACGAACGTGCATGTATCATTTTTGTTTCCATGCCTACTCGGCATCTTTACATCTTCAGCTCCCTACTCTCTGCTTCTGTCATTAGCAATGGTGTCTTCTTGTGTAGCATTCTTACATTTTAATAATCAAACAAGACCAATGCATTGTAATTTGGTCTCTCAAAAACTGATTAATGTACTCATCTTTGTACCATTATACCTTGGTGAAATATTAAACTGAAGAATGGGTTTTGTTAAGTGAAAAAGCCAATAAATGAATATCCATATGGTTATGAGATACATCAAATATTCAATTTCCAATATTTTATTCTCGTATAGTGGATTCCAAATGATTCAAGGTATAAAAATGGTTCCGCCAGATCATGTTTAGTGATGGCTTTGATCACTTTATCAAGGCCACAACAAAGTTATTCAAACCATTACGGCCAAAAAACACGGCCCAAGCATCATGCCTTCTAGGAGCACATAGTAAAGATGCAGAACCTTCGGATGCTCTGCACTGGGTTGCATTGCTTTCTCTTGTGTCATATGCAGCTTTTGTTTAGTGTTTCATTCCACTGGTGTGAGCTTGAGACTCTCTCCTTGGTGGCCGAGTTAGAGGCCCCAGATCTTGTTGTTTATGGTTGGAATAGTCAAACACTTCAGTGCTCAAGGAGATAAACAAAAGTGCATTTTTGCAGACTGCCCTGAGTGCTTGACTGTCAAACGGCCCAATGCAGTTGGTGAATTTGCTGAACCATGCATGTCACTTTAGTGGCGATCTATAGTGCTCTGTATAAGTGATGATGAGGATGCAGTTTTTTTTAATACCATAGTTTATACAATTTTCATTTAAAAAAAACCAAAATGTATTACACAGGATTCTATGACATGGTAGGATGAAGTCGCCCAACTCTATGGCATTGAGTATATAACGGTATCAGTGTCTGAGTAAAGTGGCAAACAGGGCTGCCATGCACCACCCAGAGATCCCCCAGAGGGAATCATACAGACATCTGACAGTGCTTTCACCACAAACCCTAGACCTAGGTGGATTGCACCGACATCCCTTTCAAGACAAATTGTTTTTTTCCAGTATGTAGCATCTATCCGTCCCCCTCAGCCATACATGAAATGGTCATGCACGAGCTGACCTCCTAATTTAGTAATGTCTCTTTTGGGTAATAAAATCCCCAGGCCGATAACAGTATGGACTCTTGTAGAGCCTCTCCTCCTCTGTAATCCCTATCAGTGCAAGTCTAGGTGACATCTCAGTACGCGCAGCACAAACCTCAAATAGCTTAGAGGAAGTTCCCCACCAATAGGGGTGAGGCTCTCTGCAGTCCCAAACGACATGAAAAAAGTCCTCACTGTGGGCCTGACATCGGAGACAGGTCTGGGATGGAATCCTACCCATATTCCGAAGATGTTCTGGTGTGAAACACAGTCTGTGGAAATATTGAAATTGTGTCAGATAATAAATGGATGATATAGCTAGCTCTCAAAGTGTCCCCTTTGCCTCACACCAATCATTATCACCCAAGTGGCCTAAATGCTTCCACCATTCCAGCCCAAACTCTCACAGACCAGTCAGCCCCAAATTGCGGGCTTCCACAGCCTTGCACAGCTGGAGGCTTATAAAGAATTGTGAGTTGGACAGAGTAAATGACGCACTTAAGGCTGAGTATGATCTCATGTAGGCCTGCTCCCACTCATCTTTTACCTTTGATATGCCTAATCAAATCCCACTGTCTAAATCCACTGCATACATCGCTAATTGTTCTGGCTGAAGCCCCTGTGCCTTCGCACTTGCAGCAATAGCGAGAGCAAGGACGCTACCCATCACCACTATACAGTCAAATATGATCAAAGGGCCTAGTATCAACAGGGAATAGATCAGGCTGGACATTGTAAATGGACTGCAAGTGACTACATCTTTCTTCTTATCACTTCACAGACAGATTAAGCAATGTTCATCTATGTCTGTCTTGAGCCAACTTGAGAGACAGTCCTATGATGTAGGATAACATCACTAAATTCTTGCAGCGGCACCTGAGAACATACTGGTCTGCATCCTAGATAGTTGCAGTTCACTTTTGCCACGATTCAACTCCATCAAGATCGAGTGACAATACCTCTGCAGGTAAGAATAGCCAGGGTCCTTAGCAGATAAAGATCTCAGAGCAGGAGTGGGGGAGACTTGATATTAGCTTGGACAAGTGGCAAGAGGGTCATGATGGTGATGCACGCACATGGTGAAAGACTGGAGACAAGTTGCTTCTGTACTAAAAGATTGTTTAGAACTGCCTAAACTCTAGTTTCTTCACATCATCCTTCTATCTGCCATGAGATGGTCGATGCATCATTGCAGTTGTCACCCACCATAACCTTTCACTCATCATACAGGTCATAGCAATCAACATGCTCCCACACTTGAATGTACCTGCACTCCATCCAAGGGAGAGTTGTCAGTGGTTCGGATAGCAGTGCCTTATAAAAACCACAAGGACAAGTTCCCTTGCAACCTGAAGGATTTACACTAAGGAGAGCAGACTGAAGAGATTTGTCCCTTGTCAATCAACTTGAATACTGCTGCCATTGCTCCATTCTGAGACAATCTGCAAGAGCTCGAAAGGATGATACTGAATCCACTCAAGAAGAAATGAAGAATAGGTATAAAACATCATTTTTAATCATTTTAAAGATAACTTGGTTTTATATAAAGCTTTATAAATGTGTGCATAGCATTACTCCCATTAAACGACCACTTTTCTATTAGCCATGTTGTCTATAGATCACATTTATAATGTACTCCTATTTTATACCAAGATGTGCAGGACTTCTCGGTTGAGAGGGTCAAGGCCTCGTTTTCACCTTGGTGCTCGTAAGGGAGATGCCTCTTCTGTGCATCTCTTATACAAGGTCCTTTCAAACATTTTCTCATGAGAACCAAGGGCACCTGTCTTAGCTCCTCTCATCTGCAGTTTTACTCCTGCCCATCTGACGTCTGAAAATGTGTATAAGTAATGCGCTCTCTCAATATGTTAACATTATTTGCACAATAAGTTTGTGAGGGCAAAGCTACGTTTGTTTGTTGTGCAGCAACTGACTTCTCTGTGTTTGTTAATAAACGTGTTCCAGACTTCAAGTGGCCAGTTTATTCATACATCAAAGGATCTTGTGGCCTTTTTGTATTACACCACAAGTCCGAGGCAAGCGCTCACAACACTGAGCCATCTTGTCGCCTTCGACTGATTTTACAGAGAGTAGTTGCCGGTGAGTGCGCGTTCAGAGTGAGAAATGGAATATAAATCTATATTGTTATCGGATGCAGGAAACTGCCAGAGGAAAAATATTTTGAAATAATATGTTCAATAACTATTCTTGCTATCAGTTCTAGGAGAGGATGTGGACATTTTCAGGATGAACCGTAAAGAAGAGGCCTGGGTGGAAGCGTGTGCATCTGAAGGGCTGCTGGAGGGAAGATGTCCCATCTGCAAACAGGAATGAGATTGTCCAGGACCAGTGAAGATGAGCCAAGTGCAGAAGACTCAACACGAGCCGTGGGCTATACATTCAAGGGAGTAAAGGAGATTCAAATTTGGAAATCCCGTAGGATGGTGATTTTTATGAGACAGCTGACATTAGAATCGTTCATTTACCATTCAACGTTTTGAAACGCTCTCTATGTGATTTCTATCAGGAGATTTTAAAAAAGTGAGCATAGTTTACCCAAAGTGAGTGAAGCAGCTCCTAGATTACTGGTTGGAGTGTACCTCATTTCTACATACCCACTTCCTGTACAGTGGGGTATTAAGTGTACTCAGCAATAACGTAGCAGCACACTTGTGAAATGACTCTGCACAGAGTGCTATACGATCCGCTGTATATGTCCAACTATAGCAGTCTAGTACATCTGTTTTATACTATGTACTATGAATATTGGTATTTGTTTTATCATGGCGCAGGAGACCTCCACACAGGGTTTTCAGAGGACGAATATCCGCCCATTTACACATTCATGTTTGCTAAGGTGTAGGCAGAGATCCATGCAACAGAAAAACAAGAGGTGGAGCTGTAACGAAGTTTCCGTAGGAGCTGAATTATTGAAGGCAAGGAGCATTTTGTTTCTATTACATACAGCCTGAACGTAAGAAGGAACAAGCATTTGCAATGCAATCGGTCTCGCCTTTGGGACCTTATATGTATTTAGCTATGCAGCACATTGGCCTGGGTGATGAAACATCTACTGTTCTTTAACATGGAGGGAAAGTAAGCACCAAACTGCGTGACACGCCAGGTATGGGAACACATGGACAGAAATATTGCCTTTCAGCAGGAAATGGTATAGTCCAAAGTAGGGGTGGGCGTAATTTGCGGAGTACTACTACGCGGAATTTCACGAAGTTGAACAAAAACTCTCCAATATCAAAATAATTCTACAAAGAGCTGCAGTTCAACTAGTCGTTACTAGGTGTCCCTCACGAGTCAAATGCAAAAGCATTGAAATTATTACATCAAGCTGCAGTTCCACTAGTTGTTACTAGGTGTCCCTCCCGAGTCAAATGCAAAAGCATTGAAACCCTTTCATGAAGCTGCAGTTCCACTAGTCGTTACAAGGTGACCCTCATGAGTGACTTGAGGGACACCTAGCAACGACTAGTTGAACTGCAGCTTGATGTAATAATTTCAATGCTTTTGCATTTGACTCGTGAGGGACACCTAGTAACGACTAGTTGAACTGCAGCTCTTTGTAGAATTATTTTGATATTGGATACTATAATATTCACTGCCCACTGCTAATCTCGTCCCATAATGCTTTGCAAGGCCTTTGATTGGGATTGTATTTTTGCCCATAACTGTGCTTGGGGTGGTCCTAAGAGGATGGGACCACCACTGAATCGTTCAGCATGATATGCTCTTTGTGTTCAAGGCATCTGCTTGGTCCTCCCCCTAGGTTAGGGGGGACCCCAAAATCATCACCTCTCTCATTGCCTGATATTTTTCATTTTCAAAGTTCTTTATTGTGAATTGGTTATATGCATTTTAGCATGGAAAGTTGCTTTATCAAAGCATTTGTGAGTGCAGTTTAGTAGCTGTTTAATATAAAATCAGGGCCTTTGATGGTCATATCACTGAAAATACAAGATTTGAAAAATATATCATTGTCCACGGGTGGAAGACAATTTCTATGGACTGGAACCTACAGATAAATAGAGGCAGTTGAACAGAAAAAAAAGTCCCTGAAGATCATTGAATCAATGCATCCTTACAATAAAGCAACATCTCACCTCCACACAAGTCCTGAATGTCTGGACTCCATACAGGTTTTAGGTCTCGCCTAGCGTTGCTGCGCATATGCGCAGCTCGCTCGGCGAGATTTATTGTCAAGGAGGACTTTGAGAGAAGGGCATGAAGCCCCGCCCCTTATTTCCATTGGCTTGCGTCACCGTTTATGGTAACGGTGGGCTGCCATTGGAAATAAGCTTTCTGGGTTGCCTCCCTTTTGCTTTTCTGTCCTGCCCACCCGGACTGGCTCGCCTGCTTTCCTTCTGTCATAACGCTATTTCTTATCTTTAGTGGGCCATGTGTTTCTCATTAGAAACACATGTCCCCATAAAGACAAGAGATCCCCATGCTCCGGCAGCGCGGTCCTCTTTCACTTTCGGGACCGCGCTTGTTTTTTGCTTGTTCTCTGTCCGGACTGAGTAGTGTGCGTCCAGGCTGAGGTCTGATGGTAAGGATTCACTGGTTATTATGCTTCTTAGTTCATTGGTGTGAAGCAAACATACAAACATGCCTTTCAGCTTTTTACATTTTCTGCCCCAGCTCCTGCTCAGTTTCTTTCTCTTCCCTAATGCATCGCTCTCTCTAATCTTGTAGCCTCAACCCCTCCACAAAGTTTTGTTTCTTCTCTCTGGCTCTCTCCTTGAGTTTCGTTTCTCCAGCTTTCTAAATTCAGCGGGATGGGCACTGTTTACTTCCGATCTAAGACATTCCTCCCTGTTATCCGCCTTCGGGCCCCGCCCCCATCCTGCACCCATCACAGCTCTACAGCGAGCCCCCAGGGTTACAGCGCACGGGCTCGGAGCTCTCTCACCACTAACTCTTTTGGATTCATCCATGGGCCAGAGCAGGAACATGGCAATTTTTACCAGCGTCCTCTGACCAAGAAGATTTTTTCAGTTTTCGAAACCACAAGTGAGAATAACGATGACATCCCTGGAAATCATGTCAGATGAACATGGCCGATGATGTCATCACATAAAAATGCAAGGCACGAGCCTTATAGATCAAAGGACATGGCCACTCAGTTGCTAACACTGGTGACATCACTTTTGGTAACGTAGCCATTGCCGCACTGAAGGCTGGTTATGGTATTGAAAACTCCATACCTACTTCCAATATTGAATTCTCAGCCTCCGAGTGTGAATACTTACTCGTCTGCTGTTCTCTCTCTTCCACCTTCTCCGCCTCATCCCTCCTCAGCCATGGCCGCCCCATGCAGCTCAGCCTTCGGACGCTCTCCTGGACTGTCTCTTTTATGAGTACTAGTAGCCCCCCTTGCATCCTTGGAAACCTGGACACTAGTTGGACGTGTCTGACCTGCACCACGGCCCGTCCTTGTTGACTAACCTTGAAGCACTCGACTTCCACTACTGTGCCTCTGGGCCCACGCACTGCTCCGCCGCACTGTGGCGCCGTCCTCAGCAGGACTAATGTCAGGGGCAGGAAATCATCCCATTACCTGGAGCGAGCCCCACTTTCCCATGTTTTGTTACAACCTTCCCGTTGACCCCCACACTACCTGACCCCCAACAGGAGAATGTATTTCAGGCCATTGAAGACATTTGAGCCAGACTCCTTTCTGCCTGAACTTCCGGTTGCGCGGCCCAGTGAACCGAGGGCTGTCCAGAGGTTCCTCCTAAGCTGCCTTTGGCATGGTGTTACCCCATAAAGTCCCTGCACGGCCAGCAGCACTGCCATAAAACTGCAGAAAACGGAAACTATGATCTTAGAGAGGCAGTGGAGAAAAGCACGCAATGCCAACGAGTGGTACTGAGACAAACAGCACAGTATCTACATAGCAGTAGTCAAAACATCCAAGCATCTCCCTACAGCCACAGCATCACCGACTCAACCTGCCCATACAACCAAAGAACTCTTGAAAATCATCTCTGAATCCCATACTCCTGACTGCATCTCCACCTGCACCGAGCCTGCTGTGTATTCCCCGGCGGATCACTTCAACGAGGGGACTTCCCGTAATGTCTTCCCGTGTGGTGAAGTGCAGGGGCTGTACATCGCGTGATATAGTTTAGAAGGGACTTTAGAACTGCAGAAGCAGGTTCAAATCTTAGCTTCGGCTCAACACCCCGTGATTCTGGGCAAAATGCTTAATCTCCCTATGTCTACAACACGTGTAACATATTCAACTGCTCATGTAAAACAGGTTACACTATGTTTGCACTATAAAAAACCCACCAGGAAACTATTGGAAACCAGGTCTAATATCAGTTAGATCCACATTTATTTTAAGCACTTAGAAGATTACATGTTGATCATCCTCAATCTCCAGTCAGCTATAGCCCGAAAACATACACTGTATTATTTATGTTTTATGTATATACATTTGCAACTGAAACTACACAGGGAAAACCACATCTGGCTAAGATCACACACTGCATCAGAATCAAGTAGAAAGGTGCGCAATGAATGTCATGTCAGGGCTTTATGTGGGATGGGTCTCCGACCTAGTAGTAAATGAAAACTGATTTTGAAACAGGTTCCTATATGGCTCTATGTTCATGCCCTTAACTGTACAAGCAAAAGAACATGGATTGACTTCTCAACAATAACTACAAACAAGCATTTGCAATGCAATAGGTCTCGCATTTACGAGTTTAAGCTATTGGCATTGTAAATGACAATGCATTTTATTTATATTTAAAAAACAAAACATAAATAAAAGGCATTGTCATTTACAATGCCAATAGCTCAAACTCGTGTAAATGCGAGACCTATTGCATTGAAAATGCTTGTTGTTATTACTACTTGAGTACTTTGGTTTTCCTTATCATTCGAATATTTCCTTCCCTGAAAACCTGAGAGAAGGTGTGAGGTACACTGCCTTATTAAATTGTAAAAAATGGCAGCCTCTTGATGATTTTCTGTATCATCCCTTGAGTTGGAGATCGGGATGTATGACACCAGGCCCCCACGCACTGCCTGCTATTCAGTGGTGCATCTGGCCATCTGGAGTGTGGGCCTCCAGGCTGTCATGCTCTATTGCATCCCAAGCTGTGGATGCACAGTGAGAGCTGTGGCTCTCACTCCCGCTCGCCCCTTAGGATGGCACTGGCATTGACCAGCAGAGGCCCCCGGGCAGTTCAGAACCAACGAGATAGCACTACCATGTCTAGAGTGCAAGGGAAGGTCCCACATTTCCAGTGTGGCATGCAGAGCCACTGCCTCTTCTTCAAGCCCAGCTGACCAGAAGTGCCAGTCTCTCGTTTGGTCCTCAGGAAGAGTGGTTGTCCGAGGACTCTCTCATATTCTCTGGCTGTTGCAGTCACAGCCACTTCCTTTCACCTCAGACACTTGGCAGGATCCTCATCCTCACTACCTCCAGGTATTTTTATGCTTCATCCAGGGATTGAGTGCATAGACCAGCTCAGCGTAACTGGGGGAGGCGGGTTCGAGTAAACCATTATATGGTCCACTGAATTACCAGGCCTGGAGGATTATCGAGGATAATATGGGCAATACGAAGAGCCCCATCAAAAAGCACCTATTTTCATGCTTAGCAAGTTCTTTCCCCTGCCCCCTCATCGGTGCCATGCCCAATGGGGCAGATCAACTATCAACCTGGTGGGGCACAAAGACCTGCTTAGTATGGCATATAGCGAGCAACCATAGCAACTGCTCCCATCCTCCTTAGGAGTTTAAGGGAAGAAAATGCTGGAAAAGAATCGTTTTAGTGTTGTTTTTAATATTGTTGTAAAAAATATCAATGTAGTAAATATTGTTGTATGTAAAATCATTTGTAAGTTTTAATTAGTATGTAATTGATTGTACTGTATGGTATTGTATCTTTTTTTAAATATTTGTGTTTGTAGTAAGTTTTTTTAGTTATGAAAATGTTATGTATATAATAACTGTTTAATAAACTTTTTTAGTAGTAGGATATTACGTTTTTAGCGGATAATGGTGGAGAGATTTTTAGGTATTCATGTAAAAGGAAAGGTTCTTCATATTTTAAATTAAAATGTATATTATTAATTTAGAAAATTTGCAAACAAATGATATTGAATTTTGAATTTTATTTCTAACAAGTGTTATTTTACATTTTAATTGCTATATATATTAATGGTAAAACAATATTATTTCAAAATAAAAAAATTCAAAATATATAGCTAAATTATTATAAAAATAAATCATTTCGATTTTTTGTAAAATTAAAAAAAAATCTTGCAAAAAATATGTCTAAATGATAGACATTTTTATTTTGTTTTAATTTATATTTTTATTTAAAACATTGTTAAGTGTTCAGGTATGTGTATGTGTTGCTATCTTCTAGGGGCAGGTGGGGTATTGTTGGTGGCTCTTTTAGTTTGTGCAATTAAACATTGTAAAATGGGGATAGGGGATTGTTGGCCTGTTACGTGTTCAGGGACTTTAGGTAGTATATCTTTACCATTCTATCATATCATATCATTAACATTTTATACAAACTCAGTCCCTCCTCCCCCCCAGGTGCAGCTCAGGCATGATAACATTGTAGATCTATTTTAGAACTAGTCATAGGTGCATGCCAAGATGGCATCGCTTAATACAGTTGGCATTCTTCCCATTTTTAATGTCCGGACTTTGAATGGCAATCAAGGTATCACAGCGTATCAATATAGAACAAAGCATATGTTGTATAGTTTTACTATTTATCATTCAACCACATTTTCACAGCTCGGTGTTCCCCCACCTCACGCAAATCCAGGAGCATTTGTTCCCACACCCTTAGATCAGTCTCCAGCTTCTCGTCCTGCCCAGTATGTTTCATTCTGACCTCCTCTGCTACTACTCATTCCGATACATCTCACAGCCACTCCACATGGCTCGGTGGGCGCGCATTTAGCCATTTGATAGCAATCCACCTTTTAGCAAGCAATAGCCCCAGCACTGAGAATTTACGGCTAAGTTTCTTTTTAACATGGGTGGGAAGAAGGCCCAGCAATACTTCCCGGGGGGTACCCTCAAACTCCCAGCCGGTGGCTCTTTTTAAAGTTGTCAGGACCTCCCTCCAAAAGTGTAGAATGTCTGCGCAGTGCCATACCATATGTAAAAAATCGGGCATTCTGCAGCGTGGACACCCATCTGGCCTAGTAGGGTAGATAGCATGTAAGGTCCTAGGGGTAAGGTACAATTGGTGTACATAATTATATTGTATGAGTTTGAAATGAGCATTAGAGCTAAACGCGCGTGTCTCTTCGTGTACTTTACTCCAGTCACTAGGTGTCATGTCTACTCCTAATCCTTCCTCCCAGCTGGTATGTGCTTTCGGGGTGATCGCCGGGAATCTTCCCGAATTGCTCTGTATAGGTGTGTGACTAGTCTCCGGCCCCAACCATATCCAACAATCTATTCAATGTCTGAGAGGGTGCAGGTTCATCTGGGAAACTGGGGCACAGCTCGCGGGCTGTGGCCGGCATCTTGCTGTACTGTAAATATTGTCCTGTACCCAGTGCAAATGAATCATCTGCATCCTCCCAAGTAATAAACTGACCTCCCAAATATAGATCTCCCAGTACTTCGCATCCTCTGTCTTTCCATTTTCTCATCAACATAGTTCTCTCTATTTCTACAAAGGGTTTGAGTGCCCATATCAGCATGTCCTGTGTGAATGGGGCCCTGCGGAGGACTATCATGACCACCCGCTCCCATATACTGCCCATCTGTCTAATCAGGTATGGGTAAGTGCCCCACAAATGAGGAGCTCTGGGATACCTTGGGGGCCACCCAGTCCCCCCCAGCAACCTCTTCTCCCAATTATCCCCCTCGTCGAAGACAGTGGGCTGCATGTTGGAGGCGCGCTGCCCTATAATAGTACTCCAGATTAGGGAGTTCGATGCCCCCTCTTTCCCAAGTTTGTCGTAACATGTGCAGTCCAATTATTTTTCACTTCGTGGACCACAATAGATCCATGAGGATACTGTCCAGCTCTCGAAAGTACAGTCAGGGGATCTCATATAGTGCACCTTGTCAGATATATAGGCAGCGAGGCAATACCACCCTATTGACCAGGGCCGCCTTTCCCATCAATGATAGGGGAAGGTCTTTCCAGAGTCTAACTGATATGTGTAGTCCAGTGAGCACCCTCCTATGTTCAAATCCAGAAATCATGACTTCGTTGTAGCTATCCTAATACCCAGGTAGCACACCCCCTCCAGACACTACGGCAATACTAGCTGTGGGAGTATCACGGGGTCCATGACTGCCAGTGTTCCAAGGGGCATGAGCTGCGACTTCTGGGCGTTCACCGAGAAACCGGAGACTGATGAAAATTCTGATAGTGCTGATTGCAGGCCCGGCAGTGCCTCAGTCGGTTCCCGGAGGCACACCAGGGCGTCATCCGCGTAGAGTGAGATTATGTGCACAGAGCTTCCCACCTTAATCCCCTAGTGCGCAAGTCTGCACCGCAGCAGCGCCGCCAGCGGTTCTATTGCTATCGCGAATAATAACGGTGATAGGGGGCAACCCTGTCTCGTTCCGCGGCACAACGGGAAGGACTCTGAGGCAAAGCCGACAGTTCGAACCCTGGTGGTTGGCGCTGTATACAATAGCTTAAGCCACGCGATGAACTTGGACCCAAAGCCCATTTTCTCCAAAACCTGCCAGATATAACCCCACACAACCGAATCATAGGCCTGTTCTATATCAAGGAATGCTAGCACGTATGGGCCGTCTCGTAGCTCAGGGGCATGTAGGACATGAAACAGTATTTGCAAATTAAACATGGTGCTCCTCTTGGGGATGAACCCACACTGATCGTCGTGTATGAGTGTGGACAGGTCGGGAAGCATTCGGGATGCCAGCAGGCCGCTCAGTATTTTGGCATCAACATTTAACATCGAGAAAGGCCTGTAGGACTTCACTTCATTTAAGGCCTTACCCAGTTTGGGCACCATTACCACTCACGCATAGTGTTTGGGAGGCGTCCCAATCTGTATGCCTCATCATATACCTCCAGCAATTTATTGGTGACCAGATCTGCGTATTTATAATAACATTTGGCAGGGAGGCCATCACTCCCTGGTGTTTTTGCCGGCTTCTGGTTCTTTAGCAAAGCCAGAATCTCTTCCCTATTTAGGTCCGCCTCAAGAGTGGCCCTATCCTCCGGTCTCAGGCAGGGTAGATCCAATCCTGCTAAAAAGTCCTCCCGCTATAGCCCGTCTCCATCGCCCACCCTACGTATATATCAGTAAGATGTAAAAGTAGCAGTTCGTTTATAGCTGCTTGTGATGTTACTAATGTGACCACTGGGTCTCGCAATGTCAAGATGGGTTCTCGGTTATCTTGTTGCCTCACTAGTCTGACCAGCAGCGCTCCCGTTTCATCCCCCTCAGCGTGGAGTCTCTGTCTGTGGGCCGTGTGAATGTATTTTTCCAGTCTGCGTCAGTCATCAAGGACCAAGCCACGTAATCCGCGTCATTATTCTAGTCGTAGGGGTTGTGGCAGGAGTGTCTTTTCTACCTCTAATAGTTTAGATTTGTCTTGTTCCAGGTCACGCATCAACTGTTGGCAAAGCTCATATAACGTATTCATACACACTCCCTAAGTACCAGTCGTGAGCCCTACTGCTAGAGCTTCCCCAGTTTTCTTGGAAATAATGATTAAGCGCCTCCCGACCGTGGCCCGGAAAGGCGGGTCTGTCAGTGTTTGCGCCCGCAGGCACCATATCGGTACCGCTGGGCGCGGCCGTCCTCTCACCAGGGAGAGCAACAGGGGGGAGTGGTCAGAGAGATACCTCACCAAATATGTCTCCTCGCGGGTCAGAACCGGAAAGCCTGAGGTGAAGAGGCAGTAATCTAGTCTACTGTATGTACCCGCTGCCAGCGTGTAGCAGGACAATATTATAGAGTTCGGGTGTCTTTCTCTCCTTATATCCAATAACCCAATGTCCAGCATCAGTGTCTGCAACTGCGACGTCATGTCAGGTTTTGTATGTGTCTTAGGAGGTTTGTGGTCTAATTTTGCATCTAATACACAGTTACAGTCGAAGGTGAACAGTTTGTCATCAGTAAGGTCTGGGGCCACCGCCGTTGCCACCTCAGTAAAAAACTGTGGATCATCCACATTCAGTGCATATACAGAAATAAGGCAGAGGGCCTACCCATCCAACACTCTGGACAGGATCACAAACCGGCATTCAGTGTTCACTGCATGGTCTCTATGCTGGAAGTACACACCAGGAGCCACCCAGATCAAGGTACCCCGTTCAAACCCCAAATACGTTGTTGCAAACAATTGCCCCCTCCATCTTTTACACAGGGCGGGGAGACAATCCCCCCAGACATGTGTCTCTTGTAAAAAAGCAACCAACACGTGATACCTCTTAAGATATGCATGCACTCTCTGATGTTTTTCTGGTTGGGTAAGTCCCCGGATGTTCCATGTCAGGAATTTAAACGTCATTTCAGCCATCCCAACGAATCCGCAAAATCAGGCCAGCCTCCAGACAGAGCACCAGACACCACCCCATCACATCCTCTTTCATCCATCCATCTGAGGTGACAACTGCCCCTCTGTGCTGAAACAAGAAATAGAACTTCCCGCACCCAGAACTCCCCCCACCCCATTGGCGGTACCGCCAACCAGTCCTGCCTTACAACGAGCAAAACTAAAACCTGCAGGTCCCACCCCATACCCAACTTTGTACTCATGAATAACTCAAACTGGAGCTTAAGGTAACTATTGTGCAATGCTAGGAGTCGATGCACCACCACCGGCGTTAAGGAAAGGAAAAACTCCCCCACCCGCTACCCGCCGCAGCCAAATGACCCCTGGTGCACCTCTACACCTCTTTATCTGGATGAATTCTCTGTTAGGCCACCCCACTGTACTAAGAAAGGCCTAGGTTACCATCTCCCTCCCCATTCCCTCAGTGTTAAAAGGTGGACAAAACACCTCCCTTAGGCTGGAGCACAGCAAATGCAGCCCCCCATTGGGGCCACCATAGGGGCTTTCAGCCACGCCACCACCCGCCATCACATCTGGTTCTCACACATGGTACCCCATACAGGGAGCAAATTATGGACAGCCATCGTCTGTACTGTCTGTGCCGTACTCAGGACCACTTCGTCTGTCCAGATGAGATTTTTGTGTGCCAACAGGCATCCACTTCACGGAGCGTTCCATCAGAGCAAACCTCTATTGGTCTCTGCTTGGCTTGGGAGCCATTTTGTGTGTTCCTCACAGCTCGTCTCCGCTGCCGGGAAGATTTGCGCTTAGACGTTGGGGTTTGTGATCCCTGAGGCCTGAGAAGGGGGCTCCTGCAGGGCATCCACCCACTCTGAAGCCTCAGCTGCTGAGTGGAAGAAGTGCACCCTTCTCTGGCGAACCAACCGGAGCGTCGCAGGAAAAAATCAGACTATAGCGTAAATTAAGTTCACTGAGCCTTCCCTTAACTGCCAAGAATGTTCGCCGCTGCTCCTGGACCTTTAGTGTGTAGTCTGGAAACACAGAAATCGGGTGGCCCTCAAAGTTCGGCATGCCTTTCACACGCACCTGCTGCAATATTGCATCTCTATCTCTGTAGTTGAACAACAGGGCGATAATGGCCCTCGGCGGCACACCCGGGCAGGGGGGCTGCACCAGCGCCCTGTGGGCATGCTCCACCATAAAGAATTTGGATAGTTGCTTTGGGTGCATGATCCTACTCAGCCAGTCCTCGAGGAACAGTTCTGCCAACTGTCCCTGCGCCCTCTCTGGAAATCCCACAAAACTGAGGTTGTTTCTCCGAGAACGGCCCTCTGCGTCCTCAACTCGGTCCTGCAGGCGGACAGTCAGTTTTTGTATGGAGGACACTGTCTCATGGAGGGTCACCACCTCCGATTGCAGGTCCGCCACAGCACCTTCCGAAGTAGTTACTCGGTCTGCAACCCCCCTATAGGTCCGCCCGCAGCAGAGTGACACCAATAGCCACGGAGTCTATTTTAGTGACCAGTTGCGTCCGTGTACTCTGGATGGCCGCCATAAGGTCAGATAGCATAGGCTCCTGTGCTTGGGCATCCACGGGTGGTTGTTCAGCAGGTTTCGTGTGGGCCTCATCGGCGGCTCCCGCTGGCATGACAGCCTGGGTATAATTGTCTATTTTGTTGGACTGTGTCGTCCTGGCAGCTTTATCTTTCCCCAAAGCAATGGTGTCTCAGGACGCCCCGTCGCTGGCTGTAGTTAAGGTACCGATAGCGTGCATCCGGATTCGTCCTCCCGGTACAACCGCACTTGCGGTCCACAGTAGTGCATGCCAGTGGGGATAGTTATATGGCTGTAATGAGCAACCGGCAATGACAAAGCCCGTTTGGTCTCTCCCCCAGTTCAGACAGATCCAATACATCATAGTCCAATGGCGGCCAGCAGCCGGAGGGGTAATGTCAACACACAGGCCTCGAGTATTTTAACGTCGCCAGTACCTGGGGGCTTCCCCGCTCATCGCCTCTTCCCAGGCATTACCACAAGTACCAAAGGGCTCACCAGCAGAAGGCCGCGGGGGCTTCCCAATGTCCACCATATGTCGTGGGGAGTAATGGGCAGCCTCAGCAAAGCCGGGGCCACCACAAAGAAGTCACTTTCATGCCGGGCCCTATTCGCTTGTCCTCAGCGGCCGTCCTGGGCAGCCGAGCTCATCGGCCCATGGAGTAGGCCGCAAACAGATCTCGGTGCCCCTCTGGTCTCCACACAGCAAGGGGTCGCCACACTCAAATCAGGGCAGTATCCGGTCGCTCAAGGGCCGTCTCTCTGCCCCAGCAGCACAGGCAGTCCCGGTCTCAGCCACTCACCTTCCCTTCCTCGGACCGCTCCTCACTTTGGAATGATCATACGCGCACCCCCCATGGGTGGTCGCGCTCCGGGCGTGTGTGTTATGTTATGTTATGTTAGGAGCACTTATAGAGCGCATGGCTGCCCCGGCAACAAGGCTTCCCAGCGCTAAGTATAACAGAGCGGTAAGGCAAGGAAGCTAGTGATTGGAAAAGAGCCACGTCTTGATTGTTTTCCTGAAGGCCCAGTGGTCTTGCATACAGTGAGCGGCAAGATGGATTGTGTTCCAGAGTGTTGGAGCAAGTGCCCTAAATGAGCGCCCCCCTGCTCTTCACCTGCACACCCGCGGGACACGGGCCAAATACAGGTCCGCAGAGTGCAAGGCTCGCCTCTGGATATACCAAGAGCACAGCTCGCTCAAAATATGCGGACCCAGACCGTACAGGATCTTGTGTGTCGTACACAGGGTCTTAAAGTAGACTCTCTGCTCTATGGGTAGCCAGTGGAGTCGACATAAAAGGTCGGTGTCTCGGCGCTGGCCCAACAGGTGCGCCACATAGCTCTCCAGGTGCGGGCAGCGGTCCTCCTCCCATCCGGCGCTGTCGCAGCTCTCGCCCACTATTATCAGGCAGGCAGCCCCCACCCGGTAAATCACCAACTCCAGTGGGCCACCCCCCTCGGCAGGGGTCCATCGCAGTTGGCTTCAAGCCATCCCCGATCCGGCACCGCAGGGCAGGGTGCGTCCTCCCTCACCTCCCGCGGTCTCAAGGGGCTCACGGACTACGCCTCAGTGTTCACGCCTGCTCAGGCACCTCAGGGGCTGCCCGGACAGTCCCTCCAAATTTTTTGCGGGCTATCCTCTGCAATGCTTCATCATCCGGTTGTACTGAGTGCAGGCCTTGCCAGCAGGCCCGGTCCAGCTTTACCCGTTGTAGCACTCTCAGAACGCAACCACCATCTTGGCCGATCAGGCAATGCCCCCCCCCTAGTCCTTCAACCATTTGCGGATGGGAAGAAATGTGTCATAGCTGTAGATGGGAATGCTTAGGTGCTGTTCTGCCACAAACATCTGGTAGGTTCTGAATGTGTGGTGGCATACGCCTCAAAGATACTAAATGAATCTGAGCGTAAATATTCTGTCATTGAACGTGAACTCTTAGCTTGCGTTTGGGCAAAAAATCACTTTAGGCACTTTGTTTGGAGGAATCGTTTCACTATCCAAACAGATCATAAACCCCTAATGCCCATTTTATCACCAGGAGGGGAGAGAAACTCAACAGCACACATTGCAAGGCTTTGTTCAAAGCTACAGGAAGACAACTTTGACGTTTGCTTTATTCCTGGCAGCAAAAATCAAGCTGCAGATTATTTGTCGAGGTAGCAATGTCAAGAGGAAAAGTTTAAAATGTGTGACAATGAGGGCTAAGATGTGGTAGCCAATGTGAATGATGTATGTGGAGAGGATGATGGTGTGAATGATGGTGTGAATGATGAGACATTGTGGATCAATGTATATGGTAAGGACGAGGAATTGAAACTGGTCAAAAAGTACTTAGTGGAAGGATAGTTTAAGATTAAAAGCCTGATTGGTCCCCTTCATTCTTTTGCACAGGTGGCACCTGAGTTGCCAACAAATGGGGAATTCTTATTCTGAAATGATGTGTGTTCTCCCAGTGAGTTTATGTAACTGTCTCCTCAAGTTGTGCCACCAGGGGTGTATGGTAATGTCAGCATTGAAGAATCAAATGCGTGGTTATTACTGGTGGCTTGGAATGGATGCAGACACCGACCGCATGGTTCACCAATGGGGGGTATGTAGTATGGCTGACAAAAACTGCAAGACCACGGTACCTCCTATGCAAGTGACGCCTTGGCCTGGCTGTGCTTGGCAAAAGGTGGGTCTAGATATAGCAGGTCCCTTCAGAAATTTGCCGGGCAACTTAAGATTTGCCATTGTACTGATTGATTACCACTCTAAATGGCCTGAGGTGAAGTTTGTTGAGTGTGTGACCCTAAGTGTAGTACTTGAATTTCTCATGGATGTATTTAGCAGGGAAGGCTTCCCCAAAAGGTTAATCACAGACAATGGTGTGCAGTTCACTTCAATCGAAATGACACAGTTATTGCAGGCAAAACCAAAGGGGATGATGGACGGAGTGTTGAACATTGCAAGCACTCACCCCCAGTCAACTGATCTGGGTTTAATCCATCATCATTCTTTAGCTCACTCCGCCACCCCAGTTCAGACATGGCCATATGCAAATCAGCCTGACCCTGTGCCTCATGGGAACAGTCCAGCCCGAACTGCCAAGCCATGTCTTCCCTGGACCGGAAACAAGCATCCTGGGACCGGTTTCGGGCTCACAGCCCTCATCAGCCAGGCTATCTTGAATCCAGTGGCAAAGTGAGCAAGGGACCCACGTCTGGGCATACCCTGCCAACTTAGGGCGAACAATGCAAAACCAAAGGGGATGATGGACGGAGTGTTGAACATTGCAAGCACTCACCCCCAGTCAACTGATCTGGGTTTAATCCATCATCATTCTTTAGCTCACTCCGCCACCCCAGTTCAGACATGGCCATATGCAAATCAGTCTGACCCTGTGCCTCATGGGAACAGTCCAGCCCGAACTGCCAAGCCATGTCTTCCCTGGACCGGAAACAAGCATCCTGGGACCGGTTTCGGGCTCACAGCCCTCATCAGCCAGGCTATCTTGAATCACAGTTATTGCAGGCACATAATATAATGCACATAAGGGCTGCACTATATGATCCACAGTGTAATTCATTAGTGGAGCGATTCAACCGTTATCTGAAGGAAAGTATTCACCTGGCTGTGGTGAGGAGTATTCCATTTGCTTTAGCAGTTCATGAAAGGGTGTGGTCATATAGAATCACACCACCCACCACCACAGGGGTCTCACCTTTTGTGTTAATGAAAGGGCAACAACCCACTTCTTTGATTTGTCCTGGTGGTTCAAGTCAAACTTCTCGGGGAACGATATGATATGTAGGCAGGATCTAAATGCTACCAAGAGGATGGTCCATGCAAAGCAGAGTAATTCTAAAAAAAAGATACTACATGCCATGCAGGGTTTTTCAAAAAAAAGATACAACATGTTATGCAAAGTTACTCCCTGTAAAATAACTGTGGGGGACATGGTCAGAATAAGATGGGGTAGACAAATAGGTGAGGGAGCAAGCAAGTTCTCACAGCCGGTATAGGCGGTTCAAATTAATAAAGGGAGTGTCATCACTCATGATGGCAAATGTTGGAGCTTCAGGAGGCTGTCTAAATGCAGGAAGGAATCTAGAAACGATTCTACTCCGTTTTGCACAGATGACACACACCATTCCTAGATTAATGAACAGAGTGAAGATGAGGGAGGAGTATTTATTGACGTGAATACAAAAATGAATAGTGATATTTCAAAGTCCTATTCCAATGTGACCAATACACATGAGAGGGATGAACTTCTGATAGACATCAATTGTTCTGCAAGGGGTGAAAATGAATCAGTGGCTGACAGAGTAAAGTTTGCTCCTAAGTCAAGTATTCCTTAGAGGAAAAAATCAATTGATGAATAGTTTGTTTCTTCATTTATTTCTTTTTCATTTAAGGAGGAAGATGTGTTATGTTGTAATTAGAATTAATGTGCTGCAATCCTTATTTACCACCTACCCTTCCCTTCCCCTTTTTCCTGTTAGGTTTATGCCTCTTCCTTGTCCATTGTGTTTCCTCCTGTTTCCTATTGGGTCGTTTGCGCAAGCTTAGAACGTGGGGTGGGTAAACGTTCTAAACTTGGCAGTTGTAACGGGACACTTGCTGTAGAGATGTGGGAGTGAGAAAAAGAGAATAAAAGTGCTCCTGACTAATCTCCTCATTTCATGGAAACATTTGTCTGAACTGTAACAAGTTTACCCTAAGGAGACTGCGTGGACCTTGGAAAAAGTGACATGTTGCTATGACAGTGATGAATTAGCAATACATGACTTTGGATATCAGAATAGTAAGAGGGTGAGGGTGAAATAAACTCTGATGAAAAAGGTGGCTCAGGGAATGTGTGAAGGGACACACCCCACTCTAAGACATTTGTGGTCCTCTCTAAGGGGGTCTAGTGTCATCTCTAAGGTGTTCCTGAAAACTGATAATTACATCATCCCACATAAGGCCTCCAGCCTCGATGAATTCTACTTCTGCCCACCTCATACTCGTAGCATGCCATTGAGGGATCCCAGGAAGGGAGGACGCCTTCCAGTGCATTGTAAGCATGCGCAGGGCTAAAACGAAAGCCAGGTTTAAGAATCAACTAGTGACCCTGCCAGCCTTGTGGCGGGTATATAGTCCTAGAATACAAAATTCTAATTTGCATAAATCTTGACGGCTGGTGATGGAAGTAAGGGCAGTTGTGATTTCCCTCCAAAAAGTAACTGCAGAAGGAGAGTCCCAGAACATATGCTTGATCTATGCATTGAGTGCAAGTCAAAGGAGACAGTTAGGGTTAGATGTGGGGTATATTTTACTTAGGCACGATGAGGTTAAATAAGTGTGTTGTAGTATGTTAAATTGAATTGTTAGAACTGTCATCTTTAGGGGGGCCTTCACCCAACTTTTTGCCTGCTTACCTCCACTTTTAGCTGTATCTTTTTGTTTGCCTTTAGACTCTGAGCACTTCACCACTGCTAACCAGTGCTAAAGTGAATGTGCTTCTGCCTTAAACATAGTGACATTGGTGTATACCTGAATGGCATATTTAGGTTACTTGTAAGTCCTGTGTAAAGTGGTATACCATATACACATGGTCTGTAATCTAAATGTTACTAGTGGGCCTGCAGCACTGATTGTGCCACCGACACAAGTAGCCTTTCAAACCTGTCTCAGGCCTGCCATTGCAAGGCCTGTGTGTGCAGTTTACTGCCACTTCGACTTGACATTTAAAACTCCCCTTTTATTACACATAGATCACCCCCTAAGGTAGGCCCTAGGTAACCCTAAGGGCAGGGTGCTGTGTAATCAAAAGGTAGGACATGTACGTTTAAGTTTTCAATGTCCTGGTAGTGACAAACAGCTAAATCCGTTTTTCACTACTGTGAGGCCTACTCCTCTCATAAGTTAGCATTGGGAATTCCTTAACAGTTTTAAGCTGTAATTCCTGATTAGAAAGGAGTAGCTGAATCATGTTTCATATCTTTGGAATGGTAATGATAAATCTTCTTTAGCGGTAGAGTGGACATTTCTCTGTTCTTAATTTAGCTCTGTGTGCCTGCAGCCTGTCCCCAATACACGTCTGGGGTGGATGACAGCTACACTTTGTGCATTCCCTCTAGACAGTCACAAACACAGGAATGGTGGCCATGACAGAGGACTCATCTGCATTTATCTTTATTCTGATAGCCTTCCTGGACAGGAAGGATGGAGAGTAAACTGACACTTACATCTGAATAGGCTGTGTCCTGTTCCCACACAAAGGGATGATTACTCCCCACAGATAGCCTGGCAGACATGGCTGGGATGAAATGGGATCTGTGCACTTCAAGGAGCTGCATTGAAGTCACCCCATCTTCAAAGGCACATTTGAGTACAAGTACTGGGGCTCTGACCCTACCAAGAGAGTAAACTACAGGATGTGTGAAGAACTCTGTCACGAACAAGGACTGCTGTGCTATAAGGATTGCCACTCTGCTTGACTGACTGTTCTGAGGAACTGCTTCACTGCTGTGCTGAGCAGTCCCTGCTGCTGCTGATCTCTGCCCTTCTGAGGACAAGGACTGGACCTATCTCACTTGAACCCAGAGTGACTCCAAGGGCTTTCTGGCTTGCCTCCTGTTTTCTGAAGTCTCAGAGTCATAAAAGACTTCTTGCAATTCTGCTGGTGGTGCTGGACTGTGCCATCTGTGAGTCATACCCTTGCCCAGCTGCGGCCCGTGCAGGTAAGAACAGTGGGGCTGTGGGGCCGGGTGGAGGGGTATTTCGACAGACGACGAGGGAAAAGTAATTATTTATTTAATGTTCCCTTGTGGTCATCAGTCGAATCCCCGCCCTACCCGGCCCCTCCGCTCTTACCTGCACGGGCTGCGGCTGCCCTTGCCTGAGGTGCCCCCCAGTCCTGGGCTACATAGGTGGATTTTTGCAGCATTGTCTACATCCAAGCCGACACAGCAGCGACTTTGCACCAATCAGAACCGAAGTATCGCCCTTTGATGCCAACACAGTGGCTGCCCGACAACATCGGTTCTACAGCAGGCGCGGCTCAAGGACAAGGTCTGCGCGGCTCGATCACAACTCAGTGCCTGCATCATACAAAGGGTTCATTGATGAAGTACCATCGACGGCGCGGATCGGTGCCGATGCTCGCCTCCATCCATGGATCGACGACGACGTGGCACCTCCTTCACTCCTCGCCTCGAGTCTTTGACGTTGACGCTTTGCTCCATCCAAGGTACTTTGATAGAGGGACCTGTCTGAGTCCTGTAGCCGGCCTGCCCTCCATAGCGGTCGGCCTGAACTTTGGATGTACCTCGGCCTAGCGCGACCTCAAGTAACCTTTTAGCGTTATTGACTTCTAAGCACTATTTTTGGTTAATTCTATAAAGATTCATAAATCCGTTTCTACTTATTGGATTTGTGTCGTTTTGGTCTTGATTTTCTCATAAAATATTCTCTATTTTTCTAAACCGGTGGTGTTTTCATTGTGTTAAAATATTCTCTATTTTTCTAAACCGGTGGTGTTTTCATTGTGTTAATGTGTGTGTGTGTGTGTGTGTGTGTGTGGGTGTGTGTGTGTGTGTTGCATAAATACTTTATACATTGCCTCTTTAGATAAGCCTGATTTCTCTGTCCCAAGCTACCTGAGCATGAGCACAGGTTATCTTTTAGAGTGTATCTAGCTTACCATGACTAGAGTGGTGGTTCCTGCTTGGACATGCTGAATTCCTCTGCCAACCAGAAACCCCATTTCTAACATGAATATACTAGAATATGGTGTTACTTGAAATCTTGTGAGGATTGGAAAGTATCTTGTCCCATTATTTTCGTGTAAATATACACCCTATATCTACTTCCCACTGTGCACGTAGATTGCCAAGCAAGAGAACGGTCTGATTGGGAATTGCCCTAACCAGTCAGGAGATCAAGTGTCCACCTGATCCTGTTGTACAGAGAGTATGATGCAGTGAGTTGGTTTGGGGCTCCCTGTGATTTATATTTGAAATGTTATGAAGGGCCGTCAAAGGGCATCCTTGTGTCAGAATCTGGTCAGCAGGGAGATCTAACTGTTTGACCAAAGAGTCGAATGGTAATAGTGGTCCATCCTGAAACAAGTACCCCATAAAATGAAGCCCAGCATTTCCCAGGCCACAGCTGAGACAGCTGTGACGCTTTCTCTAAATCCTTGAAAACTATGAAACGGAATCCCAGGGGTATAGCATTTGGAGGTGGATGAGAAGGTCAAAATTGTGGTGTGCTATGCGAATCATTTTTGTGGGTTACGTAGGGCATTAGGGTAAGAAGGTTTCTCAAACCAAGTCTATAACACACCGCTGGGATGGGAACCCCACTTCCTGTAGCAGTATGTCGGCCAACCAGCGGAAGGGCCATTGGAGCTGAATCAACAGATAATAATGTTCAAAGTCTGAGGTGCCCAGGCCTCCACAGTCTGTCCGGAGCTTCAGTGTAGATAAAGCAACTCTAAGTGCCCATTAGTTCAAATTAAATCCCACATCATGACATCAAGTGTATGGAAAACACTCTTAGGCACAGGGAGAGGCAGCTTGAAGAAATAGCAAAGTAATTTCTGCAACAAGACCATTTTCCTGAGGGGCACTCACTGCGGGACTGACAAGGGTAGAGATTTCCAGAAATTAATTTGTGCCCTAAGTGAGGACATCGCTCAAAGTAGATTTCCATCAAGCATGTCCTTATTTAAGTGGTAGATGTTCATGCCAAGATATTTAAAGGTTGAGCCTTCCCATTTAATCTGATGTTCATTCACCACTATATTGTGCCGAGGACAAGCAGGATTCAATGGGAGCATGTAAGTTTTTGCCAAATACACACTAAGGCCAGTGGCACTTCTGAATATATGAGTACCTGCACTATAGGTGTCATTGCTTTTTGAATATCTTTGATGTACACTAGCATATCATTGGCATATAATGACACAGCATGAATTTCATTATACTGGGGGATGCCCCATTTCCTTCCAAAGCAACATAGTTTTAGTGTTTGGAGCTCCATCACAAGCGCAAAGAATAAGGGGTGAATGAAGCACCCCGGTCTAGTGCCTCATTTTATGTCAAAGTAGTCAGAAATGAGTTGACCAGTTCTGACCCTGGCTGAGGGTTGCAAGTATAACAGCAACATTTTATTGCCAAGCCTTATGAGTCAGAGAATTGCCAACATATAATTCCAATCAAGCATGTCAAATGCCTTTTCCAGACCTAACACAAGGCAGGTAGCAAGTGGACATTCCAACTGACCATTTCTCTAGTAAGTTGTGCAAGCAACGTTTATTGGGGGAGGTGGATCTACTTGGGCAGAAACCATTTTAGTTGGGGTGGATCAACTCAGGTATGATCAGTAATAATCTCATTGCCAAAATTTTACATAGTATTTTGTAATCTTTGTTATGTATTGCTAGTGGTCGGTATGAAGTCATTTCTAGACCATTGCGGTACAACTTGGGTAAAGAAACCAACAATGCCTCTCGCATGGTGAGTGATAATATCCCTTCCTGCAGAGAAGCATTATACAACTCGACCAGTCACAGAGCTCAGAGATCTTTGTATGTACTGTAGAATTTGATAGGGACGATGTCCACACTGGGGTATTTGCAGGTTTTAAAATCCCGGATAGCCCCACAGATCTCTTGCTCCATCATGAGATTCAATTGCAAAGTACAGGGGCCCCCTGATATTAGTGAAAAGTACACCTAGACAGGGAAAATACATTAATGTAAATACTCTAGGGCTACTTCAGACCATTGAATCCCTCAAACCATTATGAGGAGAAGAAACAAACTATAGTGACACTAGAAAATTCGAAATATATAAAAAAGTTTATTTATAAATTATCTTTATCTTTTTTTTAAGTAAATATAAAAACATATATTAGACATAAAAACCTCATACAGAGACTAGCACTTGTACAACATTCTGACCACATTCATTCACAACCACAAACATACTACATACATATAATCAAATTGATATACATGATTTTTTCGTCAAACATGATAGGATTTGTAAAGGATGTAGCGAACAAACAACAACAGCACTTTGATGAAAAATTTGCTTTTTTAGGTGGTTTTCAAACTGACTCTACGCGCGTTTCGACAGAAACACTGTCTTCATCAGGAGTTCCACCTCAGAATGTTGTGCTCAAGTCTATCCAGCATCTGTATGTAGACTAATGAGCTGTTTGAATAATTCAGGTCAAAATAAGATATTGTATCTTCAAGAATTTAAACTTGTCACCCAAGATGCATCTGTGGAGTTCTTGTATAGTTAATGACCCTTCTCAAAGGAGAGATGTTTTAGTGTGATAGCCGACTCCTCAAAAAAGAGTCCCTGCTTGATAAAATGTATCCAACAGGGAAGACGAGCTGCTAGTCAACAGTGCAGTTTTAGCAGTGTCATCTGTGAGTGCATTACGTTCCAAAGTCCTGAGGGTAAGCTCAACCTTATCAAAATGGTATGTTATCGACTGCCAAGCCACTGTCAGAGTCTGGATACATTTCACCCTTATGACAGTTTTAAGAGCATCCAATTCAATAAGTGTAGATGAAGCAGAACTGCTATTTTCAGCAAAATTATGTATAATAGCTTTTCAGATCTACCCTCTGAATGCAGAATCCTCGAAGGCAGTGGACTGCAGTCTCCAGGTAGGGACCGGGGGAATACGCCTGTCCCACAAAAGGTGTAACAGAAGAGGGTTATGATCAGATACAGTTTTTTCAAGGTATTCAGCACTAGAAACCACAAGCTGCAGTGCGGGAGGGCAAAGAAAGTGATCCAGGCAGACGTGGAGATCATGCAGAGGGGAATAAAAGGAGTAGTCCCTAGTGACTGGGTGGAGAGCTCTCCAAACGTCCACCATGGATCAATGGGACAGCCACTGCAGCTGTAGTTCTGCATTGAATGGTGTGTGGCCCAATGGAGGGTAAGACCTATTTAAAAATGTCTCTAATATGCAATTGAAGTTCCCGTCTATAATACAAGGAAGGTCAGACCACCGAAGGAGTAAGGTAGAGAGTTTGTCTGGAAACTGAGGTTGTCCAGCATTTGGGGAGTATACACTGCCAAGCAATATTGGTGACCCATCTAATAAGCCCTCAACAAAGAAATAACAAACATCTTCGTCTAGCACAATCTCAGTGGAACTGAAGGGAACCAAAGGACAAACCCAAGTCAGCACTCCTGAGCATAACTGGAGTGTCCAGCAGCTTCTTCCATCACAATCTCAGTGGAACTGAAGGGAAATGAAGGACAAACCCAAGTCAACACTCTCAAACATAACCGGAGTGTCCAGAGCAGTAACGTAAGTCCCTACACGTTTCTGAAATTTAGACCCCTCCCTTTGGCCAAGTGTGTCTACTGCAGGAAGACGATGTGGGTCCCTGAGCAGTAGAAAGTTATGATTACCGTGTTGTTTTTATAGTGGAATTCATGGCTCACATATTCCAGGATAATAAGGGTAGGCATGCAATGTGATGAAATGGAGAAGTAAGGGGAGGAGTAAGTGGGTCACCTTCCAATGGCGAAGGTGCAGAAGGATACAACAAAGTGGCCAAGAATTTACTCCCAAGTGTTCAGAGGGTGCCCCAAACACAAGACAGCTATTGGAACATGTCTGCTTGACTAAACTTCCCAACTCTCACCCCAGGGCCGCAGCGCAAGATCTGACCACCCAAACATTGAACTTAAATTGTTATGGGGTTACTGAGTCTTTGGGAATGTCTAGGTCCCGAGAGAAACGGGGTAGTCGTAAAAAAAGCAACCAAAGAGGGAGTCTGGCTCAGCTCGCTGCAACCCAACTAGTCTTATATAACTAGAATGACAGACTAACTAATAACGTAGGGAGGGAATGGGATATAGATTCTCAGACATCTGCAGAGGGCTCCCCGTTCCAACCCCAAAGGAGGCAGTCCCACCCACTGAAGCTGATTTCACAGTAGAATCCTATAGCACAGTTAAATAAACTTAAGTATGCTTGTATTACAGAGATAGTACTCTATTAGGTCACTATAGTTGGATTGTCTAAAATTAACTATGGGAATCATACAATCACATGCAATAATGATAGTGAACCCCCATTGGCTAATTACTTGGCATATTTTGAGGTCAACTGACAGAGAAGCACAGAAATATATTAGAGCAGCTGAACTACTAAAAGGAAGATAAGCAGGTATTAAATATTATGGTTTAAATTTCTTTATTGTTAAATCACAGCATCGAACAGCAGCTTAATGGCCTGTGGGCCACAGGTTACAGTGCGTATGAATGTATAATTACCCCCAAACTCCCCCCTACCTCCCCAACCCCAAACCCTGTACAAACCAAACAAAAGCCAAAAAAAGATAGCGCTGTCTCCCACCTTGCCTAGCCCTGAGCGGGAGTCTCCTAGGTGATATCTGCAGGGACCTCAGACAAGCGGAAGAGGCGTAGATATTTGGGACAGGTGAGATCACGGAACTCTGAAGTTAGCAGTTTCAAAAATGGACTCCACAGCCCAGAGCCTAGAGAATGTAGTGCCTTGGTTTGTCAATGTTAGCGTTATTCACTCCATCCCCATTATGTACCACAGTCTATGTAGCCATCCCTGATGTGTTGGGGTGTGCCCTGTGCCCCAATGTGATAGGATATTCTGCAGGGCAGCAGTTAGTGCCAGTCCAATTGGTCTGCCCGGGCGGGATTTTCATGGAAAGGTAGGTGCATTTGGGAGGCCTAGGAGAATATAAGCAGGGAATCTGGGGAGCGCTGTGTGGAAATGGGTGTCTATGTCGCTAAGGACTTGTGCCCAATAGGGTGCTAACTTCGGGCATTCCCAAAGGATATGTAGAAGCGTGCCAGGGGACCCACATTGGCACCAACACTCTGGTGATCTAGACGGTTTATATTTATGTGGGGGTGAGGTGCCAATATGTTACAATCTTTGTTGCCGTTTCAATCCCGGGAACATTATGGGCGGTGTGTCGAGCAGGATAATGTATGTCTTCCCGTTCTTTCAATGTCAGTTCCCACCCTATCTCTGACTCCCAGTGTTTCTGGCCAGGGGATATAGGTGGTGCATCTGTGGGGCTTATGAGGCAATACAGTTGTGTGATGAGGTGTGTTTTCGCCGAGCTTGAGAGCAGCCAGCACTCGAATGGGGTGAGATGACATTGTGCTCCTGGACGGACCGAGGGATGTGTCACCCAATGGTGTATTTGGATATAGTGCCAGTGCTCGCCAGCTCAGTGCCCGTGGTCAGTGGGAAGAGTCTCAAAGGGGATCGGGCCCTCTGTATCAAATAAGTGTCCCACAGATCTGTAACCCGCTCGGTTCCAGAGGTGAAAAGCTGGGTCGGTCAGGGCCAGTGTGAAGTCGGGGTTCTCCACTATAGGTGTCAGTGGGGAGGGAAAGGAGGTGAGGCCTGCCCAAGTCGCCAGTCGGTCCCATACGGCCAGTGCAGGCTTGGTGATCGAGGAGAGGTATAAGTTTTGGGGCCGGGCGCTTTTAGGAAGAAAGGGGATTTTATGGCGAGACAGGAGGCTAGCATTATGCATAATACTTTTATTCACCACTTCTGAGCAGCACTTCAAAGAACTTTAGAATAGAACTTTAACACCAAACAATTGAAAAGAACACTAATGTCCCATAAGATCCTGACGTCCGCCATCTTCCTCCTCTTTTGTTTGCTGCTTCTGGAGCAGATAAGTACTCTTTAATGATTTAGGTTTAGATGTTTATAGGATTGTGTGTATGGTTAAATTAATGTTGGATGACAGTCCAATATATGGGCTGAATCCTTTTAGGTATGTGAGAGTTTGGATATTTTGTTTAATAATGTTTTATTGTCATTTTTATGGAAGTCATTTTTCTGTTTTAAAAGATAATGTAGAGTTAAATGGAGCGTAGCATATTCAAATTAAGGAGGTGTAAGTTTGGGATATAGTCAGAATAAATATTTGTTTTAATTTTATAAGTTGTCGCTTACCGTTGCGGGCCCGCGACTACTAAATGATTCAGGCAGGCATGACGGCTCGAGGATGTCTTTAGATCGGCCGGCCATGTTAGGGATTGGAACTCCGTCAAGGGGCTCGCATTGTCAGAGACGCGGGCGGCCATTTTAGGACTTCCGTGGTGCGCATGTCTGACTTCCGTGGTGCGCATGTCTGCTTCCCTACGTTGTACGTAGCAGACACAAAAGAAAGTATTAAAATCAAAGAACGGAGGAACTCCGTTTTTATTTTTAAGAGTGCCGAATTAAGAATAAAGAAAAAGAGTTTATTATTACGAGTTTATTGAAGATTGTGGAAGCATAAAAGCGGGCGCCATTTTAGATTGGGCATGAGCGCTCTGCTTTATTTCTAAAGCCTATGTGCTTTCTTTAAGCCAGTGTAAGCGTTGCTAGGCAACGTTTTTAACAAACGAAATAACGGAAGGTGCAGGATTAGTTCAGTTGAGGTGAAGGGGTCATTTCAGTTTCAAGAGTATAATTATTTGTTTAAATTTATTAAAATGTCAGAAGTAGAGGTGAGTGTAGGAGAGTCAGGGAATATGTTATCTGAGGAGATAAAGAACCTTATTAAAGAGGCTGTTAACGCAGCTATGTCTGGTATGAAGAGACCTCATGCTAATGAGGAGGAGGAGTATTTTTCTGTTTCAGAAAATTATGAAAGAGAAGGTAGAGGAGTAGGAGGAAAATGTAAATCTAAGAGAAAGCATCTGGATTACAGTGCTGAAGGAAATGGAGTCCCAAGCGGCTCAAAGAGAATGAATGTTCATAGCAACATTAAAGATGGGCAGGAATTTCCTGCTGATTTTTCAGACATGGAGGAATATATTTTAGATTTGACTATAAGGACGATTTGGAGGATGATATGGGGAGTGAGAATTCAAATAAGAGAGGAGAGACAATGGTGCTTGACCCTTTTGGAAAAAAAAAATTTGACCCTAAGGATGTACGTCACCCCAGGGGTTCTGACTGGTGGCCTATGAGTCATGTGTCAGATTATATAAGGCACTGGTTAAGAAGACCTTTGGAGAAGGGTGAACGAAATATTATGAGGGCAGAATGTTCACGCCCTGTGATCGGAGAGAAGGATTCTTTGGCTCCTAATCTGGACACTGACATAATTACTTATATGTTCAAATTAGGAAGGGATCCAAGAAAAGGTCTAGAGAAGGCTTTGAAGCAATGTGAGGACAAACTGTTGGACACCTTAGGTCCTCTTGCTAGGATGTTCGATTTAATTGAACAGGCGTATCTTAAGGGTACGGACTTGGATATTAATTTGTTGAGGGGCTGGTGCCAGAGAGCAATTTGCTTCTTAAAGAAAGCAAATGCGGGGCTTATTGCAGAAAGAAAGAAAGCTGTATTGTTTAAAATAAACCCTAAGCTTGGAGAATTTGCACGAAAAGAGACAAGTGAAAATCCAAATGGCTTGCTCTTTGGTGAGGGCTTGGTCAAGGCTTTGGGGAAGTATGTTCATACGTTCACAGCCTTAGATAAAGCTCAGGTAAATATGAGGAAAGTTTTTAGAGGAAGCGGATCAAATAGTTTTTATGGCAGGGCTGGGGGGAGAGGGCAACCTCCCGGCCAGAGTTTTTATAGGTCCCAGTATAATAATTACAGAGGATTCACAAGAGGATCCCAAAGCCAATATGTTCCCTCAGAGAGGGAGGGGAGTCAGATCGAGAGGAACTAGAGGAAGAGGTCAACTCTCTGCTCAAGCACCAGGTAGGTACGAGTATGAGGATTTGGACTGGTTTTACCCAAGGAAAGGTGGGAGGAAGGTTAAAAACATTTGTGGAAAGATGGAAGGAGGTAACAAAAGACCCTTGGGTTTTGGAGACAGTAACAGGGTACACAATAGAGTTCATTTCAGAACCAGTACAAATTCAGGAATCAAGAGAACTGAGGTTCAACGAACAACAAGAAAAAATAGTGATGGAAGAAGTAGAGAATATGCTGGTAAAAGGGGCATTGTGGAAGTAGGGGAGGACCAAGTTGGGTTCGTAAGTACCTTATTTCTTGTAGAAAAGAAAGAGAAGGGATGGAGACCGGTGATCAATTTAAGGGACTTAAACTATTATGTGATTTACAGGCATTTCAAGATGGAAGGTATTCATCTTTTGAGAGATGTGTTACAAGATCTAGATTGGCTAGTGAAGTTGGATCTGAAAGATCCCAATGAACAGCAAGAGTCAGAGATATCTCCAATTCAGGTGGAAAGGTCATGTGTACCAATTTGTTTGCCTTTCTTTCGGATTATCTTCAGCCCCATGGTGTTTTACAAAGGTGATGAGATCAGTTGTTGGATTTTTGAGAGAAAGGGGAATTCGGATGATTGTTTATTTAGACGATCTGCTTATTATGAATCAGGATGTGACAGTGCTGAGGTCACAATTAGAGACTGTCAAGGAGCTATTGCAGTCCTTGGGGTTTCTGATAAATGTAGAAAAATCAGTTTTGGAGCCAGCTCAAGCATTAGAATTTTTAGGCTTTGTAGTGGACACTGTCAAAGGTTATTTGTTGTTACCAGAAAAGAAAGATAAAAAAGATTCAGCAAAAAGTGAAGTCTTTATTGAGGAAACCGATGGTGAGTTTGAGAGAGTTAGCAAGAGTTATGGGCCTTTTATCATCCTCGATTCAGGCGGTGTTTCCTGGACCTTTGCATTATAGAGCATTACAATGGTTAAAGACTTCAGGTCTGGCAGTTGGTTTATGGTACAGAGATTGTGTACAAATGACAGAAGAAGTGAGGAGAGAGCTAATTTGGTGGTTGTAAAATTTGATAGCATGGAATGGACGAGCAATTTTTGGTTTGAAGCCGGATTTTGTGTTGGAAGCAGATGCGAGCAATCTTGGTTGGGGAGCTTCTTGTTTGGAACAGAGAACAGGTGGAGTTTGGAACAGGATAGAACAGACGGAGCATATAAATTATTTAGAAATGAATGCAGGGCATTTTGCTTTGCAAAGTTTCAGGTCTCTATTCCAAGGGAATTCAGTTATTTTGAAGATGGACCACATCACAGCAGTCACGTATATAAACAAGTTAGGTGGGAGCAGGTCAAGGAGATTGACAGAAATTGCTCAGGACATTTGGGAATTTTGCATAAAACACAGAATTTCACTTTAGGCTCAGTTTCTTCCGGAGCAACAGAACATGGTAGCAGATTGGAACTCAAGAAATTTGATAGATTACAGCGATTGGATGCTGGACAAGGAGGTTTTTCTAGAGATTCAAAGTCAGCTGGGTCCCCTGGATGTAGATCTGTTTGCTTCCAGACTGACATTTCAGTTGAAGGATTACTTCAGTTGGAGATGGGATCCAGGGGCTTTAGCGGTGGATGCCTTCACTCAGAGTTGGAGGGAAAGGAGGGGATATGCTTCTCCCCCGTTTGCTATGATTCAGAGGGTGTTGTTGGAGGTACGAAGACAGGTCACTCAGATTGTGTTGGTGACTCCTTTTTGGATATCACAGGCATGGTTCCCAACGGTTCTGGAGATGGTGATGGAGGAACCTTTTTTGATTCGAGCATACAGTGGAATGTTGATTGGACGGGAAGGAGTAGATCATCCTTTGGTACAGGAAGGTTCACTCAACCTTCTAGTTTGGAAGATATTAGGAGATCCAAAGGATTCTCAGATCTTTCGGGAACAGCTTCAGCTTTACTCAAAGAATCATGGGAACCAGGGACTAGAAAGAGATACAAGGGTGCATGGTCAGTATGGTTACGTTGGTGCATGGAGAGGGATTTGGATCCCGTGGAGGTTGATGAGATGATGGTTTCTAATTTTTTATCAGAATTGTTTGTGAAAGGGTTGTCTTACAGGACTATTAATTGTTACAGGTCAGCAATTTCAGCTGGGCACGCCTTAATCCAGGGTGCAGCGATAGGAAAGAGTCCGGTGGTGTGTAGAATTATGAAGGGTATTAGGTTAAAAAGACCTCCTAAGGCTAAGTATGGTTCAGTTTGGGATGTGAATTTGATTTTTAAGTTATTTGAAGGATGGCCTGCTAATAAATATCTGGGGTTGAGAGAGTTAACTTGGAAGTTGGCGAGTTTACTATGTTTGGTTTCTATCAAGAGAGTTTCAGATGTTAAGGCTTTGGATGTTAGTTCTAGGTTTTTCCAACCTCAAAGAGTAATGTTTGAGATTTGGAGGAGAACTAAGACAATGCCAAGTTCTGTCTTTTACCCCATTTTGGATGCGTTCCTGGAACTTTGTATTGTTAGGTGTTTGAAGGAATATGAGAGTAGAGTTTCGGAGTTTAGAGCGGATGATGTAGATCAGTTACTGATTTCGTATGTTAAGCTTTTTAAGGCGGTTTCATCAGCTACTATTGCCAGATGGGTTAAATCAGTTATGAAAGAGGCTGGTGTGAACTTGAATTGTTTTTCAGCTCATTCAGTTAGGGGTGCGATGGCTAGTAATGCTTATTTGACTGGATGAAGTTTAAATGACATATTAAAAGCTGCTGATTGGTCGAATGCAGAGGTTTTTAGGAAGTTTTATTTCAAACCTATTGAGCATGTTGCAAAAAAAGTATTAGATGGCTTTGAACATGCATAATGCTAGCCTCCAGTCTTGCCATAAAATGTCGATTCTCATAGATTTATTGCATAGAGAATCGTGATTTTATTAAAGACAAGGAGGCTAGCATTATCCCTCCCTGTGTTTTGGGTTTGGAGGAGAGGCTGTTGGGTTTCATGATGTTATTTTGAGGTATATATATTTTTGATTAAGTTTAGGATAAGTTCAAGAAAGAAGAAGAGAATTATTTGGATAAATAAATTCATTGGTTTTTATTGTTTGCAGAAAACTGAGATTCGTCTTTGGATCTGTGTGGATACAAGAAGTAGTTTTAAGAAGATGTTACGTTTATTTTAAAGCTAATTTGGAGGAGAAGAAATAAAAGAGGAAGAAGATGGCGGACGTCAGGATCTTATGGGACATTAGTGTTCTTTTCAATTGTTTGGTGTTAAAGTTCTATTCTAAAGTTCTTTGAAGTGCTGCTCAGAAGTGGTGAATAAAAGTATTATGCATAATGCTAGCCTCCTTGTCTTTAATAAAATCAGGATTCTGTATGCAATAAATCTATGACAATCGACATTCTCCACAGGGGCTGTCCCGCTAGAACCTTGTCTATAAAAAGCCTGTGCTTTTCAGACTCAGAGCGGGACCACTCCGCAAAGACCCTGAGTTGGGTAGCTTGATAGTAGAGGTCCGGAAGCCCCAGGCCACCCTCAATTGAGATCTCTGCGAAGGCAGGGTCAGTTGTCCACCCAAACAAAGCGATTGAGTTTGGGGGGGGGGGGTTCAGCTGGGAGGACCTGGAAGAGATATAAAATCCGGGGTAGGATCACCATTTTCACTGCTGCGATCCGTCCGAGCCAAGAGAGTGAATATGGCTGCCAGTGGCAGAGGTCGGATCTCACCTGATGAATCAGAGTATGATAGTTGGGGGCTACCGTTGCGGGGACCGTGGATGAGATTTTTACTAAATAGGGAGTAGATGTTGATGCGATTCCCTAAATAGGGAATAGATGTCGGGCCCATTGGAGAGGGAAGGCTTGTTGGAGGGTGTCCTGTGTACTTTTTTGTAAGGTCAGGTTGAGGGCCTGTGATTTGTGAATGTTCATTTTAAATCCGGCTGCCTGGCTGAATGCCGTCAGCTCGTCGAGGAACGCCAGTAATGACGAAGATGGTGTCTCTGAGGTTGCCAGGACATCCTCCGTGTATAGGCTGATTGTATGGTGGCCCCCACCAAGTTTGATCCCTTTCATCACAGGGCATTTCCGCACTCTGTAGGCCATGGGTTCCATGTATAAGGCAAAGAGCAGGGACGACAAGGGGCACCCCTGCCAATAGGGAATGGGTTGGAGGAGTGGCCGTTGACCCGGACCACTGCAGTGGGACAGTCATCAGTGCTAAAGATCCATCCCCGGAATCATTCCCCAAGGCCAAAGTGTTTTAAGGTGGCCGCGAGGTAGGGCACGGGGAACTCTGTCAAACGCCTTCTCGGCATCTACGGCCAGTAGCATCCTCTCCTGGTCATGTCGCTGGGCCTGTCTAAGAGATGTAGGACCCTCCTCGGGTTGTCGCTGCATTGTCATTGTGGGACGAATCCCGCTTGGTCCGGGTGTATGAGGCCCGGGAGTAGGGGATTGAAACGAGCTGCTAAGATGCCTGTAAAAAGTTTTAAGTCGACATTTAAGAGAGAGATCGGCCTATACGAGGAACATTGTTTTTTATCTTTCCTTGGCTTGGGAATTTCCACAATGGATGCCATCTTCATAGATAGACGGAGGGCTGACGAGGTTCCTAGAGTGTTGAATAGTCTAGTGAGAAGGGGTGCCAGGATCTGGCAGAAGGTCTTGTAGAAAATGGCAGGAAAGCCATCCGGGCCCGTAGATTTAGAGCTATGCAAGAAATGACCTCCTCGTTATGAATGGGGTGGTCTAATTCGGCCGTTTGTTCTGGCGTTAGAGTAGAAGTGTGGGCCTCCCATAAGTACGCTGATGCGGCCTCTGATGGGAGATTAGGTGCTGTGTATAGATCTTGATTAAATTCACATAACACCTCATCGATATGTGGGTCCTCTTTTTCTTTCCCGACCCGTAGAGTCTAGTATCGCTTGGACCCCGTGTTCCTGATGCTGGATTTGAAGTCTGTTGGTGAAAAGGCGTCCGCACCTGTTGCCCCTGACATAGTATCGGTGCCGGAGGCGAAGAGCCGCATATTCCGCCCTGTCTATATCGATACCAGCAAGTTGAGCCCTGGCAGTTTCCAGTTGTCTCCGGACCCTAGGGGCTCTGGTCCTTTTGTGGATGCGCTCATGTTCAGTGACTTGGAGGGAGAGACGCTCCCTTTTGTCCCGGTGGAGTTTGTTTTCAGAAGCTGAAATGGCAATTAACTCCCCTCTGACCACTGCCTTTTCTGGCCAAATTCCTTGAACTATGGAGGTGAGTTCAGGTGAGCCTAGAAAGTAGTCCGGCCTGGCATAGGTTTTGTGTGCAAAGGAGTAATGCGTGTAATCTCGGGGCTGTGTGTGAAAGGTTCTCCAAATGTTAGTTAGGCCCATGTCTTTCAGCCACTTTGCCCTCACAGTGGAAAGGGCTCCCGTTTGGCTCCCGTTTGGCCATGTCTCTGTGCCGACCTGTCTAGTTCGTTGTTAAATACCAAGGTTAGGTCCCCCCCACTAAGACCAGGCGATCCTGGGTCCCCAGAACCTCTGTCAATGCTTTTCAGGGGAAGGGCTCTTGCCCCTTGTTGGTAGAGTAAAGAGTAGCTACAGTAATGGAGCTGGAACCCACTTGTAGTGAGTAAGCTAACATCCTACCTTTTATTTTGGATTCCTTGGGTCCCACCTTACCCCGAAAGTGGCGAGAGACCAGGATGGCCACTCCGGCTGTTTTATTCCGGAGGGATGAAAAATATTGATGGGGGAAGGCTTAGGAGCGGAGCCTAGGTTCATATCTGGGGAGGAGGTGCATTTCCTGTAGTAAACAGATGTGCACCCAAATGCTCCAAGTAGGAAAGGATAGAGCTAATTCCAAATAATGATTGAGACCCTTAACATTAAGGGTGAGAACCACTAACTGGTCCGACATTGAGTATCGCCGTATAGTCCGCTAAAGGTGCCACCCCCAATCTCGGATAGAGTGAGTGGGTGGAAAGAAATAGGAATCTCGTGAGTGAGGGTGACAGCGTCAAGAGCACATATAAGCAGTCCCCAGGTCCAACAGAAAGAAACAGTAAGTCACCCAACCAGTTGGCGTAAAGAAACAATAACACAAAACCAACATGACATACGTCAGGGGCCATGTCCCACAGTCCCATGGTGTATTTGCGAAGTGGGGTATCCGTGGCTGCGGCCCCCCTCCCTCCCCACCCGTGTTCACCCGTACCCAGAGCAGAAGGGACAGCATGAGAAGAGGGAGGTGAGGAGGAGAAGAGAATAAGAAAGGGGGAGCAGTAGAGAAAAAGCTAGTCCATGCAGATTCATGGTGTTGCTGTCCTGAAGGATCCCCGGCCTGCGATTCTATGACGGCCTGCCCCTCCTTGGCCATGGTTTCTGGATCTGGGCAGTGTTTAGTCGGGGTAGATCGTGTGCCCTTCCTGCCTCAGGCTCTCCTTCTGTCTCGATCATGGTCCTCACCCTGTATGGACTCGGGTGAGCTTTCCTCAAGGTCCAGAATGCGGTGCGCCTCCTCCAGTGAGCGTATTTGGTGCAATTTCCCTTTGTGGCGAAATACTAGGTGAAATGGGTGTCCCCATGAGTACTGTACCCCTGCCGCTCAAAGGTGGGTGGTGTTTGGGCGAAAGGCTTTGCACTTCTGGAGGGTTATAGCAGCGAGGTCTAGATAAAGGACCGGGTGGTGTCCCTGAAATTGTAGTGGGTGCTTATCTCTCACCCGCTGAAGGATGCACTCTTTCAGAGGGGAGTCATGGACACATGTTAGTATGTCAGGCGGGGGGTGGGGGTGACTGCCTGGGACCAACTTTGTGCGTTCGGTCCAGTTTAATATCCAGTTCCAGGGAGGCCCCAGTATTGATCAAAAGAGTTCTATTATGAAAGAGGAGATATCTGATCCCTCTTCCCTGGATGGGATGCCTCTTATACGGATGTTATTCCGGCGTGATCTGTTCTCCAAATCTTCAGTATGGGCTTGAAGGTCCAAGTGTTGGTCTCTGAGGCGGAGGATTTCTTGTTGAAGTTGTTCTATTTCCTCCTCTCTGCCTGCCTCATGGTCCTCCAAGGTAGAGACTCTGTCCTCCAGCCCATCCATGTTGCATCGGATATCTTTCAGCTCGAGTGTAAGCTCTTTCTTGAAGGATTGGAGATCCTCGCGTAGGGAGGCAAATAAAGACTCCAGATATGGGCATGTGATCGGCTCCTCCAGGGCTCCGGCTCTAGGGGTCCCATCCGAGTATGTAGCTGGCTTAGCGTCTCCTATCGGTCCCCCAGGAGTTTTTAGGAGCATGTCCTTGAGATGACGGTCTTTCTTTCCCCTCCCAGCGGCCATACTTGGGGGTGATCAAAAAGCCCAAGAAGTGGGCCAGGCCGAGAGGCATCGGAGTGTGAAGCAGGCCCTTTTTAGTGTAGGCCCGATAGCCCCAAGTTGTCCAGGTATGCTCTCTACGTTGGGCCTGACGCTCCGGATTTTAATGCTGAGGCGGGGTCGCATGTCTGGGCAGACCCTTCCTGGGTCCGATGGGCCGGGGTACTGGTGTTCTAGCTTTCGGAGGGTTCCAGTATGGGCAGGGACAATGAGGTTCCTCTCTTTCTCATGCAACAGTGTAGACTTTCTGTTAGGGCTAGGGCCCGGGGCCCTCCAGGCGGACAGGCGACCTGGATGTGCAGTCGTAAATTCGAGGTGATCTCTGGGGGTCAGGGCCCCACTACGGATTCTGTGGCCTCCAGACAAAGGGAGAAGCGCCTGGGCAGCTGCTTATTTCCTGGGCCCACGGGGTGGGAAAGGGGAGATGGCCGTGCCCCTTTGCCCCCCGGGATCCCTGTTGGTTATGGTCTCTTGGGCTAGTTCCTAGGGTGAAGGAGCCACCCCTCTCTGCTGTCGGGCGGGACCCCCTCCTCCACTGGGGGTCAGGTCTCTCCCTCGGGGGCCCGCCGGCAAGAAGGACCAGTGGGTGATCACAGGCTTCCCCCAGGGTCATGCCTACAACATCAATGCCAGTCCGCCCCTCTCCAGGACCGTGTTGCACTGTCCCAGTAGGAGGATTCCCGGTCCCCGGTCTGCCACACCATCCTCGGCCTCCCGTTGCAGCCGCCCCTCAGGTAGGCCCACGCTCCTCTTTAGGTCGGGCTTCCGATTATGCCGCTGTTGTGGTGCAGCTTCAGCCAGTTGCGGTTGTTGGCGGAGGAGGGCCCAGGTTGAAGTGCCTGCGTAGCTGCCGACCCACGCACGGCTATGTGGGTCGGCAGCCAGCACACCCGACTCCCAGTCGTCTGCTGGCGTGTAGGCCGTGGCGCTTGCGGCACCGCTCAATCTCCCTTGGTGGTTGGGGACAGCACGCCTAGGCCGCCAACTTCGTCGGGATAGCTCCCCAGCAGTGCAATGAGGCGGCAGTATGCTCTGGGGGACTCACCCCCTCTGCTACGATATTCTTGGCGGATGGGCCCGGCGGCGGGGAGCGGAGAGACCTGAAGGAGCGTCTCACCCGTCAGCCATCTTGGCCATGCCCGGTATTAAATATTAAACATTCAAACCCACCCTCCTAAAAAAAAAACTGTGAGAAAGTGGTTACACCAACTCATCTACAGCTTGAGGTGTTACAGTTGGAGGAATTACTGAGACGCTGCTCAAGTGGGAGATAGTCAAGCTCCACTCAGAGGAGAAAGAGAGGTCAGTTTCTCCTACTTTGTTGACTACTTAAAGACCTAAGACCTGTGAAACAATCATTAGCGCTGACCTTCTCTCCATCTGGGATTGGGTAGGAGATGGTGTATTTGATGTAGACTGATGTGAGGGGACCTTCGGCGACAGTTTCAGTGCCTCTTGGAAGAGTGCCATTGGCAGCGAGGAGGAAGAGGAGTTTCCCTCCTGCTATTCTACCCAGTCCCAAGCATCCTTTGGAGTGGGTAAGGAGCATATGCGTTGATTTGCCATAATCTTTAGTTTTAGTCCTGGTTCTCCTAGTTCTTTTTCTTTTAGTCTGGCACTCCTAACTCCCTTGCTCCTGGTCCTCCTGGTGAAGATCCTTCTGGCCATGTTCCTTCTCCAGGTCATGGTCTGATTCTCAGTCCTCTTTGCCCTGGTTCTCCTCCTCTGTCTGTTCCTATTCCAGCTTCTGTGATTCATGTGATGCATGTCTCATAGATG
Organism: Calotriton arnoldi; assembly: GCA_963921515.1. Taxonomy (NCBI): domain Eukaryota; kingdom Metazoa; phylum Chordata; class Amphibia; order Caudata; family Salamandridae; genus Calotriton; species Calotriton arnoldi. Next base: position 1,714,079 of record CAWUFW010000458.1, read on the forward strand.
CAAAGTCTCAGACCAAGCGGTGACACACTTGGGGGCAGATTTACGTTCCCTGGCGCATCCCTGCAAATCAGCAGGGATACGCCAGGGAAGATGCGTGACGCAAGTTTACCCTTGCGCCACCACAGATGCGCCGCATTTACAATGCGGCGCATCATGGCGCAAGGATAAACAGATGCGTGACGCATCTGTCGGCGGAAGGGTGGCGCAGTACTGGAGTTGTGTCGCAAGTGCGACGTAACTCCAGTACTGCTCAGGGGTGCCCTATACCTAACATGCTGCGTCACTCCTTACGCCTGCTTGAAGCAGGCGTAAGGATTTGACGCAGCAGGGACGTAAAAGTGACTCCGTGAAATCTTGTAGATTTCACTGCGTCACTTTTACGGGGCTTCCTTTCGCAGGAACGCCCCCCCCTGCGCCGGCACGCCCACATGAAACCTGACGCAGGTTTCATGTGGCGCAGGGCTTTACAACGTGACGCATCTCCCTAGATGCGTCACGTTGTAAATCCCCCGCAGCATGGCGCATGATTTGCGCCGCCGCTGCGTCACAAAAGTGATGCAACGGCGGCGCAAAAGTGGCGTAAGGGGCTTGTAAATCTGCCCCTTGGTGTATACCACTGGCCCATTCTGCTATGAAAGACCCACACACCCAAGAAGCTTGGATGGTGGTGTCTCTTTGTCCGTCTATTATATAAAGATGTGTGTGGTCTGTGGATCTCCATCCATGCTTTAGTCATTTGAAACTTTGTTGTTGAATAAGATATACATTTGTGGAATGCAGTGTTCTTAGCATTGTGTAATGTGGGTCCACGATTGGTAAGTACTCCAGACGGTTTCCGCAATATGCCATACGAATAGCACTGGAATGTAACACTTATTTCATTTCCACTGGCAGACAGTGGAAAGCCTTCAGAGCTGGTGTGGCATCTAGCATGTCTTCCCTTTCTATGGTTGTATGATACATAATTCTACTACCATATTATTGGCTGTGTATTTATTCTCTTTTGGAATCTTAATGTGCTTTCATTTGAATTCTAAGTCAGTTGTTGGGATCCCCTGGGCCCTGATGTACGACAGAAGGTCTGGCTGCTGTTCTTCAATAAATACTTCAAGTTCATTTCGTTCATTTGGACACTACAGCTGGTTTAACGAGGCCATGTTTCTGTAAGTTTACAGTAAAGGCTGCATGATTCAGCGATCTTTGCAGTGTGGGTAAACAAAAAAACAGATGAAATGCCCATAATCTAGCACGCCATAACCACTGGTTTATTTAGCTCTACCCTGTGTTTTGTTTCAAGAGGCGGAGGATTTTAAGAAGGTTTCCTGTCATTGTAACCAACATCAAAAGGTTGTTCAAGCCTCTTAACTTTAGCTGGCACACAGACCTATCAACCTACGGATTCACATAGGCTTTAATACTCAAAACGAATGAATATTAATGTTTTCAAAACCAAAATATGCGTTTAAAAATCATGTAGAACATATGTAAAGTTCTAGCAACACTTTACTGAGACGGCATAGTACCCCTACAGCACAGTTATGCACTACTAAATCTGAACTTTAATCTCGTACAATTCTTTGGAGTATATAACTAGAGGCCATTATCTAATTATCTCACTTAATTGGCGGCGATATCAGTTTTTTGATAAACGAACTTTTAAGTTAAATGTCATTTTTTCATTCGTTTGGAACCATTTTTTTACAATTACTCCATTAGCTGAAATGATTACTGCGGTAATGACGAGCTGCGTCATGCAAACAGACTTCCATGTCCAGTGGAAATAACTTAATAAGCCCGGCGCTTGTTCCAGTAACAGGGCCTATTGTTCAGGCAGCTGCTTACAGTGGAGTGATTGACTAGGGAGAAGTTCACGACAGGGGGCAGTGAAACTAAAGACCCGCAGCGGGTGCGTGTGGGGCCTTTATATGGTGCACCCAGAAACTCAGGCATTTAGCTAGTTAGTTAACTCACGTCATCTAAATTTACAAATAGCATTTATTCGGGTCTTGCTTTTCTGAACCTGCAATGGGGTCCCGCGGTTAGAATGCATCAAGCATTGAAAAACATTGATAAAACATTTACTGCTTCTGTAGAGGTAACACTCAGTTTGATTAGAGGGCCGTCACTATCTCCGGCACAGAATCTAGAAGACAGAACCAAAAGCCCTCTGAATGATTTAGTAAAAAAGATTATACACCTGAAAACATATGAATGCTGAGGTATATATCGGCCGAAAACAGTAGGAAAGGAATGCACATTCAGATGACTAAGGGGCATATATGTACAAGCTCCTATCCCACGGGAACGTCACTTTTTGTGACGTTCCCGTGGTGATAGCGCCTTGCCTTATGTACAAGGCAGCGTTAGGCCACTTAACGTGGCTTAACGCTGCCTTGTACATAACCCTTTTTAGTGTGAAAGGGGCGTGCAGTGGGAGTTGTGGTGGGCGTTCCACCGTAACAGCCATTGTATTTGACGCTGCCCCCTATGTAAAAGGATGGCGTACATAGGAGGCAGCGCCAAAATTAAGACCAGGAAAACCCTGGTCTTAAGGTGGCGAAACGAGGAGAAATACATTATTTCTCCTCGTTTTTGCTTTTTCCATGTGTGCTGCCTTATGCAGCACCCATGGAAAAAGCAAAATGCCATGGTTTGTTTATGTACAGGAAGGTGTCCCTTCCTGAACACAAACAAACCTTTTAAAAAAATGCCATTTAGGATTGTTTATGTGCAGGAAGGGACACCTTCCTACACATAACCAATCCTCCCCTGCACACAGACACCCTTGCACTCTGGTACAAGGGTGCCTGCGTTGGCGCTAAGTTGTTAAACTTAGCGCCATCGCAGGTGTAAACGCAAGGCTGCACCACATTCTTGTAAATATGGTGCAGCCTTGTGTTACTGAAGTGGCGGAGCGTGTCGTTAAGCCCAGGAGGCTAACGACTCGCTCCGCCACTTCGTCGAACCATATGGCCCTGAGAATCTTATAGCCATCAAATAAATGAGTGTAGTTTTTCCAAAATACCACCAGGTGGGGGAATGTGATCAAAAATATGCTAGTAAATCTAACAACCCAAAACAATCGTTTACAAAGTTTACAGCACCAAAATCTATCATTTATTTAAGTGTTGAGGTACAAGAAGTTTAATAGCTGTTTTGTAACCATTGCGTCTTCTCCTGCCTCTCACCACTGCATATGATTGGAGTGGGGGCTCAATTTGTAACCGGTCTGGTTGTCCTTACTTAAAGACGCTGTAAGCAGATTAATTATAAAAAGATACATTTTCTTGTCCCAGTTCAGGAAGGACCTCAAGACCTGGCTCTTCGGATGACCCCAGCACACTACGGAGCCGGCCCCCCTCCCCCAAGCGCCTTGAGACCCTCATGGGTGAGTAGTTGCGCTTTACCAACCCTGATTGATTGATACAATCTCAAAACAATTAGTGCATCCAAAATATTGCATTATATTCAACAATGTTAATTGCATTTTAAAACTTACATACACTTTCATCGCATTTAAACAAAAGAATAGCACATTTAATTAGCAAAAGTGGCACTAAATTCCCTTTCTTTATGTGCTGTACCTACACCTTCAGGGCAATAACGCTTCTACCATTTCACTGAATAACTACTGTTCAGGTTTTCAACATTTACGCTGGAGAAGAAAAAGTGTAATACAGAACAAAATAAACTACAGCGTGAACGTACTTTCCTGATATTGAGTTCTTGGAGGATCTAGGTTACTTACCTATGGGTGAATGAGTGGCTGAATTTATGCCAGGCTACAGCTGAGTGTGTATTAGTGTGAAGAGTAGGTCATAAAGATGCACAGAGGCAAGAAGGTCCCTTTTCTTATAGATTTATTCCAAGATAACAGGAGCCCACGGGAGTGCCTCCTCGTCCTGTGCATTCCGCCTGCAACTGCCAGAGCAGAAGCATTCAGAACTCACAAGGCGTGTAAGCAGTCACGGGCCATATGTTAAATCATAACAAAATTAAAGCATGCATAACAGTAATATCAAAACACAACAATTCCATGACACATGCAACAATGAGTTGACATGTAATGAAGGAAGGACTAATGCTATGTATACATATCTGCATCTTCTTCACCCTTATAAAAACAAAAATACCTTATACAGTAAGTATTTATTGAGAAAAAAGTCTGAACTTCACAGGTACAGCAATATTTCGTGACAACCTAGTTACTGTGTTCATTGTGTCATGCAAAGGTCCTGCAGTGTTTTGAGATTGACTCAAATGAGTTTCTTGTACATCAACTGCACTGGCAGCTTGCATATCAGTGCGTGAGTGTGAGTTAACAAGCTCCGAATCCTCAAGATGGACTGGCTGAGAGAAACCCTCACATGTGGGAACTCTAACATTCCTGACCTCGGAGGTCATCTCATTGACACAACCCAATCTGAGATGTCACGCAAATCATCACACTGCAAGTTTTTATTAGTCAAAAACCTTCTTGGTTGATCAGGTCACTAAACACTTCCTACTCCACCACCCCTTTTCATCCCAAAACAAATAACCTTTTGACACTTTCAATACCTGAACGGGTGATGAAAAAATAGAAGCCCCCTTCTTGACCTTGATTGGGGCTTTTGATCATAACCCAATCTCCAATCCTAAAATCTTGATCTTTCACCTTGTGTTTGAAATCAAAATACATCTTTTGAAAATGTTGTTGTTTATTTATTTATAAAGTTTTATATAGAACGAACATTACCCAAGAGGGTATCAGAGCGCTTTACATTACACTGTTTTGAAACATTAGATGATTGGGGTAATATACATACATTCAATATTCGACAGTCAATACAAAAGAAGTAGACAGTGGTATATAGGATAACATATATGGGTAATAGTCACATATGAGTTAAAGTCTTAGGATGTGAATTTGTTCATTAGAAGCATTTTTACTTCTTTTTTGAAGGAGGAAAAGGATGAGATTCTGCGTACACCTGGAGGTAGAGAGTTCCAAATCTTCGGTGCGCTACCTGAGAATGCTCTGCAACCGGTTCTCTTTTTGTGGAAGGATTGTGGTTTCAGCAGTAGCGAACTCGCACTTCGCTATTGTCTGCATCCTCCCGACCGCTCTAGCTTTTGTGCTAAGTAACTGGGGGTATTGCTATGCAGGGCTTTATGGGTCATGCAGGCGATCTTTAGTTGTATTCTTGCCTCGTAGGGTAGCCAGTTCAGATCTTTCAAGGTCGGAGAAATGTGGTTATTTCTTTTTGTCCCAGAGACCAGTCTGGCCGCAGCGTTAAGAGATGCCCTCAGCGGGGCCAGCTTGTATTTGGGAAGTCCGCATAGAGTGGAGCTTCCATAGTCCAATCTTGGTAGCACTAGGGCTTGTACCGCCATTTTTAAGTCGGTCTGTGGGAGGAAGGGTTTAAGTTTCCTTAGGATGCTCATCTGATGATTAGCTCCCTTGGTGTCATTACTGATATGGGCCTGCATGTTTAAGTGTTTGTCTAGGGTGATTCCCAAGGATTTCGCGGAGTCAATGATGTGGGAGCACAGTCAAAGGAAGTTAGATGCTTCAGCCACAAGTCTATCTTGGGTGTGTGATTGGGGGGGGGGAGATGAGGAGGAATTCCGTTTTTTTGGTGTTAAGCATGAGGTGGTTGTCAGTGAGCCAACTTTGAGTTGTATGTAGAATAGCGTTGAGGGAGATGAAGTCTTCTGGGGAGGAGATTTTCATATACAGTTGTGTGTCATTCGCATACAGGTTTTGTGAAGTGGTATGGAAGATCTTCTGTGTGTCTGCACATGCACAACAACCATATCTAGTGTTCAAGTCTTTGATCCAATCAGGACATATATTGGACATGGAATCCCTTTTTCGCATTAGATGGAAAGGAGGGACTCCAGTAGTGGAGTGCGGGGAAATTAAATAAGACTAAAGTTTGCTTCTCAAAAACTCTTCAACAGGTATGTTGATGACAAGAGCTGTTTGCATCCTCTCCTTCATGAACCTGTTCATTCGTTCCACAAGACCGTTAGAAGAAGGGGAATAAAGAGCCACTCTAAGATGTTTGATATGATGAGATAACAGAGGTTATTCATTTGTGCTGACGTAAAGTGTGTCTCATTTACAGTCACCAGTTCTTTGGGAGTGCCCTCAGTATTGAAAGCCTTGCTCAGAAAATTGTGACTGCCTTGGAGTTAAGTGCTGCCGTAAATTCAAAGTAAACCCAATTTGAGTAATAGTCTATTAGTACAATAAGATACTTTTTGTCAACAGGCAAAAGATCCAAGGGGCCTCCGAAATCTAAGGCTACTTTGCTCCAAGGCTCATTTGGCATAGGCACAACATGCAATAGGGTGTGACTAGTTTTCCAGTGTTATTAAGACAACAAGCATGTTTGACATCTATCAATCCATTGCGACACATCCATTGAAGGCCACCAAAAGTGTTCTTTTAGATTTCTGCAGGTTCCACCTACTCCTAGATGTCCTTCATGTGCAGCTTCAATGAGTTTATTACGCAGTGACACTGGTGGAACGCTAACATCTGCACGCATTAGGACACCCTTTACTATAGACAATTCTGTGGCTACTTTAGAAAAAGGTTTGAGAGGTAAAGGTAGAGATCGTTCATTGGGCCACTCATTCTTTTCTTACCAAATCCATGGCTGTTTGTAGAACTTCCTCCTTTTGTGTGACATTTAACCAATCTTTATAATGTGCCACACCTACAGACTCTAACATATTATCTATGTTTGCCGCAACACATTTTGCATCATCTTGTGTATCATCCTATAGGATAATTTGCAAAGGCATCCTGGAAAAGCTGTCAACCCTGACATTTCATCCCCCAGAAATGTATTTAATCACAAAATTGAATTGCTGTAAATGAGACAAAGGTCTTACCAACCTTGCAGAGGCCTTGCCTGTTCCGTTGCCTTTAAGAAGGTGTAACAGTGGTTTGTGGTCGGTGAATATCTCGAATTGCGTTTTCCTTTAAAATGTCTTAAATTTTTTCCACAGCCTAAGAACAGGCAAGGGCCTCTCTCTCTATTTTTTTTTTTTTTAATTTCTTCATTAGTTTTATTAATTTCCATGCATTACAGCATTTGCAAACAATTGAAGTTGCATATTTGCATCTCTTTCAGTTGTAACTTGTCACAAGTGGCAAACTTCTTTACAACAAATTCTGTATCTGTTAATGAGAAATGTGTACAGCACTTGTTAAATCAGCATATCATCTCTCCTAGTAATGTCCAACTAGAAATGCACTCAGTACAGTTTATAATAACATGCTAACTCTTGGGAGGTGAACAATAGGTTGGGGAGGTGTGAGTAGGGGAATCACATCTTACAGTTTTAGTATATTGAGCGCAGATGACTTTGCTACTACAGTGCTTGCCATATGTATCACCGTCCGTTTCTTCACCGACACTTTTCCTACTTATATCTCATATTTTTCTGTTTATTTTGTTACATTCTGTGCTACCCTTTACTTAGTGGTTTTGTGTGCCGCCACCATCCGACCTGGTATGTTTTAGTGCGTGTTATCTTGGGTGTTTTTCAGGGTTGCTGCGCATATAGTGCCCATGCTCTGCTTTTGGGATGGCGCCTTCTGGGGGGAACTCTAGCTTCTATTAGGTGCTCTCGGTTTGTTCTTGAGTCATGCTTGTCGCTTGGGAATTCCCCTGTGTCTCTAAGTGCTCCTAATTTAGAAAGAGACCAGTAGCAAGCTTCTAATTGACCACATGAAATATTCTAGGCGCATGAAATTAGTAACCAACACTTCACAACATGCATAAAAGATATAATAGCCACTTTATATTGAATTGATATTTATTTCAGTTATTAAAAAATTCTTTTTTGTTCATTCAATTAAATTGTTTTTTTACAAAATAGTAAATATATTCACATAGAGTAATAGCAGCATCAATATTAAAGTGCACAGGGTAGAATGATGAAATGAAAAAATCTTTGTTTAAAAAAGAGAAAACAACTTTTATCTCATTAAACGTTCCATGATTTTGTTCAAAATCTAAGACAAATTAATTAGGAAAGGCAATGGATGAAGACTTGATGTTGGCAAGCGGTAGATAAAAACTACGCGCGTTTCGGCACTACTGCCTTCATCAGGGAACCGTCTATTGCAAAACAACTATATAAAACATAAAACAAAACAGTGATTACAGACTTATACAATATATACATACACCCAGAATATTTACATCATTAGCTATAACCTAACAAATTGGTACAAATAAATGATAATGACGGCAAATATATAATCCAAGAAGCCATTATATATATCTGATAATATAATTCATGGTTCGATCTCTTTTTGGCTTTCATTTTACTGATAAACAATCAATTTATGAACATAAGAGAAAAGATGTCTACATACATAATTATACAACATACAACATAAAATATATACATATGAAAGAATAAAGTGTGAAGACATCAAAGATTAATGAAAACAGAATGAAAGAAAAGTGAATAAAAAGCCCATATTAGTTTAATTTAAATACATATTCTACTTCTAACTGATTATGATATCCCTGTAGGAAACCACATGGATAGTTAATACCACATAAGCAGTAATAAAAGAGTCCATAGACGCTGACGTTCACAGTTTATATGTTTATGAGCAGATTATAACTAACAGTTTTATGGAAAAATGGAACTCATCATAGCAGTCTTAATTCTAGAGAGATATATCATACCCTATAGACATAAGTAAATAAGGGACTATATATAACACTCATAGTGTCATAAAAAGATGTTAAACAATCTACTAGTCCAGCTGATTATATAAACCACACTTACTCATATGGATGAAAGCTTGAATGGTGATAAACTGTCGTTAACAATTGCCCAAAGAAGATACCAAAAGACTAAAAGATAAAAAGGAAGAAATTGTATATATATGGTACGATTAGTTATTCTCGCCTAATTGGGTAACTGAGTAGATCTTAAAGAGAAAAGAAAAGGGAAAGAGAAGAGTGAAATCTGAAGCACTCACTTTGTAAAAAGAGGGGAACCTGTCGCTCCTACAGGTAGCTAGATAAGTTGGTATGGACATATGCCAAACTCCATGTTGAGTACAAGTAAATCAAGTACCTTGACACTATATACGGAGCAAAATGAAACCTTTTGTTAGTTTAAGTGCGAACCAAGGCTCTATATTATATAAGAAAAAGACAGAGTCCTATACACTTACTTAAAAGAGAAAGCAACTCTCGTTCCCGTAGATAGATCTATGTGCTGTTCATAAGCTTGAAACATCATTGGTATAGCACAATATGTGATTTAATGTTTTCTGGAGCTATGTATAGAACACAAGGGATAATCGTAATCACTATATAGGTTTATGAATCTGGAGTAAGGCCAAATGGCCACAACCAAAAACTATATATAGCTGCAAAGAGAAGTAGGAATAGATAAAATCAAAGGGACGCTTACTTCATGCCAGCAGTATAAGTCCTCCCACAGAGGTATCTCTATACTTGTTATGTAGTTGAGTGGGAACACGATAAAGGCTGATCATTACACCACTCTCTGAGGCTACAGCTAAAAACAGAAAAAAACAAAAAAAAAACGGGGGGCAAGCATGACCTCATTGTAAATGGACATAAGAGGGGCACTGCATATAGCTTAAAGCACAGGAATACCCTGACTTAATCATTTACCTTCATGTCTCCGTGTGCTTCGGACAGATGATCCTGGATGTCAGCGATACGTTCTACTTCTTTGGCGCAACAAGATACAAATGGTGGAGTGAGGTTCTATATTTAAAGCCTATAAAAAGCGCGCGTTTTTCTTACGAAGTCTAATTGACAAGTGCTATGTAGCGACGACGGACATCAATGTGGTAATATGGCCGCCATATTGGAATGGTCAATGAATTTAAGCGACGAACAATGGTTTTGATGCCGTATATATGGTTCGGAATCAGATAAAATGTTCTACTCATTTTAGACCAGATAAAAGATATAATAGATTCATTTGTATGAAGGCATTTAGACACGCCAGCTAGAAAGTACTGAGAAATGACGACGGACTTAAAAATGGAAATGTGGCCGCCATATTGGGATAGGCAAAGGTTTTAACAAAGAGCAATAATGGATATAATAAAAAATATATATCGTCCAAGTTCTACTTCTTTGGCGCAACAAGATACAAATAGTGGAGTGAAGTTCTCTATTTAAAGCCTATTAGAAGCGCGTTTTCTTACGAAGTCTAATTGACAAGTGCTATGTAGCGACGACGAACATCAATATGGTAATATGGCCGCCATATTGGAATAGACAGTGAATTTAAGCAACGAACAATGATTTTGATACCGTATGGATGGTTCGGAATCAAATAAAATGTTCTGCTCGTTTTAGACCAGACAAAAGATATAATAGATTCATTTGTATGAAGGCATTAAAACACGCCAGCTAGAAAGTACTAAGTGATGAGGACGGACTTCAAAATGGAAATGTGGCCGCCATATTGGAATAGGCAAAGGTATTAACAAAGAGCAATAATAGATATCATAGAAAATATCGTCCAAGTTGGAAACACAATATATATTTTAAATACAGATATAGTGTGATTCAACAACATAATGGACCAAATTGCTAAATGATGGCCTGTTCCCAAGGGATTTCCTGGTTCAGACCCTTATTTACTGTATCTAACAGGAAAATCCAAAAGACTTCATGTTTTTTTCTAATAATTTCTGAACACTGGCCTTCCTTTACAAGAATTTTTCAATGATATACCAGCGTACATCATCAGGGGTGTGATTGTTATCTATATAATGTGATACCAACGGTGATGTCAATTTTTTAGTTCTGATAGCAGATCTATGTTCAGTTAATCTCACATTGAGGGTCCGTGATGTTTCCCCCACATATCCTTTGTTACAAGGGCAGATTAATAAATATATTATATTTTTTGTCTTACAATTAGTCATGCCCTTTGTTACAATTGTTTGTCCATTAAAGTTCAATCTGTTCGTTTCCATCGCAAACGGGCAAACTTTGCAGATACCACACTTGTAATTTCCTTCAATTGGAAGCAAGCCCTCAATACTTCTCTGTATTGGCTCTTTATTTATTATTGGCATGCGTGATCTAACAATTAGATCTTTCAGGTTTCTATTCTTGTGATACGCAAAGAGAGGTTTCTGCAACATATCCGTTTGTTCTCTGTTCATATTGAGTAGATGCCAATTAGAGCAAATTATTTGGCGGATTTGTTCATTCATTAAGGAATGCCGAGTGACAAAGACTAGCTTAGCCTCTTGCTTTTGGTTTACACCTGTTAGCAAGTGTTGCCGGTCAAAAAACCTTGCTCGTTTATATGACTCTCTAACTAGTCTATGTGGATAACCTCTATTCAAAAACTTTTTCTCATATCTGCGGCTCTGAGGTAAAAATCTTCTAGTTTTGTACAATTGCGTCTAAGGCGCAGAAATTGGCCAAAGGGAATACTGTTTTTGTATTGTTGGATGGAAACTTTTATAGTGTAAAAGGGTATTACGGGCAGTCGGTTTAGTGAATAGATCCACTATTAATTGTCCACATTCATGCTTAATTGAAATATCTAAAAATTCAATCTTGATATTACTCAGATTAGAGGTGAACTTTAAATTGGAGTCACAAAGGTTCAACCATAGAAAAAACTCTGCTAGAGTGTCTTCATTGTCATCCCATATGAACACAATATCATCTATATAGCGTGACCAATGAAGTATAGACTCGAAAAATGGAGCAACTTCATTAAAGATGAATTGTTGCTCAAAATATGCCATATAGATATTTGCTATCGTAGGGCGCAAGATGCGCCCATACTTACTCCTTTTACTTGTTTGTATAGCTGACCTCGAAATTCAAATGTATTATCTTCAAGGATGATTCGTAGACAATCAATGATAAAGTTTGTGTTACAATCAATGTTCATTAATTCTATAAACCATTCTACTGCTAGAATTGCTCCATCACAGGGTATGTTACTATATAGACTTTCCACGTCTAAAGTAACCAACCATTGTCTATTACAGTTAAATGGTCTAAGTGCTCCTGCCAGGCGCCTCGGAGGTCTGTGAGTATTGTATCCCATGCTGCAGCTATAGGTGTCTTACGTATGCCAGTGGCATCTTCTCTCCGGAGCGCCACGCTTTCCGCTTGCGCCCAGCATACCATGGAGTGAAATCATGCCTTCACTGACGGGGGGTCAGGGGACTTCCAGAGCTTAGTAATGAGGTGCTTTGCTACTATGAGTCCCAGATCTATGAAGCGGGTTGTCACCTTGTGTTTCTTGGTCCTCTGGTATAGCCCCAGTAGGCACACCTCCCAGTTTCACTACATCATGCGGTCAGTGCAGTGCGCTAAATGTGTTGTGATAGTCTCCCAGTATGTAGCCAGCTTGGTGCATGCCCACAACATGTGTATGAGGTCTCCTCCCACCAATCCACATCGAGGGCACTGGGCATTCACGCGCAGCCCGGACCGAGCGGCGAAATCCGAGAGTGCTTTTTCTATCGCGTCGCATGGCTGCCGAAGATCGCGCAAATATATCAGCAAGTCGTCTGCGTATAATGATACCGCATGTACACCGTCCCCCAGGGGGATTCCCCAGTCTTCCATTGTACCACACAGGGCTACCGCCAATGGTTCGATGGCCAGCGCGAACAATAGCGGGGAAAGAGGGCAGCCTTGTCGCGTTCCTCGACCAATTGATATAGGCTTGGATATATATGGCCCTGTCTTGACCTTCGCTGTGGGTCGTGTGTAGAGTAGTTTAACTAGTCTTACATAGTCAGCGCCCAAGTCATATTTGGCTAGGATGGCAAATAAAAAGTCCCACACTTTCAAACGCTTTTTCCAGGTCTAACACTAAGCACCCCAAGTGTGGCCAGCGCTCTCTAGAGTAATGGGCGACTTTATAAAATCGCCTCAAGTTTAGTGATGTGCTGCACGCTGGTACGAACCCATTTTGATCCCCATGTACTAGTTGCGGGACTATTGAAGCCAGTCTGCTTGCCAGTAGCTTGGCAAGTATTTTATAATCCGAATTTAACAGTGCCAATGGGCGATATGAACCCAAGAGCTCTGTATCCCTGTCCGGCTTGGGCAGTGAAACCAGTAGGGACTCGCGCAGCGACCGAGGTATGATAAAGGTCTCTTGCGCACTGGTATATAATGCAAGCAGTTTCGGGGCGAGTGTTTCTTGGTACGCCTTGTAAAATTCTGTGGGCAGCCCATCTGGGCCTGGTGCCCGAATCGCTAGCTGCACCTCTAATAGTGTTATTGGCTCATTTAACTCAGCCCACTGAGAGTCAGCTACCGTCGGTATGGGTAGCTGGGACAGATATGCTTCCAGTTCCTCCGGAGTCGTCTGCACCACTGGTTTATATATGGCGGTATAGTGGGCGGCGAATTCATTATGTATGTCACATTGTCGCGTTAGTAATTGGCCCGTTCTGGATCTCAAGTGCAACGTCAGTTGTTGCACATGGTCCTGTTGGATTAGTCGCGCCAGCAGCCGTCCGGCTTTGTCAGCCGAGGCATGAGTACGGGCCGAGTAATTCAGACAGCGCAGTCTCTCCATTACCTCGGCATGTTTTTGCCGCTGGTCGTCAAGAGCTTGCTGCATGTCAGCGCCCCCTGCTAAGTCTGTTTCAAATTTGAGAAGGGCGTCTTCAATTTGTTTAGCTTCACGATCCAACTGTCGACGTATGCTCCAGGTCAGACTCAGGCACTGTCCCCTTATCACCGCCTTGCATGCATCCCACAATACCCCATGGTCTGTCACTGATCATTCGTTTGTGTCAAAATATGTTGTTATAGTCATGCCCACTGAGTCTTTAAAGGGGGGGTCCTACAGCGCCGCTGTCTGCAGTCTCCATATTTTAGTGCTTTGCGTCAAATCGTCGCCACCTAACTGTAACGTATGTGGATTGTGGTCAGAACGTGTGCTGCCAAGGTAGTCCGCATTGGTACATTCCGCCAACAGTGCCATGCTTCCTACGAACCTGTCTATGCGCATATGCAGGCCATGTGGGTGTGAATAGTGTGAGTAGAGGCATGTGTGTGGGTTTAACGTCCTCCATAAATCTACTAGTCCCCATCTATGTAACGACTCACTCAAGCCTTTAGCGTTGGATGCAGCAGTTATCTGTTGAAGCGGCGGGAAGGATCTGTCCAGATTTGTGTCGAATACTGCGTTGTAGTCCCCACCCAGTAATTAAGGGTTATCGCACCATCGGGACAGCTTTGCTGATAGTGTGCGCCAGAATGGAGCCTGGTCAGTATTTGGGGCATATATGGATCCCAGCACCATCTGCCTGCCATTCAGCCTGCCTTTCGTCAATGCAAATCGGCCATGAGTATCTATTTCCATTTCTTCTGACACATATTGTGTGCCTGGTCTGACCCACACTAGTGCTCCCCTCTCGTATGAGGAGTATCCTGTGGCAAATATCTGTCCTCTCCACTTTTGCTGTAGTCTGTGTATCTTGGGTTGTGATATATGCGTTTCCTGTAAAAATGCTATATGGGCTGCATGTCTCTTTAAGTACGCATAGGTGTTATATTGGCGCGCTGGCGTTTGCATAACCCTGACATTCCAAGTAATTATTATTGTCGGCGGCATCTTTTAATTACATGATGTAGGCGTACGGGCAGTCGGCTTACTACCCTATAAGGGGGGGAATGGCGCATACATGTAGCCTACGTCTATTCTGCAAACTCTCTGTGCATAATTCCCAATGTTGTGTTTGTGAGATGTAATGTGGGGGATTAGACATTGTGTTGTGTAACTGGGATAGGGCAGAGGGACAACGTGTGTCTGCCCAATCCTTGAACAGCGCCTCTCGGCAACTGCCAGCCGTACGTGCCGTGCTACTTTGTGTATAGGGGGGGTAGATTGCGAGCTGACTGAGGCTCAGGCCCTATAGCTATGGCTTGTTATGCTCACTGCGCCTTGTCGTGCCTATATTTCAGCACCTCCAGACTCGTGGCGGGAGAGAGGGCAGCGAGGGGGGATACAGAAGGCTCACCTGTGTGTAAGTTCACAATTCGTAAAGTCGAATCTCGACCCCACTGAACTACACTTGCCTCTCCGGGACTACTGACCTCACTGGGCACTTTATAAAATTACTGTGACAATCTTTTCCTGTATCACATAATGTCATCTGCTGTTTGGGGCGTCACTTCTGGCAATGGCTGTGAGTCTTCGCCCAGTGGCCACACCGCAGACATACTGTCTGCACTCAAGGAGAGTTCTGATGAAGCATCTGTGTCTCTATTTTCTTGGCTTCTTCGCATGGTCGCTGCAGTCTGCAGAACAGCACGGTGTTCTCGTAGTCGCCGCTCTAAGTTGGGAGCAGCCTTAAGCTGCGTCGGGTTCTTCCTGGCTCGTCTGCGCGGCCTCTGCCAGTTCCTGCGGCTGCTTCGTTGAGAGTTCTTGTCAGTATTCCGTTTATCTGTTGACACGTTGTGTCCCTCAGCTTCAAGCCAGTCCCATGCCTCTTCCGCTTCATTGAAGAAGTGAGTGGAGCCGTCTTTTACCACTCGAAGTCGAGCCAGGAAGAGGAGCGAGTATTTTATATCTAACTCTCGCATCTTCTTTTTGACTGCCATGAACGTGCCTCTCTGTTTCTGCACTAGTCCGGAAAGAACAGCACTTTAGAGTTGTCAACTCTGACCTCTTCCAGTTTGCGTAGCTCCTGTAGTATCGCATCCCGGTCTTTGTAGTTTAGGAGTCGGATTAGGAATAGACGGGGCCCAGTTCCTGGTTGCCGTCGGCCCGACGGAACTCTATGCGCCCTTTCCACTATGAAAAAGGGGGAGAGTGAGTTTTGTGGCATCAAGGTTTTCAGCCAGGTCTCCGTGTAGGTCACCGCGTCTCGCCCTTCCGTTCCCTCGGGCAGACCTACTATCCGGATGTTATTGCGGCGAGAACACCCTTCCATGTCGTCTATCCTGCGCTCCAGAATGCGCACTTTCTCCGCCAGTGTCCGCACTTCAGTAGCCGAGGCTTTGGTGGTGGGGAGGATCTCTTCCATTTCCGCTTCTATCTCATCTACTGTCTCTGTTAGTTTGCGATGGTCTGTGTGCAGTATTGTGAAGTCTGATGTGATTTTATCGATTCGTCCCTCTAGAGACGTGCAAGTTTGCGCCAGGGACACACTTAGCTGCGTCACCGCTTGCAGTACAGTGTCAATTTTAGATCCCAACATGGGAATCTCCGCATTCTCTTCAGTCTCCTTTTCCCGACCGGGTATAGACTATGCAGGCGTATTATGGACGGGATGGGCCAGCCACTATTCCTTCTGCTTGAAGAGCTAAGTACGTTATGGTAATGATGTGGTGCCAGTGGTATTGCTGTACAAGGGGACCCTCTCCACTTTATGGATCGCTACTGTGTGGTGCCGTTCTGGGCAGTCTGTTCGCCTCTCTTTGTCTCTGGGAGCCTACACTGTTCGAATTGCCACGGATTCTGCAATGCTGGCATTACTAAAGTCCAGGGGGTCCGCTACTTCTTGGGTTACTTATTGGATCTCTCTGCCCCCTCTCCGTCTGTATCATGCTGTGGAAAGTGCACTAGCTCCCAGTGTCCTCTTCTCAGGTATGTGTCACCTTCCACCCAGCTCAATCGATCCTGCACCTCGATGTACTGCACCTCACACCAGCGCAGCCTTCTCGATTACGCCAGCACCATTTTGCGCTGCTCCTGGCCGGGCCTGGGTTTGGGCCTACCCCCGGTGCCTCGCATCGCAGCCATCGCGATAATCACCAAGTTTTCTGGCCTCACACGAGGCACCGCCTTTGAGCATGGGTGACTCCTGTGCACAAATTACCAGAGCTGCACTGCCTGCCTTTTTCGTGTCTGCCGTTTTTATTCACCCAGGCACTGTAGCTTCGATTTGGCCTGAGCACAATCCAGGCCCAAAGGCCGCCTAGTGTAACTCATTAAGCAGCCGTTTACTCCTGCAATCTTCATGCGCTTCTGTCCAGCCTTCGCTTGCGTTCTGCCCAATTGTACCGCCTGTGCCAGGGCGCTGTCAGTGCTATGTGCCTTCTGCCAGTTGGGTACTCCAGATTAGCCCCCTGAAGCGGCCTTCTCACAGAGGCTCTGCTGTCTTGCCACTCGCGTTATAGGTTCTCATGGGCGCCCTCTAATACCCGCCTGGCCTGGACTCGATAAAGCCCCCGGGCCCCAGCCGCACAGCATTCACTGGTCAGCGTCTGTCTTCTCAATCGCAGGGCTCTCCACGTTCTTTGCCTCCGCCCGCACTGCCTTCCCTCGCCGCAACTCCTTACCAGCACACAGGTGTGGATACAACCCCTCTGCTTTCATCAAGCTTCACTGATGGTCCAGGCGTTGTATGGGTTCACTCGCGGGGTTGCTTCCCGGCAGTGCCCAAGTCTGAGGCCGCGCCAGCGCCGTCCCTCTCATCCGGCAGCACCAAGATGGCCGCCTCCCACAGCTCGTCCAGGGACAGACTCGGTCCCAAAATCCTGGTTCTGCGGTCGTAGGATCCGGTGTCCTGCAATCTATCTGCAGCACTTTTTTCAGTGTTTCGACTGCGCTAGTGGCAGTTATAATGCGCGGATAAGCGGGCCACCATGCGGAGCTGCCTTAAAGCACGTCCGCCATCGTAGCCAGTCAGCCACGCCCCCCAAGGGCCTGTCTCTCTATTGTACTATAGTGAACCTCCACTTGTTTCAGGCTCCTTGATGCAAAACCAATCGTGTGCTCTTTACCTGATACGCATTGAGACAAAACAACACCTAGGTTTTGCTGGTTAACTGTGACAAAACATTTTTGTCCTGAAATATAGGATGACAATACAGGAGCATTGACAATTAAGTGTTTAACCCTCTGAAAAGCTTCATCAGAGATGGTTTCCCACTTAAATGGCACTACCTTTTTGAGCAAATAATGTAGCGGTTGGACAAGTTGAGCATACCCAGGCACCAACCTGGAGTAATATCTTTTGGAGGAGCAACCTCAGCAATGGCTTGAGTGAGAGAAAATTTGGGTTTAATCCCCACGGTAGTAATGATGTGACCCAAGTAGTCCAAGTTATTTGTTAACAATTTACATTTGTCACGCCTAAGAGTGATCCCCACCACTTCTCAAAATTATCTTGTGATCTGTCATTGAATTGGAGAATATCAGGACATTGTCCTGATAAGTCTGGACACCATCAACCCCAGCCAATATTTGATCCCTAAGCTTCTGAAAAATGCTCGCCACTGAGGCTAAGCCAAAGGGCAGTCTCAGAAACGTACATACCCTAAATGGAGTCAAAAAGGTGGTAAGATCACATGACTTTTGGACTAAAGGGATCTGATGGTATGTAGACTTTAAGTCCAGAAGGCTACAAACGTGGGCACCCCCAATACTGGCAAGTAGGTCCTGAATTTTTGGGAGTGGGCGGCAGTCAACAACGGTATTCTTGTTGAGAGTGCATAAGGCAGCACACAAATGAATAGCTCTACTCTTTTTGCAGACTACTACAATAGGACTGACCCACTCCGAAGAATCTAAGGTTGTTATCACACCTTCCTGGACTAATTTGTCTAACAACTGCTTAGACCGTCCCTTACGCTGAGTGAAATCGATCTGACCTTATGAGCTGCAGGAATGGCATTCTATTTAAGTTTAATTAAATGTTCAAACCAAGGGCAATCTGTATTTCATTCACATGTTCAGGATTCTCTGAACTTGGAACGAGTTTTAAACCCATCTGTGCTAATCCTGCCAATCCACAATATTTTTGCCTTCAACAGCAACATATATCTTAGTCTTGACATGCCTACCCAAACAGGACACATTCTCCATAAAATAGCCCAACATATCAATGTCCTTATCTCCATAAGCTTTAGGTAAAATATCTGTTTGTTGTATCTTAACCTTGGCAGACCAGTGCTGTGTATAGAGATGATCTGAGATTATGGTAAGAGGAGCACCAGAAATCACCATCCATGACTTGACATAAGGGGCCCTTAACTTTGTGACTCATTTGGGAAACATAATTAGTATCAATAGTCAAAACCATTTTGTGAAAATCATCCTGCATGCATTCATCATTACATTCTACATTGTTCACTTGTACTACATTCTTTCCTCTGCATACAGACTGGACATGACCCATTTTGCAACACTTGAGGAATTTCTTTCCAGCGACTGGGCACCTGGGACTATTGCTCAAGTGTGAATGTGAACTACATCTGAAACATACTGTGCCAGAATTTCTTTGAAAAGGTTTGAATGACTTGTCTTTGAAAGAAATTGCATTAACAGACTCAGAATCATGGACTAGATTAACTGTAGAGCTATTAAGTAAGTCATTAAAAGTACATTGGATGAAAAAATAGAATGTTCAATTCCTTTTGCCATATCTATCACTTCAGTGAGTTAAAGGCCTCTGCAGCTCAGAATCTGCTCTTGGATTTTTTAGAGGAGCAACTATAAACAAATTGATCCCTAAAAGTATCCAGCACTGTTCCAAAATTGCAAATTGAATGCCAAATTCCTGAGAGCTGATATATATTCATCCACACTTTCGTCCACCTCTTGTTTTCTCTTCATGAAATTATAGCGTTCCAACATGACACTAGGCTGTTCCAAACATTTCTTATTCAACTTCTGAACTGCCTCAGTATAAACATTCCAGTCATCAGCATCACAAGAGGGAGGATTCAATAAAAGTAAATTTTCAAATATTTGCCGCCCCTCATTGCCCAGATAACTGAAAAGTAGTGCAAGTTTTCTCTTGAGTGAATATTTCTTCACATCAATTGCAACCACAAAGCTTTCAAAGTAGTGGAAAAAAAATTCTGAGTATTTTGAGTTTCCAAGGAAGTGCTAAGAATGGTGTTAGTTGTACAACTTGTTGAGCATTTGCCATAATGTTATAATTTTTTTTAAATACCCAAAGCAGTACAAACAAAATCCAGAAGAAATTAAACGCAGTTGACCTACCATATACACCAACTTTGTTGTCCAGAAATGTGTGCCGGCGAATATAGCAGGGCAAATACCAATTTAGTTGATTTCCTTCACCGTACGCATAAAATGTGAAAACTCCTTCAAAACGCCACTTCCGTATAGCTTATAATGAAATGTGCCCCCAATCCAACATGGCCTGTGTGCATTGCGTTGTGACGTCACCGGTCACATGACATACAACAGCAAATGGAAACTGAATGGAATCTAACTTCTGTTTCAAAGGACACCTGCTAGAGAGTGTGCATGAGCCACAAAGCAACCAGGAACGCGAAGAAAACTCCAATTAGCCAAAACAGGAAGGGTGCAAGAAGCTGACACCAACAAGGAGGCTGTGAATAAGGATCTGGATTCCAGGATACTCATCCACCATGAAAAGGCAACTTGAAGGGAGAAATCACCACGCGCTCCAGAGCGCACTATTGAAATGAAGAAAGTGAACAAAATACTGGTGGACTCCTGCTAGAGAACAACAATTCGTCGCCAGATGTGAAGAGGTGGGCATAAAGATGCACAGAGGCAAGAACGTTCATTTTCTTATTGATTAATTCAAAAATAGCAGGAGCCCATTTGAGTGCGTCCTTGTCCTGTGCTTCCCGCCTGTAATTGCCCGAGCGGAAGCATTCAGAACTCACAAGACGAGTGAGCAGTCACGGGCCATATGTCGAATCATAACACAGTTAAAGCATGCATAACAGTAATATAAAAACACAACAATTCCATGACACGTGCAACAATGAGTTGACGTAATGAAGGAAGGACTAATGCTATGTATACATCTCTACAATTAGGAAGTTTAAATATGCACTGGATGGGGCATGGCTGGAGTCAGTGAAAGGTGGCGGCTCTCTGTTGAGCTTCCAAGAGCCCTCTGCAGCGCATCGCATCCAGTACAGCCGACTGGGACCAAACAGACTCCGGAGGTCATGGGCTGGGCTAGTGATGCCCTCTGGACCCGGGAGGCTAGTGCTATTGAAACACATCAGCCCCCCACCACTTGACACCCTCGCCCCCTTCAACAGCCAGGGGAGGCTTTCCAGCCTGGTGGCTCTCTAGAATCACCCTCATGTAATGGGCATTATGTAAAGATATATTCAGCTCCAGGAATGCCATGCTCAGTACTGCTCTTCATATTACTGTGCTCAGTACTGCTCTTCATATTACTGTGCACTGCCCCGCCTGCACATACAGCATGGTGTTGCATGGTCCTTCGCTGGGGCTGTCCTCCTCATTTGGTCCAATGATGGCCTCGTAACTGTTCTCTAATGACATTTCCCTGAGTTGGCACGTGGCTAAACTACTACTCTGTTGCAGCCAAGTAGTGGAACCAACTAGCATTTTGCTTGAAAGGGGTTTCTCATCCCGCCTACTGTTTGCAACTGTCATCAAGCACTGTAGAGGCCATTCTACTTGCTGCAGCTCTTGCCATTATGCTGGAGGTGGTGGTGCCTGGCATCGCTGTCGCTTGGTGACGCCTTAATCCACCAAAAAGAGTAGGGAGTAAAACAATGATTATCTGTGATGGCACCTGCTGTGTATGCTAATACTGCCCTCACTCACACAGATGTGTGACATGCTTCATCATAGGGTTGCTTACAATACACCCCTGCGTAGCCACGCACGGGGTGGAGCAATAGGGTGCGGGAAGACAATACAACACAAAAAGAGAGATAATTTATGTCACAGTAGCTGAGAACGACAGTAGTGAAAGTGCAGTGATAAGTGAGTTAAAACTAGCTCGGAAGTGTCGCCGTGACTAAGACTTTTATTCCTGGACCCTCCGGCCAGAGTTAAAAACGTGAAGGATGGTGGTGCGTGGGAGATGCTATGTGCTCCTAACACCCCTCCTTTACTGCCAGGTGGTCAACATGTTTCGGCCGTGTGTGTGTGTCTCACGTGTAGGGTCACGCCAGCCTTCCTCAGGACTCTACCTGTCCCAGTGTATCGATACTCAAAACTCCTGTTGAGATACGAGAGTATCATAAAAGCCAGATCATCCGTGTAGAGGTATTTCCTCTAGTAAGTAGTAGGATTACGAGTCTACCCCTATTTCAAGTTAGAACTGGCGGCGGGCAAGGAGAGACCCCCTCTAGTCACACTTACTCCAAGGGTGGTGCTCCTCTGAAGCTGCTCGCCTTCATGACTACACGGCGGATGAAGGCGAGCAGCTTCAGAGGAGCACCACCCTTGGAGTAAGTGTGACTAGAGGGGGTCTCTCCTTGCCCGCCGCCAGTTCTAACTTGAAATAGGGGTAGACTCGTAATCCTACTACTTACTAGAGGAAATACCTCTATACGGATGATCTGGCTTTTATGATACTCTCGTATCTCAACAGGAGGTGTGAGTATCGATACACTGGGACAGGTAGAGTCCTGAGGAAGGCCGGCGTGACCCTACACGTGGGGCACACACACACGGCCGAAACATGTTGACCACCTGACAGTAAAGGAGGGGTATTAGGAGCACATAGCATCTCCCACCCACCACCATCCTTCACGTTTTTAACTCTGGCCGGAGGGTCCAGGAATAAAAGTCTTAGTCACGGCGACACTTCCGAGCTAGTTTTAATTCACTTATCACTGCACTTTCACTACCGTCGTTCCCAGCTACTGTGACATAAATTGTCTCTCTTTTGTGTTGTATTGTCTTCCCCCACCCTATTGCTCCACCCCCGTGCGTGGCTACGCCGGGGTGTATTGTAAGCAGCCCTATGATGAAGCATGTCACACATCTGTGTGAGTGAGGGCAGTATTAGCATACACAGCAGGTGCCATCACAGATAATCATTGTTTTACTCCCTACTCTTTTTGGTGGATTAAGTATGGATGGGGGTTCAGAGTAGGTGAGTCCGTACCCTCACCCCTTCTTTTGTGTTTTCTAGCTTGGTGACGCCTTGCCACACTGGCACTTTGTTCTTACTACCTTCCACAACACTGCTTCGCTGCCTGCCAACAGCATGTAATTGCTCTACTCTCTGACCAGGCGTCTTCATCTATAATCGCTGTCTGTATGACCTTAGGATCACTCTATGTTAGATCACTTGAGGTTCCCACACTGCCACTGTATTGTGGGCCCTTGTCACTATTAACGACAGTCACAGCTACTGAGAATGGCGGAGTTAAAAGATCACAAGGAGAAGGATGGAAAAGGTAACCTTAAAAGATCTAAAGAGGAACCACCGATCCTTGACTCACCAATCAAAGAAAAACAAGATAATTCTACCACACTTGAAGAAATTCTCCAAAAACTAAATGATGTTCATGAAATAGCACACAGCACAAAAACAAATGCAGGTCTTTTACAGGTGGAAGTCTCCGGGATCAGGAGTGGTCTTAAGGAGCTCAATCTTAGAATGCAGCAGCAGCTCCTCAGCTAAGGTGAAGGAGTGTCGCACCACTATAAAATAAAATAACGCAATGTTATTATCATTTTATTTTTCCTTACTGTGCCAGTTTAGTTTTTAGTACTGGGCGGGGCGGGGCTGGGCTGTGTTACAGGGAGGAGTAGTTGATGCACCATAGGTGAGCATAGGTGCGCATGACGGTTTGGTGGGCTGTCTTGGGCCGGCCAAACCGTCATACACACTTTAGCATTTCTCCACCCGGCTGTACAAGACAAGAACTGTCCCAGGCTCCCAGACCCTGACTGAGCGGCGAACAAGGCTGTTCAGATTAATCACAATGCTGCTTTCATGCTGGTGACAGCAGTGTCATGATTAGCCAGGGGAGTCTGGGAGCCTGTGTGCTTCCTGCTTCCGTGCGTCGTGGACAGAAGGACGGAGGAGAGGCAGTGGCTGGCAGGTAAGTGCATTTTTTGTTTTCTACCCACCCCCCACCCCACCCGTACTATTCAGTAGCAGCTGCCACTGTTAGAATGTTGAATGCCGAAGGTAGAATCAGCATTGGGCAAGACCGTATTGCAGCTCAATCTAATCATCTGCTTATATCTGACTCTCTAATAACTAACTCAAACGTAAAAATCACTGAGCTGAAATCCCGCAACAGAATATGCAATCTTAGAATGTTCGGCCTCCTGGAGGGTACAGAAAACAAGGCCCTATCGGCGGTCACTTTTCTGGGATTGTGGATCCCAGCAACACTCTGCATCATATTTGTTAAAGACTTTGAGCTTGAACGTGCCCACTGGATTCCCACCTTCAAATCCAAGAACACTACAGCTCTGCATGTTTTCATTTTTAAACCATCAACCTTTTAAACTTATATTGGCTCATTTGAGGAAAATCAAATTGCGCTCAGGGGAAGGCTCCAGAATTTCCATTTCCCAAGACTTTGCCAGGGACTCTGCCACCAGAAGAAAGGCTTTCTGGCACTCAGGAAAACACTATCAGAAAGATCGATTCAACACACTTTTGCTGAGCCAACAAAAGTTAAGATCATCTAGAAAGGTCAAACCCATCTCCTTCTCAGATCCTGTCAATCTGGTGACTTTCTTGGAAAATACTTTTGACTCACTTATGAATGACTCTCATGTTAATCCCAGCCAGCCCCGACATGGTCCTGGGAAGTGCTTAATTTGTAAGAAAATAAGTGCCAGGGCCCTCATCAGGAGGCCGCTGCCGCCTACACCACAAATTGCCCCTGCTAGCGCTACAAATGACAGTACCAAACTAGCTACTAACCATCACACTCCTATAAGTGTGACAGTTCAGACTATTCCAGGCCTCCAAAGCTATAACATTAGCAGGGGCAGCAGGTATCAGTCATTTTTAACGTATATTGAATTAGTACACAACTGTTGTTTTGCTCACCCTATATCAGGCAAACAGACCACCATGTGGCAGACTGTCATGAGTGCCGGTGCTGCCAATTAAGAGCTGGTGCTGAGCACCGGAAACTAATGGCTCGAATTAAACCCTGGTCCCAGGGTGTATCTTACCGTCTAACTGGTGACAGCTATTATCACAGTGATAAACCTCTTACTCTCAGGGTATATACTCAATGTGTCATGGACTGCTCGTGGGCTCAGCTTACTGCCACCATCACCCTGTCCCCTCATCCTGGTGTGCCATGTGGCAAGCAACACTTCCAGGGGTCGCAATGGTAGTGGTCTTGCTGACGCCTACTCACTGCCATCTAATTGGGCTCCTCCTACAGCTAGCCGCCATCCTCAAAGACTAAGCCAAGATGGCCAACATCCTTGGACTCAAGGTTAAGATGGCTGCCATCCTCGAGTTATGGCAGGGTTTCGGAACTCTCGATGGCCATCTTTCTTCCTAAACTACTTGAAGCAATTGAGCACCCCGAAGGACGGAACCTCCAATGCTGTTCAGCAAATCTGGTGAGCGAGGCATGGGCTCTCTGGGCGAGACGATTCCTTCCTGTCTCGGTGGCATTGCAACTTGGCATACACCTTGGTGTAGGAAAAGAAACAGTAGGAAATACCTTGAATCTTCTTGATGATGTATTCTTGGAGTGCAACCCGGAACTACCCTTGGGGGCATACATTGTGGCAGATACTCTCTGATTGTGTGTACTACAGTACAGTGTATTCTAGGACTCTGTCTTATGAGCCTCAGAGTGAAGCAACTCTGAGTGGGTTATGAATTAAGTTTGGTTATTGACAATGTATTGAATCTTGAGCGCACATTTGCATGCAAATCATATTGTACATCGGTGCGCACTATTTTCAGGCTGTGATGAAAGGTGTTCTGTCATTAACTGGGATGTAATCTCAGACCTGTGTATTTATATTTTCTGATTGCGTAACTTCTGAATCTAAGGAGAAGCCAAGCCAAGCCAAAAGGTATTCAAGTTGTGAAGTGCTTCATGTGCTGTGGTGAAAGAGGTATGATGACTAACCCTGATGGCATCACAATCATGTATGCTTTATGACTACTGATTATATAATGATTAATCCCGCTGGCATCTCAGTCTAGTGTGTTTTTGTTATTACTGATTACATATCTTCTGGAGCTAAGGAGAGGCTAGGCTCTCAGAACATAGTAAAGGTTTGGTGTGTACATGTACTTCCTTTGCTTGTCTCCTTCCCCGCAGTACCCTTCTTAATTTTCCTTCCCCTTGTCTAGCAACTCTGATACTCTGTGGAATACCAGCCAGAGTCGGAGCTGCTGGAAGGTGGGCTTCTTGAAGGTGCTGCTCCTGAGGATGACTTGGTTGTGACAAAATGTTTTGTTTGGTATACTTGTGTTAGACTTGGCATCCTTGGCGTGGTTTCCCCTGAATTTTTGCCTCTACCTTCCTGCATTTTTGACTGTGTAATGGATTTCGTTTTTGCTGACTTAGATGCTTTGGGCACTTTGCCCCTGCTGATCAGTGTCAAAGTGCTAGTGCTCCCTGTGGGAATCGTAATTAGGATTGGTTATCCATGATTGGCATATTTGTTTTACTGGTAAGTCACTAGTAAAGTGCACAGAGTGGGCCAGGGCCTGTAAACCAAATGCTACTAGTGGGCTTGCAGCACTAGTTGTGCCACCCACATGAGTAGCCCTGTAAATGTGTCTTAGACCTACCACTGTAGTGTCTGGAAGCGCAGTTTTAAACTGCCATGTTGACCTGGCCAGTGCACCCACTTGCCAGGCCCTAACCTTCCCTTTTCTTACATATAATGAACTCCTCAGGTAGGCCCAAGGTACCCCCATGGGCAGGGTGCAGTGTATGGTAAAGGTAAGGCATATACTGGTGTGTTTTACATGTCCAGATAGTGAAATACTGTGTATTTCGTTTTTCACTATTGAAAGACAAGATAGAGAAATGGAGTTTAGGCTCTCTGAATGCAGAATTTACTAACACATCTTTTAGTAAAGGTGGTTTTTAAATTGTGTGTTTGAAAATGCCTCGTTTAGAAAGTAGGCATTTTCTTGCTCAACCATCCTGTTTGCCTCTGCCTGTTTGTGTATTCTCTGTCTGGTTTTGGAGTGACAGGAGCTGGTGATGTGCATTCACTCTAGACAGTCGCAAGGGGGGTTGAGGTGTGTCCTGCCTTTCCTTGGTGAATCCTAGCTGTACAGAGTAGACCTGGTCTGCATTTAGAGCAGTGGGAGGAGTTTCACTAGCACCTGAATAGGCTGTGTCTCCTTTGCACAATGCTGTCTCCACCTCCTATAGGGAAGCTGGGCCAGAGAGGACAGAACTGGTTTGGACTGGGCACAGAGACCCTTGCCACAAAGAGAACAAAGAGAAAATGGGATATAAGTATTGTACCTTAAACCCCAGAGAATCAGATCACTTCTGGACTCAAGAGGGACCTCTGCCAAGGAGAAGAGCTGGAAAGCTGTAAGGATGAGTACTGCCCCTTTGCTGTGTGTGCTTTGCTTGGTTGGCCTGCAGTAGCTGCTTCTGCCAAGGAGAGGACAAAGACTGGAACTTTGTTGTGAACCTGCTTGAAGAAGAATTTCCAAGGACTTGTGTGTGCTTCCATTCTGTTCTGACGTCTCATGGCCACAAAGACTGCACCTGCACCAACTGACCAGAACCTAGACTCCTCTGTGGGCTCCTGTATTCAAAAGGGCACCAATTCCAGGCCCTTGGCCCTGAGAATTGTGTGGTTGGTGCTGCAGAGTAAGAAGAACAACTCAGAGGCCGTCAGCGATGCTGCAAGTGACGCCGCGACCTGCAACGAGGCCGGGGGCACCGCTTGTGAAGTGCACGACGCACCGCCCCACCTGCACCGCAGCTCCGATGCCCTTTGATGCCTGCTGACGCCTGCAGTTATTGGCCATCCCGACGCCAGCGCTCACATCGACGCCATCACTGCCAGTACCAGCATCACGTTATCGCGTAGCCGATAACCGACGAGGGTGACTTCACTAACTCTTCGACGTTACGTCGCCTCACCTGAACCAACGCCTCATCGCTGACACAGCTTAACTTCCCCTGTCCTGGATTTGACACCTCGTCTCCTCACAGACTGGAGACAGAAAGGAGCTGGATTTACCTTGGCACTGATGCTTCGCCTGCATGATGCCGTGCATTGTCTGTTGACTTCGTTTCCAAGGTACTGTTGTTTGGGTGTCCGTGTGACTCCTTGCCCGGCTCACGCACCTCATGGTCGGCACCGTACTTTGGATTTGTGAATGTCACAATGTTCTAATAGCCCCAAGTGGAGCTATTTTGTTTCTACAATGTTATGTTTGAAGTAACCGTTCTGAAAGTCATATTTTGAATTGTGTATGTAGGATTTTTGGTGTTTTGGTCTTGCTTGGTTTAGATAAAGGTACTAAACTGGTCTGGTGTCTATTTGTGGTGTTTTCACTGTGTTACTGTGTGTTTGGGGTACAAATACTTTACACGTTGCCTTTGGGATAAGCCTGTCTGTTCGTGCCAAGCTACCAAGGGGGTGAGCAGGGGTTATCTAAAGTGTGTAATTCCCTTACCCTGACTAGTAGGAAGGGTCCCTACTTGGACACTGGTGCATAACTCTGCCAATTAGCGACCCCCATTTCTAACAACTTGCCTACACAGGTGGCTCAGTTTATGACGTGGCGAGACATATGCTGGTAATGGTGTTGCTCATGATGTTGTTGATGATGATGTTGGGATCAATTTTAGCTGGTTAGGATATTAGTTATGTTTTTAGTCATTACATCAGCTATACCATATTTTGTTGCGGGGATTCTGCACCTACCCAGAACTATGTGCAGGAAACCGGGACCTCGGTGTATAGGGGTGTACCAACCTACCACCTTAGTGCCCAAAATCCCAAAACCGACTAGCTATAGTGTCTCATTCGGTCTCCTCCAAATATCACAGAGCTACAAATGATTAGACAACCCAGAACACAACACTCCCGACTCTCTCAGGAATCGCGGTAGCAAGACATGCTCTTTCGCTCGCTCACTCGTACTTGTCCACAACAAGATTAGGCAGAGTCACTGTAATAGTTCAAAATGTTTATTTTAACAATCTGCTCTACAATACAGTATACAAGCCACTACCAGCAGCAAAATGCATAAACTCAAAACAATTAGCATTGTTACAATTCCATAGAGTACAAAAGGGGAAGTCATTTTATAAAGACAGTGGAAAAAGGACTATAAGGCCTAACCACCCTCCCCTTGACTGGAAGAAGTTTATTTATATAAAGGAAGATCTCTGGGTTTTGACAGCAGACCCCATACCTTAAAGCCTAGATGCAAGGTTTACATCATAGGTACAGCATAGCTCTTCTTCATTGAAAGGGCTCTCTCCAAGTGTGTGTTAAAACAACATGCATCCCCGTAATATCAAAGCACGAGTCTCCAGCCTTGCAGCTGTGTTTAGCATGTTATGTCTAAGTGCTAGGGACTGACCAGAACAGAATAACAAGGGGCATTGTTTATCGACCTTGCACATCGTGTTCAGACTAAACTCCAGGAACTTCAACAAAGAACGCAAAAAGCAGACAGTTCTCATGTGAAAGGCACAAACAATATCTTGCAAAAATAAAGTCATGTAGTAACGTGCGCAAAAGCAGCATCATGGCAGCAAAGCTCATGCTAACTTAGCAATGACTCTAAGGGCCATATAACACCCTCCCCCTGGTAAGGCCATAGGACATAGAGAAAGGACGGAAACAGAGTTCAAAAAGCCAAGCAAGCCAAGCAGACCAAAAACGTATGAGAAAAAAACAAATTGGAAAACAAAATCCCCCAAAAAATGTTGTCATCAATTTTCACAGCCTCTGGGAAAATGTTATGATGAAGAAGGTGGTTAGTCCATCAACGTACGTGAACTTAAGAATGCAATTCCCTCCAGAAGAGCATCTCTATCGTTAGTACAAAAGAGGGATGCCATCCAATCAAGTAGATCGAAGGAACAAACGTGCTCCTCATAATCTGATGCTTCCAAAAGCATCATCGGGCAACTTGCGTGATATTCGATGAAACTCTGATGTAGGAGGTTCTGCGCAGCCGCACTGACATCCCATTCAGCCAATACTCCAAGTGCTGCTGCACGCGCCAAACAGCCATCCCCAGAACAAGCCTGGTCATGAGCCTCTAAAGGGCCCATTAACTGGACAAAATCCGGGACTGGACATGACGTATTGGAGAGACATAAATCCATAGCCCAATAGAAGGTGCATCGTCGGCAGTAGAAGACGGGTTGCACGCAAGTAAAGTAGGCAAAGTGAAAAGTTAATCCATAACTCACGCTAAGCGTCGCTAATGGCAGGCATCCAAAAACTTATCGCATCCGATCACGGTACAGTTGCAACTGGCCTGGTCTGTGCAGGACCACAAGATGAGCAGCCATTGCGCAGCAGGAGCAGTAGGAGCAGGATCCCACCAGCTAACGCCAGTATTAAGGGGAATCCACCGAAGACGCTGGAAAAAATAGAATTAATAAAAGCCGGTATTACACCAAATATCGTCTGAAAAGAAGTCACAAGGCAGGCTCCCACTTGTTTAAAAAAATGTGCAAGGCCTTTAGTGTCAGACGCATTAAATATTTGATGAAGAAGCTCCCCAAAGTGTAGTGGGAGGTTAGTATTCAGTAGTGACTGAATCTCACTGGATGTTCTAGCCACCTGTAACTCGAAGGTCTCTCGGGCCGAAGTAAGAGCCACTTCTTGTTGGAACAAAAGGGCCTTTAGCCTGCTTAATTTGTTGAAATCTGTTTTCAAAGTAGGAATGGAAGGCCAAATAGAACTATCTACACTCCCTAGCGGGGGTGGAAAAAGCACATTGCTACAACAAGTAACTCATTGTGAAACAGTCACCAAATACGGGACACCTGCCCATAAACCACAGCAATCCATGCTGTTCAAAATAAAATAGCTACCGTTAGTAAGCAGGGTAAACGGGGGAATTATTGATGGCACTGGTGTCCCTTTTAAAAAACATGCAAGATTAGGCGCTGACACATTACAAGCTCCGTGCAATTTAACGTGTTTACAAACTAGGGAATGTCCTACTGTGGAATCGCAGTCCTCCCCTGTTAGGAAGACCTCCTTGTCTTCCCGTTGACATCTGTAAGTGAAAGGTAGGGACCATAATTCATGCAAAAATGCACTACCCAGGGGTTCGAAGCGGCCAATTGGAAAATGTTGCATGCATGATTTAAATTGAAACAGTGAGAATGGGAGGGAGATAACTCCGTGAATTAACCAAACAGCAGAATCCGTTTCCGCCACAGAGAATGGCAAGGGTTCCAATTGTTCAATGTGTAACAGCGTGTATGTAGCATCTTTCATTGACATAAAACGTTGTTTATCAGTCAGATTAAATGGCAAAAACAGAGCAGAAGCATTCAAATAATCCCAAGGGACTTTTCCCATTTTAAGGGTCTGCAACGTCCATGCAAACTGCATAACAGATCGTAATTGATTTTGACCATGATACAATACAGCCACATCATTCTGAACAATATCAATAACAGAAGAAACAATGTTATCTAATGTATAAATGCGTGATGAAAGCGTATTGATGCTATTGTCGACCACGGCTAGAACCTTTTCTAAATTTGCTTGATCAATTTGACGTAGACAGAAGGCTGCTTTCATCTGCGAAAGTTTCCAAATTTCATTGTAAGCGGCATACATAAATCTTTTAGCTCTCGGAGCCCTGGGCCCCAAGAGAAAATCAGCCAAATTAATGTCACTCGACAAGAGCGACAGGTGCTGTTTTACTGACGACAGTGTGGAATGTTCCAACCATTGTTGGCATAATTTACCTACCGAGTATGTGGTAACCGAATGTGAATGTGGATAACGTGGGTCTGGTCTAGTCTGGGTGAAACCAGGTGTTACATTATAAAAACGCAATTGACATGCATTTGAATTTGTTTGCCACACCAACCAACCGGATGAATCAACTCCTGAGACGTTAAAGGAGCCATAGCGAAACAAAGCCTGCAAGGCATTGATAGTGTAATTTGTCTTCGCCTGCCAATTGTCATATTCCGCTAAGGACGGAATAGACGGTTTATTCAAATTCTTAACAGTGGCCAACCTGAAACATGCGGTTTGGTACACTGTATTATTTAAAAAATAAAATTTGAGTTGGGATCAGGCAGGCACGATGTAACGCTTCAGTTCCCCGAACCTGCCATGACTTAGTGCCCCAGATAGATTTGAACTCAATGGTCTCTTTCCAGTGATCATAACCCCGTGTAGCCAATTGCGCCCTAAAAGAATTGGAATAAATCAATTTAGAGTGGGTCAGGACAAAATTGGATACCGGTTGTGATTGTAATTTAAAGTAATATAATTCTGGGTCAGATGTGTCATAATCTTTAAAATATGTGAACTTCTCTCTAAGAGTCTTAGAACTCTCTAGAATAGGTGTTGGACAATGTTCCCACTGAGTGTAATTATGAACAGGTCTCAACGTGTTTGTTTTGTGCAAAAAATGATGCCCATAATGCTTATAACAAAAGAGATCAGCATAATTGGCAGAATTTAAATAGAAATCTTCAGCATCAAAAGCAGCATAATACTTTAAATCTGAAAATAACGAATGTACAGCCTGAACATCCCAATCGTCAGAATGTATGTCCCGTGTCACCACGTCTCCAAATGAGACGCGAAACACGTATGGCACTCTGAGCACCTCCGTCGGGCCGTGGACTTCGAAGGCTACTTTATCCCAAACAATGCCATCTGCAATCGGGAATGCAGAAATGTTCACAAGTGTTTGATCACGTTTCATGACATGGGAGGATGTGTGAGGGGCCAGAATTCCATCGATCAAGTTCACAGCAGAGCGTTCTGGTAGATAATGACCATTGATGAGTAAGAAAAACACGATCACAAATCCAATTGACATGAAAAGGAAAATCAGTACGAGCACCAACCAAATGTAGGTCCATGGAGGGACAGGTAAGTCTTTTTGAACCAAGAGAAAAAAATACTCAATTTAGTCGGTGGTTCTGCCAAACTGGAAGTCGAGGAGGATGAGTCAGAAGAGAAGCTGGCATTATCTCTAAAGTAGCCGCTTGCAGTTCTGTTAATGAGCGATGGTAGAGCTGGGTCAGCTTGATGTTGTCGAGGACTGACCGGTATTCCACTAACGGACTCATCTGTAGGATAAGTGTACTCGACTTCTGCATTGGAAGATTGAGGCCGGACGGATGAAAGGTCAATAGTAGTGTCCATCACTTTCCCAGTGTTGCAAGCATCAGTGGAAGAGGATGAAGCCAGCGAAGTCAATTAAATTGTGTTACACGAAACAGCAGGCGTGACACTATTCAGAATCGGCCAGACGGTGTAGCTTGACATTGTCCACTGAAATATATCTGTTGTCTTTTCTACCAGGTAAAGGTGGTAAGATAACTGTACGAGTACCCTTCAATCCAAGTACCGGGACTGGTGCATGATAGGAGGGACCAAATTCTTTCTTGTTCTCCAGTTTTTCTCGTACCAGGTCTCCAATTTTGGGAAGCCAGTCGGCTACGAGAATCAGCAGTGCGGCATCATTGGAAGAGGGCAAATATTCAGTTGCATAGCTGTCACGGGTCTTTTGTAGATCCTGTAACACAGTAGAATGATTATCTACGTCAAAGGTTGCGGCAGCCACCACAACGTCTAGACCATCAAGGTCTGGCACAAACATTTTGATGCCAAAGAGCATCTCGTATGGGGTCCGCCCACCCAGAGATCTTCTTGGGAGATTATTGAGTGCATGTTGAACACCATACAAATGAGCCAGCCAGTTCCTGCCAGTACCTAAGACTCTAGCTGTCAAGGATTGCTTTAAGTCACGGTTCACTCGCTCCACAATTGAATTGCCCTCAGGCCTGTATGGAGACGAAAACTGCACCAGCACCCCCATTGACTTCATCGCGTCCTTGTAAGCCTTAGAGGCGAACGCTGGACCTTGGTCCGAATGGAAGGTGCCACAGGCAAACATCCCGACAAAGACACGCAAATCCCTGATGACATTTCGAGCGTCAGCACTGCGTTGTGGCCAAACCCAAAGGAATCGTGTGCACGAATCAACTGCAACTAAAATATATTTATATGCAGTATCAGAAGAGAACGGACCGCAGTGATCAAGATATACACAGCCAAATGGTTTATTAGAAATACATAGCTGTGTTTGTGGTGGGCGTGACACCGTAGATGGTTTGATTTGCTGACAAATGTCACAAGAAAGCACATAAGTACGGGTCTGTTTATATAAACCACGCCACCAATAACGTTGCTGTAAAATCGAGACTGTCGCAGACACTCCGGCATGTGCAGAAGCCATGCCCTCGTGTGCGGCTCTGATCAAAGCAGGTCTGCAGTCCTTGTTGGGAATCAGCCAATCCCCAACAGATGAAATAGAAGCGTAAGGAACTTGTTTGGGAGATATGATAAGAGTATTTCGAAGGGAAACCCTGAGGATAACCGGTTCCATCCCTCGTAGCAGCCACCGCTGCCAAAATATCAGTATCTATTTTAGTCATG
This sequence comes from Calotriton arnoldi, assembly GCA_963921515.1. Taxonomy (NCBI): domain Eukaryota; kingdom Metazoa; phylum Chordata; class Amphibia; order Caudata; family Salamandridae; genus Calotriton; species Calotriton arnoldi. The sequence continues at coordinate 1,748,423 of CAWUFW010000458.1, forward strand.
GACCTTGTAACTGCTGCTACTGAACACGTGGCTACTGCAGATTTGGCCGCTTCGTCAGCCAAAGAATTACCAAGAGCATGTGCTCCCACACGCTGATGGCCGAGAGTATGGATAACCTGTGTGAGGGGCAGAAGCTGTTTAAGCTCCGCCACTCGAACCCAAAGCATTTTATGCTTAATTGCGCTGCCTTTAGAGTCTCGATAGTCATTTCGAGTCCAAAAAAATAAGTTGTCATTGAAAGATCGAACACAGTAGTAAGAATCGCATACGATAAGAGTATTCACATTAGGATCTACGAACTCGAGAGCAAGAATAAGAGCGCGTAGCTGTTAATTGTGCTGTACAGTCCCCAAGCGTTTGAGTATGCACAATGGAAGACTTAAACTCTCCATTGACAATGGAGCCAGCAACAATCGCGCAAGCCGCGGAATAAGCGTGTCTGGAACCCGTGGCCGGTTGAGCCGAGCCATCGGTGTAAATGACACATTCGTATTCATGTAAAGGAAGCAATGACAAGGGAGCAGGATGAACATGTTCATACTGTAAAAACTCCTGAGTCTGTAGTGCAGGGTCAAAGATAAACGTGACATCAGATGATGTCAAAGACGTAGCCCATTGTATCCAACGAGGATGTAAAGCTTTAGAGTTCGGTACACTCGCTTTAGTCACGGCCTCCAAAGCAGGGAAGGGCGTGACCATAAGAATGTGTTTACCTTGCGCCTGTCGGGAAAAAATCCTTTAAGCAGTGCAAATCATTTAATCACCACATCTGCAACAAAAGGGAGTACAAAAAGGTTTATTGTACATGCCAGGCTAGTTCAGCTGGGAGAGTGAAGTGCTATGAGAGAAGGACAAATCAGTCTCAACTTACATACACTTCGAGTCTAGTCTTATAATACTAATTTTGGCATTAGTCCATATTTAATACAATGTTCACAATAGAAAAAGCTTCCTGCTTTTCCGTTATGTCCCACCCAGATTACATACATTTCCTGCAGGTTTTCCTTGTGTTTGTGACTTCTCACGCCACACTTACAGACTACAATGGAAACATCCTTGCTGCTCTGAATTTCCTGTTAAATATTCAAGACAGGACGTTTCTCAGCCCGAATACAATGGGTAGGAAAAAAACACTTAAGCCAGACCGCATTTAGACCCTTTTTGAAAGCAGGCTGTAGGTTATTTCCAGATACAATTGTGCAACTTAACATGAACGTTTAACCACATGTTTAAACAGCATTATACTGTTTTTCTTTTTTTACATAATATTTCACAGTTTGTGGGCAAGTGACAGGTAAAACAGAATAATTAGGGCCTAAATCTAAATTAGGGTTTTGATTCCTTTCATTCCCCTCTCTAGTCGATTCTTCGACTACTTCCTCACTACCCCTGTGCATTTCTTCCAATTCTGTATTTTGCATCTCTTTATTTCTTATTATAGGGAACATACCTCCCACTTTAGCGGTAACCTTCTTGCAACATGCTAAGATAACCTGAAATACTAGGCACATCAATAGCAACAGAACTATTATAGGCAACACGGCCTTAGACAACCCCGACATCCAGGACGGCACCCAATCAAACCAGCCAGTGAACCACTCATCTGGAGCACCCCTTCTTTCTTCATCTGTGTATGCAAATTATGCAAAGTCAATATGGCCTGAGTTAGATTTCCTTCGTCTTCATCATTCGACGGTATGAAAGTACAGCATACTGAATTAAGTTTTTTACATACTCCTCCTGCGATTGCTGTCATTAAGTCCAAAACATATCTGTTTTCCATCACCATAAGTCTGATTGAACGCAGCTCTTCTTTAATTGCATTAAAGCCATCTTCAGTAGCATTTATTGCTTTCATTATCTCCCACCGGGTGATCTGAACCCAGCGAGCAGTTGCTTTTGCTTGAAACATAGGTATCAGACTCCCAAAAAATGTTTGGGCGTCATTGAACAACCTATACTCTTTGGGCACATCCTGCCACACTGAAGTTCCAAAGTACTCAGCCATCCTTTTTCCTTCTGTGATGATGCAGCAAAGTTGATGCATTACTCATGGAATGCAAATGCAAATCTTTTACTTCTTTTGCTGGTATTACCATAGATGGGGTATGCAAAGTCACCAGAGAGCAGATTCCGCTCCAGTCGGGGGGGGAGGGGGTAATTGAGTGTATATTCGAGCTCCACACTGCCAGAAAAAATCCATAAGGCTGGAGGTACCGCCCTGCATATCAGCATTATAAATAGTTGAGCTGCAATTGAGATTCCGTCCCACTTTAACAATCCCATTTCCCTGAAAGCAAAGAGAAAATCTCATTAGTTTCACAGCCAGCTTAGGATGATGTTTAGTTCCAGTCCATGTATATCTCTGTATGTTTTCATCCCATACTTGCTGACATGATGCTTTTATATCATCAAATCTCAAATGATTTTTCGTTTCTGTGCCATTCCATAAAGATATGGCCCTACATGAAAACCTAGCTCCAGTAAACCATTTATTATTGGCAGAATAATTATTACAGGTGGATGGTGGATTAGATCTCCCTAGAATACCTCGTTCTAATACTGCTTCCTCCCAATTTGCATAACTATATTTCTGCCCTGCTCCCTTCATTCTGGATATCTCTTTCATTATCTCTTTTTATCTGTCAAAATTTGCAAAATTTCAGGGGTTGTATCAAATCTAGTTGTATTAACTCTGGCAGTCATAGGACTAGGGCTAACATGCGTTGGCTGTAACTGTGCTTTTATCCTACACAAGAAAAGGTGCAATAAACACTTTGTCATATTAACAGGCACCTCTTTAGGATACACTAAAGGTGGTGTTTCTATGGCATGGGGAATAAGAGAACATACATAACAACTATCATTTTGTGTATTGGTACCTATATCATGCATGCTTTTGTACCACAAATTTTCAAGTAAAGAATCATGCAAAGGATGTGTATCTGTTTAATTGAAAACAGCTATACGAAAGCGTAATACTTCTTCCCTATGGGTGGGATCTTTTGCATGTACATAACACATAATACAATAGCAAATTATCAGAGTAATAATCATAACCACTGAACTCATTATTATACTATGAAAAATATCATTTAACTGTCTCTTCATTGTATAATTTGTTCTTGGACCATTGCCTCCTCCCCTCTCTGTGGGAGTGAGGCCAAAAATGAAATAATATCCGTTATGTGCACCCAGTTCCGCATCCCCTCCACTTTGACTGCTTTTGGCGTGCTCTGTGTTACTTGGTAGGGGCCTAGAAACTTGGGGTCTTTCCATGTTCTCACAAAGTTGCGCACGAAGACCTAGGAACCGATGCTGATGGCTGTAGACAAGGGCAGGGGTGGTGCAGTACTGTCGGCCTGTTGCAGCTGAACCTGTTTAGAATAAACCTGTACAGCTGTTGTTAAGGCAGACATGTATGCATTCATTTCTTGCCAAACACTTTCTGATGCAGACTTAGTATCAGAACGAATCATTTGATTTTGTTTAAAGGGAAAATTAGAATGCCTACCTGTTACAACTTGGTGAGGGGTCAAATGATGATCCTTTGAAGGGGCATTTCTCAATGCATACAGAGCAAGGGGAAGGCAGTAAAGCCAATTTTATTTCAGTGTCTCACAAATTTTTGACACTTTGCTTTTCAATAAGCCATTCATCCTCTCAACAATTCCATTACTCTCTGGGTGGTAAACTGAGGTAAACTGGTGTTCCACTCCTAATAGTGTAGTAATTTGCTGAAATACTGTGTTAGCAAAGTGTTTGCCATTATCGCTGCGTATTGCCGCCGGAACCCCCCACCTCGGTATGACCTCTCTCACCATGAATTTGGCTGCCTGGTCAGCATCACACCTGGAGCAGGGTCCTGCTTCAATCCATCATGAAAATGGACACACCACTACTAACAAATACCTATATCCATTACATTTTTGTATCATATCTACAAAGTCTATGTGTAACTCTATGAAAGGACCTATTGGTCTTGGAATGGAGGATGAAGGCATTTTTGGTGACCTCTTATTAGAGTACTGATAACACACATGACATGAAGCTAAAAATACATCAACTAATTGTCCTACATTAGGGATAAACCAGCTTTTATTTAATTCATCCATCATTACTCTTTTAGAATTGTGTGTTGGTAAATGAAGTTGTCGAAGGGCTGTTATAAGTAGTGACTGAGGCATTATAACTTTACCTGAAGTTGCTGATCTATAAAGAAGATCTGGAAATCCAGTCACTCCCCTCCTTGATTTCCAGAGATCTTTCTCATGTTGTGGTGCTGCATTTTGAATGTCTAATAATGCCTCTGTAGAAATATTCTCATAGTGTTGTATCTCAACCTCATCATCTGCATCTAAAATGTGCATACTGCATGTTTTCATTGCATATAAACTAGCTTCCTTTGCTGCTGTATCAGCAGCTTCATTCCCCTTAGACACCAAATCTGTTCCTTTTGTATGTGCCTGGCACTTAACCACTGCTACTTGACATGGAATGCAGCAATAAGGTCAGCTAAAAGATGTTGGTGCGCTACTGGTGTCCCATCAGATTTTAAAAATCCTCGCCTTTCCCATCTCTTCAGCCCTGAGTGAACTGTGGAAGTTACATATGCTGAATCAGTGTATATTGTTACTGGCTGACCCTGACAAGCCTGTAGGGCCGTTATCAATGCTTTTAATTCAGCCACTTGGGCTGAGTCTTGGGATGGCAAGGGTAAGAGGTGCAATGTGTGTAAGGTATAATCAGTAGGTGTACCAATAGCCTCAACAACACCTGCACCTGTATGTCTTTTGCCTGTCTCCTGGTCTATCCATTCGGAACCATCAATAAACAATTGTCGGTCATCAGACAAGGGGTCCTCATGTGCCAGGTGATCGTCCTCCTCCAATGTTACACTACAGTCATGATCAGTTGGCTCTAGTGGGTGCACTAAAAAAGTTGCAGGATTGACTGAGTGTACTCTCTCAACGCAGATAGAAGGGTTTGACAGTATTACTTCATAACCTGTCGCTCTTTGAGTGGTCAATGTACTTTTACTTTTCTGCAGCACAGCGAATGGAGAGTGCTCAACATACAATGTTACAGGGCATCCTGCTGTAATAGTACTACTCTTTTCCACTGCAAAAGCTGCTGCTGCAAACGCTCGCTCACAAGGAAAGTGACCTTTCATTACTGGATCTAATAGTCCATTAAAATAGGCGACGGGTTTGTGACCCATCGGGTATTTTTGAGTAAGGACTGATATCATGGAATCCTATGTGGCAGCAGAAAACAGAAAAAACCTCTTTGTATAGTCTGGATTTGCTAGCACTGGGGCTGAAGCAATTGCTTCTTTCAATGTCTGAAATGCACTTACACTGTCATCACTCCACTGTATGCCTGTGTTGTCAGTTTTAGCTTGCTTCATTGCCTATAATAGTGGTTGTATGATGGTAGCATAATCAAATACCCACTGACGTACAAATTACAAAGGCCTAGAAATTTCTGCATGTCTTTTACTGTCTTGGGCTGAGGCTGATCACGTATAGTTTGTATTCTAGAACCTGCTATCTTTTTGCCTTCTGCAGACAACACTTGGCCCAAATACAGCACTTCTTTTTGCACAAACTGTAATTTCTTCCTGTCCACTTTGTATCCCTTAGTAGCAAGTAGCGTTAGGAGATTGAAAGTGTCCAAAACACATTCAGATTCTGTTTTACTACATATTAATAAATCATCTACATATTGAAAGACTGTACTGTCTGACTGGAAATTTAACAAATCATCTCTCAATACTCTATTAAACACAGATGGAGACTCGCAATAGCCTTGTGGGAGTCGAGAATATTGTATTTGTTCACCATCAAAACTGAAGGCTGTCAAATAATGACTGTCAGGATGTAAAGGTATGCTAAAAAAAAAACATTCTTTAAATCCACTACAGAAAACCATTTACTGTCACTTGGTATATTAGTCAATATCACAGATGGGTCTGGCACTATGGGGTACTCTGCTAATACTATGGCTTTAAGGGGCAAAAATCCTGAACCATCCTCCAAGTATTACCTGGAGATTTATTTACAGGATAAATTGCGGTGTTACAAGGTGATGGACAGGAATACAGGACTCCCTGATCCTTCAGTCTTTGTATTGTCCCTCTAATATCTTCTTTTGCTTCTTTTGCTTCTTTAGACAGTGGATACTGTTTTACACGTGGCAATTGTGCACCTGGCTTCAACTTTATCTTAAATGGTTCTGCAGATAGTATCAGTCCTACCTCATCTGGAGCTGATGTCCAGAGACAAGGCGGGACTGCTGCAAGTGCTTCAATAAGATTGGAGGGGGATGGCACAACTGGTAACGTGGTCTGTGCACGGTAAACACGCACTAACAAGGGTGCAGTGTGTGTATAAACTATCTCAGTCCTGGTGGGATTGTCTGAAAAGAGTTCTGAATCAGAAATGTCCCGTGGTCTCAGACCAGGCATAAGAAAAATCAGGACCTTCCAAATTCCTCCATCATTATCTGATGCCATCAGAGCGCCCCACCTACTGGATATTTCCATGCACTCAAGGTAAAGGGTATTCACCTGTCCCAGTTCATCACCACCAGCTTGTCTCCTGAAAATTAGTCTTGGTGGCAATTCCATCCATCTCCCTAAAAGTATTTCCTGTCTTCAGAACCGTAAGTACTGCATCTGCTAACAATTTATAATGCACTGGCTCTGCCCTTCCAACCACATTTTCCTCTGGTATTCTTAGCAGATGTATCCCACATTTCGCTTGCCCTGGTATTTCACATGTCATGGACCCATCAGAGGAAAACCTTATTGTCATGTTTAATTTAGACATAATATCCCTTCCTAATAAATTTGCTGGTGAATTTGGAGAATAAAGGAGACGCTCTTGCGTTCGCACTCCTGCCACCTCTATGGGCACATGTGTTGTGTATGGAATGCGCTGTACTTCACCAGAGAAGCCCTGCGTATCCATGGTGGCAGAGGACAATGGAACATTTCCTTCTGAGAGGCAAGATTTTGTTGCCCCTGTATCAACCAAAAAAGCATACCTCCTTCCCAATATAATAATTTCTACCATTGGTTCTTCCTCTGGGTCTAGAGTCCTAGCTACCACAGAACAATTGGGATTCCCTGGTGCGTCCCATCAGGCTGTATGATAAAAGGGGTTTCCGCCTTGAACAATCACTCCCCCTTGTCCTTGACTCCCTGTGCTCACCAATGCAGTAGTCTGCACCTGATGCTGGCCTCCTGTCTGCACAACAGGTGCTGGTGCCCCTTGAACAGGTGCATTAGCAAATTGCTGTTGTGGCATATAAACCTGTGGTAGTGGAGTTATTTGTTGTTGAGGATAGGGGGCATACTGATAAGGACCATATTGAGGCGCTGGCCCTGACGTGTTCACATTTTGTCTTTCCCTTCCTCTCCCTATTCCTATCACTCCCTGCGCTTCATCACTCTTCTTAAAGCGGCATTCAGCAATAAAATGTCCAATGTTACCGCAGTAATGGCATTTAAAAAATTTCTTCCTTGCATCTGTCTCCCCTCTCTTTGACCCCTTCCTTGCTCCCTGTTTGCAACAGGAACCTACACAGTAATTTCTTTTCCTGTCTTTTCCTTCTCATTTTTCTGTATTTGTTGTGTCACCAGTTTGACTTGGGCTCTGTCACTTTGGTCTTTATTTCTCCTCTCCTTTTCTTCCTTTCTTCTACAAAAATGTATATGTGCTTGTATTTCTGCCCGGGGTTTTACATCTAAAGCCTCAACCTGATCTAAATGGTCTTGTATGTCTCCTGGTAGCCCCTGTTTTAAAACATTGTAGAATAATCTACAACTACCTCCCATGTCTACAGGTCCTACATCTGCTTCCCACTTTTTCTCCATCATTGTTATGTAGTCTGCACAGGACTGTCCTGGAGACATAGTTTGTGTCATCAATGCCATAATATCTGGTCGGTCTGGGTACCTATTCCTTAATTCAGTCCACACCCTAGAGCGCACTACTCCAAAAGCAGACCCATCATGTTTTCCTTTAGTAATAGTTACTCCTTGTATCCCTGCACTTCTCATTATGCTGTCCACCTCATCCCCTACTATGGAACTCAAAAGGCTCTTTACATCCCCAAGAGCTAAAGGTATCCCAGCTGTTGCATTTTCAAATGTTTTTATCCATTTCCCTGCTCCTTCGTGTAATGGAGGCAGGCCTTTTTTTAGATTTTCTTTATCCATGTGTTGCCATGGAACATAGACAGGCTGTAATGCCTGTGTCTTATACACTAGTGGCATCTGTATTACAGCAGTATTCCCGCCACCAAGTCCCTCATAAGGTGTCTCAGACCTTAAAACATATTTCTTCCACACACACAGACTTTGTTGCATATAATCATAATCCCACTCTGGGTCCCCATAACCTTGAAAAATACATAAATCAGCCATATTTATCAATTCATGGTCAAAGGATCCTGCTCTTGGCCACACTTTCATCTGTGGCACCATCTCTGCTGTCCATCCTGCAAGGTTATTAGTAAATGGGACAACATTATACTAACTATTTTCTCCCTTTGCTACTATTTCATTGGGTGTCAAGTCACTGCTTCCTTTCCTTTCTTTTCTCTGTATAAAACTTGTCATTCCCTGCATATTTCGTACATGAAGGAATCTTACTTCAGCCGGAGGGGAACTTTGTCCTAACTCTATCATACCCTCTGCTCGAAATGGACGCCCAGACCTTGTTGTACTACTGGGAAACACCTGCTCTCCTCTTATTTGTTCTCTAAAGGCACTTTGTTCCTCTAATCTTCTTCTATTTATTTCAGCATTTCTGTTCTCAGCCTCTTGCCACAATTCTATGCGTTCCCGGTCAAGAACCCTTCTAATTTCACCCCCCATTGAGTTTATTTCTTCCTCATCTATCTTATTCTTTCCTGTCACATTCTTGAATTCTAGATCATATCCTATGTCCCTTACAACTGGCTTTTCATCTGGTTTAAATGATATGGAATTACATATATTTGAACAGTCATCAGCAATAGGGCTTAATCTCTTAATTGTATTCTGTATTCCCTTTACAGTGGTGGTCATGTCACGATAACCCTTATCCTCTTCCTGATGTATTTTTGATCGTGCCCCTAAATCAAACTTCACCTGTGGGGTGCTAGTATAATATCCATTTCCCTCACTTGAGTTTTGAGGAATCTTGTTAGCCCATTCTAATATGTCTTTTGACTTTTCTTCCAGAAATTTCCATTGTTGTCTTGTCTTAATTTTACTGAAATGTCTCCTGTTAAGGACACTGTTCCCTCATATACTTTTTCAGGTTTAAGAGGATCTTTATTAATTGTTTGAGCAAAATCAACCTCCCCTATTTTTAATAAGTCATCAACCTTTGGTATAACTTTGTTTATGTCAGTCAAGGGTATTAATATCGGATCTTTATAGCCTAAAGCTGGAACATCAGTGTCCACTGAGTCTATTGAGGTAGTGTATTCCTTATCTTCCACTGACAATGATGGATACATACCCTGACGGCATAAGAGCCCTTTAATTATCTCAGAATATGTTGGGGGTGGTGCTGTGGCTTCTACATGGGAATCCTGACTGAATACCTTCCACATGTCCAATGATGCTAATCTTTTTGTTCTCTTATCTCCTTTAAATGCTCCTAAGATATATGATATTGCATGGGCTATCACTGTATTATCAAAAGAGCCACCTGGTGGCCATGGAACCAGGGAAGTCTTTGTGCCTTCTGCCCATTCCTGACAATGTCTTTTTATTCTATCAGAGTCTCCTGGAAATGTGGAAATCATATGGCCTAAAGGAGTCCCTTTCTCTCCCTGCCTCCCCTGGGAAGATTTCTTAAAGAAAGGCATGACCTCACAATTTTCCTTTTAATCTACCAAAAACTTTTACTATTCTTAAAGGCTCCTGTCCTAATGGAGTTAACATAAAAAAAACAGTCGGTACCTCTGATAATGCAAGAGAACTCATAATCTATTACACATGATATAACAATCATAAATCTACATTATATATATATATATATTGTTTAAAAAGCAATTCACATAACATATTAATACAAAATGTCAACTTTTTCTCTTTCTCTGACGTTTTCTTAATTCAAACTGTCAGGATAACCTTCTTATATATTTCCTATTTCTTTAATTCCCCAAGGGAAAGAAAAACAGTCTGCCAAGTTTAACTAAATAAACATCTATTTCTCTGACGATTCCTAAACAAAAGGTCTGTCAGGATCAACAAAACACATTTAATTCTCTCTCTTCCTCTCTGATGATTCCTAAACAAAGGTCTGCCAGGATTAACTAAATACACATCTCCGTTTGTAACAGTTGTGGATCAATACACAAGGATTCGACGATCGCCCTTTTTTCCTACCTTATCTGGCCGCTGCAGACGTCCCCCAGACCGGTACCCCTGTCATCCAAAAAACAAATCTTTCGTCTCAACGGGCGTCTGTCATCCTCCTCAAATTGTGCACGACTAAATTAGTTGTCCGAAGGGGCCCCGAAGGGGAACCTCCCCAGCGGCAGTCCGGAGCAAAGGGAATCTCCTGGCTGGCTCGCAACGATGTCGGGAAAAAATCCTTTAAGCAGTGCAAATCATTTAATCACCACATCTGCAACAAAAGGGAGTACAAAAAGGTTTATTGTACATGCCAGGCTAGTTCAGCTGGGAGAGTGAAGTGCTATGAGAGAAGCACAAATCAGTCTCAATTTACATACACTTCGAGTCTAGTCTTATAATACTAATTTTGGCATTAGTCCATATTTAATACAATGTTCACAATAGAAACAGCTTCCTGCTTTTCCGTTATGTCCCACCCAGATTACATACATTTCCTGCAGGTTTTCCTTGTGTTCGTGACTTCTCACGCCACACTTACAGACTACAATGGAAACATTCTTGCTGCTCTGAATTTCCTGTTAAATATTCAAGACAGGATGTTTCTCAGCCTGAATACAATGGGAAGGAAAAAACACTTAAGACAGACCGCATTTAGACCCTTTTTGAAAGCAGGCTGTAGGTTATTTCCAGATACAATTGTGCAACTTAACATGAACGTTTAGCCACACGTTTAAACAGCATTATACTGTTTTTCTTTTTTTACATAATATTTCACAGTTTGTGGGCAAGTGACAGGTAAAACAGAATAATTAGGGCCTAAATCTAAACTAGGGTTTTGATTCCTTTCACGCCAATGAGCGTTCCTTCAGAATCGCCATCTGTACCGCGGTCAAAACTTTCTCAACTTTGGAAAACGCATTTCTGCTGCAGTGTACAAATGTGATTTGTATGCAATAGGTACTGTGTCCCCCTCATTGAACGTTAAGTATGTGAAACCCACCGTCCCTGGTACGATACGTATCACCAGGTTCGTGGTGTTATCACGAGTCAATAAGTAATTAGTTGCAAGCAAGTCAGTTTGCCACAAATGTAGACTAGAGGTATGTTCCGGGAGCCAGCTGGCAGAAGAAAATGTCGGTTGTATCAACGCATAAAGCGGTTTGATACGCTGGGCGTAATTGAGAATGTAAATTCTCCAGAAATTCAAAAATCCCAGCAAGGACTGAAGTTTCTTCAGAGTAGAAGGTGGTTGCAAATGTGCACATTTCTCCAGGAAGTGGGGGGCTAACCCCTTTCCTTCATTATTGAGCTCATAGCCCAAAAAGAGCACCGCCAAATGGGCGATGTATGACTTTGCAAAGTTGAATTTATAACCATAGTCGGCGAACGCAGAAATTATGCGGTCGACTCGGACAAGATGCGGCATAAGCTCATCGTCCGTGAGATAGATATCATCCACGTACGAGAATGCATCTGGATCTATGTCGTGTAACAAAGACACAACACGCGCAGCAAACGCCCCAGGGCTATTCCTATACCCCATGGGCAGTCGTGTAAATTTTTTCTGATTTCCGACGGCAGTGAATGCTGTCAAGTCACGGCTCTCAGGAGCCATATTGTGACTGTAGAAACCATTGGATATATCCAAGGTAGTTTTGTATTTTTTACGAACAAGGTTGTTCACCAGCGCAGAGCTGTGTGTGTTCTGCACGGCAAAAGTGCGGCAATGACTATTCAAATTTCGGTAATCCAATACAATCCGATATGAACCGTCAGGTTTTCATACCGTAAAGAGAGGATTATTCATCTGTGATGTACAGGATTCAATCACACCCTGATACTCTAACTGCGTCAGAATGTCACAAAAGTGAGCCTTAGCTTCGCGCTTGATTGGATATTGCGGTTGTGGCTGTGGCGTAGACCGTAAAGGTATCTCATCTGCCGGTGAATCTATATCCCAGCCCACCTGGTTACGGTACACAGCGGGGGCAAGGGCCAAGGCCCACTCAGCTGCTAAAGCCTTTGCATGCTCCACAGGGACGTAACGCGAAAAACTCGGAAGTATCACGTCCTCCCCTCGAGAAGCGGTTAACACAAATGGTGGAGGCCAATCCGCCTCCGCCAACAAAATATCGTATGAGGAGGTTAGATTTTCCCAGAAAACCACCTTGATTGGACGTTGTACATCACCCTCAATTTGAAAAATAATTTCATACAGTCTATCCGGGGGGGCAACCCGGGTATCTGCTGTTTCCACAGTTATGAAGGTATCAGTTGCTGTCACCTCCAGACAGGGACGCAGTGCCTCCCGCACTATGGTAAGTTCCGCTGCACTGTCGAGCAGAGTCACCGCCCATGTCGAGTCCAGGAGTCGTGTTCTCACCGTCTGAGGCATATCTCGCTGTTAAAGTGGCAACTTTCTTCTTCTGATACGGGGGTCTAAAACGAGGCAGGTCCTCTTGTTTGGCTTTAACGTCAAACTGTCGAGGTTGATCTCGTCCCTGTTGTGTGGTCTGACTTTTGCCACGATCCTGGCGCTCCCCACCTCCGACGTGAGATTCCAAAGTGTCCTGTAAAGAACGAGGAGAGCGCTGATCAGGGACTTGAAATCTATCAGGAGTCTTAAGTTTCGCACAATCGCGCAAGTCATAAGTACGCTCAGAAGACTCAGGTGTTGGTGAACCAGCACGCGAACCTTGCTTCTGTTGTTGCTGCCCCTGTTTCTTATTCTTCCAGTTCTTTTTAGGCAAGAACGGATGCCCGTCTTTATCAGTTTGGGCTTTTTGTTGAGTTTGGGATTGTGTTTGCGTTTGAGTAAAAGGCTTAACTCCCAAACTATTGCGGCCTATAGTTTTATATGCCTTTGCAATAATCTTAGGTAACTTGCGTGGTTTGTCTGCAGCAGGTACAGCCTCCAAGCGGTTGCCACCTGAAAGCTGACTGCATCACCCTTGACATTAGCAAGAATCATGTCAGAAACAACGTCGAACACCCCACCACTCTCATTCCTAACTCTACACCCGCTTCGGCTCCGTGTTCATCTTGAATGCGTTTTATCACAGAGGGGAGTACGGTCTTGGAGGGAGTGCCGAAACACTTCGAATATACCGCCGCGAACACCTTACCCCAGGTGTTACAATCAGCCAATTCGGGAAGTAAGTCTTTAGGTAAACTTATAGTCAAGATCCTGTGTTTCTCCACAGTACTGGTATTTGGAAAAACAGCCTCTAGTTGTCCAAACTTTTCAGCAAGCCAATAAGGGAACTCGTCCATATTCTGTGGACGCTTGCCCATTATTGAATTAACCATAAGGGGACTGATGGTCACAGCACCAGGACCCGCAGGTTGCGCAGCAACGCCAGGTGGTCCCACCTGGAAGTTGCGCAACATGAACTGTATAACAGCTCTATGCACGCGTATTAAAGAAGTATGTAACACGCGTAGTTCTGCAAGCATCGCTGTTGTCAGACGACGCGGGTGTGGGGTATACCTAGCCAAAACGGGCCACGTGGCCCCGTCTATCGACAAAGGGCCTAAACGGACCGGCGTTATTGGATGAGGAAGGGCGCCATTAAACCAAATTTGGTGTTGCCAAGCCGTGAGTGGAACCTCAAGAGTACTATACGGTCTATATTCCCGCGAAGTAGCGGTGGCAGTATAATCGTGAAACAAATTGTCTGTCCCATCCACTGCCGGGAAGGTGACCCAAGAATAAAACACCTCGAAGCGGAAAGCTGGATCCGCTTCCACTACAAATATCAGCGCAGCACCCGCATCAGGTACTCCATATTGAGCCAAATACGCCCTGAGCGGTGCGCGGCTATGAGGCGTAATATCAACTGCCATAATAAAAAACAAAGAATGACAACCTAAAGCGCGGCAGTGCAATAACGGGTTAAGAACAAAAAGAAACAACCTTTTAAAACTTCAAGCTTGAAAAAACCTATAAAACATCAATATAGGAGGTTACACCATCACAACCGTCTCTGGAAACAGATGTGAGGGGAATTGTGGACAAGCACAAGCACTACTCAAGCGTCTCGCAGATAAGAACTAGACCAAACGTTGGCGGCGCCATGTTGCGGGGATTCTGCACCTACACAGAACTATGCACAGGAAACCGGGACCTCGGTGTATAGGGGTGTACCAACCTACCACCTTAGGGCCCAAAATCCCAAAACCGACTAGCTATATTGTCTCATTCGGTCTCCTCCAAATATCACAGAGCTACAAATGATTAGACAACCCAGAACACAACACTCCCGGCTCTCTCAGGAATCGTGGAAGCAAGACATGCTCTTTCGCTCGCTCACTCGTACTTGTCCACAACAAGATTAGGCAGAGTCACTGTAATAGTTAAAAATGTTTTTTTTAACTATCGTGCTCTACAATACAGTATACAAGACACTACCAGCAGCAAAATGCATAAACTCAAAACAATTAGCATTGTTAAAATTCCATAGAGTACAAAAGGGGAAGTCATTTTATAAAGACAGTGGAAAAAGGACTATGAGACCTAACCACCCTCCCCTTGACTGGAAGAAGTTTATTTATATAAAGGAAGATCTCTGGGTTTTGACAGCAGACCCCATACCTTAAAGCCTAGATGCAAGGTTTACATCATAGATACAGCGTAGCTCTTCTCCATTGAAAGGGCTCTCTCCAAGTGTGTGTTAAAACAACATGCATCCCCGTAATATCAAAGCACGAGTCTCCAGCCTTGCAGCTGTGTTTAGCATGTTATGTCTAGGTGCTTGGGACTGACCAGAACAGAATAACAAGGGGCATTGTTTATCGACCTTGCACATCGTGTTCAGACTAAACTCCAGGAACTTCAACAAAGAACGCGAAAAGCAGACAGTTCTCATGTGAAAGGCACAAACAATATCTTGCAAAAATAAAGTCATGTAGTAACGTGCACAAAAGCAGCATCATGGCAGCAAAGCTCATGCTAACTTAGCAATGTCGACAATGACTCTAAGGGCCATATAACAATTTAATACTTGTATATAGTGTTCTCTGAGTACTTGGCAGCTCTCCACAGCTCCATGTACCTTATGCTTGTTCACGTGGTTCTTCTGAGTTCCTCGCAGTAGCGTCACCTACTGAATGGTCTACTTGTTCATAGGTATTTAATCAGCTTACGGTTATTGGAATCACATCCATTATAGCTGTTCGGTCCATAGACTCGCTTAGCTCACCTAGTCGCACTTACTGGTGTGCGTTAATATTTCTGTTTTGCCTATTGATAATATAAAGCGTTTTCCTTTGCAGGCATTAGACATAATGTGATAGGGAATGGTTCACCAGCTATTTGTTATGAACTCTGATTTCACGAAATAGTATATTGTTTTGCATTCAATGTCAAAGTGCTTACTGTTTGCTTAGATTGCAGAGAGCTTATTGCAGCTACCCATCTTATACTCCAAGTGTGTTAGTATGCTTTATCTCAGTAGCGGGTCCCATCAGCAGCAGCATATGTAGGTGTACACTCCTTCACACTGCTAAATCTCCTCCTAAGCCGTAACTAGATCTAGCGATGCCATTTAGTATTTACAGTCCTGTCTATTCATTAATGCTCTTTATACTATTTGGTTAGTTGTTGTGGTTATATTCCACAGGCCAATCTTCTCTTTGGAGTCCTGTATTCTGGCTGGTTTCTTATTCCACCTTTTGTCAGGTGTAGGGGCTCTCTCTTTCTCGCTCTGTTTGTGTGAGATCCCCACAGCCCTGTACATTCCACTTTGTCTCATTGAGGCTTATGCCCCTAGTTTTAGGGGAAAGTTTGAGTTTGGTTATTTAATATTTTTCCTATCTCCTCTCTTCCCACTCTGTCCTCTTCTCTTTCTTACTGCTGAAACATGTGAGTCCTCCCCATGTCATGTCATGAGGGATTGTTATTTACTGTACCATGCAGTAAATAGAGGTTTCTAACTACAATGCCTGATCAATATACAACAGCTTTGAAAGTCATCTCCCTCAATACCAAAGGACTTAGTCACTCATAAAAGCACAGACAGGTGTCTGAATATTGCCACTCCCTTATGGGTGACTTGGTCTTCCTCCAAGAAACCAAGATTGGCTACAAAGAGGCACTACCTATGCGTAATGGTTGGGTGTCTGATCTATCCTGCTCTGTGGCAATCTCTCTCCTGCAAGATACTTTTTCTTCGTCCATTGAGCCTATCATGATCTCTGACCATGCTGCCATTTCAATCTCCATTTAGATCCTCCCCACTCAAACTAAAGGGCAAATATGGTGTATGAAAACTGAGATTCTTGAAGAAGAATCAGACGTGTCAGATCTGCATGAGGAATTACCTTTGTTTTTACATGATAACAGAACTTCTTTCTCTTCAACCGTTATACTTTGGGACACACTGAAGCGTTTCTTCAGGGGCCAAGTGATAAGCTGCATGGCTAGGGAAAATAAAGAAATCAAATCCTCTTTGGATAAGCTAGCAGCTGATATTAAAGCTTAGGAAACCCTATACAGGCACTCTAATGATCGGTTAGCTATGGCCTCACTAAAATGCCCTAAGTATGAGTACAATACATCATTAGTAAATGCACATATCTAAGAGTTCATGCCCAGAAAGGGGAAAAAAATCTTCTTCAATAAGACAGGCAAATCCCTAGCAGCCTATTTGAAATTTAAAAGAAATTCCTCTAAAATCTCAAACATTAAAGACCACCAAAGTATAATAAGGACAAAAACGGAGGATATTCTCAAAGTTTTCCAGACATTCAAAGCTAGGCAGTATACCCCTTCTATAACCATTCCTTAGAAGACATTCCTAAATTTCTCCAAAGCCTCCCAATGAAAGCCATCTCTACCCAGAAAATCTTAACCTTAATAGACCAATTCAGAGGAATGAAATTCAGAATGCGATTAAGCTCATCCCATCTGGTAAAGCCCCCTGTCCAGATGGTCTACCCAATCATTTTTACTAAACATTTGTTGCCACATTATGGACCCATTGGAATCTGCTCGAAACCACTTTGACTCGACTGTTTTGGAGACTACTATAGTGGTTATGCCAAAGTAGGGGAAAAATCACTCTGACGCTAAGAATTTCAGACCAATCTCGCTAATAAGTATGGAGACCAAAATCTATGATAAAATACTTGCCACACAGTTTGCAGCTCTGATCACCAAATTATTCCATGCAACTCAGACGGGCTTTATTAAGGGCGGATTAGCTTGTGACAACATTTGCATGTTCTGCCATATCATTGAAAAAAACATCTATCCCGCATTCCCCTGCTGCAGCAGCAGTCATAGCGCTGGTTGGGGAGAAAGCCTTTGATAAGGTTTCCTGACCGTACTTAGAAGCCCCATTATATGGATGTAACCTAGGTGACCTTTATATTAAAATGGTCATGTCCCTGTACGCTAACCCTTCATCTAGAAATAAAATCAATGGAGCCTTGTCTGCTCCTTTGGCCTTACAACAAGGTTGCCTGCTCTACCCTTTGTTATTCCTTCTAGCCATAGATTCCCTGCTGTTAATGCGAAACTATCAAATGAAATGCCTGGCCTAGAAATCTGGAGACTTAGTTTTCAAAATGGCTGCTTAGGCAGAAGATATAATAATCTTTACAGAACCCCAGACATACCTATACCTGCTATTATAAATATTATCAATATGTTCCCCAGCTTCTCTGGCTACTCCTTGAACAAGGACAAAATTGAAGTCTTACCCTTAAATATACACTGTGACCCTTCCTGTGTTGGAAATTCAAACCTCCAGTGGCAATCCAAATACATCAAGTATTTAGGCATTTGGTTTTGCAAGAACCTTTCAGAATTCACAGCACAATGAACTAGAAATTATTTTAAAAATTAAGGACCTATTAGTGGGGCAGAAAAGAAACTCTAAAGATGATGGTGACCTCATTAGTCAATTTCCTGGCTAGAATACTCCCTATTCGCCTCCTACAAAAAAAAATTCCAACCTTTGATAAAATTACTTCTGACTTTCTTTGGTGTGAGAAAGCCAGAATAAGTTTCAAAAAGCTATGGGTTAACTTCAAAGGTGGCAGCAACCTTCGCAATTGGTTCATCTTCGAAATAGTGTTCCTTGCTGCGCAGGACCCTTGATGGTTTGAAGGTGATCCTATCAAAATGCCTGCTTGGCTTAGCATTGAACGACATAATAGCCACCCCTTTCCCTTGGTGGCAAATTTGACTATGTCCCATCACTGTTTTTTACATCCTAATAAGATCTTTAAAGACACAATTACAGCTCTATTAAAAATGGATTGAGCTCTCTCCTCTAATATAAAGAAATCTTACTGCATATCATTATGGAATAATAAGAAACATCAGACTACAATCTCCCCCATGATTGGTCTGAACTGGGCTAACAAAGGTATGTCCCTAGTGACAGATTTCTTCGCAGATTCAAAACCTTTAACTTTTGCTGCTCTTCAAGAGAAACATGGGGTCTCCAATTTAGATTTGTAGGATTTCTTAAATATCAAAAGAAGGTTTCCAAATTAGGACCCCCTCTAAAAACCACTCTTTTTTCCTCCCTTAAACGCATGTAATCTGGGGGTCACGTAGCATTCAAGACTCATAAATTATTAGGTAACACTGCTTCCCAATGGTACTACCACTTGCAGACCAAGTGCTCGTCATATTCCTCTGATAAAGGCAAATTACCCATCCCAGTTGAGACTGGTCTAAAATCCTCCCTGGTCTGAAATCTGTCCCCTCTTACTTCAAAACAAACTTATCCCTTCACTAATACAAACAAAACATTTTGAGTCACATATCCTTTACTGGACCCCTGACAGACTCTTTATACTAAATCAAATAGACTCTGTCACCTGCTGGTCATGAAAATCAGCATGCTGCGACCCAGAACATATTTATTTCATGTGCATGTTTGACTTCTTTTTGGGAAGAAATTACTTCCCAACTGCATTAACTTTTCAACACTCCCATTTCATTGGATTTTGCAGCACTAATACTTGACCCAAATGCATCTGTAACTCAAATTGAGCTCCCAGACTCGGAGCATGCTCTTCTCGACTTACTGATCACAATTGCCCTGAAGGTCATCCTTCTAGATTGGAAGTCCACTAACAATGTATCCTTTCACACATGGCGGGCATGGTTCACCTCCCTTAGGAGCACGCACACTATCCAATCAAAGTGCACTGGCAATCCCATTACACCACAGCGTATATATGGAGAGCATTAGATGCTTTCATAAACAACTGCCACTGAGGAGCTCAGACAGACACTGGATGGATGGGGGAGTGCTGCTCTGATCCTCCTGGAATATCAGCATCATTTGATATGGTTAACCACGAGCTGCTGATGAATCGTCTAGCTTCTCTCTGGATCAGGGATAATGCGCTCTCCCTGCTTTGTTCCTTTCTGTCTGAGCGGTCTCAAGAGGTAGCGTTGGGAGACTGTTTCACCCTCCTTTTCATTACCTTGTGGCGTCCCTCAGGGAGCTTCTCTGAGTCCAACTCTATTCAATCTCTATGTCATCCCCCTGGCTAAATTGATTAAAAGCTATGGCTTTGCGTTAGTATCGTACGCAGACGATACGCAGATAATTGTCTCTGTGAATGGCTCGTCTAGCTCTACAGCCACCAGATTCCATGACTGTATGAGTCACTTAGGAAAATGGATGACAGACAACTGTCTAAAGCTAAACTCCTCCAAGACTGAGATTCTTTTATTTAGAAACAACCCCTCTATCTGGACGGATAGCTTGTGGCCTGCCCAACTTGGCCCTTTTGCCAAAGCCAGCGTGTAAAGCCAAAAAATTAGGAGTTATGTTCGACACAAAATTATCTTTTGAAGCACAAACTAATTACATCACTTCTGCCTGTTTCTTCATCCTCAAAATTTTGAGGAAAGTACTCCCCTCAATCCCTATGGATCTTAGAAAAACTGTGGTATCCGCACTCATATCATCCAGATTGGATTACTGAAACGCCCTTTTTGCCAGCGCTTCAAAACGCAGTATCCAAAAGCTACAGATTGCACAAAATTCAGCGGCAAGAGTGCTCCTAGGAATTACCAGATTCGATTCT
The DNA here is from genome assembly GCA_963921515.1 of Calotriton arnoldi. Lineage (NCBI taxonomy): Eukaryota > Metazoa > Chordata > Amphibia > Caudata > Salamandridae > Calotriton > Calotriton arnoldi. Next base: position 1,768,845 of record CAWUFW010000458.1, read on the forward strand.
GCTTCCAAAGCCCTGTCCCAACTGCACTGGCTGCCGGTGGCAAAACGGATCCAGTTTAAATCGCTCTGCATAGCTTTTAAAGCTCTGAACAAACTGGGGCCAGAGCAGATGGCAAGTTTTCTTAAGCCATACTCCAGCAAGATCCCTTAGGTCAGCTGAGCATAGAAACCTCGTTGTCCCTAGAGTAAGCAGGGGCAAGTGGGGGGGCAGGAGTTTCACCGTTACTATGGCCAAACTCTGGAATTCTCTGCCAACCTCACTAAAAAAAGAAACCAATCTTCTGAAATTTAGAAAGGGCCTAAAAACCTGGCTTTTTAAAGTGTGAATCCTAACCAATTCCATCCAGATCTGTATGTTTGAGGGCAGCGCCTAGACAGCTCAGGGTATTAGTCGCGCTTTATAAATTTATCATCATCATCATCATCACAATATGTAGTAGTTTTAACTATCCATTCATGGTCTGATATCCTGATCTACCCTTCATGTTTAGCGTTGAACATGACATGTTCTCCATTAATTCACATGACTTCCTACTGTTCTCTTCTCTTTTCTCTTTATTTCTTTCCTCTTCTCCACCTCCCTCTTCTCTCCTTCCCCTCTATACTCCTCTCTTTCTTGTCTATTATTTCCGCAATCCTACTTTTCCCACCTCATTTCCTCATGTCTCTCATGACCCCATTTGGTGGTTGTATTTAGATTTGACTATCTTTGTATGTCCACGGTACTGACTTCTAATTCATGTAAGTTCATTCTGTATGTAAAATAGGTTTAGCAACTTTGACATGCTGTGTCTACTTCACCCGATAACGCACTGTACTACCATACTATCTCTACCTTTTTTTGTTGTAATACTTCTAAGGTACCCCACAATACAATGGAATGACAGTATGTGCTTGTATGTTTTATTGTATTTCTCTTCAAATCTCAATACAATCTTTAGAACAAAAAAGTGCACTGGATGCAGGTTCCTAGTTTCTCTCAAGTGTGGTTGCAGTCAGTGGTACTGGAACAATTTTCAGAGCGAGGGTGCTGTCATCAATGTTACTTCACAAAAGTCATGAGTTTGTGAAAAATCCAAGCATCACACAAAGAACAAGTGAAGCAAATGAGCCATGCCATTCAGCAGGAGAGTGATTAGGAGGTGTTATGTAGCTGGTGGTGTATCTAGGAGCGCACTGTTGCTAAATTATGGTGTGGTAGCGCACTCTCTTTTATGGACAGCACATTTTCCATTAGAATGGGCACTAGATTCGCACAGATATGCAGTTTTACTGATAAAAATAAAAAGTACACAAAAATAGTGAATATTTATCCTGTGGTCATCACCATGGTTTCATTTGTTTTGACCGTTTTACACTCTTGGGGCCTTATTCACAAAGGTAAAGTTAGACAAAAGTCTAACTTTATGACTTTCAGTATTCACAAAAGGCATTTACTACTCGTAAATGCCCTATGTGAATACTGAAAGTCGTAAAGTTCGATTTTCGGTATTCACAAAAGGCATTTACGAGTAGTAAATGACTTTTGTGAATACCGAAAATCGTAAAGTTAGACTTTCGTCTAACTTTACCTTTGTGAATCGGGCCCTTGGTTTCTAATTCCCTTCAGAATTACAAAATAAAGTGCTTCATTCGTGCTTTTCTCACTGCAGATATAGTATGACATATTATGCGATTCATTTACAGGTATTTAAGTTTCTTTATGTGTTGGAAAAAATGACAATCTACAGCCTTACCTTCCACACTCTCTGTACCCCAGCACGATTGTCTCATAGTTCACCTTAAAAATTCCTCTCACTTTGCAGTCAGAGAAGGATAAGTAAAAACCAGTCTCAAATGTTAAAAGATTAAGCAGCAATTTGCTAGAATCTGACCCTTGACCTCTGCAACATGATAAAACAAAATGTATTGCTCATTCACCTTCTGAACTCCAGTATGGGTATTTTGGGGGTGCTGCAGCACAACCTGCACCCCTACTCTCAGTGCCAATGGTTGCAGTTTACATGCAATGGTTAGAATGCATTAAAAAGAAAGTATGGGAACAGTGATCCTATGTCCAATGGGGGCTGGGTCCGTGAGAGTGGGGGCGGGATCAAAGGCATGGCGAAAAAGAACAAAATATACCTGCATATAAATAACACACACCTTAAATGAAAAATACATGCAAGTTAAACTAATCAGTGAGAGATGCACTTTTTATGTGGTAACATCCCTATTGGTTAATGTAATCACTAAGAGATATCCGTGCATGTAACCAGAGAGCCACAGAAATGTATTCTAGTTGTTGCAGTGGGGAATAGTGGGGAACAGTAACTTTTTAGTTTTTAGTGTTACGAGGTCCCAGCTTGTTGCAGAAAGCACTGTGAATATGTACTGCATTATACACTATATAAGATATTCACAAAAAGATTTAGGCTTAAAATAAAAAAAGGGCTTCCAAAATATAGATCTGAGTAATAAGCAGACTTTACCTAGTGCAAAAAAAATTCTAACTGTCTCTTAAAAGCACACACTCCACAGGTCACCTTACAGTACCTCTCAAAAAGAATACTCTTCAAGTGAATCCATCATTTAAAGCCACTACCAGCTCACAAGCAGCCTTTACATTTGCAGATTAACCAAATGTGCAAATTTACGTTTCTTTCAAGCAGCAGACACGCTGGCAAGATGGCCTGTTTCTTGTTCATCTGTCTGCTCTTCTCTCTGCTTCACAACACAGGAGTCACTCTCCCCTTCCACTTTCCGTCCCATGATGGTTACCTTTTAACATGAAGTAGGGGAGCTGCTTTTGTTAAATTATAAAGTATGGGCACATAATGTCCCTCAGATCCCACCCACTTTAACCTCTGTTTACATGACATAAAGGGAGTGAAATATTTACACGAGCATACCTTAGCAGGGTGACTGTCTGTGCTGACTTGCACAGCAGCCCATAAATTGCACACAACAAATGCTGTGCTCATGACCTCACCCTTGATGTAACAGATGCAATTCCAAAAGTCATAAATGATCTTACTGTTCAAATTACATATCACATTACCATTAACACCATCAATGAGATGACTACCATTATAGAATTATTTTTCGGTTTGATTATTTATTTTTTATGGTGTGCTTTTTAGGTGTTGTTACTTATTGGTATAAATATTGTAATGTCATAAGCATTGCATTTGGTGAGCGGGTTATGGATTGCGTGGCTTTTTTGTGAGCTATGTCCTGTAAAGCTACCCATAACTTGAAAATTTCAATTGTTTTTCACTTTTAATTCGTAATCATTTCTGGACGTTAATTGTGCTTTTAGTTAATTTTTGAGTTTTTTTTTAAACATATGTTAATTTGTTATAATCAAAGATAAAAATAACCACATTTTAACCGTGCTATTTTTGGTAAATTTTGTTTTTTTCGTCATGTACCACATCAAACTTCTATGAAAGTATAACCTTTCCTTCCTGGCCTATGGCTGCGACCAGCCCTGTTTCAAACTTTGCTGCAAATGGCCTACATATGTGGTTGTGTAGATCTATCTATCTATCTATCTATCTATCTATCTATCTATCTATCTATCTATCTATCTATCTATCTATCTAGAGATACAAAGATATCTCTCACTCTCAATATATATATATATATATATATATGTATTACCTACTGGCGGTCGCCAGTAGGTAATTATAGTTAGGACCTTGTTTCTATTCAAAAAGCGTTTTTCCTTTTGCCAATATCTTTGGCACCGTTTGACGAATCTTCGCAAAATTTTCTAAACGAATGGGGCGCTCAGGTCAGCTGCTGTCTTCAAAGTTTCGGGGTGATTCGTAAAGCAGGGGCCGAGAAAAAAGGGGGGTCCCAAAATGCGTTTTCTCCATGTTAATTTCCATAGGAAACTGTTGACGCAGCTACAGCCCGAACTGCTGAACGGAATTACACCAAATTTGGCAGAAAGGTAGCTCTTGGTCCAGAGTGCACTCTTTTTGTGAAATGGTGTAAATCCGTTCAGTAGTTTTTGAAAATTTAAATATTTATAGATATACAACTGGGGACGCGGAGGATCTGCGAACCCTCCCGATCTCGAGCCTTGCAATCTGATTGGCTGCCAACAGTTACAACCAGGCAATTGTTGGCAACCATTTAACCGAGTCACAAGAAAAAAGGTGAAAAAATGTAAAAAGGGGGTAGGGTAGAAACACCCTGATCTCCTAGGCCTGCTCAGGGGGTCCCACAGGGTCCCCGAGGGTCAAAAAAAGCATTTTTTATTTTTAGTTTCGGGGGGAGTTGCATAGGGTCAGGGTGTTTTAAAAACACCAAAGCGTGTTCTCCCAAGCTTTGTTTTCTTGAAGCACCCGGGTGGGCCAGGTCCCGGGGTCAATGCTTAATTATGATGCAGAGGCCATGGGGGTTCCCGCAGCCCCAGGGACCGCCACCTCCTCGGGGGGCTATGCTAATGATATGCGGGGAACCACACGGGGCTTTTTAAAAAAAAAATGTCTGGGGCCCTCCTGCCCCCCCACGCAGGTCCGGGGACCGCCACCTCCCCGGGGCTATATTGATGAAATGTGGGGGCCCCCCGCAGCCCCAGGGACCGCCACCTCTCTGGAGCTTTTAAAAAAAATGAAAGTGTGGGGCAGCTTGAGGCCCCCCACAGCCCCAGGGACTGCCACCTCCCGGGCTATTTTTTAAATGTAATGTGGGGGGGCTCGAGCCGCCCACACTGCCCCGGGGACCACCACCTCCCAGGGCACACTTTACTTAAATGCGGGGGTCCATTGCGGAACCCCAGCCCCGGGGACCACCACCTCCCCGGGGCTTTAAATGTGTTGGAGGGGGGCCGTGCGACCCTCCTCGTGGAGCCCTCCATGGCCCTGGGGACCGCCACCCCCCAGGGCCAGCTCCAGCAATGTCCAGGAGTGCCCACCCCCGGGACATTGCAGTTTGCTATGGCATGGCAGGAGCACAGCTCCCACCATGCCATAGCAAACTTCTGCTTCGCTTCCTGGAAGCGAGATCAGTAAAATTGCTCTTGTTTCCATGAAGCAAAGCAGAATTGCTTTTGGGCAAAGGGAGCTGCATGTTAGCAGCTCCCTCTGCCCAAAAGCAATGACGGCTCCCGCAGGAGGTGGGGAGCCGGCAGGGACTGCGGGGGCATTGGGGCTCCCCCCGCAGTCCCCACAAAGAGGCCAAGGCCTGGGGGATGGGGTCACTGGGGCCAAAAATGGCCTGGGAGGGGGCCACTAGGCCCCCTCCCTTTAAAAAAAGAAAAGAAAGGAATGGCCAGGCCCCGGGCAATGGGGTCCACGGAGCCGAAATCGGCCTGGGGAGGGGGCCCCCTCCCTCCCCTTTAAAAAAAAAAAACATAGAAAGGCCCAGCCCTGGGGGATGGGGTCCCTGAGGCATTTATCGGCCTCGTGAGGGGGGCCGCGCGGCCCCCTTCCAGTGTTATTTTTTTAATTTTATTTTTTTAATTGCCACACAGCCTTCCTTCCCAAAGCAGGTAAAAAATAACAGAAGCTGGCAAGTTGCTGGAGGCCCCGCCCCCTCCCTGCACGACTCTGCAAACGTGCCTCCTGGCGTGCTCTAGGTTGGGGGATGAAGTCCCCTTCAATGCTGAGGGTCCTTAGGGGCCAACTAGTTCTCCAGGTACCTCCAGTAAGCCCCAAACAGCGGGATTGCTGAGAGGGGGTAGGAGGCCACGCCCCTTTTTACACCACTATGCAAACGCACCTCTTGGCGCACTGATAGTGGGGCGATGAGGTCCCCTTGTGCCCTGAGGACCTCAGGACTAAAGTGGACTTCATCCCCCAAGCAGCAGTGCACCAGGAGGCGCGTTTGCAGAGTGGTGTAAAAAGGGGGCGCGGCCTCTGACCACGTCTCAGCAATCCCACTGTGTGGGGCTTACTGGAGGTAACAGGAGGGCTAGATGGCACCCAGGGACCCTCAAGAAGCAAGGGGACTTCATCCCCCAACCCAGAGCGTGCCAGGAGGCGCGTTTGCAGAGTGGTGGAGAAAGGGGGCGTGGCCTGCGACCACCTTTCAGCAATCCCACTGTGTGGGGCTTACTGGAGGCAACAGGTAGGCTAGTTAGCCCCTAAGGACCCACTGCAGCGAAGGTGACTTCATTCCCCAACCAAGAGCGCGCCAGGAAGCGAGTTGGCAGAGTGGTGGGCCAAGGGGGCGTGGCCTGCTATCAGAACTTAGCAATCCTGCTGTGTGAGACTTACTGGAGGTAATAGGAGGGGTTATTGGCCCCCAAGAATTTTCTTGGGGGCCAACTTCCCCATCTGTTACCTCCAGTAAGTCCCACACAGTGGAATTGCTAAGAGGTCTCAGAGGCCACACCCCACTTTGTCCACCACTCTGCAAACGTACCTCCTGGCACACTAGTGGTTGGGAGATGAAGTACACTTTACTTCTGAGGGACTTTGGGGGCCAATAAGCCTTCCTGGTGCCTCCTGTAAGTCCTACGCAGCGGAATTCCTGAGCGCTGGTCGGAGGCCCAGCCCCCTTTCTCCACCACTCTGCAAATGCGACTACTAGTTAAAGAAGCATTTGCAATGCAATAGGTCTCGCATTTGCCAGAGTTACAGCTATTGGCGTTGTAAATGTAAAAGTTTTTTACTAATGTTTTTTAAGGTGTGGAGTGGATGTACGTTGTGTGTAGTGGAATTATGTGGTCTGTTGAGCAGTGAAATTATGTGGATAGAAAGTATGTGGTATTTAGTGTATAGGAATTATGTAGAGTGGGATTATGTGTTATGGAGAGCAATTATGTGATATGGTAGTCTGTATTGTGGAGTGGTAACCTCAGGTTTAGTCTTCCTCGTTTCCATAGAAGCTAAACTATAAACTCAATGAGACAAAAAAATAGAAGGAACCACTGAGGAGCACTTCTGGACCTTGTAAGATGTATGAGCAGGACCACTGGAATTATGCGACTGTTTGGCTGCACTGACATTCGTACAATTATACATTTTCCGCATTTGCCACATAATCCATCATCTGCCGCATTACTGCAGATTTGAACAAAAAAAACCTTGTTACTAGCTCAAATGGCTCAAAAGTTACCAAAAATGCAGCATCAAGTAATACAGCATGGTGGAAAGCCCTTTGCAAAGCTGGACCGGTCACATGTTACTTATTGCTAAATGTGGGTGTTACATTGGTACTAATGGTGCGCAAACCTCTCGCTTGTTTCTGCGCCTCTCTTGCCTCTTTCTGCATTTCTCTTGCTTCTTCCTGCATCTTTCTTCCTCTTTCTGTACTTCTCTGGTCTCTTTCTGCACATCTCTTCCGCTTTCTGCACCCCTCTTGCTTCTTTCTGCACCTCTCTTGCTTCTTTCTTCTGCACCTCTCTTGTCTCTTTCTGCACATCTGTTGCTCCTTTCTGCACGTCTCTTGCCTCTTTCTGCACCCTCTTTCTGCAACTCTCGTGCCTCTTTCTGGACCGCTCTTGCCTCTTTCTGCACTTCTCTTGCCTCTTTCTGCACCTCGCTTGCTTCTTTTTGCACATCCCTTGCTTCTTTCTGCACCTCTCTTGCATCTTTCTGCACCCCTCTTGCCTCTTTCTGCACCTCTGTTGCTTCTTTCTGCACTTCTCGCCTCTTTCTGCATTTCTGTTGCTTCTTTCTGCACTTCTCTTGCCTCTTTCTGCACCCCTCTTCCCTCTTTCTGTACCTCTGTTGCCTCTTTCTGCACCTCTTTTGCCTCTTTCTGCACTTCTCTTGCCTCTTTCTGCATTTCTGTTGCTTCTTTCTGGACTTCTCTTGCCTCTTTCTGCACCCCTCTTGCCTCTTTCTGCACCCCTCTTGCCTCTTTCTGCAACTCTGTTGCTTCTTTCTGCACTTCTCTTGCTTCTTTCTGCACCTCTCTTGTTTCTTTCTGCACCCCTCTTACCTCTTTCTGCACCCCTCTTTCCTCTTTTTGTACCTCTCTTGCCTCTTTCTGCATCTCTCTTGCCTCTTTCTGCAGTTCTCCTGCCTCTTTCTGCACATCTGTTGCTTCTTTCTGCACTTCTCTTGCATCTTTCTGCACATCTCTTGCTTCTTTCTGCACCCCTCTTGCCTCTTCGGCACCCCTCTTCCCTCTTTCTGCACCTCTCTTGCCTCTTTTTGCACCTCTCCTGCCTCTGTCTGCACTTCTCTTGCCTCTTTCTGCACCTCTCTTGCTTCTTTCTGCACTTCTCTTCCCTCTTTCTGCACCCCTCTTGCCTCTTTCTGCACCTGTGTTGTTTCTTTCAGCACTTCTCTTGCTTCTTTCTGCACCTCTCTTGCTTCTTTCTGCACCCCTCTTGCCTCTTTCTGCACCCTTCTTCCCTCTTTCTGCACCTCTCTTGCCTCTTTTTGCACCTCTCCTGCCTCTGTATGCACTTCTCTTGCCTCTTTCTGCACCTCTGTCGCTTCTTTATGTACTTCTGTTGCTTCTTTCTGCACTTCTCTTGCCTCTTTCTGCACTTCTCTTGCTTTTTTCTGCACTTCTCTTTCTTCTTTCTGCACCTCTCTTGCTTCTTTCTGCACCCCTCTTGCCTCTTTCTGCACTCGTCTTCCCTCTTTCTGCACCTCTCTTGTCTCTTTGTGCACCTCTCTTGCCTCTTTCTGCACTTCTGTTGCCTCTTTCTGCACCTCTGTTGCTTCTTTCTGCACCCCTCTTGCCTCTTTCTGCACCTCTCTTGCCTCTTACTGCACTTCTCTTGCCTCTTTCTGCAACTCTGTTGCTTCTTTCTGCACTTCTCTTGCTTCTTTCTGCACCCCTCTTGCCTCTTTCTGCACTTCTGTTGCTTCTTTCTGCACTTCTCTTCCTTCTTTCTGCACCTCTCTTGCTTCTTTCTGCACCCCTCTTGCCTCTTTCTGCACTCGTCTTCCCTCTTTCTGCACCTCTCTTGTCTCTTTGTGCACCTCTCTTGCTTCTTTCTGCACCCCTCTTGCCTCTTTCTGCACCCCTCTTCCTGCACCTCTCTTGCCTCTTCCTGCACCTCTCTTGCCTCTTTCTGCACCTCTCTTGCCTCTTACTGCACTTCTCTTGCCTCTTTCTGCAACTCTGTTGCTTCTTTCTGCACTTCTCTTGCTTCTTTCTGCACCCCTCTTGCCTCTTTCTGCACTCCTTTTCCCTCTTTCTGCACTCCTTATCCCTTTTTCTGCAGCTCTCTGGCCTCTTTCTGCACCTCTCTTGTCTCTTTCTGCACCTCTCTTGCCTCTTTCTGCACCTCTCTTGCCTCTTTCTGCACTTCTGTTGCCTCTTTCTGCATCTCTGTTGCCTGTTTCTGTACCTCTCTTACCTCTTTCTGCACTTCTCTTGCTTCTTTCTGCACCTTTCTTCCTCTTTCTGCACATGTCTTACCTGTGTAGGCATAGTTAGAAATTAGCATTTAAAAAACCTTAGAAATTCACTGGAAAAAAACACAGGTTTCAGGGACTTTATAGTTAGGCTGACATTTCACTCATACAAAACCAGAGAATTGCGCCCCCGCAATGCACTGCTGATGACATCATATATCACTCATGACATGGTCAGTGACATCACTGATGACATCACTGATGACATCTCAAATGACATCGCTGATGACATCACTGATGACATCATCCACTTAATATCTGATGCACCTCCTCACACCCTAATATAACCTTTCATATACCCACTCTAAAATACAGACTACCATTCTCGAAACCATTTGATATTTCACATCAAAAATTGAGGCGGCTAATAACTCCTCTATGGAGCTTTTTAAATCCATCCAGCTGTTATCTAAACCACAACAGGCTAATCAGTTTAGGCCAGATCAAGCCTTCTGTAATAAGCTGGCTAATTTCTTCCAGACTAAGGTACAACTGATCTACAGCGACCTCCTGAACTCAGCTCCGGTTGCGGACGATTGTAATGGGCCACCACTGGAGGAGAAGGCATTTCAGTGCCAACTAACCAGTTTCCGGTCTCTTACGCACGAGGAAGTTAACAATATCCTCCTCACCATTAAATCAGGATCACCTAATGATCCCTGTCCATCGGTCACTATGCACCTGGTCTCTGGGAAGATCAGTTTACATCCAACTCCCCTTTTAAACAAAGTGTTAGAGTCAGGGATGTATCCTTGTCCTTGAAAAAATCGTGTATCAGGCCAATCCTGAAAAAGCCTACCCTGGACCCTACCGAGGTCAAAAATTATCGACCTATTTCATGCTTGCCAGTAGCAGCCAAAATCCTTGAAAAATCAGTCAATCGGGAGCTAACCCAATAGCTAGACTCCAATAATCTGCTTGACTCAAGTCAGCATGGATTTCGGTCATGTCACTCGACTGAGACTGCTTTGATTATGGCAACGGAGGAAATCCGTAGACAGGTGGATGGGGGGGCGGCAGAGCTGTTCTTATCCTCTTAGACCTATCAGCAGCATTTGACACCGTGAATCATACGGTGTTAGTGCGGCGGCTGAATGGTGTGGGGATTGAGAATACGGCTCTGGCCCTTCTCTCCTCCTTTCTAGCCTACAGGGAGCAAAACATACACTGGGAAAATCTACAATACGACACATTCCATCTTCCGTGCGGAGTGCCGCAGGGATCAGCCTTGTCACCAACTTTATTTAATATCTATGTTACTCCAATGGCTAGACTCGTCAGAGAGCATGGCTTTATTCTGGTCTCTTATGCGGATGACTCGCAGCTTGTCATTTCCGTATCTAAACAGCCAGAGACCACCGCCATTAGCTTTCATGCCTGTTTGACGGAAATCATGAGCTGGATGAGTCAAAAGTTTCTTAAGATCAATACTGATAAAACAGAGGTAGTGGAGTTTGGCTGGGGCCAATCCCTGTGGAATGAAATTTGGTGGCCGATTGAGGCTAGTGAATGTCCACGTCCAACAGCTAAGGCCAAGAATCTAGGAGTGATCTATGATAATCAGCTTAATTTTGCAGCTCAGATCAATTGTCTAATTTCTTCCTACTTCTTCTTACCGAGGACTTTACGGAAGATTTTCCCATTTATCCCTCAGGAACTCAGGAAGTCGGTGGTAGTAGCTCTCATTCTTTCGAAAATAGACTACTGCAATGCACTGTTTATGGGCATTGACAAGGCTCAGAGGACGAAACTACAATCGTTACAAAATGCTGCCGCACGATTGTTATTAAACATTCCTAAAGGCCATCCCACCTCGGCTGGCATAAGATCTCTACACTGGCTCCCTATCCAGCAACGAGTAGAATTTAAGGCCCTCTGTTTGGTGCACAAGGCACTTTATGGAGGTGGTTCGGTTGATATCCAGAAATTGTTTTCATGGTATACTCCCACCAGAAATCTTAGATCCACAAATGTGGGTCTTATTCATGTCTCCAAAATTCGTAGAACAAGATGGGAAGGTAGGAGTTTATCACATTGTGCAGCTAAACTGTGGAATCAGATGCCTATCGTGATGAGAATGCAATCCAACAGGCAACTTTTTAGGAAACTGCTAAAATCCTAGTTGTTCCCCACTAACTAAGTCGTCGTTGTCAACGTTACAGTACCTCTTCACACTTTCAGCGCCAAGACGCCGCAGCATTCGAGCGCTTTATAAAATGTATCTTATCTTATCTTATAGACACACCAATCCCAGTTAGTACATACCCACTCACTGATTCATAGGTCTATACACACATTCACTCACTCACCCATACAGTCACTCATAAACACAGTCACTCATCAATACAGCCACTGATATATGCACTCATACACCCATACAAACACTCACACACCACCACTCACCCATAGAGTTACTCACACACCTAGTCAGTCAGCCAAAGTATCAATCACACTGCCATTTACTCATCTATATAGTTATACACACACCACCTCACTTATTCATACAGATACTAACACATACTTACTCTCTTATACAATCTCTGACACAAGCACACACTCATCCATACCGCCACTCTCACAATCACTCACTCTCACATATAGTCACTTATATACTCCAACACTCACATATACTGCCTTTCACATATGTAGTTACTCACGCATAAACCACTAAGACATCCATTCACTCACCAACACAGCCATATGCACACACACACTCACCCATACAGCCCCTCGCAGAACCCATACACCCAGTGAATCACCCACTCACACATCCATGCAGGGAGTCACACCCCCACCCACCCACACAGACACTCAGGCACCTATACAGGTACTCAGACAACCAATCATTAACCCAGATAGACACTCATGTAGCTACTCAACAACCCATGAAGCCACTAACACACCACCTAACAGACTGATACAGACATTCACACAGATTAGTCATTCACCCATGCATTCACTAAGACACGTTTAATAACTCTTTTATACGGTCAGTCAAGCACCCACTAAATCATCCAATCAGACACTCATACACCCACTCATTCTCCAATACACCTTGGCGTATATATATATATATATATATATACATATATATTGAAGAACGCTTGATAAGATTTTCCAGAGACCACAAACGGAGCCAACAACAATTGCGATCGTTTTTTTCTTTTTTAATTCAAAAGCACGTCAGCCATGACGCGTTTCAGCCGACACAGCGGCCTTGTTCACAAGGTGTTACGGCGTAATCTCTTAGTGGCCTTTTCATACCATGTGTGGGACTGGCCTAGAAGACAGACTTACGTTACTCCACTGCTGTTTTACATGTCCATATCCACTTAAGAAGCAAATATATCTAAGTGACTTGGTAAAACTTTTTTGTGTGCCACAAGCATGCGCACGATGTTAATTGAAATAACTGTAAAGATGTTACATTCCAAATACACGCTTTTCAAGCTTCTATTACAGTTACACATTCTCACTGTGTTTTCACTTGGCGCATGCAGTAAAAACCTTACTCATTCTACCACGAAGAGAATTATCTCCCACATGCACTATTGTTTATGGACAAGGAAAAATGGAAGTAGACAAGTGTCTAAATATTACTTATAACTTCAATGCAGTACCACAATTGGCAAGTGCCTGAATTTTAAACAGACATTTCTCTGGCTACCTGTCCTTACTTTCTTCTGATAATCTAGGGCAAGTGCCCTTTTTTTTTTTTTTTTTGCTCCTCTATTTCATGGTATTAGCCAGCTCAACAGGGAAATTAATTTGTGCAATATTTTTAAGGACATTTACATACTATACATAGCTTCAGATATTACTTACTTCATACTGAAAAATCATATACCTTAAATATTCTATTCTATTGCTAACCACAGCAAATCACAGGCATGAGTGAAATTATTTTTCATGATTGAGACCATTTGGTATCTTACTGTCAAGAAGAAGAATATAGTGTGTCTCCAAGGCACGTAATGCTCTCACCCTATCCCCTCCTCTTTTATTGGGTGGGATTACATCTATCACAAAATACGTGATTTGGGTGGTGTCTCTACTGTGGATTATTTCGCAGTGTCGGGCTACCAGATACGATCTATCCGTATTGGATATCGCCCTCATGTGCTGAAGAATCTATCGATCTTATATCTGAGCTTTTGACATCAATTTTTTCTACCTCTTAGGTTACCTGTGCCTTCCGCAAAGCGCCAAGATACTCCTTGGAGTGAACGTTGCGCTATACAAAAAACAGTCATTCATTCATTCATCCATCCTCTTATGCACCTGTAGCTTGGTACTGGAGGCCGCAGGTGCAAGTCAGCACATAAATTGAGAAATCAGTCTTGCAGTTATAGGAACTTCGAATCTTAACCTCTTTCTTGCTCAAAGGAGTATAGTATTTAATTGTGTTTTTTTCCAATGCTGCAAGCTCGACACTTGCTGCATCTTTTAAACCCAGGGGATGGTTTCATATATAAAACATTCTTAAACTTTTTAGAAACACTCAGTCACTGGATGATGTCATCAGTGATGTCATTTGAGATGGCATACAAAACCAGAGAAATTCAGCAGTTATAGTTAGCTGAGCTAAATATAACTTACGCCCCCACAATGCACTGCTTATGACCTCACATATTGCATCACTCCTAACATGGTCAGTGACATCACTCATGAGATCACTGATGACATCTCAAACGGCATCACTGATGACATCTCAAATGATATCGCTGATGAAATCACTGATTACATCACTGATGACATTATCCAGTGATTGTGAGTGTTTTCTAAAACGTACTGAGTGTCAAACATGTCTACTAAGATAAGTGGCTGTGGGAGTTTCTATATGGGTGAGTGAGAGGATCTGTAAGTGGTGTATACAAGAGTGAGTGGGTATGTGAGAGACTGGGTGTGTCAGTGGGTGTATGAGTAAGTGAGTGGCTGTATGAGTATCTGTATGGGTGAATGAGGTGGTGTTTAAGTGGATATAATGGTGAATGAGAGGTTGAATGAGTGGCTGTATGGGTGAGGTTGCAGGTTTGTCAGTGGCTGTAAATGGTGGATGAGAGAGTGCATGAATGGCTAAATGGGTGACTGAGCAGGTACATAAATGTCTGTATGGGTGAGTGACAGGGTACATAAGTGACTGTGTGGGTGCATGAATTGGTGTGTAAGTTGGTGTATGGGTGAGTGAGTGGTTGTGTGAGTAGCTGTATGGGTGAGTGAATGGATGTTTGAGTGGCTGTATTGGTGAGTAAGTGAGTGCAAGAGAGGTTGTATGGGAGAATATGTACTTGTCTCAGTGACTGTATAGATGAGTGAGTCGATGTGTTAGTATATCTATGAGTAAGTGAGTGGATGTTTGAGTAACTGTATGGGTGAGTGAGTGGATGTATGAGTGACTGTATGGGTGAGTGAGTAGGTATATGAGTATGTGTATAGGTGACTGAGTATGAGAATGGCTGTATGGGTGTATGAGTGGGTGTGTAAGTGTTTGTATATCTGTGTGAGTCACTGTATTGGTCAGTTAGTAGGTGTATGAGTGGCTGTATATGTGAGTTAGTGGTTGCGTTAGTGGCTGTATGGGTTAGTTGATATGTGAGTGGCTCTATGAATCACTGAGTAGGTGTGTGTGGATGATGCCATCAGTGATGTAAATTGAGATGCCATCAGTGATGTCATGAGTGAGGTCACTGACCATGTCATGAATAATGTAATATGTGAGGTCAAAGGCAGTGCATTGCGGGGGCGTAAGTTATAGTTAGCTCAACTAACTATAACTGCTGAATTTCACTAGTTTTGTATGAGTAAAATGTCGGTCTAACTATAACATCCCTGTAACCTTTGTTTTTTTCTGTGAATTTCTAAGGTTTTTTAAATTCTATTTCCTGACTATAACGTCCCTGTAACCTTTGGTTTTTACAGTGAAATTCTATGTTTTTTTAACTAGTAGGAGTGGTGGAGAAAGGGGGCGAGGCCTCTGACCAGCTCTCACAAATCCTGCTGTGTCATACTTACTAGGGGTAACAGGAGGGTTTCTTGGCCCCTAAGGACCCGAAGCTTTCAAGAGGACTTCATCCCCCCACCAGTTGTGTGCCAGGAGGTGCATTTGCAGAGTGGTGGAGAAAGGGGGCAAGGCCTCCAAAGTCCTTTCAGCAATCCCGATGTGTGGGATTTACTGGAGGTAACAGGAGGGCTTGTTGGCCCCCAAGGACTCTCAGCAGCCAAGAAGACTTCATCCCCAACCAGTAGTGCCGCAGGAGGTGCATTTGCAGACTGGTGGAGAAAGGGGGTGTGGCCTTGGATGACCTTGCAGCAATCCAGCTGTTTGGGACTTGCTGGAGGTAACAGGAGAGCTTGTTGGCCCCCAAGGACCCACAGCATTCAAGGGGACTTCATTCCCCAACTAGTGGTGTGCCAGAAATGCGTTTGCAAAGTGGTGGGAAAAGGGGGCATGGCCCCCAACCATCTCTCAGCAATCCAGCTGTGTGGGACTTACTAGAGGTAACAGGAGGGCTTTCTGGCCCCCAAGGACCCTCAGGAGGCAAGGGGACTTCCTCACCCAACAAGTAGTGCACCAGGAGGCTCGTCTGCAGAGTGGTGGAGAAAGGGGGCATGGCCTCCAAAGACCTCTCAGCAATCCCGCGGTGTGGGACTTACTGGAGGTAACAGGATGTCTTGTTGTCCCCCAAGGAACCTCTGGAGCCAAGGGGACTTCATTCCCCAACCAGCAGTGCACCAGTAGGTGCCTTTGCAGAGTGGTGGAGAAAGGGGGCGTGGCCTCCAAGTCTTCTCTGCAATCCCGTCATCTGGGACTTACTGGAGGTAACAGAAGGGGCTCCTGGCCCCCAAGGACCCTCAGCATCCAAGGGACTTCATCCCCAAACCAGCACTGCACCAGGAGGTGCGTTTACAGAGTAGAGGAGAAATCGGGCAGGGCCTCCGGCGACTTGCCGGTCCCGCTTGTTTTTTGGGGGTCTTTTTTATTGGAGTGGGGCCCGCGTGGCCCCCCCCTTTCCTGGGCTGATTTGGGCCCCAGGGACCCCATCCCCCGGGACCCAGCCTTTACCTTTTTATTTGTTAACAATAAATAATGGGAGGGGGGTCGCGCGGCCTCCACTCCCGGGTCATTTTCAGCCACTGGGAACCCCATCCCCCAGGGCCTGACCTGTAGTGTGGATGCCTGGTCCCATCCCAGCGCACCCACTGCCAATGTTGGGGACCGCAGGGGGAGCCTCAAGCCCCCGCGGTCCCTGCCGTCTCCCCGCCTCCTGAGGGAGTCGGCATTGCTTTGACACAGAGGGAGCTGCTAACATGCAGCTCCCTCTGTGTCAGTGATCTCAGAGATCTTTAACACATTGTGTGTCATTTGCAGGCAAAGAAATTCTATATCAGTGCATATACTCTGATATTCCTCTACAAGGCAAGTGCCCCAGGGGTATTATCGTTCCAATTTCCTTGAAAAAACAATTTTTATAATGAATATTCAGGATCATTACTTTCTCATATTAATACACAGTATTTCTTTTGTTTCATTTTTCCATTCTTGCATATTCATAGTTCCATTCTATGTTTAACAATCTTGTCATTTCTGCGACAAATTATATATAAACAATAATGCCCACTATTCAGTTCCGGCTCATTAATAACTGGCAAGTGCTCATACAACACCGTATTATCCCTCACACCACAATTTTTATTCTCATAGGCTAGTGCACTTTTCCACGAGCATCCGATCTCACATTTCTAGAGGAGCTTAAATAACTGCATGACAGGGTATATTGTACCTGTTATAGTTTCTGACATTATACGTCATTCCCATGCCCCCCTAAATTCTTATAATCTTGATCTTATTGGCCACTTATACCTCATACTTACTGTGTCAGAATACGGTTACCTTCAAACTCCATATATTATGAGCCTGATATTAACACTTTCCCTGCTTTCCCAATACTTTTCACCTTCTGGTGTTTTAATGCCCTGAGATCTTTACCTATATATATACATATATATATATATATCCAAAATCCAATTGCGGTTCTACTGGCGTGCTGCCAGATCGCTGGTGGTGCACCAAAGATAGCGCAACCGCTTGCACTAGAAATGTATATATTCACTGAAAAAACCATAGGTTTCAGGCACGTTATAGTTAGAAATTAGCATTTAAAAAACCTTAGAAATTCACTGAAAAAACCATAGGTTTCATTGACGTTATAGTTAGTTGGACATTTCACTCGTACAAAACCAGAGAAATTCCGCCGTTATAGTTAGTTCAGCTAACTATAACTCGCGCCCCCGCAATGCACTGCTGATGACGTCACATATTACATCATTCATGACATGGTCAGTGACATCACTGATGACATCACTGATGACATCTCAAATGACATCACTGATGACATCACTGATGATATCATCCAGTGACTGTGTGTTTCTGTAAAGTTTAAATATGTTTTATATATATGCCAAGGTGTATTGAAGAATGAGTGGGTGTATAAGTGTCTGTCTGATTTAGTAGGTGCGTGACTGACTGTATAAGTGAGTGATTAAATGTGTCTTACTGAATGCATGGGTTAGTGACTAAACTGTGTGAATGTCTGTATCAGTCTGTCTGTTGTTGTGTAAGCTGCTGCATGGGTGGGTCAGTAGCTACATGAGTGTCTATATGGGTTATTGATTGGTTGCCTGAGTATTTGTATGGGAGACTGAGTGTGTGTGTGGGTGGGTGGGAGGTGTGTGACTCTGTGCATAGATGTGTGAGTGGTTAATTCACTGGATGTATGGGTTCAAGAGTGCATGTGGAAACAGCTGTATGGGTGGGTGAGTGTGTGTATGGGTGTGTTGGTGAGTGAATGGATGTCTCAGTGGTACATGTCCCAGTAACTACATATGTAAAAGGCAGTGTATGTGAGAGTTGGAGTATATAAATGACTATACGTGAGAGTCAGTGATTGTGAGAGTGGCTGTATGGATGAGTGTGTACTTGTATCAGTGATTATATAAGAGAGTAAGTATGTGTTAGTATCTGTATGAATAAGTGCGGTGGTTTGTGTATAACTACTAAAACAGAGGGGGCCCCTGAGGGCGGATAGTAGACAGGTCGGACAGGTCTATCTGGGTTAATGATTGGTTGTGTGAGTACCTGTATAGGTGCCTGAGTGTCTGTATGGGTGGGTGGGGGTGTGACTCCCTGCATGGATGTGTGAGTGGGTGATTCACTGGGTGTATGGGTTCATGAGTTCCTCTGCGAGGGGCTGTATGGGTGAGTGTGTGTGTGCATATGGCTGTGTTGGTGAGTGAATGGATGTCTTAGTGGTTTATGCGTGAGTAACTACATATGTGAAAGGCAGTATATGTGAGTGTTGGAGTATATAAGTGACTATATGTGAGAGTGAGTGATTGTGAGAGTGGCGGTATGGATGAGTGTGTGCTTGTGTCAGAGATTGTATAAGAGAGTAAGTATGTTTTAGTATCTGTATGAATAAGTGAGGTGGTGTGTGTATAACTATATAGGTGAGTAAATGGCAGTGTGATTGATTCTTTGGGTGACTGACTAGGTGTGTGAGTAACTCTATGGGTGAGTGGGGGTGTGTGAGTATCTGTATGGGTGTATGAGTGCATATTTCAGTGGCTGTATTGATGAGTGACTGTGTGTATGAGTGACTGAATGGGTGAGTGAGTGAATGTGTGTGTAGACCTATGAATCAGTGAGTGGGTATGTACTAACTGGTATTGGTGTGTCTATAAGATAAGATACATTTTATAAAGCGCTCGAATGCTGCGGCGTCTTGGCGCTGAAAGTGTGAAGAGGTACTGTAACGTTGACACAGGTGATCTGAGGCCACGCCCCTTTTTACACCTCTCTGCAACGCAACTCTGAGGCGCTTACTGAAGGTACCTGGTGGGCTAGTTGGCCCCTAGGGACCCTCAGGATTCAAGGGGACTTAATCCCCCAACTTAAAACGCGCCATGGAGCGCGTTTGCACACTTGTCACATCAGGCCCCGCCCCCTGCCTTCACCACTGTGCAAATGCGCCCCGTTGCGCATTTTAAGTTGGGGGAATAAGTCCCCTTCAATCCTGAGGGTCAATCCTGAGGGTCCCTGGGGTCCAACTAGCCCACCAGGTATCTCCAGTAAGCGCCACAGAGCTGCGTTGCAGAGAGGTGTAAAAAGGGGCGTGGCCTTGGACCACATCTCTGCAACGCGGCTCTGTGGCGCTTAAAACACCACTCCCAGCTGCTAGCAACACCATAGCCCACCAGAAGACCACACATCACTGGCAGAACCTTAACTAATAACAGTAGGCATAACACAGCACTCACCCTCCAGCAACACCATGGGACTCATGCAGGACACACAGTCACTAGCAAGACCTTAGCTCATAGCAGCAGTCTCAACGCCGCTCTCAGCAGGTAGCAGGCCCACTGGCCATCCACAGCACACTGAGCCAATAGTAGCACCGGGAGGGAATAAACCAGCAGCCCTTCGCCACTCTCAGCAACTCAGCCACGCACTTACCTACTCACAGGGCCGGAGCTAATAGCGGCATCCACGTCATCAACTTGTGTCACTAGCACACAGAGTCATCAGAGGCACACTGAGCCACTCTAAGGCCTTAGCTACGTCACCCTTTCAGTCACTAGCAGCACCTCGGGCCACCAGCCTCACACGGAACCACTAGCAGCAAGGGGAGATACGAGCAGCAGCTACACCGCGACTCTAAACGGGTAGCAGCACTGTGGGCCATACATTGAGCTATTAGAAGCCATGAAAACTGAAAGCAGAAATCACATAAACAACCTCGGCCACTAGCAGCATGCTAACCACTGTCATTCTACCCCCTCTGCCCCCAGGCAGGAAACAGAACCACTTGCAGCAAGAGTGGGCAGGGGGGGTTTAAAAGTTACTGCCACATAACCATCCCCCGTCATCTGCAGGCGCTATATCAGTTGGAGCTAATAGCGGAAACCTGAGCTAATCGCAGCCCTCCACCACTAGCAACAACGAGCTACTATCAGCAATCCGAACTAATAAAAAAAACTGTCACATTACCACTTTCAGCCACAAACAGCACCTCGAGCTACCACCAGCAGACTCAGGCACTTAAGGGAAGTTGAAATAATAGAAGCACGCTCTCGTCACTCTGAACCACTGCAGCTCTTGGAGACATCTGCAGCACACTGAGCCACTAACAACAAACTGGTCAAACCCAAGCAGTCACCACTCTCACTAGCAGCACCCTGAGCAGCAAGATGAACTAATAGCAGCAGCAACATCACCAGCATCAGCCACTAGCAGCACCCTCAGACATATGCAGCACACTGAGCCACTAACAACAAATGGATCAAACCCAAGCAGTCACCACTCTCACTAGCAGCACCCTGAGCAGCAAGATGAACTAATAGTAGCAGCAACATCACCAACATCAGCCACTAGCAGCACCCTGAGACTTCTGCAGCACACTGAGACACTAACAAATTGATCTACCCCAAGCAGTCACCACTCATTAGCAGCAGCACGAGCCGCCCATACCACACTGAGCAGCAAGATGAACTAATAGCAGCAGCGATATCACCAGCATCAGCTACTAGTAGCACCCTGAGTTAATAGTAGTAGCCCAGGGTATTATTAACACCATGAACCCTTAGCAGAAGTATGGACTGCTAGAAGCCTGTGGGACCAGTACCCAGAACCATGAGAAATAAGCAGCAGCCAGGGCTCTTTCCAGCAACACCCTTGCGCCCCAATCTCTTTACCAGGAGTCACAGCAGCATCACGTGAATTAGCAGCAACATAACTGCACCCGGTCCTGCTAGTTGCCCCACAGCAGCACCCAGGTAATTAACAGCAGTGCCAGCAGCACAGCAGCTTCCAGGACAATCAACAGCAGCTGCATCTTCGCCTTTGCCGTCAGCTGACACCACAGCAATACACTGGTTACTTACATGAGCACACACTGCAACCTGGCCATTCTCAGCAGCAATAGGTAAACTAGAAGCAGCACCGCAGGCCCAAGGCACTTCGCATGGCAGCGCCCTATGGATGAACAGGAGTCTCAGCTGCACCCTGGTCACGAGCAGTAACCGCAGCAGCTGCTTGGCACGAGCCCCCAGGGACATTATTTGCAGCTCCATAGGAAAGAACAGCCGTCACGCTAGAGGCATGGTCATTTTCAGCAGCTCAAGCCCTTAGCAGCAGCAGGCTGAGAGTTAGTCCCAGCCACAAGAATACATTGGGCGTGCTCAGCAGCCTGCTTGTTAGATGCAGCACCGAGGGGTTTTCGCAGCAGCACATCGTCACCATGAGATAACAGCAGCACCCTGCCCCATTGCTATCACCCATTGCAGCAGGTAGGGCAATATCAACATAGCAGCACCCTTGGAATAAGCAGCAGAACAGCAGCTCTCTCTCCCATTAGTAGAAACCACAGAAGCCGGGGGGGAGGGGGGAATACTAGCAGAAAAGGCAGCACCCTGAGACTAAGCAGCAGCACAGCAGCATCCGGGACCATTTAGCCTGTTAGCAGCAGTCACAGCTGCACACTGGGGGCACACCAGCAGCAACAGATTCACCCTGAGAAGTAGTACTAGAGACAGCAGCACCTTGTGAATAAGCAGAACAGCAGCAGGTCCCTGGCCCAATTTGCAGCAGGCATAGCAGCACATGTAGGGGTGGGCATATCAGCACAAACTGCAGCGCTTGGGTATCAGCAGGAGCACCCTGGCCCATTAGCAGAAGCAGCAGCAGCACATCGGGAAACATCAGCAGAAAGACAAGTACTCTGAGAAACAGCAGCAGAACAGCAGCACCCTAGTAAACTAGCAACAGCAACCCTGGCACATTAGTATTACCACAGCAGCACCCTGGACCATTAGTGACAGCCACAGCAGCACACACGAGACACATCAGCAGAAACAGCAACACCCTGAGAATTGGCAGCAGGACAGCAGCACCCAAGGTCATAGCAGCACCGGGACATATCACCAGAAACCGGGGCACCTTGAGAATAAGCAGCAGCCACAGCAGCACACCTGGACATATCAAAAGAAACAGCAACACCCTGAGAATAAGCAGCACAGCAGCACCCTGGCCCATTAGCAGCAGACACAGCAGCACCCTGACCCAATATCAGCAGCCACAGCAGCACCCTGGCCCAATAGCAGCGGCCACAGCAGCACCCTGGCACATTAGCAGCAGCCACAGCAGCACCCTGGCCCAATAGCAGCAGCCAGGAAAGCACACCGGGACATTTCAGCAGAAACAGCAGCACCCTGAGAACAATCAGCACAGCAGCGCCCTGGCCCATTATCAGCATCCACAGCAGCACACTGGGGGCCTATCAGCAACAACAGCAGCACCCTGAGAATTATCAGCAACAACAGCAGCACCCTAATAATTATCAGCAACAACAGCAGCGCCCTGAGAATCATATTCAGCAGAACAGCAGCACTCCTGAGAATCATCAGCAGAACAGCAGCGCCTGGGAGTGCGCAGCAGCACCCTGAGAATCATCAGCAGAGGAATAGGTGAATGTGCCACTTGGGGCACAGTCTTTGCTGCAGTCTATACTATCACTCATGGTACTCCGTTGGTGTCAGTTTTGCAGGAAGTGTTAAACATATACAGAACGAACAAGGGGCAGCTGCTTCCATAGATTTGGGAATTAAACTAATGGGAAAATACACCATAGTCTTCTCAATGATTCTGTCTAACAGATGGCTGCCAACACTTCCTGGTGTGGAGTGTTGGCAGCCAATCAGAGTGAAGCTCGTGCTCGGGAGGGTTCGCGAACCCACCGCTGCCCTAGATATCGAAACGTTTTCTTTTTCAAATTTCTCAGGAACTACTGAACGGATTTACACCATTTAACAAAAAGGACTCTTTCTGAACCAAGACCTACCTTTTTGCCAAATTTGGTGTAATTCCGTTCAGCAGTTCGGGCTGTACCTTTGTCTAAAGTTTCCTATGGAAATTAACATGGGGAAAACGCGTTTTGGGACCCCCCTTTTTTCTCGGCCCCCGCTTGTCAAATCACGCCGAAACTTTCAAGACAGGAGCTGACTGGAGCGGGCCACTAGTTTTGAAAATTTCACGAAGATTCGTCAACCGGCGCCAAAGTTATTGGGAAAACAAAAAACGCTTTTCCTATGGAAACTAGGTCCTAACTATAACTACCTACTGGCAACCGCCAGAAGGTAATATATATATATATATATATATATATATATATATATATATATATATATATATATATATATATATATATATATATATATATTTACTGTGATATATGGGTTTCATCACCATAATGACTGCACGACTCTGCAGAGCTTCCCCACTTTTAGGGTTACTAGGGTTATGGGTTATGAAGGACCAAACTATATGGTAAGGGTATCTAAATTATGTGGCAAGAAATTCAATTAGAAACAAAAAAAAGTGAAATCTGGTGACATTCACAAGCCACTCGCTCTTCAGCCTTGTGGTTTATCATGCCACCAGAACCCCTCAATGGCAATATTGAATTGAAATAAAGCGTGTTTCTCAGTCACTCAAAAGGCAACTTGGTGTTCTGAAATATGGAATGAAGTCCCTAAGTAAGCACTTTGCAACTCTAATGGCATCTCTTGTGCAGGGATAAGCACCCATCCACCCTGAAAACATATAATTACTAGTACATAAGAATACAAAGTACACCTAGGTATTTTGGATAAAGTCCAGATGGAGCTGGTTGAAGGGGCCCCAAGGGGGAGAGTAAGCAGTGGTCTAAATCCCTTTCACATCATTATGGGACTGTCAAGTGACACAGGAATGGCAATAATTTTGGCACACAGGTAAAGAAGTGTGCATACCAGTGGGCTGTAGGAGCATGGATTCTGCCATCCCTACTGACATGGGTAGGTCCGTGATATAACCATGCAAGCTTGTGGAATAGAAGTTTTGGTGCAAACACACAACCTCACTGATCTCTCCACACTCACTCTGGGTCCTTTGTACATTATTGCTTGATCAAATACAGTTTCTCACTTTCAGAGGCTGGTTTCTGAAACAGCGACAAATCCTTCAGGGATGGTATGGGAAACAAAGCAGCCTGTCCAATATAGACAGAGCATCAGTGGTTTGCAATAAGACCACTCTTCTGGCAGTTGAATAAGTGAGGGTATCCCCTCGAGACACTTCATATGGGCATTGCTGGGAAGCACATTTCACCACTGCAATCCTTTGAGGCAACATTAAAGTATTCAACAGGTTTGAACATACAAACCATTTTTATGGGTGTACAGGCAGATGTTGAAAATTCCCTTTGTAATAAGAAGGCTTCAAAGGCATGTGGTGCTCCAAATTCATACTTTGAGTCCGTGTACACCACCACAATCTTACTCTTGGACAAAATACAGGCTTGAGTGAGTGTTCCAGGAGTTCAGCAACCTGGACCAATTTCACATTGGGCAGGTGGCAGCTTTCAACAATTTGTTACACAGTGCATATAGCATAACCAGATCACCTTTCTCATTTCCGAGGCATGAACTATCCACAAAATACATTAATTCACAGTTTGGTATGGCTGTAACCATAAAATCAATCCAGGGCTCCGTTACATGTGCAATTACAAAACAATCATGAAGTTCTCCCACCATTTGGGTGGGCATCAATGGTGCAGGGTTTATACTGGGTCTGTGGACAAGAAAAATATGAGAAGCAGTACAGTAATAACATCTCATATAGACAATCTGGCAGTAGAAATGTGCTGAGTTTTGGTGGTGAGGAGAAGAGCAACAATGGCATGGGGCTCAACAAAAATCAGAGTGGTACTCAATACAATATTTTCAGAGGCTTCAACAAGATGAGCAGTAGTGGATGCAGAGTAGAGACATGAAGGAAGGTTTAGCATAATCAGAGATCCTTTAAGCGGGGCACACAGGTCAGGGCTTGTTTTATTTGTACAAATGCATTTTCAGCTTCTTTAGAACACTGCAAGGGATGTCTTTTCTGACATAATCTTTCAAAAACTTTGCCATAGTGGTGTAGTGATTTCCCTTGTGGGCCCACTTTGGTTCTCACTTAGTTGTTTATATTAGCTGTCTTAGGCTGCCTCTGCTTTGCACAGCCACACATAATGTATTTGTTTTTGTGACATGATATTATTTTAGAAATACGCAGCATATATTATTTGTTATTCAGTGACTCTTCTTGGGATTCAGTCTGAAAATCTCGTAGAAGGTCGAACAACATGGTGTACTGTTTTCCTGTGCCCAGTAAGCAACATCTCCTAAAGTTTTTAGACACAACACAGTAGCACAGCTACAGTTTTCCAATACCATAGTTCTTATCATATATACCTTGTCTCGTCCCCTTGGGGTGCAGAGAGGAGAATTCCAGCAGAGAGTCCGGTCCTGGAACGGAGGCAGCAGCCTTGAGTAAACTATGTTTACACCTATGATGTGGACCACCTAACTACACACACCAGGTATGGGGTACGTTGCTAATCCCAGAGATCACTAATATATCCCTGTGCTCACATATTGGGGGTAGGCCTAGGTAGATATATTAGTTGCCATGGTTGTGTTGTTCATTGTATACAGCCTGCTAGTAATGTTGATTATGTTGCTCAGTTGTATTTGTTTACTCGTCGCAGCACACTTGTTTCAAAATAGACAGTTTCAATAAATAAATTGTAAACTTTCTTCATGTCTTTCCTTTGTTTACCATGGAAGAGAGAGAGAAACGAAAGGTGAGGATCTATTTCCACGGCTCCCCTGGGGACTAGAGGTTCATGCTCTGGGTTTGTTTAAATCACCTGCTACTCTATAAAAATTTGGAGTTCAGGTGAGGCACTGTGAGCTAGTCGTATTTGGGCCTACATGTACTGACGTGGTAGAGAGACTCAGTCCCTACATTCTGACGTCCTATTCCAAGGCACAGTTCTGTTTCCCAGCAGAATCCCTGCAACATGGCGCCACCAACAATGGTCTGGTACTTATTCAGCGGGTCTTCTGAGTAGTTCTTGTGCGTGCCCAGAGTAACCTTACACCTACCATGGGTGATGTCCGTGGGGTTGGGTATTTATATTCTCCACAGCATTTTAGGAAGCACCAAATTTTTTCTCTTGTTTGTTCAAGCGTGAACCTTTAAAAGGATTAATCATATTTGTGTTTGCACTTTTTTTCCATTACTGTTTTAATAATGGTGCAGCCACAGCCTATACCAATTGCTGACAATTGCAGACCTGCAGTCTTTGCATATGTAACTTTGCATGGCCTTGGGGTTGCATGCGGTGACTTTATCTTCATGGGTGAAGCCCACTATGGCTATCGCTTGGAAGTCTTTTATTCTTGGGTCAATTTTCCAGCTGTGGGTGCTAATACAGGCACATTTCATCAATATACTAATGTTAATCCACTGCAAGCATACAGAGCATTTCTGCTCTTAGAAATTCTACTTTCACATGGGGAACATCAAAATTGGTTCTGAGCAAGCTCAGTTGCCTGCAGTGCCAACCATATGTCCCGTGATTGTTCATACAATTATGGGCAAAATTCCCACAAATTGTGAGGACATTCCTTTCTGGATCGTCAAACTACAAGACAAGCACAGAATGTTGACCATGTGCTTACACCATGGGATGGTTACAGGAATAGGTGAATGTGCCACTTGGGGCACAGTCTTTGCTGCAGTCTATACTATCACTCATGGTACTCCGTTGGTGTCAGTTTTGCAGGAAGTGTTAAACATATACAGAACGAACAAGGGGCAGCTGCTTCCATAGATTTGGGAATTAAACTAATGGGAAACTTCGCCATAGTCTTCTCAATGTTTCTGTCTAACATTAAAGGCAAAGCAGCTACTCTGACTATATGCCAGGGGTTCACATAGGTTGCACCGCTCAACCAGGAATGCGAGCTACCTAAATTATTGCTGAAGAATACACTACTATAGGACGCAATAATTTGGGGACCAGACCCAGTAAACCACAACTTAGCAAACCTGGTTCTGACAATAATAATGCCAAGCAGAACCTGGAGTTTGTTAAAAAACGATGGGACACACCCAAACCTAAAGAAAAACTTAAAACTTGAGGAGGATCTCAGCCTCTGGAGTCCTCTGAAAGACGCTATAATTTGCGTGATCACACACAGTTAAAAGCACCTGATAGGTATCAGCTTTATGATACTCGTCCTTCTCGTTTCTTTCAGGACTCATCAGATGAACAGTACAAAAGCATAGGGCGTTCTGACTGCAGACACGAAGACGATGTGCAACCGAAGAGGGACTTACAATGTTCGTCTGACATGAAGATAAAGAAGAAGGAGAAACCTCCTTCATTTAAGCCCCAATTTCAGAAAAAGAAAGTTGCGGCTATAATTGCAAAATATGCCACAAAGACTGAGAACTCTCCTTCTGAGCAGGAGGTGGGAGGTGACTCTCCTCGACAGCACGGCAGAGGTCACTATAGTGCCCGGGAATCTCCAGGAGTTTCTGGCAGAAACAGCAACTGAAACTTCGCTACAGTTGAAACCAGTGACAGTCCTTCCAGAAAGATTATATAATTTGGATATACAAATTGAGGGTATCATACAGCACACTATTCGAGAATATTCTGGGAAAATATAACATTATCATACAACATTCTCTTAGAAGAGGTTTATTGGACCCTGCAGTTTGTCCAAACATCCCTGCAGGGTGAGGATGTAATAGTCCCATCTTTTTCTGCACTTGTCCCTGACGAAGTAAAACAAGCCTATGCAGCAGAATCGGCTATTGCACTAGCCCCAGCTTTATAGTGTAATCATGCTTGCCGGTATAACGACCCCCCTTATCACATAATACCCATTAGGTGCAACCGCAGTATCCCATAAAATGGGATGCTAAAGCACCTGCTAGAGAAATACTCTCCTAGTTGGAGTACCAGGGAGTAAGTGAACCCTGTGTTTCTTAAATGAATAATCCACTTTTTCCAGTTTTGAAACCGTATCATTCTTATCGCATAGTCTTAGTCTACAGACATTTAAAAAGTCATACACGCACATTTGCAATACAAAATACACATAGTAATGCACTTATAAATAATATAGGGCCATATGTAGGTAATTTCTATTTACTGATTCCTAAATACCGAATTTTACCGATTCGGTATTTAAGAATCGGTAAATAGAATGTAGGTAAACATTCGGTAAATTTTACCGATTCGGTAATAGGGGGAGCATATTCAAGGGTGGCAGGGTGTCAAATTGACACCCTGTTGCACCCCTGAATCGTGCATGTGTGCACATGTGGCGCACATACATGCCCTAAGGGCATGTATGTCTGCCACATGGCACTTTTAAAAAAGCACAAAATTGCTTTTTAAAAGGTATTCGGTATTTACCACCAACTTGTAGTTGGTGGTAAATAACGAATCCTTAAACCAAAAATGCACTCACTTGAGTGCTCCCTACATAGGATTTAAGGAATCGGTAATTTACCGATTCCTTAAAATAACGAATCGGTAAATTACCGACTCCTTAAATCCGGCCTCCTACATCGCAAAGGGCTAAATACCGGTCGGTAACGGGAAATTTACCGATTTTCGGCCGTTACCGACCGGTATTAGCCCACCTACATATGGCCCATAGTCCATAAAATATACAAAACAACATTGAATATTTCCAATGGTTTTTTCTGCCAAAATATAGCACCTGAAAGCAGCGATTGGTCTGCCTTCATGGCGCTATGCTTTCAGCGTTATTTTTCACGACTCCCTTTGGGGTATAGGAAAAGTCCTGGACTGGTTGCGGCCTGCATAGTGTCAATTCTGCAAGATATTGACCCAGACGCATTGTCCTGTGTAGATGATATCTACTTGACGAATGATGAGTTAAACACACATTTACCCAGAGTGGATTGCATAATATTGGGATTCACCGAATCGGGCTACAAGTTCAACTTTAAGAAATCTTATATAGCATTTCTAAGTGTCCTATTTTTAGGTTATGAACTTATACATGAAGGAAAAAGCCTTGCATCACACTTCCAAGAAATGTGTGCTCTGCTGCTGCCTCCAAACACTCCATGGAAACTGCAATCCTTGTTAGGATTTCTTAGCTTTGGCAGAACCTACATACCTATGCACAATGCATTAAATCATTACATGAATTAATTAATCCTGATTTTTCCAGTTTTCATTGGTCGTCAGAACACACAGACATACTCAGATCAATGCGATCTGATTTGCCTGCAATACATCATTTACATACACGTTCGAGAAAGGATTGCAGGAAAGAAGGAATTTGGCCCATGAAACCGTGCACTGGTGCCAGTCCTTTGCATTCGAGGTACAAGAATTGTAATATTGCCACCGCTTGCTGGTTCAAAAGACAATAATTTTGTCTCTATTAATCACATCAAGTTACATCATGTGGCCTTTTCTAAACAGTAGGCCACCAGGAGTACTTGGTAGTTCCCTAGCTCCTCTTGCTACCATACAGGAAACTCCTCTGCAGCTTGTGATCACCATCAAAGCTGTTTCTCCCCAGCAGGGGGGGAGGGGGCGGAGAATGAACTTCAGTTGATTCCAATTACCGCTACAAATTCCTGTCACCCAACTGAAGTAAGTACTGTACTTACTACCCCATCTTCTGTAGCTGATGCCGTTTATGCTGATCTACCCCTCGTGAACTCTACCAGTTCTCTTACTTCAGCTGTGGCTCCTGTTTTTCAGTGAACTGCTTCTGGTTATTATGTGGTAACAGATGATTTTTCATCTGACTCTTTTGGCAGTTCCTCCGTTTTAGACACTCCGCCTACAAAGGCCTGTGTTTTCTTTTCATGGCTTAAACACACTTATCAGGTCCTTCCTTGGATATATGTTTGGATAGCACTTTCCTTGGTTTTTCTATTTCTTTAGATTAGATTTGTGACTGTTTTATTTTTGTTGATAAATGGCCAGTACCTTCCAGAATGCTCTGCCATAGAACTGGTCTACTTGGTGTTAACGCCTCACTCATCTTCACATAAGCTAAAAAGAGACTTGTCCCTTGTGTTTCAGCTGTTCCAGTAACTGATGGAATTATTTAAGATAAAGTACCTTATGATATCTTTGGGCCGACAGAAATACTGCAGATTCTTTATGTTTTTAGGGTTTCTATGTGTGTTGGTATTGTACCTGGGTTACATTCTGATGATTGGGATATTGAGATTGTAAACTCCATGCTCTCAGAGCTGGAATACTACACTGCTTTCGAATCTGAGGACCTGAATCTAAATTCTGCTAATTATGGTGAAATGTTCTGTTACCATCATTATGGACATTATTATTTACATCGAGCTAGTGTTCAATGCACACTTTTTAATTATACACAATGGGAGCATTGCCATACTCCACAAGGGAGCTCCAAAACATATAGGGATAAATTCACATATTATTCTGGACACAATACATTAGACCCGAAATCTTTATATTTTAAACTTAACCCTACACCAGCAAAGAAATGTATACTCACACAAACCAAGCTAATATATACAGGCTTGCTTGGTATACATTGAGCCGTGAAAGGCTATGATTATTGAGAGGATACTATAGACATGAAATCAATTTGGGATACCAAACCTTGCTGAGTTTAGGGAAAGACACCTTGTTTTGAGCCTGATTAATCCCAACACAAATGATTTTTCTGAATGATACAGTTCAGCAGACTTCTTGTCTAGGACTGGGAAAAATTAAAGACATGAATTCACCAAACATTCCTTCCAATGCCCGATTTTACAATTGGCAACATTTAACAAATTACACTGAACAACAGCTCAATAGTATGCTACAGAATGGTACATTTAACTCCACACTTTCAGGTCCAATTGGGTGGTTATTGTGACAAGTGGACACAAATCCGCTGTGTAAAAAGGGTCTTTTAGCACCGGGACACTCTTTAGAGTAGCCGTGCGCTTTATAAATACCCAGTAACATAACATAGCATAACAAATGGCTGTTATGCTCGTTTTTTAAATTACACCCTCATTACCCGACCCGATCCTCATTACTCCCATTCACAACACTAAGGGATAGTCACCACCTATTAGACAGGGAAATTGTACCAACAATGGTTGGAACATTCCACACTGTCTGTAGTAAAATAACATCTTTCCTTCCTGTCGGAATACATGGGCCTATCTGATTTTTTGTTGGGTTCTAAGTCTCCACGTTCAAAAAGATTTATTTATGCCACATCCATTAAATCGGATGGGGTCCAATGGACATGGATGATGATCACACCC
This sequence comes from Calotriton arnoldi, assembly GCA_963921515.1. NCBI lineage: Eukaryota > Metazoa > Chordata > Amphibia > Caudata > Salamandridae > Calotriton > Calotriton arnoldi. Next base: position 1,800,404 of record CAWUFW010000458.1, read on the forward strand.
TGGGAGAAGGGTAATGTCTCAAGGGAAAAAGGGCATCAGTATTTGACAGGGTGGGGTTTTAATCATCTGCATTGATGGTGTGAGGTAGGGGGATTACCTTCTTGTAATCCACCTGCTAGCAATCCCACAGGGCGGCCAGGTTTACAGGTGCATCTGGGGCTGCACTGCCAGCTCCTTCAGCCAGCATGGGGAAAACATTCAATACATCCTCTTACCTGGGGTCCTCACTCTACTTCTCTTCCTCTTGTGGTTCAGTAATGGAGAATAAATAAGGAGGAGGGGGCAGTGGGACCACAAGCCATTACTCTGTCCCTAAGGTACCTTATTTGGTATTCTAGCTTTGCCTGAGTATGCTTTATATCACAGACTTGAGATTCATGTTTGTGTTTGTTGGCCTCCACATGCCACCATGGAAAGAGTGGTTACTGTTCAGCCTATATTTTGTTCCTAGGATTCTTTAGCATCTTTTGGAAGTTGCCTAGTTTCTCTATGTCAAAGGTACCATTTTCAGGAAAGGACTTCTTCCCATCCCCGTGAGTCCAACCCACTTTTCAGATATTTGCATGTGATTTTACTATACTGGTCGTACATAGGGTGGGCAGGAGCCCCTTTCAGTGGGGGTTCACTATGTTTAACCCCTTCGATGCGCGTGACGAGCTCAGCCCGTCATGCTGCGCGGTAGCGCTGTGCGCATGACGAGCTGAGCTCGTCACGACCACACCCGCGATCGGAATGTCCAGCACACGAGCGGAATTCCGATCGCGGTCAAGGGGTTAAGTTTCTCAGCACATATTATTGTTCTTTTACATACAGACACAGAAAACAGGTAAACTGTCTGCCGGCCTTATTGGTATCATGAGGTGGGGGGAGAAAAGGTGTCATACACTCACATCCAAAGAACCCCTTGTGTTTGATTGACTTTAGGTTGTGCACCCGGAGGGGCGAGGGAATGTGCCAGGCAGCAGGATCAGAGGGCCTTTTTCTTATGAGCATTCATCCTTCAAGGGTCTGTGCTTTAGTTCTGGTGCTCCTGCCTATCTGCCCCATCTCTGCACTATTTCTAGAACCCACTGGCTCTAAAGCGTTGATTTGTACTAACACAGTCTTTTCCTTTGGACTTCTTTCATTCCTACCTACTCACCCAGTCTATATTACCATCATCTCCTATCCAGATGACACCTTCAGTGCAATTTTAACACATTACAAACAATGTGAGACAATATATGCAGGGCAAGTAAACACAATACGGTAAACACAAGTAGACTTCGCATACAATTTAGTTCAATGTGCTTAGACTGCCCAATCTGAATCATTAGGTCCAGTGCTGGGCAATGCTCCACCGCAGTTCCCCTGGAAAAATCTCACTCTTACTTCTGGCGGTACACTGACAAAATATCAACACCCAAAATATCCCCATACAAAAATATTGTGACAAAAATATCGATGTCAAAAATATCTACATCCTATACTTATAATGGTAAGTACAAAATTATTGAGAAAAAAATATTGTTGTCATAAATATAGTTGTACAAAATATCGTTTTTTATATATATATAAAATACATTATTAAATATTAAATATACTAAAGAATAAAATTAATTTAAAAAAAAAATTAGATTTAATCTACATTTTAACAAATACAACAAATAAAGTTAATTTAAAGTTAAATTTAATATAATAATTCATATATATATATATATATTTATATATGACATTGATAAAGGCCAGGGAGCCGAAACGTATCTGTCAGCCAAGGTGACACGCAACAAAAATAATAAATATTAATTTGAAAGAGCCCGGAGTGCCCAGCGTTTTTGTGGAGACGAAGATGTTTCCCGAGTCCGTCCTCGCGGGCTGTGAGTACCCGCTGTGTCGAGAGCGGTAGCCATGACGGAGGTTTGGAACGAAGTATATATATATATATATATATATATATATATATATATATATATATATATATATATATATATATATATATATATATATATATATATATATATATATATATATATATAAAACAACAGTCCTGATCCTCCAAATGCAAGGAGGAGGAAAACAGAAAACACTCCAACAGAAATCCAAATAGGCGGGTTTATGGATACATGGTAGGATTTATTGCTCCATAAATTATGCAGACAAGTGTCCGCCCCAGACGCCTCCGCGATCTTGTTCACTATATATATATAGATATAGATATAGATAGACATATGGAATTCCAATCCCAATGAACACACTTCCCAGTCGAAGTAGGCACGGACTCCTTCAAGGTGCGTTAAGAATATTTATTGCCTTAGTCCATTAAATTATAACGTGCAAAATGCATTGCCCATTGACGCGTTTCGACCATACTCAAACGGCCTTGATCACATGACACACTGCGAATGGTGACGTGCTATTTGACTCCTTACACCACGTGAGTTGCTTATATATAGAAATGGGCAACAGACTATGATATTCATTGTATACCATTCCGTCAACATTTTATTTCTTGTGTGTAGTTGATATTACCACCAATCTCCTACCAAAATTCTCTTAAATAATTGAAACATTAATCACCAACGGAAGTGTACATAAAATTTAAATCAATCACTGGATGGAGATACATTCAAATATACCGAACTCATTATTCAAAAGGTTCATTGAATGCCCAATGCATATATGTTTTATGTTCAATTGCTTTTTCAAAAATACTCACCATCAATCCACATAAATATTTTACTGTTAACACAATTTCTTTTCTGTTGCAATTGTCTATCTACTAAAACCATGATAAAGTGCTATGTGCTATTAAAGTGCCAAGATACATAAAAAAGTGCTCATCTCGGGAAGTTTAGCAGCTACAACATCCAGCAACAATACATGCTAATATCATAATACCCAGCATATTTTGACCATGATTACCTGAAGTACTGATGCTGTTATGTGTTGACCACTTGCCAAGTAACAATATGGGTATCACTATGCTCCAAACTTTCAATTGTATGGATTTGTGCCTTGACCCTATCAGTTACTACGTAACCATCATCCCAGGCCTGGTTCCCCTACATTATTGCGCTAATGCATATTCAAGTTTGGGTACCACCCCAATTGATTTGCCTTTATTAAATAAGGTGCTAATGCTTTTTATAAAGTGGCACGTGCAAGGTTCATAACTAGCAACATGTTAAACTCCAGGACCACACCCTGTGAGTTTGTACTTCAATTGTAATAACTGCCTCGATGCTTATAAACTGGGCTTTGCTTCTTTATCATAATTCTGATTAATTTTGACTATACTGTAGGTACTGCTGTGATTTTAAAGTGACTCGTGCAATAAAGGAAATTTACAAAGACATACTTACATAAAATTCATCATCATTAATGCGAACTCCTTAAACCCCAGTTACTTCCTACCTGATACATCACGCTATCCATTGAAATAAACAATCCCACAATCAAATACATTATTAAAATTCTACTGTTATAAAAAGATATGTAAATCCTCACTCATATTGAGCCCATTTGGCATCTTGGAGTCCAACTCTAAAATAAATCTAGATTCCAGCTGCCTTAACAGTTTTTCCCTGTTGCCTCCTCTTCTTAAAACCGGAACTGCTCCTATCACATAATAATTGAGATCACTCAAATTATTATCATGAACCAGTTTGAAGTGCCGTGTAACAGAGTAAAATGGGTCAGAGTTTACAATCGCCTTGAGGTGTTGCAGTATTCTACTATGTACCTGCACTTTGGTACTGCCAACATATTTTAAACCACATGAGCATTCTAAAACATAGACAGCAAACTCTGTTCTACCAGTGTAGTGACCCCTAATGTCAATGTGTTTTTCGCTAAAAGCTGGCTTATTGTTGGTTTTGTTGACTCCAAATTTGCATGCTCTACATGATTTACACTTACAAAATCCATTTTTGGGGGATAACCAATTTGCTTTAGATTCCAATTCAGGGCTACTACTAACCAAAGAGTCCCTCATGGAAGGGGCTCGTCTGAAGGTCAGAATTGGTTTTTCGGGAAGACCTCGACCCAATGTGATGTCCGTATTTTATTAACTATTGATCTTATTTGTTTCTCCTGTTTGCTATATGCGGTGATGAGTCTAATGTTGTTGGTTTCATCTGGGGCCATAGAATCGCTCATATTATCTTGATTGGCACTACCTGAGGTCTCAAATAAAATCGACTCCCTGGATTTGGAATTCACTTTTGTTCTTGCTTGATTAATACAATTCTTATCGTAACCTCGCTCTAAGAATCTGTCAGTCATTTCTTCCTGACATGCAACCAGATCGTCTTCTGAACTACAGATTCTTCGTGCTCTAGGAAATTCCCCATATGGTAGGCCCATAACTAAATGCCTGGGGTGAAAACTAGACGCGTGTAGGATTGAGTTTCCTGCTGTTACCTTTCTATGTATTTTGGATTCCAGTTTTCCGTCTTTTAGATATAATTGGACATCCGGGAAATCTATAACTTGGCTGTTGATCTGAGCTGTGAATTCCAAATTTAGTATGTTATTATTAATGGCATTTACAAATAGAGTAGCACTTTCCTCTGAGCCCCTCCAGACTATACAAACATCGTCTATAAAATGCCACCAATTCACCACATGATCTTCATAAGCCTGACTATGGTTTACCCTGAGAACCTGCTCCTCCCAACAGCCAACGTGCAAGCATGCGTAGCTGGTGGAGAAGCAGGCTCCAGTGGCGACCCCCCTCTACTGTTGGAAAATCTCCTTACCAAATAAAAAAGTAGTTGTTGGTGAGGCATAGTTTAATTGTTTTAAGCAGCATTTGATTGTGATTATATAGATAAATTGGCCTTTTGTTTAAAAAATATTCAGCTTCCCTGAGGCCATCCTCATGTGCTATACTCGTATACAATGATGTGATGTCCATTGTTATCAAGATATAGTCCTCTTGCCAGGTCATTTCATGGATTTTCTTGAGGAAATCTCCTGTATCCTTTATATAAGATGGAAGCTTGATGACAAATTTCTGCAGAAAAAAAATCCACATATTGGGAGATTTTCTCAAAAAGACCTTTCCTTGCCGATATAATAGGCTGTCCTGGTATATTTACTTTAAAACAATTATTAAACTAATAATTTTAATGTATTTTATAATTTTACAATTATATAAAAATTTAACAAATAAATATATATATACATATATCAATAACATAAAATCTATTTTAAAAAAACATTCTATTATAAATTAAAACATTAAACTATTTAAAAATCTTTAAACTTAAATTTCCCACTCCAGTAAGTGCAACAGTAGGGAAAGTGTTGGATAGCAGAGGGGTAAAAATTACTATTCCCACTCCAGTGAGTGCAACAGTAGGGAAAGTGTTGGATAGCGTAAGGATAAAGGGCCAGATGTACGACCGTGGAAATAGCGCCTTGCAAATTGCGAGTTTTTTGCGACTCGCAATTTGCGAGGCGCTATTTCCAATGTACAACAGTGTATTTCACACTGTTAGCGATTCCCAATGGGGTCGCAAATTGAGAGGCTCATGAATATTAATGAGCCTCTCGCAATTTGCGACCCCATTGGGAATGGCAGGCCCTCTCAGGTATGGTGGCCTGCTGGGCTCAGCAGACCACCATGTCTGGGACTGCTTTTAAATAAAGCAGTTTTTTTTTGGGAATGCAGCCCGTTTTCCTTAAAGGAAAACGGGATGCATATAAAAAAACAAAATTGAAACGTTTTCGTTTCATTTTTTAAGGGCAGGCAGTGGTCCCTGGGACCACTGCCTGCCCTTAAAAAATATTTTCCCCCGCATTGCAAAGGGGAAGGGGTCCCCTGGGGAAGAGGGTGGTAATTTGAGAATGTTTTGCACCCGCAATTGCGGACGCAAAACGTTCTTACATAGGGTTGCGCTCGCTATTAGGAAGGGAACGCCCCTTCCTAATAGCGAGTCGCAAAACCAACGGGTTCGCAAACCCGTTTGCGCATGCAAAAATGGTCGTACATCTGGCCCAAAATGTACTATTCCCACTCCAGTCAGTGCAACAGTAGGGAAAGTGTTGGATAGCGGAGGAGTAAAAATTACTATTCCCACTCCAATGAGTGCAACAGTAGGGAAAGTTTTGGATAGCGTGGGGGGGGGGTAAAAATTACTATACCCACTCCAATGAGTGCAACAGTAGAGAAAGTGTTGGATAGCGGAGGGGTAAAAATTACTATTCCCACTCCAGTGAGTGCAACAGTAGGGAAAGTGTTGGATAGAGGAGGGACAAAATGTACTATTCCCACTCACGTCAGTGCTTCAATAGGGAAAGTGTTGGATTGCGGAGGGGTAAAATGTACTATTCTCACTCCAGTCAGTTCAAAATTAAAAACAAACAAAATATCATCAACAAAATAAAAATATTTTTATAAAAAGTAAAAAATAAAAATATATATAAATATCAAGTTTGACGACTCTGGGCGAGGACTGGCAAGAGGCCGTTTCCTCGCCCAGAGTCGTGGCAATACCAGCGCGCCTCCGACTAGTCCAACTTAAAGTACTCCATAGGATTTACGTGACCGGACCGCAGCTGGTACGGATGGGGAGAATAGATGGGGGGGCTGTAGGTGGGGATGTGGCCAGGTGGGTACTTTTATGCATATAATTTGGGAATGTGACAATATTCAACCCTACTGGCGTAAAGTACATGACATCATCAATACAGTGTTATCCACACAACTTAGCCTAGATGCTCGTAGATGTCTGTTGAACATCTGGGAACCGACGGATCTGAATGATTGTTCAACACAATGGGTCACACTTGGGCTTTTGCTCGCTAAGAGAAATATTGCGTCTCAACCTCCAGCGGTGGGTGACTGGAAGAAAGATCTGTATTGGGCAATGTTCAGAGAAAAGACGGTGTATGTTGCCCGGGGTTGCCCTAAAAAATGGACCCGTGTATGGGGCCTGTGGAATTCCTATCGTGGAGACATATGTCAGCCGCCCCTCTCCTTCGACAGTGAAGACCCCCCTTTGCCCTAAACCCTCCAAGTGTTATGTTGTATTGATTGATTTTACCTATCGTCCCCATGTGGCCTGCCCTACTGCTTCCTCTGTAATGTACTTGATAAGCTGATGTTGATTAATAAAAAGTTTTACAAAAAAAAAATATATATATATAAATATGTTAGAAATGTAAATAAAAATATATTTAATACTAAAAATGTAAAAATAATAACATATTATAATGTTAAATACATATCACAAATACCTACTAATATTATACCAAATATAATAAAAAATAATTTTCAAACAAATAAATATTTTTATTTAGAAATGATTTAACAAAAACATTAATTATTACATAAATTTAGTCTATTTACTTCCTACCCTACAACACCACACAACTCACAACCCACATCGAAAATAAAATAAAAATGTATCTGCATAATTAACATAATTAATTATCAATTAAACAAATATTATTTAAAAATAGGACAGGCCCCGGGGGATGGGGTCCCGGGGCCGAAAAAGGCCCGGAAGTGGTGCCGCTCAGCCTCCCTCCCTTTAAATAAAATAACAATTTTAAAAAAGAAAGGCTAGGCCCCGGGGGATGGGGTCCCCGAGCCGAAATTGGCCCGGAAGGGGTCGTGTGGCCTCCCTCCCTTTAAAAAAAAATATTTGCAAAAAGGGCCAGGCTCCGGAGGATGGGGTCCCTGTGGCCCAAAATGGTCAAGGGAAGGGGGGGCCACGCGGCTCCCCTTCCTAAAAAATAGAAAAAATAAAAGTAAAACAAATACAGGCAACTCGCGGGTGGTCCCACCCCTTTCTCCACCACTCTGCAATCCCACTTCCTGGTGCGCTGCTGGATGGGGGATGAAGTCCCCTTGGCTGCTGAGGGTCCTTAGGGGCCAACAAGGACTCCTGTACCTCCAGTAAGCTCCACACAGTGGGATTGCTGAGAGGTGGTTGGAGACCATGCCCCTTTTCTCCACCACTCTACAAACGTGCCTCTCGGTGCACTGCTGGTTGGAGGGTGAGGTCCCCTTGCCTCCTGAGGGCCTCAGGACTAAAGTGGACTTCTTCTCCCAAGCAGCAGTGCACCAGGAGACACGTTTGTAGAGAAAGGGGGCTTGGCCTCTGACCACCTCTCAGCAATCCAGTTGTGTGGGACTTGCTGGAGGTAACAGGAGGGTTAGTTGGCCCCCAAGAACCCTCAAGAGCCAAGGGGATTCCACCCACCAACTAGTAGTGTGCCAGGAGGTGCATTTGCAGAGTGGTGGAGAAAGGGGGCGTGGACAACGAAAACCTCTCAGCAAAGTCACTGTGTGGGTCTTGCTGGAGGTAACAGGAGGGGTAGTTGGCCCCCTAGGACCCTCAATAGCCAAGGGGACTTTATACCCCTACTAGTAGTGCGCCAGGAGGTACGTTTGCAGAATGGTGGAGAAAAGCGGCGTGGCCTCCTACCAGGTCTCAGCAATCCTGCTGTGTGGAACTTACTGCAGGTAATAGGAGGGGTAGTTGGCCCCAAGGACGTCTTTGGGGGCCAACTGCCCCTCCTGTTATCTCCAATGAGTCCCACACATCGGGATTGGTAAGAGGTCTTCGGAGGCCACGCCCCCTTTCTCCACCACTCTATAACGCGACTCGTGGTGCACTACTGGTTGGGGGATGAAGTCCACTTTACTCCTGAGGGACTTTGGGGGCCAAGAAGCCCTCCTGGTACCTATTGTAAGTCCTACATACAGAGCAGGATTCCTGAGAACTGGTCGGAGGCCCAGCCCCCTTTCTCCATCACTCTGCAAACGCGACTACTAGTTTAAAAAAACATAGAAATTCACTGAAAAAAACAACGGTTACACGGACATTATACTTCGGAATTAGCTTTTAAAAAACCTTAGAAATTCACTGTAAAAAACCAAAGGTTACAGGGGCATTATAGTTAGCAAATAGAATTAAAAAAAACCTTAGAAATTCACTGAAACAACCAAAGGTTACAGGGACATTATAGTTAGGGTCACATTTCACTCATACAAAACCAGAAAAATTCAGCAGTTATAGTTAGCTGAACTAACTATAACTTACGCCCCGCAATGCACTGCTTATGACCTCACATATTACATCACTCATGACATGGTCAGTGACATCACTGCATATCACTTCTTAGGTGTGGGGTAGGGTTATACCTACTTTTTTTAGGTCCTGAAGAAGCGTTGCAGATCCTTTATGGTCCATCAGGAGTGAAACATGTTGACCTGACCACACTCACAGATTTAGGCTAGTTGATTACATCATGCCCCTTTAGTAGCCCGCCCCAACTAAATTATGTTTTATTTCAAATCCTGCCAAGGGAACGGTCACATTAAAGTCCAGTTCGGTATCTCTTAGACAGTTTTAGTCTCCCTCCACCTCACTATACACATTCACTCCACCCCACACATTCAAAATGCCCTCACACAGTCACTTCTCTTCTGACGGCAAAAATAAAATGCTGCTAAAGCAACCCATGGTGGGGCCCATAGCAGCACCAGCCCTACGAGGAGCACAGCCGATGATGAAGCATGACATCCTCATGGATGCGTGAGGGCACCAAGAAATAATCCTTAGGATTCCCCCTTCTTCGTCCGCCTTTCTTTCTTATTTGCTTTCTGATAGGAACAGTACCTCCACTGCTTTTTACTTATTTTTGTGCTCATGCGAAACACTGTATAAATATCAATGCTGCCATGGCATAATTTGTTTTTAAAACGTTACTTTGATACGTGGTCACTGTTGGGTTGTACTCATCACTTGGCTGTACAGTTAGTCTGTTGAGTGTCAGAGCCTTGGAAATGTAGCCTTAGCCTGTAGCACAAAAGACGAGTGAAAAAGAGAGATTAGTGGGTGTGAGAACAACCAAGGGCATGTTTCATCCTGCAAGAGGGATGACTTGAGAACTAAAGGAGGAGACTTGGGCTAATGGCTAGAGCTGCCAACCTCGGAACTGGTGAAATCAGGTTTTAATCCTGGCGTTGGCTTAAAATCCATTGATTCTGGGCAAATCTCTTACTCTCCCCATGCCTGACAAAAAAAAAATCTGACTTTGTGTGATGTCATTTAGTGCTTATGGAAAGTGCTCTAATTCTTTTGGGCCAAGTTCGTGCTATATAAAAATCTGCAAAAAAAAAACCCCCCAAAAAGTTTATAAAATAGTAAAACAAGAGGTGTTGAAGAGGTTGTGTACTTTGTTTCATATCAGAAGGGTTTGTCTAACAAGAAGTAAGAAATATAAGTTGTCCCATGTGATGTGTGGGAAGCCCATTTAGTCTATTATTTTTCCTTTTGCATTTCATTTGTATAATATATAGTAATATAAGCATCTCAGTCTTCTCATGCACAGTGGGGGGTTTCATAATAATAAAAAATAATTAAAAGACTTGCCTGGTGCTGCCGGTCACCTCGTGCTCCTCTACTTCGAGTTCCTGGTCCCAGCAATCCTTGGGACAGCATTACGGACTCTCCATCCAATCCCTGGCTTTTATGCCATGGCGGGGTCCCAGGGGGACCCCAACACCATGGCTTGGGGGTCAGATTATTCCAACCCTGCCCCCTTTTCTTTATTTTCACTTTTTAGGTGGGGGACTCAGTGAAGCTTCCTGGTTGCAGTTTTGGCAGCCAATCAGAGCTGTTCATTTCCCTGCACAAGTTCGTCTTTTTTCACGAAGGCTTCGTGACCAAAGATATATCTATCTTTTTCTTCTTAAATTTCTTAAAAACTACTGAATGGATTTGCACCAAATAACAAAAAGCACAATCTGTGTAACAAGCAGTTTGGACTGTAGGTTCGACAACTCGCTCCTATGGGAATTAACATTACAAACGCATCATTATTTCGCGCCCCTATTTCTCGGTACCCACTGCACGGATCACCCCCAAAGCTTCCATAACACACAGAACCTTTGACACTTTTTTGGTCAATTTCATGAAGATTGGTCAAACGACGCCAAAGTTATAGGCAAGTCAAAGCTTTTCCTATGGAAACTACGTCCTAACTATAACTACCTACTAGCGACTGTCAGTAGGTGTATATATATATATATATCTATATATATATATATACATATATATATATATCCCTGAAAGAAACACCGAGCACTCCGGGCAAGTTGATTTCTCAACTATTTATTTCACAAGTGACCCATAGTGCAAGTAAACTGACAGAAGCGTTTTGACCTCCTGGCCTCCGTCGATGTCAGTTTGTAAAAGTGAACGACCCCCTTATAAATCATCATTCTATTGGTCAGCAGCATGTATTACAAAACATAAAATAAGGGGCTCAACTGGCCCATTACTTCATCTAGTAAACATCGCAGCCATTTTAAAGTGCATATTGTTCGGTCTGATAATCAAAATATGTTCATTAAATTTCCTAAATTCATCAAAAAGGAACAGACCATTGCTATCATGCTTCGACAGCCAGGTTGGTACAAAAAAGATAAACATTCCACATAGAAATAGGTGTGGGCAACTTTTGAAATTATCATCGTGTAAAATACGACGCTCCGCGTAAGACACTACAAGAAGCTATAAATTCCCAAGTGACGGATATAAGAGACAATTCGGTGTCAGAGGCAGATACGGACCTCTCAGAAAGCGAAAATAGGAGCGCGGTGGAAAGACCAAGCACCAGTGGAGGAATACATTTTCCACAGGAATATCAATTGATAAAGGAGACATGGCGAAGGTACCCACAGAGAACAAAGCCTCCGGAACGGGGAGGAGAAAGATCAGACGAGGGTCTAAGGGAAGGAAATCAGGGAATACCGCCCAGGGTAACAAGGAGCAAGAGAGGCAACTTCCGCAAATAAACCTGAGTAACCTCTCTATCATCAACTTATCGGACAGACAACTGACAACTATGGAAACTAACGTGCTTCAAAGAGGCCTAACGTTTTGTCCAATACAAGGATGGGACTATACACATACCAGGATTGACCTTTATCAGTTTATAAGGAAATTAAAATTAAAGAAACTATTTCTGCAGCGCTCTCAAGGGAGAGCACAAGAAAAACCACCAGCAGAAAACCAAATGGATATCTTAACAGGTGAAGACCTCGAGGCATTGCAAGCTCTACAGGGGCTACAAGACTCTGCAGGAGCAAGAGAAGAGTCCAGCAGAAGCAACGTAGTGACATTCTTAGAGGATATGGGCATCGAATAGTAGAGTGGAAGAAGAAGGTTCAAGGCGAAATCCAGGTTCATCCCCAATACCTCCTTTGATGCAATCGACTGCTTCCATGAGACCATAATTCAGGAACTGAACAAAATGAGATGCAGCGAACAATCTGGGGGAATTCGAGCAGCACCAAATGTCACCAGAAAACAATGGGAAGCCATTAATTCACTGCAGAATGACTCTTCCCTGGTAATCAAGCCCTCAGAGAAGGGCGGGAATGTGGTTTTGCTAAAAAAACAGGCCTACTATGAAGAGGTGCAAAGGCTGTTAGGGGACACGCAGAGTTACCAAGGGATAAAAAGAGCCACCTACAATGCTAGCATAGAAGCATTTGAACATCTCCTAATGGAATGGACAACGAAGGGCATCCTGGAAGAGGAGGAATACAGATATATGAGTGGAACATCCAGTCCTACCAACCTTCTACTATCTGCCCAAAGTACACAAAGATAGGGACAGATCACCGGGGAGCCCCATCGTATCATCTAAAGGCAGTCTACTGGAAAAGGCCTTGATTTACTTAGATTCCTTCCTTTTCCCCATGGTTAAGGACTTAAGTTCCTTTGTACAGGACACAACTGATTTTATCAGGCTGATAGAGGGTATCCAGTGGGAAGATGAATTCCTGCTAGTGACATTGGATGTTGCCAGCCTCTACATGTGTATTAATCATACAAAGGGTTGGCAGCCTTAGAGTACTTTCTCAAAAGTCGGCCACTACAGTACCAAGAACACAATCATATGTTGTTAGAACTAACCTCCTTCTGTCTAAATAACAACATTTTTATTTTTTCCGGGCATTTGTTTTTACAAACACAGGAACTGCAATGGGCAAGCGCTTCACCCCCAGTTACGCAAATCTGTTCGTGGGATGGTGGGAGAAGCATGTGGCCTGGGCAGAACATCATGAGAAATGGGTAGAGAAAATTGCCCTATGGGCAAGATACATTGATGATCTTTTTATTGTATGGCGAGGGACGAAATCTGAGGCAGAAGAATATATTGCAGCATTGAATGAAAATACTCTGAACCTCAGATTTTCCAGCCAAATTAGTAGAACAGAAGTTCCATTCTTAGATCTCACTGTATTTGTAGCCAATGGGAAGTTATGCACTAAGCTTTTTAGGAAACCAACGGCAGGCAACACAGTGCTACATGCCCACAGCCAACATCCACGCGGTTTGGTAAACAGTATCCCCTATGCGGAACTACTAAGAATCAAACGCAATTGCTCTTTGGCGACAGACTATACAACAGCAGAGGGAGGCTTTGGACAGATTCAGGGAAAGAGGGTACTCCAATGCTATGTTGAAAGAGGCTAGAAGAAGGGTCGATCAGAAAGACAGGGTAGACTTACTTGTATCAAAACAAAGAAATAGAAGGGAATCCAGTATTGATGACAAAGTAAGACTAATCCTGACCTTTTTGAATAACTCTAGGCAAATCCGCAAGATAGTGGAAAAACATTGGGGAATTCTCCAGACAGATGTAACATTGGGAAAATTGTTGCCAGAAAGACCAGCCATAACACACAGGAAAGGTGTGTCCCTTAAGAACATGTTAGTGCATAGTCACTTTGTAGAGAAACCCTTGAAAAAGACATAAGTAGCTGGCTTTTACCCTTGCACAAAATGCAAAGCGTGCAAACACAGCACTAAGGTGAAGGATTACGCAGTCCCAGGTAGGACAGAAAAATCTAAAATTAAGAAACTACTTAACTGTAACTTGGACTTAGTGGTCTTTTGCTTGGTTTGCCCGTGTGGGAAACAATATATGGGCAGCACAGTTCATGCTGCCAAGAAGCGGGTCCTAGAGCATGCAAGAGTAATCACAAATCAGGATAACACCTATCCAGGAGCGAGACACTTCGCGGAATACCATCAAAGCAAAAGTGACAGGTTGAGATTTTTCTGCCTAGATCAAGTAACGCACAGGGAGCGAGGTGGAGACAGAGTAAGATCACTGAGGCAATTAGAGTCCAAGTATATAATCAAATTGGGAACCAAGGTACAAGTAGGATTGAACACCGAGGAAGAGTTATGGGCACACATAGGATGAACCCGAATAGGGACTCCACCTGGGACTAACCATGCTCTCTGTGCTGGAGATGCTTAGGGGTAGAATAGGCAGTAGAAGACATTAAGTTAGAACCAAATAAGGAAGATCATACTCCGGAGATAACATAGAATAAGGCCTATTCAGGGCTTCATGTTTTGAGTATATCAGCATTTCATGATAGGAGTCGGCAGCCACTTAGAATTCACAAGGAGAGATAATTAAGAGAAATTATAAGTTTATTCAAGGGGGAAGATCCATGCCATCCGAAAGAGAACCGAACAACATTTAAATTGGGGCATTGTATCTATTTAGTGAAGCATGGCAACAGGTATCAGTCTCCCTAACAATAGGGTTTCCCTGTATAGAGCAGCAAAGGGCTACACTGCATGCAATAGCACTAATCCCCACTATCTGCAGTACACCTGGAAGATGGCCATCATGTTACAACATGGGGGCCGTGATAGAGAGCACATGTTGCCATCAATATGAGATGGATGTGGGGAATTTTCCCCACCAATATCGAGAAAATTTCTGATCAGAAGGGGATACCTATAATCTCCTTAATTAAGTGAAGTCAGGATCCCCATACGACCCATGTCTGATAGAGACATTAAAATTAGCGGCAAAGACAGTGGCGGGCAAACTGACATCTATTTTTAACTTAATGTACAAAGAAGGATATTTCCCGAGAGACTGAAAACAGGCTTCCATTCTGCCACTATTGAAAAAACCTAACCTAGACTGTTGTATTCCTCTTAGGATATCCGTATATAGGTTTTCCTGTATCATGTCTTTATATAGGCACAATTCGCCCTGCCCTTATATAGGCATAAAATCCCAGTCCTTATTTAGGCATTAAACCGTGCACTCCAAATACAGGCATGGTCTCCGACATCCGTCCACCCTAACGTCACAACGAGTTCTTGAAGAACAGACCCTTAGGCTTCGGGATTTTCCCTAGCACAGGACTATTGATTTCTTCAAGGACTCATCTATTATGCATGAACCGTTATACCTTAGGGGTTCATTCATGACGTCTTCCTCCGTCCGATTCACGTCAATGCTAACATTCTGAGGTACTTCTCAGGTATAAATATACCTTCCCTAGCCCCTGTAAATCAGAGGAGACCTCGACTTCAGAGGAGCCCGTTTCCCAGCCTGACGCACTGAGAAGACGCTGTCATCCCTGCACGCAGAGAGTCCAGCTTCCAGTGATCTGACTTCCCTTGCGGGGTGTTGGAGTTCGAGTCTGGCAAGAGATTCCTACCTCTCTCATTCTTAAGGTATGGAGCTGACTAGAACCTAGAGGGACTCTTGGCATACTAGGCATACTAGGCTTAACATACTCTTAGTATACCATAGTAAGGAATACTTCACCTACTTCATACCTCTCCCTACACCTAGGTTAGGTTAGGTACATTGGGGTAGAACTAGATTAGAAACGCATCGTATGAGTACTCGCATTTTTAGTCTGTGTCATTTATGTAAATGCATATATGCTAAAAGATAATGCTATTGCAGTATTATATATTTCTACTGCTTACGCTGTACATTATTTATCTTGCATACTGTCTTGTGATCGTAACAGCACATTTTACTTACACAAGAAACAAGACTGTTCAATAAATCTTTTATTGAAACGCCCGTCTATTCTTTCTGTGTAACCTTGAGGAAAACTAAGCATGCACGATTGAGCTGAGTGAAATAGTTATCTATTGTTTCCACGACTCTGGGACACGTTCTGATTCTAAAGGGAAACAAAGTGGTCATGTTTTGCGGCTGCCAGAAACTACTCCCTTCTTGTCGTCAAGGACTTTCTAGTGGCCTCTGAGCTAGCTGGCACAAGTAATTAAGTTTAATATACTCGGTAGGCACATACTGACCTTAGTCCTATGTCAAACCTATAGGGGATATTATTCCAATGCACAGAGCCTATTAGGGAAATAGGAGCTACACTACATGGCGCCCAACGTTTGGTAAGGCGGTAATTCAACGTTAGATACTGAGTAACTCAGCCGTGCTTTTTCTCTCAGAGACCCCTACCCATATACTCCAAAAGACGTCTGGAGTGGGCAGGGTTAAGTATCCGCCACGGCTACATAGGGAAGCACCCTATATATTAGCTGCTTGGTGTGTTCAACGTTGAAGGATACAGTGTTCCAAAATATTGTGCACTTTATCTTTGTTTCCTTGAAACTTGTTCTACATTTTTCAAAAAACAAAATGACCGAAACCGGTGGAGCTGCGGCTGACCCAGCCTTAGCAGTTTTTAACATTACAGGTTTAAATGAAACAGAGGAGGGTGTTATAGACATCCCTCCAAACTTAAGAAGAGCCATCACTCTAAAACTTATAAAACATGGCCTACCACCAAGAGGCGGTAGAGCAGTTTTCGTGATAGAGGCACATGAATCCTTTCAGACAGAGGTATTCTATTCATGGGTAATATTTCCTGAATCCAATGCAGTAACACACATGTTTCACTTCTACAAAGAAGATGATCCACCAGAGGAATACATTCCTTTCGAGGATATTGAAATTCCATTAACATACCAGGAGCATCAGCTCTGGTTTAAAGGCGCCCTAAAACATCACAGAAACATTACCAGGCTCGGTCCACTAGGTAGACCAGGAGCAACATGGCCGATTCTAGCCAGCTACACACCTCATCCTGAACTTGATATAATGTCAGATGAGGAATTACTTACTCAACTTACAGAGTTAATAAAAATCTACAGACAATTGGTCCAATATGTCATGCGGACTTTCACAGTCCAGCAACCACTGACACTTCCTAATCAAACTCCTCAACCGGGGAATACACTAAAAATTACACCACAGACTCTATACGCAGTAATGGGTAAAATGCCCACAAAACGTGAACAAATTCCATTCTGGATAGCTCAAAAGAGTACTCAAATCGAAGCAGTATTTCCAAATACTAGCCCGTATGAGAAACACAGAATACTAACAATCAGTTTACCAATGGGGATCACACCACAACTGGAAGACTGTACCACTTGGGGATCAGTCTTTGCTGCCATCTATACTAAAACACATGGCATTCCGTCAATTGCGGTAATACCAGATGTCCTGAAACAAATTCAAAATTAATACGGGGCAGAGCCTGCTCTAAATTTAGGTATGAAATTACTGAAAAATTTCGACCAGGTCTCAACAATAATATTATCTAATATTAAAGGGGAGGCAGCAGCAGTGGCGATCCGCCAAAAATTAAGGGAATTTGATGTTACAGAACATCAGACAGAGCTACCCAGAATAATAGAACAATCTTATGCAGAATTAGGCAGAGATAGTTTGGGCGGAAGACCAATGAAGCCGAAACTATCTGAAAGTCCTGAGAAGGACTCTATTAAACAAACTCCTTCATCTACTAAAAAGAAGTGGGAGACTAATAAACAAAATACAAATGAGAAACGTTCTCAATCCCGAGGTAGGTCTCCTCAAAAGGAACCCTCTGAAAGGAGGTATAACCTCAGGAATAGGGATAATTTGAGAAAGCCTGACAGGTATCAAGATACTGATACACGTTCCTCTCGTCCCTTTCAGATCTCATCACAGACTTCGGAAAGAAGAGGACGATCGGAACATAGAGAAGAGCGCGTGAAATCGAAAGACGAAAAACACGCTCCTAAAACTAAAGCAAAACCTCAATTCTCCAAAAAGAAAGTAGCAGGTCTGAAGATCAGACATGCCGAGAATACTGAGAACACAACTCAAGAACGGAGAATGGGCTCAGACAATGCTGGACAGTGCAGCAGAAGTCACAATAGCTCGCCAGAACCTGAAGGAACTTCTGGAGATAGTGGACTTGAATGAGTACATTACAGTAGAGACTGTAGACACCAGGGTTAGTACTCCACTAAAGTTATATGAAATAACACTCCGGATGGAGGGAGACTTACCTAGACTGGTGAAAGCACTTTTTTGGGAACGACTATCGAGGGGCTATGACATACTTCTAGCAGAAAAAGACTGGCCACCACAATTTGTCAGAGAGTGCCCACATGGCGAGGACATTTTTATGCCTGCCTTCTCCAACCATATTCCAATTTACCTAAAATATACATATGCCAGGAAATGGGCAGTGGCCCAGGCCCCAGCATTATATAAAAATCATGTAGGATGGGATGAGAACTCACCTCACCATAAAATACATCTAAAACATGAACCAACTGCACAAAGGCAGTATCCAATAAAGCAAGAAGCTAAAAAACAGGTCAGGGAGATCTTAGATCAACTTGAATACCAAGGGGTGATTGAAACATGCACCTCCTCAATGAACAATCCTTTGTTTCCTGTCTCAAAACCAGACAACACATATCGTCTCGTTTAGGATTACAGACACTTAAACACTTTTTCTAAAACATTTGCAGTGCAAAATGCACATAGAACAGCATTAATGAATAACATTGTGCGTAAAAAATATAAAACCACATTAGACATCTCAAATGGTTTCTTTTGTCAAAACATAGCACCTGAAAGCAGGTACTTAACAGCATTCTCCATAATGGGGACCCAGCGTCACTTTTGTCGACTCCCACAAGGGTTTAAGAACAGCCCAGGTTTATTCTCAGTGAGGGTAACGGAGTTACTACAAATTTATGACAATGAGGCATTGTCCTATGTCGATGACATCTATCTGACAGACGATGACCTGGACAAACACTTGAACAGGGTGAGCACCATTATACTGGGCTTCGCCTCTGAGGGCTACAAGTTCAACTTTAAAAAGTCCCGAATTGCCCATCTCAATGTCCTATTTTTAGGATATGAGCTTTCAAGTGAAGGCAAGAGCTTGGCAGCTAACTTTCTAGAGAAATGTGCGCAGCTCCAACCTCCAAAAACGCTAAAAAACTTACAATCCATCCTGGGTTTCCTAAACTTTGGAAGAACATACATTCTAAATTACGCAGAAAGGGTTAAACTTCTCTACGCATTGATCAAACCTGATTTTTTGATCAAAAACTGGACACAGGAACACACAGAAATCTTGCGTTCACTCCAGGCTAACATGTTAGCAACAAATCACTTACAAACACGCGTAAGTCAACAAAATTTGGTGATCCGAATAATTTCGGGTCAATGCGGATTCACCTACTTAACCTTCAATGAGGGTGAGAAAATACCAATCGCATACAAATCCCATTTGTACACACAAGCGGAAATGCGCTTCAGTTCCACTGAAAAAATTCTGACAGCAGTTCAAACCGCTGTAGCAAAAGAAAGAGCCTTAGCCCAAGGGAAACGCATTATTGTCGTAACCCCGGTACCAGCTTTAGAAGCGGTCACAAAAGCAAGCATTCCAAATGCTAAAGCATTACATCCAAGATGGATACAATGGGTTAATTCTCTTGCTGCAACAGATGTTGAATATGTTTTTGATCCTGATTTAAAAACACAAGCATTCCTGCAATATGAACAAGAATGTCCTCTGCCTACTGAAATTCTGCCTCTCGATCAGTACGAATTCATAATTTACACTGACGGATCCGCACAGCCCGCAACAGGGAGTAAGCAAGCTTACAGTGCAGCATGTGCAATCGTTAAAGGTTGCATGCGAAATGGCATCTTCAGACCTATGGTCACAAAAACTCAATCTCTAGGAGATTGTACAGCTCAGCGAGCTGAACTACAAGCATTCAAACTGGCACTTGAAAGTACAGATCGAGAATTCCCCACACTGATAGTGTGCGATACCTTTTACTGTGTTCAGTCGTATAATGAATATGTACAAAACTGGCTTGAAAATGGTTTCAAAGATGCGAAAGGTGGCACAATAAAGCACAAAATGCTTTGGGAACAAGTAGTTCAGTTGAAAAACGAACTACCAAAGGCTCACGTGATCCACACACTGAGTCATGAACGTGATGGCGTTCACGTTGCAGGGAATTCATTGGCTGACGAAGCCACAAAGGGGGCTGTTCAGACGGCTTCCGTAGCTGCGATCACTCGTTCAAAAACGAAAATAGACGGTGAGATAATGTTGACTGTCAATGCTTCAAGCAAGGGCAGCAGTGCAGCGTTACCAAAAAAGTTTCCACTCAAGTACTCTTATGTAATTGATGCGAACAACGTTCCTTTTGCTCGAATCCCTGGAGTGGGGGATAGGGTAATTCCAAACAAGGAACGTAGATTAGGACTAATCCGATGCAGCACACGAAGGGATAGCTTCTGCCCATGCAGGTGTTTCTGCAACAGTATCTTTACTCAAGCAAAGATATTGGTGGCCTGGCATGTCGGAAAACAAACTAAAAACTATGTTTTAGAATGTGATATTTGTCAACAGATGAAAGTCTCGACAGATGAAACGTCCTGCGCATGACACCCCTGTTAATTTCAGACAAACCATTAGCTTGTGTTTACCTGGACCACTACGGTCCCTTGCAAAGGGACGGTAACTATAAATATATCATGGTTGCAGTGGATTCATGCTCTAGGTTCCTATGGATATGGCCTCAGCGCTCGGCTGACGCTCGAACTGTTATAAAAAAATATCGAGTCTTTATCGGCACATACGCAATAGGCACGCTACATTCTGACCAGGGCCCTGCGTTTAGCTCTCGGGCTTACAAAGAAGCCATGGCCAGTCTGGGCGTTGCATTGCGGTACTCCTCTCCATTCCATCCTGAGGGAAATTCGGTTGTGGAAAGGAAAAACCGGGACATAAAGCAGTCTATAACAGCTAGGGTATTAGGTTCGGGTGATGGGTGGGTCAAACATCTTAATGGGGTCCAACGCTCATTGAATAATCTGCCAAAAAGTTCTCTAGGGGGGGTCACTCCATATGAGGTCCTATTTGGGACAAGAATGTGGGTACCAGATCTCGATCAAGTAGGCACAGTGGTGGAAAATAAAACGTTTGATATCAAAGATCGTTTGGCTGTTTTACAGGAACTGAATGAATTAAGAACGAAACAAAGCAACGTATTCCTGCAGCCAACCACCACTGGGGAAAAATCGGCGGTCCCAGCAAGGCCTGAAAAGTTGGGGATCTAGTCAAAGAAAGAATTGCGGACAAGAAGGAATTTGGACCTTCTTACAGACAACCAGTACCTGTCCTAGCAGTTCAAGGAACAAGAACAGTACTTCTGCCGCCCCTTGCTGGAAGAAAGGAGAAAAGATTTGTGTCCATCGACCTCATCAAACCACAGTATGTGGCCAATACTAAATAGTAGGCCTCGTGGACTCCGACCTAGTAGCAGACGCACTCCACTCGCTACTATCCAAGAGGTTCAGACTGAAAGACTGATAACTATCGAGAATTCAGCTGTAACAGATGAAGGACTAAGCAACAATGCAATGGAACTCATCCCTCTTGAAAATCAAGTAACAGTTCGTCCAAATACACCTGTCTACACCAATGTAGCAAGTGATCAACTGGTTCCAGTGATTTCTACAAATCCTGATGCTATTCCAACAATTGACAGAACTGCTTCTGGTTATTTCATTAACTTTGATACGTTCTCAGAAGATCCGAGTGAACCTGAAACGACGCCAGCATCATTCAAACTCAAGCAGCAAGTACAAGACTTTCTTCACTTTCTGAAAAAGACTTATCTGGTTTCACCATGGATTGAACTCTGGATTACATCTGGACTATTTGTTTTCCTGCTCTGGCTAGCATTGGTTACAACTGTGAGCGTGCTTATAAGTGGCAGATACATCCATGTGAACACTGAAGGAAAAGATGTGAACGTACTTTTGAAACCTCATTAATCTTCCCATCGTGAAGCAAGAGACTTGTCATCAGTGAACATCACAGCCATTCCTATACAGGATGGTATAGTGTGGGACAAAACAGATTTTGATATCTTCGGCCCGACGGAACAATTGAAAATTCCACATTTGTTTAAAATTTCACTAAGTGATCTAATTACGTCCAGTACCTATTCAGATGATTGGGACTTTGAGACTGTTAATGACATAATGTTTGACCTAGAAAAATCTGCTGCATTTTCTAAAAATGAATATTTAGAGGGTTCATCAGACTATGAACAACTGTATTGCTATAACCACTTTGGTCATCATTGTTTGCATAAATCTGCATATCCTAGAAAGTGTTTATGTTTAACCAATGGGAGCATTGTCCTACACCACCACAAGGTAGTTCCAAAACATTTGCTAACAAGTTTCCATATTTTTCAGGTTACAATACATCTGATCCAGAAACGTTTTACTACAAAAATGTAAACAAAACAGGACTGAAAATTATGTTAACAAATACAAAACAGATTTACTCTGCAGCATTTATTGCCCAACTGTCTAGACAGGGTTTCGACTTATGGAAAGACACAATAGACACAAAAACTGTCTGGGGTACTAAAGATTGGCAAGTGCAGGGAATAGAAGCTTTATTTAGAGCCTGTATTATCCCTGAACAAATAATGTTTTTGAATGAAACCGTCCAACAAACATCTTGTCTTGGATTAGCCAAGATCAAAGAGATGAAAACACCTTCTGTACCAACACCTGCAAGTGATAACAATACACAGGCAGTGGTGACAGTTGACAATATATTACAACTCAACAGATCTAATCCTGATTGGAAAAATTGGTTGATCTGGCCCACAGACACGAATAACTGTCAGTAAAGATTCCTGAATAAAACTCAGGGCTTTACTATTCATAGGCCAGACCCAAGATACGTCCAAAGACAGCATCCGGGGTAGTAACAACATACAGTGTAGGAAAATTATGCCTCGATTGGCTGCAGAAATCTACACTACAGGATGTGAAACAACACTTATCCTTACTTGCAGAAGACGCAGACCTTAGGGAATTCTTGCTTGGACCAAGAAAAACGCATCAAAAACGTTTCATATATGCCGGCATTTATGCTGCCTATAATGAAGCATGGAAAGTGTCACAGATGGAGGCCGCAGAACGAATACGTGAACTTGATCGTATTAATTTAGAGAAAACCCTCTCTGTCGTCGACAATGGGTTAACAACTTTGTCCTCCAGAATATATTCATTGGATGGCATTGTATCCTCTGCTATCGACATACTAGAACAAGATTTGGCGATGTTACAACAAGGCCAGTCTCAATTACATTCTATTGTGTTATTAAGCTGGACGCTGCAATCTTTGCGAGCGGGCTATGTGCCTTGGCGTTTTATCAACACGTCAGCTCTGTTTGCAGAATACAATCTAACTGATAAACAGATCGAATTGGCACAAAGAGGAGCAAGGTATACAGTGCTGAGCATTGAAAAACTGGAAAAGTTACCATTTACAGTGGCAGAAAAACCAGCTACAGAATGGCTCATTCATGGCAAAATAACATTACCTGTGACTACTTTTCAGTTTCAGTATTGCCTCAGACAAATGCAAGCAGGCAAATATGAAAGGTTGGGTAAGGAATACATTAAGACATCTTGGGATTTACCGTATACATATAGATATTGGAGTGGGGATCGTGAAGTGTTTTTGAGCGGTACACACTGTAAACGTGCACTGCGCGGTTCACTTATATGTCAGGACATTTCTTTACACGGGGCTTGTAATGGTTCTGTGGCAAATTTGTCTTGCCATCAGCAGGGTACACCAGCTGCTGTGATTAATCCAACGTTTGGACAACTTTCTAATGGGAGTTACCTCATGTTGAATGATCAAAGTTGCTGCGGCATGTTGCCAGGCATCCCATATCTAGTAACGGTCAACTCCAGGGTCACTTGCTGTATGCAAGTATTGTTTGCCCCAATAGACACAGTCAGGGAGTCGCCTCTATGGCCTTCGCTGAACGTCTCTTTTATAAGATTTGATACTTTGAGCAGAATGAAAGCCATGCTTTTACAGTAAACAGTGCCTTTAACCTCGGCCAAAGAAACCTATGATCTACAAGTAGCAAGGACTTCGGCTGAGATACAGACTTTAATACGTACAAACTGCCCTATACATTTCGTGGAAATGATAGGACGTATCTTTAACATGTCTGATACAACAGGAATTGTACATGTATTTAAGAGCATCTGCTCCGGTCTGTTAGCACCTTTCCAGGCAATACTCGGAATCATCCCGAACTTTGCACATTCTGTGTTTGGTGGCATACCATTAATTCTAGCACTTGTTGCCGGAATTCTATTTCTCTTCCTGCTATTGCGCTATGGCCAGCCTATTCGCAGACATCACTCCGAGCGAAATGGAAAAAGCTCTCCTTGAACGAAAGTGCCGTGAGCGAATAGTACAGCTATTGGGCATGACTCGTCTACGGGACCTGAATACCACGTGGTTCCTGTCATTCAGACCAATCTGGCAAGATTGCATCTTACCTGTTCTACGATGCCTGCTATGCAGTGAAGAATTTGTGTTGGACACCTGTCTAACATTTCCATCAGCAACGCCAACGGACGTCGATACTCTGCTGGTCCCGATAACAGCCCATGCTCTGTGTTGTCCCCAGAGGCTACCAATTCTGATGTCAGCATTCATTGAGATCTCACAGACGCTTCCGGCTGCTGCTGAGGTACGAGAAAGATCTACAGGCACACAGGTAACAACGGACGCGAACATTGCTGCGGCAACCTATGCTGAAAGCGATGCTTCACATCTCTGTGCAATTTATCTACTACACGAGGTGTTCCAACTGACACCAACTTCAGTGGATGATGTTTTGTCTACGGAAATAGATGATCTCATGTTTACACCAGACCCGTAACCTGACTCTGATTCAGCATACAGTGTTCCAGAGATGCAGTAACAATTTGGCCTTCATATTTCAAAAACCTGGAACCCTTCCAAAATTGAACTTTTTCCCATTTTTTCGAACTAAAATGGCACTTCAATCTGCTTAAAGTAGAACTAGCCTTATAGTACAGACTTCGCGGTACTTCCACGGACACTTAGTCATCTTGTGTGTCTAAAACAGTTCATTAATTTTCATGACATGAAATGACTTTGATTTTGAACAAGCTTATCGATCATTTTTGTCACATGTAAATATTACTGCTTATTTCATTCAAATTGCATTTAATTTCGAACTTTATGCCTGAAATGAAAAGCATTGCTTAATATGTACAGTACCTTTTTGCATTTTACTATGTTTTTTAATGCTTTTAAGACATATTTTTTAATATGCGGTACTCCATTTTATGTTTAGCATTTTAAATGTCTAGCATTTTAGTATTATCGTACACACGAAAGTGGATTGGGTGTTGTATTCCTCTTAGGATGTCCGTATATAGGTTTTCCTGTATCATGTCCTTATATAGACACAATTCACCCTGCCCTTATATAGGCATAAAATCCCAGTCCTTATTTAGGCATTAAACCGTGCACTCCAAATACAGGCATGGTCTCCGACATCCGTCCACCCTAACGTCACAACGAGTTCTTGAAGAACAGACCCTTAGGCTTCGGGATTTTCCCTAGCACAGGACTATTGATTTCTTCAAGGACTCATCTATTATGCATGAACCGTTATACCTTAGGGGTTCATTCATGACGTCTTCCTCTGTCCGATTCACGTCAATGCTAACATTCTGAGGTACTTCTCAGGTATAAATATACCTTCCCTAGCCCCTGTAAATCAGAGAAGACCTCGACTTAAGAGGAGCCCGTTTCCCGGCCTGACGCACTGAGAAGACGCTGTCATCCCTGCACGCAGAGAGTCCAGCTTCCAGTGATCTGACTTCCCTTGCGGGGTGTTGGAGTTCGAGTCTGGAAAGAGATTCCTACCTCTCTCATTCTTAAGGTATGGAGCTGACTAGAACTTAGAGGGACACTTGGCATACTAGGCATACTAGGCTTAACATACTCTTAGTATACCATAGTAAGGAATACTTCACCTACTTCATACCTCTCCCTACACCTAGGTTAGGTTAGGTACATTGGGTTAGAACTAGATTAGAAACGCATCGTATGAGTACTCGCATTTTTAGTCTGTGTCATTTATGTAAATGCATATATGCTAAAAGATAATGCTATCGCAGTATTATTTATTTCTACTGCTTACGCTGTACATTATTTATCTTGCATACTGTCTTGTGATCGTAACAGCACATTTTACTTACACAAGAAACAAGACTGTTCAATAAATCTTTTATTGAAACGCCCGTCTATTCTTTCTGTGTAACCTTGAGGAAAACTAAGCATGCACAATTGAGCTGAGTGAAATAGTTATCTATTGTTTCCACGACTCTGGGACACGTTCTGATTCTAAAGGGAAACAAAGTGGTCATGTTTTGCGGCTGCCAGAAACTACTCCCTTCTTGTCGTCAAGGAGTTTCTAGTGGCCTCTGAGCTAGCTGGCACAAGTAATTAAGTTTAATATACTCGAACTCGATAGGGACATACTGACCTTAGTCCTATGTCAAACCTATAGGGGATATTATTCCAATGCGCAGAGCCTATTAGGGAAATAGGAGCTACACTACAAGACGCCAATGACCCGAACTTCAGGCCCATTTCCAGATTACCCCTCCCAGCAAAAATAATAGAGAGAAACATGAACGCCCAACTTAACCAGTTTCTAAAACTATCTCAGGCATTGGACCCGACTCAATATGGATTTAGAGAGGGTCACAGCACGGAAACGGCGCTTATCAAATCCACGGAAGAGATCAGGTCCACTCTCGACCAAGGAGGTAAGGCCGCCCTGATCATGCTAGACCTTTCGGCGGCATTTGATACGGTCCATCACGCCTTGCTGGTGGACCGCTTAGAGGAGACAGGAGTTAAGGGAATGGCCCAAAACTCCTTGAATCCTTTCTTTCAGAAAGAATTCAAACGGTCAAACTGGACAAATATGAGGCAGAAGCATTCTCCCTACCTTGTGGAGTCGCGCAGGGGTCCTCATTAAGTCCGACACTTTTAACATTTATGTGTCCTCTCTAGCCCCCCTTATTGAATCCTTTGGTTTTAATTTGAAATCCTACGCCGATGACACCCAAATCGTGGTAGCAATACGACCTGAGCTGCTACTCGACACCGCATCCAGACTACAGAATTGTATGAATGCGGTGGGAAACTGGATGGCACAGAACTGCTTAAAGCTAAATTCCAGTAAAACAGAGGTTGTGCTATTCGGCAACAATCCTACTTTCTGGACCCCAGACTGTTGGCTGAACTCACTAGGATCACTGCCATCCCCGACCAGGAAGGTGAAGAACCTGGGAGTTTGGATTGATGATACTTTTAGTTTCAAGGACCAGGTTAATTCTGTGGCATCTACTACTTCGTTCATTCTCAGATCATGTAAAAAATAATGCCTCTACTTCCTAAAGATGCACAACAAACGGTGGTCACTGCATTAGTAATGTCCAGATTGGACTATTGCAACAGTCTTTACCTCAAGCTACAAGAAGGATCTATGAATAAATTACAAATGCTGCAGAACGCGGCTGCCAGACTCCTAACGGGAACTCCTAAGTATGCATCAATCACAGCATCCATTAAAAAACTCCACTGGCTGCCAGTCAGGAAGCGCACCCAGTTCAAGGCCTTGTGTCTGGTTTTCAAGGCTCTGCAGGGATCAGGGCCTGACTTTCTAAAACAACACTTCCGCTGGTACTCACCAAAAAGAGTACTTCGGGCATCAGATGCCAAATTAGTGACAATGCCCCTGGTGAAAAAAACTAACTGGGGTGGCAGAAGTTTCATTACTAATGCAGCCAAGGCTTGGAATACACTCCCATTACATCTGAGATGCATGACTAACTTGATGGCCTTTAGGAAGGCTTTAAAAACTTGGCTCTTCACAAATTAGGTCGCAAATTACACAAATTCAATGCATCTCTGGTAGGTCTTCACCTTAGCGCCAGGACACCTTCGGGTAGCAGCAGTGCTTTACAAATGAAATTAACACTAACACTAGGTGTAGGAGTAGGCTACGGGGGTAGCAGGACTGGGTAAATTTTATAAGAAAATGAAAGGTATATCAAGCCCCGATTACACGATGATAATTTCAAAAGTTGCCCACACCTATTTCTATGTGGAATGTTTATTTTTTTTGCACCAACCTGGCTGTCGAAGCATGATAGCAATGGTCTGTTTCTTTTTGATGAATTTAGGAAATATAATGAACATATTTTGATTATCAGACCGAACAATATGCACTTTAAATGGCTGCGCTGTTTACTAGATGAAGTAATGGGCCAGTTGAGCCCATTTTTTTATGTTTTGTTATACACGCTGCTGGCCAATTGAATGATGATTTATGAGGGGGTCGTTCACTTTTACTAACTGACATCGACAAAGGCTAGGAGGCCGAAAAGCATCTGTCAGTTTACTTGCACTATGGGTCACTTGTGAAATAAATAATTGAGAAATTAACTTGCCCAGAGTGCTCAGTGTTTCTTTCAGAGTGATTTGTATCCAGCACGAGTTCGCCCTCACGTCCCGAGGCACCCGCTGCGAGGAGAGCGGCGGCTGCAGCGAGAACGAACAAGGGAATATATATATATGTGTATATATATATATCCAGATTCTCCGCTTGCTGAAACAGCAATCCTTCGTTGGAAGCAGGTGCGGACCACAAGGTTGGTGCAAAATAGTTACTTCTTTATTTAGTCGGCCATTACGCGTTTCGGTCCAGTCGGACCTTGATCACATGACAGCGCTGCCAAGGTATTTTTTTCTTTTTAAAGTGACCAGTGCATAGTGTAAACAGTGACAAAGCATAGATAGGAAAAACATACTTCGCAAATGTGTGTTATGCGCTCCCTTGTTAACTGTACCACTAGATTTTGATAAATCGTGGTGATGAGATACAGGGATCCATTAATACATAAATGCAATACAGTATAAATAAAAACTTCTGAATGTAAAATATTTATGCTTGCAATGAGTTCTGTGACTCACAATGAATATCATGAATACAGCTGTTTAATATTGTAGTTTCCTTGCGCTTCCTGGAAATACACGCTTAATGCTTATGGAGTTTCCCCCATTTGGACCCTGTAAGTTGTAACATGTATGAATACATATCAGTCCGATTACCTTGCATCTCTCGCTAAGGCTTAGCCTGCCTGTCTGCTTTAAAAAGGAACAAATGAAGTGCAAGTGCAAATGTGCATCCAGTGTAAAACATCAGTGAGGTGATGTTTACCCGTATTACCCATAAAGTGCAAAAATGGTACTAGACTTAATTAAAAAAACAATATTGATATGGTTTAGGTCGGGCAGGCAGCCTCCTGTTGCTAGGTTCGCAATTTTTGTTTTATGTGTATTACATTTCCTATGCTGTATGTAGGCACAAAAATCCATAAATAGTTTCATAAAATTCCATAAATAATTGTAATGAAAAACATCTAAAACCATTGCTGATATAGAAAAATATAATTTAAAATCTCTCTGTATCTAAATAAATTTACAATTGGTTAAAAAGTAGATGGTAAAAGTTGGTTATTATTCCACAATTATTATGTAAGAAATCTGTGTAAATGTTGTAGTGTTAATCTGTTATGGAGAAAGGAGGATATATTGTTCTAGTATAGGCAAGTGAACAGATCTTCTGTTGTATTGAGGCCCCCTGGAGACTTACAGTCGAGATCTAGAATATATCTGGTTTCCAGTTTTCTAAGGGTTCCCTCTCTGTCCCCTCCCCTTCTGTTTATGGGTACTGGGTCGATTAGATAGTAGGTTAAGTGGTCCAGGTTGTTTTGATGTACATCTTTAAAGTGGCGAGCAACTGGGTAGGTTGGGTCTTGGTTAACTATGGCACGTATGTGCTGTAGGATTCTTTTGTTTGCCTGTAATTTAGTGCTCCCTACATATTTAAGATTGCAGGAGCATTCCAGCACATAATTTGCATGATCTGTTTTGCAATGTAGGGGTTTAGTGATTTTCTTTTCCCTTTTGCCAAATGGTGTGCTATATGTGGTCTTGTTAATACCATATTGGCATGCCTTGCAACTTTTGCTTTTAACAAAACCATTTTGTTGCGTCAGCCACGTGTGATGTTCTAATATTTCCGGACTACTCTTGACTAGACAGTTGCTCATAGATGGTGCTCGTCTATATGTAATGCCTAAATTGTGCGGTAGAGTGGCTCCTATAACTGGGTCACTTTGAACTATAGGCCAGTTTTGTTTCATGATGTTTCTAAGTTCTTTATCTTGTTTGTTGAATGCCAGAATCAGTCTCAATTTCATTGGATTTTCTTTTTGACTGTTGTTTTTGTAATTGTCTTTGTTTTTTGGTATTAGTAGGTTGGATCGGTCTAGATCATTAGTTTTTTTGATGGCCGCATCTAGTGTTTTTCTGGAATAGCCCGATCCAAAAATCTCTTTCTACTGGCTTGTTGGGCTAATTGTAGATCTTTAGGGTTGCTAGACACTCTTTTAGTCTAAGCATTTCCCCGTAGGGAATGCTTTCTATTAGGTGTCTGGGGTGGAAACTAGATGAGTGTAATACTGAGTTACCCGCCGTTTTTTATTTTTGTTTCTATTTTGTTGTTTTCTAAGTATACCTCTACATCTAGAAAATGCACCCTTCTTTCACTGATCACAGACGTGAATTTCAGATTGATGTCATTGACATTGATAGCTGACACAAATTGAGTAGCTTCTAGGGATGTCCCGTCCCTTACAATAAACAAATCGTCAATAAATCGTAACCACATTTTGACATTCTTTTCCATATAGCTTTTGTGCGCATCGCCAAGGACCAGCTCTTCCCACCAACCCATGTGTAAACAGGCGTAGCTGGGGGAGAAGCTGGCCCCCAGGGCAACGCCACGCATTTGTTGATAATAAGATTTATCAAACATGAAGATGTTGGTATTTTTTTTGATAATCAATTTTATTATAATTTGAAGAGCAAACAAATCAAATGACAGCACACATCTTACAAGATAGAGCAGAGTCAGCCACCAACAGTCCTTAAAAGCCACAACCGTGGGAGAAATAGGCCTGCAAGCCACCCAAGCTGGAGAGCAGTACATTGTTACATGGAAAAACCAGTGCGAGGAGTTTAAAACAATGGGTTTAGCCATTTGCCCCAGACCTTGTCGAATTTGGCTGGACAACCACGGGCCTGAAAGAGGGGTTCCTCCTGAGCTGCGCACCTGTCCACCCCCCGGCGCCATTGTCGCAGGGTAGGGGGACCCGCCCGAACCCAGGCCGCCACAATGTCTTGCTTGGCCACAGCGACCGCTGTCCCCAAAAAGTGTTTATCCGCTCTGGAGCCGTCCAGTCCATCAAAGACGCCCAGTAGAAGGCGCAGGGGGTCATGGGGAACCTGCCAACCCAGGGTCTGCGTGAGCTCAGACTCCACACCCGACCAGAACGGGGCGAGGCCCGGGCACAACTAGACCATATGGTAAAAGTCAGCCGGAGCCCGGCCGCAACGTGTGCAGTCCGGAGAGGGGCGCAGCCCCGCCCTGTGTAGGTGCACGGGAGTAAGATAAGCCATGTGGAGATAGTAAAGTTGTATGAGGCAGAGTTTAGAGGAGGTCGTAAGGGTTTTGGGAGCCATAAGGGCATCGCGCCAATCTGCGTCTTCTAAGGGACCAAGCCATCCCTCCCAACGGGCCCGCAGCGAAGCTAAAGTAGTTGGGCCGTTGTTCACCAGGGAACGATATATCCGAGACACCCCTCCTCTTCCCAGGTTTCCCATCATAACCTGCGCTTCCAACGGGCTAAACTCGGGTAGAGATGTACCTGGTGGGACATGGGCGGTGAGGGCGTGGCGGAGTTGCAGGTACTTAAAGAATTGGGAGGTGTGAAGGGAGTGACGTTGCTGCAAGTCAGGGAAGGCCCTGATGTGATCTCCCACCCAAACGTCCCCAAGGAGAGAGATCCCGACATGGTCCCACTGCCTGAAGCCCATGAGGGCCGCCGTCTCACGCAACCACGTGCCCTGCCAGAGAGGTTTATGTTGAGTGAGTCGCTTGTCTCATCGCGTGTGTCGTAAGGCAGAGCGCCAGGCCACCAGAAACGCTCTAGTGATTTGCGGTATCTCCTGTGGTATGGGGGCTCCATATAGGTAGGCTTGAATGTGAGGGAAATCCATGTTTCTAAGTTCCGTCCGATAGGCCGGGTCAGACCACCCCCCAGTGAACCAGTCGTGGATGACAAGAAGTCTGGTGGCTAGGTAGTACAGGTGGAGGTTTGTCATACCCATGCCTCCGTCGAAGGGCGGGATCCTGCAGCGGGCCAGGGCGATACGCGGCCTCCCACTCCCCCACAGAAACCTCGTGATCACCCCATCGAACTCTCGGAACCAACTCCCGGGAAAGTGAAAGGTGGTATTCTGAAGGATATATAGAAAGCGGGGAAGGATCATCATTTAGAAAAGTGCCCCTCTTCCAAGGGGGTTAAGAGGTAGGGCTTGCCAGTGCCGGGG
The DNA here is from genome assembly GCA_963921515.1 of Calotriton arnoldi. NCBI lineage: Eukaryota > Metazoa > Chordata > Amphibia > Caudata > Salamandridae > Calotriton > Calotriton arnoldi. The sequence goes on from CAWUFW010000458.1 coordinate 1,832,940, forward strand.
GTCATTTTTGGCTTTCATGACCAGGGGGGTAATGTTAAGCGCCCATTCCAGCTCCAGGAGTAGAGCCACCCAGATCCCAAGATATTTAAACGACTGTCTCCTAATGGGGATATGCGACTGCCATTCAAAGCAAGCCCTTGAAAGATGGAGGGGGATCAGGGTAGATTTGACCTGGTTGAGCCATAAGCCCGAGACGCTCTCAAAGGCCTGGAGTACCTCCAGGCAGTGGGGACCCGAGCTCTCTGGATCTGCCAAGAAGAGCAGTACATCGTCCGCATATAGGGCGATTTTGTCCATGTGGCGGGAGTCCCAGGATCAGCCCTGGACTTGGGGATCGCTGCGTATGAGGCAGGCCAGGGGCTCCATTGCCAGCGCGAACAAGAGGGATGAGAGGGGACACCCCTGGTGCATGCCTCTCTGGATTGGGAATGCCTACGAGATGGCGCCGTTGGTAAGGACCCTAGCTTTGGGATTGGAGTACAGGGCGTGGACAAGGCGTCGGAACTGAGGGCCGAAGCCCATCATCACAAGGACATCCTCCAAGTACCTCCAGTCCAACGTGTCGAAGGCCTTCTCAAAATCTATAAGTAGAAGCGCCAGGTACGGTGTCAGACAGTGGCGGTGGGCCAATGCGAGGTGGAGGCGCCGTATGCAGTGTCTGGTGGTGCGTGCCGGCATAAAGCCGCACTGATCCGGGTGGACCAGCTGGTGCAAGAGGGGACGGAGACGCTGGGTCAGGGCTGTGGCAAAGATCTTCATTTCCGTGTTGATTAAGGAAATCGGACGGTAGTCCGCACAGGTGGCAGAGGGGGGTTGGGTCTTCGGAATGACAACAATGGTGGCCACATCAGTCTCGGGGAGGGAGCCCATTTCGGCGACATGTTGAAAGAGTTCCATCAGGTGGGGCACCAATAAGTCTTGGTAGGCTGCATAGTACTCTTGTGGGAAGCCGTCCGGCCTGGGCGTCTTCCCTAAGTTCAACAGGGAAATGGCCCCCTGTATCCCCTCCGGGGTACAGGGAAGATCCAGGTCCGCCATCTCAGCCTTGGTGAGGCAGGGGAGCTGGACAGCCGCCCGTCCCAGAAGATCTTCTAGAGTAGCCTCAGGGGGTCGAGCAGAGTACAGCTCAGTGTAGTAGCCCGCGAAGGCCTGTGCGATGGCTCGCGAGGTGCGGTGGTGGGCTCCGGCGGCGTCCCGGATTTCAGGGATTATCCTGTTGGCCCTGGGGTAGGAAATCAAGTTGTGCAGCAGCTTTCCATTTTTGTCTCCCCAACCATAAATACGGGCCATGGAGGAGCACCACAACATCTTGGCAGAATCAAGGGAGATCTGTCGGATTTCGTCTCGAATCGCTGCCAGCTGCCTCGCCGGTTGGGTGTCCCCTGTGTCAGAGAGGGACAGTTCCAGCCGCGTGGCCTGAGCCTCGAGTTGAGTCAGGCGATCGGACTGCGCCGCACGCTTCGCGTGCACCAGGCCTCTGGCCACTCCTCGGATGGTGGCCTTACCGGCCTCCCAGAGCGTGCCCGGGGAGGTGACCGAGCCCTGATTCGTAAGAAAGTAGTGGCGCAACTCTACTTCTATCGCGTCCTTGATCGCTTTATCTTGCAAAAACCACGCGTTCAGTCGCCAGACCGTCCGCGGCACCCCCTAAGTGTAGTGACGTGGCCGAGTGGTCCGAAATCCCCCGGGGGAGAATAGAGACACTGGAGACGCGTTGGCAGTCAGTGGCAGGCAGGAGGAGTAAGTCGATGCGAGAGTGTGTGTGGTGGGCTGCCGAGGTGTGGGTGTATTGTGTCCCTCGGGGATTCCAAACCCTCCAGACATCGCATAAACCAAGAGCAGCCGCCCAATCCGACAATTTCTTGGCATGGGCTAGGCGTGCCATGGAGGGCGTGCTGGTCGCGTCAAGGGACGGTTGCATGACCGCATTAAAATCGCCCCCAATTATCGTCTGACCCAGGGGCAATGCAGTGACCACGTCTGTAAGGTGATGGAGAGTGGAAGGAAGCGTCGCAGGTGGACCATATGCAGAAATTAGATTCAGGGTGTGTCCCTCGAGCCCCCCAGACACAGCCACGCAACGGCCCTGTGTGTCGATCCATACACGTCCAGGGGTGAAGGGGAGCCCTCTTCTTACTAGTATGGCCGCCCCTCGAGAGCCCCGCGTGAAGCCGGAGTACCACACCCTGTCGAACCCGTACCTCGCTAGAAAGGGGCAGTGTGTTCCCAGGAGGTGCGTCTCCTGAAGTAGGAGGATGTTGGGCGCATGGCGCTGAGCATATTTGAGGACTGCTGTGCGTTTGATGCGGTTAAGTAATCCGTTCACGTTCCAAGACAGAACGCGAAGGGACCTATTACTGGCAGACATCTGGTACGCGGGTTGTGCGTGGATTGAGCAGGCTGAAGGGGCCCAAGCCCCAAGGGGACCAATGCTCTGCAGCCAGGGCGTACAAGTGTGGTGTGCTCAGTGTGGTAGGCTGCCTGTCGGTGGCAATGCAGTGTGTAGGCGTAGAGGTGCTGTCAAAAACAGAAAGCATTGGCTCAAACGGAGCCAGGTCAAGAGCAACCCTGGGGACAACGGTCCCCCCTCCCAAACCCCCCCCCCCCCTATACTTCCGGAAACGAAGCATCTGTCGCCCTGAAACAGAAAATAAGTTAACAATAACAGAAGACTAAGCTAGAACGCTTAGTAGGGCGATGTGTGGCAATGGTGGAGTGTGAGAAGTTGGCCTTGTATATGCTGTTCACTAATTAAAGTGGACACCTTGCACCAGGGCAAATCGACTCTTATGGTAGATAGGTTTAAGACAACCTTTTAAAGAAAGCTATCCTAGTGGTAGCTGTGGAGAGCAGCCTTCAGGCTAAGTCTCGGAGGAATGTAAAGCAGCTTGTTTTACCATATAATCTCTTGAATCACCAAATGAAAAGACACCACACAGGTATATATATCAAATATATATGTATTTATTTCTAAATAACTCTCTACTAATCTCTTTATGAGATTAGAAGACAAACATATGCACAAATCAACGTTTCACAATAAGTTAAGCACAAAATATGGCTGGGGCCCTAGGGGCGTACCAGACCATATACTAAGTAAGAGACTTAGGGACAACGACTTGCAGTGAGACAAGGCCTAGGGCCTTCAGAAGTGCTGGGGCCTCACGAAACCACCCAAGGCAGGTAAGTAAAGGACCCACGGGGGATGCGTGCAGTGTAGATACACAGGCGCGGATCGCCGTTGACTTCAATGGGGCAAGTCGCGGTTGGAAATAAAGAGTTTTAGGATACTTCTATAGAACCTACAAGCAAGTCACTTACAGGGTAAGTCGTTCTAGGGCCCACACCCACAGGAGCACCGTAGTGCTGGAGTTACCTCACCCAGGGAAGCCGGGTGCACAGGTGTCCTTTGGTGTCGGGTCGCGGCGTCGTTTTCAATGGCGAACAAAGAAGACTTGCTGCTTGCGGGAGCTGAAGAAGTGTCCGGTGGAATCCAAGCCTGGATTCTGAAGAAGGATGACCTGAAAGCAGAGGGGACAGTGTTCAAAGTCACTTGGCAGTGACTCGGGGCAAGGAAGATGGATGCCCACCGTCGTCGAGTGATTCAGGTCGGTTGCGGGTGCCTTGACTCTTCAGCCACGTGGTCCAGGAGGCGTCGACGACGACCAGGAGCTGGATTCGGTGTGTCCCTCGACGTCTGCAGCTGACTGCGGTGTCGGCAACTCGATCGGAGCCAACAAGCCTTGGCAGCCGCAAGTCTCGGGGAGATGAAGAAAAGTCGATGGCACAGACCAGCAAGGTCTGTGGAACTCACCCAGCGAGGGTAAGTCAGGGCAGGCCTGGAGCAACCAGGGAGCCCTTTGGTTTCTTTAAGAAGTCTTCTGGGGACCCACAAGCCAGCGGGCAAGGGATCGCGAAGACACCTCGGGCGGAATCACTCAACAGGGGCCCACGGTCACTCGGGACAGTGTAGGCCTCTGATCTTCGGAGGGATTCCTGCTGGAGGTCGGGACCACACGTGGTCCAAAGCACAGGTTCGTAGAACGTTGTGAAGGGGTTGCACTCGACAATAGTGCACGGTACCCAGGGGTCGCGGTTCCTCGTTACTCGTGGGGTCCACTTGCCTCAGCTTCGCTGGGGACTCACGATGGCCTGGGAGAGGTCAGGAAATCCACTTCCTGGGCTGCAGGGACTTCGGACTCCGGCGGGAGCGGCGTAGTTTGCGACCGTCGTTGTCGTTTTTGGTGCCTGCCAAGCAGGGGAGTCACTCCTTGACTCCAAGGGAGATTCTTCTGTCTTCCAAAGGTAGTGGAACGTCGAAGGGCCAGGATTCTTCTGTAGAGCGTCGTCCAGGGGTTATCTGCTTTGCAATGGCAAGGTTCCCCCTCTTATACTAAAAGAGGGGATGGACTAGCTCTATGACCCCACCTATGGGAGGGTCAAGGGAGGGGTGGCTACACCCACTTCCCTTTGTCCAGTTTCGCGCCAGAGCAGGGGCAGGTAGCCCCTGAGCTGGTTTGAACTGGCATATGCACAGAGGAGCCTTCTGCTCCCCCAGTGCAGGACTTCAAAGCACTCTAAGAGTGCACCCACCCAGCCCCAATACACTAAACCCTGTCTGGAAGGTGGTTACACCTCCCTGTGACAGGATGCCTATTGTTGGGCTTCCTCCACTGTGAGTTTCGGTCATCAGCAGGAGGGCAGCCCAGTGTCTGTGACTGGTGGCATCCATTTTGTGATGCCAGGGCTCTTTAGGATTCTACCGCGTTTCCACAGCAGGTACATGTCTTATCCCTCTAGAAGGGTGGAATGCTACCCCCGCCGCCAAGATTGGCGGGGGGTAGTATTCCAAGATGTTTGACACCAAACACGACATGTTTTGATGCAGCCATTCCAAAGTTAGCATTTACCGCGAGGATATAATGCACTTAATAGTATATGGTTTAACCGCATCCACAAACAGCACCAGAGAATAGACTCTGAGAGCTGCAGAGGGGCCCTGCTCAGGCAGAGGCACCCCCTCACATAGAAGCCAAGCACCCTGCCCTCAGGATTGATAGGGCCTGCCTTAGGGGTGACTGATAGGTTTATATGTGTGTGCAGGAGAGATATAGGAAACCTATATCTCGGTGAGGGGTGCTAGCGCCACCTCACCCAGGCTGCAGTAGCAGGCCTGTGGTGTCAGATTTAGACTGCTTCCCAGGGGTGGCATAACACATGCTGCAGCCCCTGGTAGGCCTGTGAAGTACCTATGCCCTTGGCACCTAAGGTACCATATACTAGGGACTCATAAGGCACCACAGTATCCAATCACTAGTGCACCTAGAGTGCACTCCATGTCGTTTAGAGAGAGCAGATAGACTGGGGCCCTGAATAGCAGGGTCCCAGTCCAACTAAGTCATAAACCAGCAAAACACCATAAAAAAGTGGGGGCAACCATATAGTCAGATTCCACCTTCCTACATAACCCCCCCAAACGAAAGGAGATAAGGCTAACCTTGGCCAGTTGAGCCTTTATTGACTAAGTGGCCATATAAGGAAGCACCTGCACTAGCATGGTTGCCCCCTGTCTTATGGTCCACTAAGCAATCCCTCACCCTAAGGGTATGAGAGGGTCTCCACCATGGGGAATCACTACCTGTGGTGTGCTTTGGTAAAGTACCAGGCTGGTGAGGTGTCTGAGTAGGGAAGTGTGGCCCTAGGAATGTTGGCCTCAGCTTTCTCAGCTCACTGGTCACCATGTATGCCTGTCTTTCCATGACTGAGTGGTACTCTGCTCTAAGGGTCAACCTTTGACTGCCTACAGCCGGGGGTTGGGTCCCTTTGGGTGGAACACTGGAGGGACATGGCATGTTTGGAACCTTTTGGTCCCAGGTTTGCCCTTGCCTAACAGAGTCCTTCTGGGGGAGGTCCCTACATAAAGGTATGGGGGATCCCTCAGTGGGTTGAGGAATTTCTACCTGGCTAGGGCTACTAGCCTGGGTGCCCCTAATCTGCTGATGGGGGTTCCTCTGGACAGTGGGCCCTGGGGGTCCACTGACCTCCCTGACCTCTGCAGCCCTGGGCTGACTGAGGCAGGGTAGAGAGGGGCAGGTTACCTGCTCCAGACTGGGTACCACCTTGTAAGGGTCCTCTGCCATCAGGGGGTGGCCAGGCCAGGCCTGACTACCTCTGTGGCAGTTCCTTCACTAGGGGTAGGGTCAGTTCCCTGAGAAGGCTGACCCTTACCTACTGTCTGGAGGGAAGAAGACTTTTCTTCAACCCTTGTGCTCTCTTCTGGGGGAGAGTGGGCCATTCTTCCAGGCTCCATCTCTCCAAAATCTTGGGCTGGGGCTGTGGCCATCACAGCCCCACTAACCTTTACAGGGACACCCAACATCTTCAGATGGGTTTGGTGTTCAATTTCAGCCCAGGCTGAAATTTCCAGATCATTGCCCATCAGGCAATCTACAGGTAAGGTTGGGGACACTGCCACTCTTTTGGGCCTGTGACCCCTCCCAGCTGAGATTGACTATGGCCATGGGGTGATCTGTTCTGACACCATCAATGTTGGTCACCTGGTATTTAAACTCAGGTAAAAGCTGGTGAGGGGGGACTAGTTTCCCTGCCACCATGGTGACACTAGCCCCTGTGTCCCTCAATGCCACAGCTTTCTGACCATTAATTATTGGCTCCAGTCTGTACCTGCCCAATGCTGTGGGACCCATGGTAAAGGTGGCAAATCCTATACCACCATCAGAATCCGAGGAGTCTGTTGAGGGGGTCCTGTCTAAACTAGGGCCCACCTCTGTTCCTCTTGCAAAAGCACCTAACTTTTTGGGTGCACTACTCCCAACTGGAGGATTACTACTGGTAGTACCAGGAGGGGTGGTAGTAGTTGTTGGAGGAACATTTTCTTTATTGCCATTCCTGGGACAACTGGGATCAGATTTCCAGTGCCCAGGCTTTTACAGACATGGCAATAGGGTTTCTTTTCAGGAGAGGAAGGAGTTTGGGACCCACCCCCAGAAGAGGAATTTTGGGGCCCTGTAGTGGACTTATCCTTGGATTTATCCCCACCTTTCTCTTGGGACTTGGTAGAATCTTTCTTGTGGTCACCACCCTGATTCTTAGGCCTTACCCTGGTTCTGCCCCATTTGTCTGCCTTCTTTCCCAATTCTTGGGGAGAGGTCAGATCAGAGTCCACCAGGTACTGGTGTAAAAGCTGGTTTTGACAATTATTAAGGATCTGTTCTCTCATCATTAGATTATAAAATCCTTTGAAATCAGTAACCCTACTGCCAACCAGCCAACCCTCCAGAGCCTTGGATGCACAATCTACAAAGTCAGTCCAGTCCTGAGTCTGTGCCTTCTGGGTATCTCTGAACTTCAACCTGTACTGCTCAGTGGTTAAGCCAAACCCATCTATCAGTGCACTCTTCAGGACTTCATAATTATCAGCATCCTCTTCTCTAACAGTGAGGAGCTTGTCTCTTCCTTTATCTGAAAAGGAGAGCCACAAGATTGCTGCCCACTGCTTTTGGGGGACCTGCTGTACTCTACAGGCCCTCTCCATAGCAGTTATCCACTTGTGGATATCATCCCCACTCTGGTAGGGAGGAACAACCTTGCTCAGGTTCCTATGGTCAGGAATATATTCTCTGCCTCTAGGGACACTGTTGCTGCCACCAGGGGGTTCTAACCCCTCTTTTCTAGAAGCTCTCTGGATCTCCAGGGCTTCCCTATCCAGTGCCAACTGCTTGGTTCTGAGGGCCACTCTGGCTTCCTCATACTGGAGCAGTTTGCACCTTCTCTCAGAGGAGGTCTCTCTTAAGGAAAAGTATGAGCTCCTCTGCTGGACAAATTCTCTGCCAGAGTGATAAGAGTGGTCAGATTCCCTGGAAGGGGATCTGTGCCTCTCCTCCTCTCTGTCAGTTCTCTTAGGGAGAATTCCTCTGTCCTTTTCAGGCCCCTTGGAGCCTGGCCCTTCAATCACAGAGTCTTGGTCATTCTGATTTTCATCATCTGACCCAGATACTATGACTGACCCACCCACTGATTCAAACCCTTTAGCTCCTAGAGCCAATCTAAGGTCATCTGCTGTCAGCAGATCTATCAGGTGTAGTGTTGAGGGGCTCTGTCCTAGTCTCAGGTGTCTGTCAACACACATGGCTCTCAAGTCAGAGAAAGCCATGTCCTTATACTGAGGCTGAGTGGATCCACTGGGTCCACCCCTTAAGGACATTCTAGTGTTGTGCAGTGTTGTACTACCTACACTAGTTTGTGGCCTACTGATCCTAGCTTGAGCTGTGGAAAGGGTGTGCTATCCCTTGGCACACAGCTCTAAGTTCAGTAGAACTTATTGATACTAAGCTTGACTTTATATGTACCTTGAGTACCTATAATGGTTTTCAGTTAGTAATTCAAATAGAGATCTTCTGGTAAAACAATGGCAAGCTGGAATCCCACACGCTGCCCACCAATGTGAGAAGTTGGCCTGGTATATGCTGTTCACTAATTAAAGTGGACACCTTGCACCAGGGCAAATCGACTCTTATGGTAGATAGGTTTAAGACAACCTTTTAAAGAAAGCTATCCTAGTGGTAGCTGTGGAGAGCAGCCTTCAGGCTAAGTCTCGGAGGAATGTAAAGCAGCTTGTTTTACCATATAATCTCTTGAATCACCAAATGAAAAGACACCACACAGGTATATATATCAAATATATATGTATTTATTTCTAAATAACTCTCTACTAATCTCTTTATGAGATTAGAAGACAAACATATGCACAAATCAACGTTTCACAATAAGTTAAGCACAAAATATGGCTGGGGCCCTAGGGGCGTACCAGACCATATACTAAGTAAGAGACTTAGGGACAACGACTTGCAGTGAGACAAGGCCTAGGGCCTTCAGAAGTGCTGGGGCCTCACGAAACCACCCAAGGCAGGTAAGTAAAGGACCCACGGGGGACGCGTGCAGTGTAGATACACAGGCGCGGATCGCCGTTGACTTCAATGGGGCAAGTCGCGGTTGGAAATAAAGAGTTTTAGGATACTTCTATAGAACCTACAAGCAAGTCACTTACAGGGTAAGTCGTTCTAGGGCCCACACCCACAGGAGCACCGTAGTGCTGGAGTTACCTCACCCAGGGAAGCCGGGTGCACAGGTGTCCTTTGGTGTCGGGTCGCGGCGTCGTTTTCAATGGCGAACAAAGAAGACTTGCTGCTTGCGGGAGCTGAAGAAGTGTCCGGTGGAATCCAAGCCTGGATTCTGAAGAAGGATGACCTGAAAGCAGAGGGGACAGTGTTCAAAGTCACTTGGCAGTGACTCGGGGCAAGGAAGATGGATGCCCACCGTCGTCGAGTGATTCAGGTCGGTTGCGGGTGCCTTGACTCTTCAGCCACGTGGTCCAGGAGGCGTCGACGATGACCAGGAGCTGGATTCGGTGTGTCCCTCGACGTCTGCAGCTGACTGCGGTGTCGGCAACTCAATCGGAGCCAACAAGCCTTGGCAGCCGCAAGTCTCGGGGAGATGAAGAAAAGTCGATGGCACAGACCAGCAAGGTCTGTGGAACTCACCCAGCGAGGGTAAGTCAGGGCAGGCCTGGAGCAACCAGGGGAGCCCTTTGGTTTCTTTAAGAAGTCTTCTGGGGACCCACAAGCCAGCGGGCAAGGGATCGCGAAGACACCTCGGGCGGAATCACTCAACAGGGGCCCACGGTCACTCGGGACAGTGTAGGCCTCTGATCTTCGGAGGGATTTCTGCTGGAGGTCGGGACCACACGTGGTCCAAAGCACAGGTTCGTAGAACGTTGTGAAGGGGTTGCACTCAACAATAGTGCACGGTACCCAGGGGTCGCGGTTCCTCGTTACTCGTGGGGTCCACTTGCCTCAGCTTCGCTGGGGACTCACGATGGCCTGGGAGAGGTCAGAAAATCCACTTCCTGGGCTGCAGGGACTTCGGACTCCGGCGGGAGCGGCGTAGTTTGCGACCGTCGTTGTCGTTTTTGGTGCCTGCCAAGCAGGGGAGTCACTCCTTGACTCCAAGGGAGATTCTTCTGTCTTCCAAAGGTAGTGGAACGTCGAAGGGCCAGGATTCTTCTGTAGAGCGTCATCCAGGGGTTATCTGCTTTGCAATGGCAAGGTTCCCCCTCTTATACTAAAAAGAGGGGATGGACTAGCTCTATGACCCCACCTATGGGAGGGTCAAGGGAGGGGGTGGCTACACCCACTTCCCTTTGTCCAGTTTCGTGCCAGAGCAGGGGCAGGTAGCCCCTGAGCTGGTTTGAACTGGCATATGCACAGAGGAGCCTTCTGCTCCCCCAGTGCAGGACTTCAAAGCACTCTAAGAGTGCACCCACCCAGCCCCAATACACTAAACCCTGTCTGGAAGGTGGTTACACCTCCCTGTGACAGGATGCCTATTGTTGGGCTTCCTCCACTGTGAGTTTCGGTCATCAGCAGGAGGGCAGCCCAGTGTCTGTGACTGGTGGCATCCATTTTGTGATGCCAGGGCTCTTTAGGATTCTACCGCGTTTCCACAGCAGGTACATGTCTTATCCCTCTAGAAGGGTGGAATGCTACCCCCGCCGCCAAGATTGGCGGGGGGTAGTATTCCAAGATGTTTGACACCAAACACGACATGTTTTGATGCAGCCATTCCAAAGTTAGCATTTACCGCGAGGATATAATGCACTTAATAGTATATGGTTTAACCGCATCCACAAACAGCACCAGAGAATAGACTCTGAGAGCTGCAGAGGGGCCCTGCTCAGGCAGAGGCACCCCCTCACATAGAAGCCAAGCACCCTGCCCTCAGGATTGATAGGGCCTGCCTTAGGGGTGACTGATAGGTTTATATGTGTGTGCAGGAGAGATATAGGAAACCTATATCTCGGTGAGGGGTGCTAGCGCCACCTCACCCAGGCTGCAGTAGCAGGCCTGTGGTGTCAGATTTAGACTGCTTCCCAGGGGTGGCATAACACATGCTGCAGCCCCTGGTAGGCCTGTGAAGTACCTATGCCCTTGGCACCTAAGGTACCATATACTAGGGACTCATAAGGCACCACAGTATCCAATCACTATGCACCTAGAATGCACTCCATGTCGTTTAGAGAGAGCAGATAGACTGGGGCCCTGAATAGCAGGGTCCCAGTCCAACTAAGTCATAAACCAGCAAAACACCATAAAAAAAGTGGGGGCAACCATATAGTCAGACTCCACCTTCCTACATGGACCCCTCCACAATAACGGATAGCACAGTATCATCAGCATGCCATTAAGCGTTCAGTGTTCGTAGGAGTTCTGCCCCTATACCGGTCCGGTAGAGCCCATGCAAGTCAGACCCCGGCCTCCCCACCAAGGCCCTGAAGGGCGGGGCTTCTAGAAAGGTCCGAGTCTGATGAGGCAGGGCGTAGGGCCCCGGGTGGGTCCGGATCGTGATTGAGATCGTTCATGGAGCTGGCGCGGCTCCGGTCGTGAAGAACTGGGGGGGTCCCGCTGGTGGCCGGCATGCGGGCCCCAGGGCCCGGCGATGTCGACGCCTCTCCTCGTCGGCCTCTTCCCCTGCGGGTCTGGGTGCACCTCCGCCGCCGCCCGGGAGGAGGCAGGCCTTTTTGCTGAGAGTCAGACAGGGCGGCGGGGGGAGCAGGTTGGGCCCGCAAGGGTCGCTCCTCAGTGAGCCATGTCCAGGCGGCTTGTGGCGTATCAAAAAAGATTGTCTTGCCCTGGAAGACAACTCGGAGGTGGGCCGGAAAGAGGAGGCCGTATCTCAGTCCCAGAATGCGAAGCTTTTGTTTGACCTCAGCATAGGAGCGACGCTGGGCCTGCACCTCCCTCGTGTAATCTGGGAAGAGCATGATGGTGCTATTTTGGTATTTCAGGGGGCCCTCGGCCCGTGTTGCATTAAGGATGGCGTCCCTATCTCAAAAATTAAGGATCCTCACGATGATGGGACGATGAGGAGCACCCGGGGGCGGCTTAGGTGCCAGGGAGCGGTGGGCGCGCTCGATCGCAAACCATGCTGAGAGGGTATCTGTGGGCATCCAGGATCGCAGCCATGTCTCCACGAAGGTGTCTGCAAGGCTCTGCTCAATCCCCTCTGGAAATCCCACCAGGCGCAGCTTGTTTCGTCGCGAGCGGTTTTCGGCATCCTCCGCTCGACGGTGCAGCTCTGAGGTGCAAGTCTGCAGGCGGGCCACCTGGGTCTTCAGCTGTCTGAGCTCATCCTCGACCGTGGAGAGGCGGGACTCCGCCTCCGAGATCCGCGCCGTGGTGTTACGAAGGTCCTGCCGTATAAGGGCCATGTCCACCCGGACCTCGCCAATCTTGCTCTCCACCGAGGCCTGGGAAGCGCCAATGGCCTGCAGGATGGTCGAAAGGTCACTCCTGGGGAGGGGGGAGCCCCCAGGCGTCCCGGCCGCGGGATTCCGGTTGGCGGTGGTGTATTGGTCCATTTTGGTTTGAGTTTGTGGAGCGGGTGTCTTTGGGGCCCGATCTCTGCCCATCCTGGCCGCGGGTGTAGGGCGACGGATGTCTGATCAGGAAGCAGGGCACAGGCTCGTGGGACAGGCGGTCTCCCCCGGGAGAGGCCCAGCACCCGAGTCATCTATACTCAGACCCGGGCACTGCACTCACCCCCGCAGAGGCTCGCCAGTGTTGGAGCGCAGGCTTAAGCCGGTCCGGACACCCAGCCCCCGCCGAAGGTGATGGCTGATCCAGGAAGAATGGTGCCCAGGCCGGCCCTGAGACAGCACCACAGGGGCTGAGGGAGGAGAGGGGGGAGTGGCGGAGGGGGTCTGTGCCCCGGGCCCCACGCCGCTCAATGAGCGTGGCCGGTTCCGCCCCCCCCCGGGAGATAGCCCGCCAAGATAGGAGCACTGCACAGGCCGGAGCTTCCAGGCGATGAGCAAGGAGAACGCCCGATGGCGCAGGTTCGAGCCGGGCACCCTGGGAACAGCACAGGAGCGAGGAGATGGTGGGGGGGGCCCGTCACCGAGGCCCCACGCTGTTCGATGGATGCGGCCGGTACCACCACCCCCGTCGGCGGCCCTCAGTGGCGGAGGCGCCGCAGAAGCCGGAGAGCCAAGGCGGACAGCGCGGGCCCCGGCAGCGGAGGTCAGCAGCGGCCCAGCAGGACAGCCCCAAGGCAAGGCAGAGGAGAGGGTGAGGTGGAGGGGGCCCTCACCCAGGACCCCACACCGCTCGATGGATGCGGCCGGTTCCACCCCCAGTAGGTGGCACACAATGCCAGGCTCGTCGCCCCTACAGGGGCCATAGATGCGGATCCAGACGGCTAGGCCCTGCAGGGCCCCGGCCAGATGCTGCAGGAGCCCGGCAAGCAAGGGGAGGCGGTGAAGGGGGCCCCAGGCCCCACGCTGCCCGAAGAAGCAGCCGGATCCACCCCCACAGCAGTCAACCCCCGGTGCGCGGGGAGTCAGTGGAGGGGGCCCCAGCCCCCACGCTGCCCGAAGAAGCAGCCGATTCCAACCCCCAGTTATCTCACAGTGCGTGGGGGGGCGCCACGCTAGCCAGTCCACACACCCCCCGCCGCCGTCCAGGCACTCACCGGAGCTGGTCTTCGGATCGCAGGTGGGTCCGTGGAAGAGTGGGGGTGCCGCAGGTCCTCAACGCCACTCAGACCAGGCCAGGCCCACAGGAAAGGGTGAGCCAAGGGCCGCCGGACTCAAGGGCAGCAGCGGGGGCCACCACCGCACACGGCCAGGACCAGGCCTCCAGGCGTCTCAGGAACACAGGAGAGGGGGAGGGGCAGGACCATTGGGTCTGCCCTGCCGCCCGAACCGACGGCCAATTCCCAGGCCATGTCACGATGCCAGCTTCAGTTCAATAACAGCAGCGCCAGGATGCCACAGTCCGTGATATGGAGAGTGGACTCGGTACAAAAGGGAAAGGATGGAGGGGGGGGAGAGAGGAGTGGATGTCGGATGCCTCTCCCTCAGGCCCCGCTGCTCGAGCGGGGCAGCCGAGATCCCCCTCTGTGCAGGTTGATTCACTCCTTCCTGGCGCCTCCTCCCGCTGCACTCACCAGGGCCCCCGGGGGGCGGAGATCAGTCACCGGCCGGGTTGATGTTTAAACTCGCAGCCGCCGGAGTTCAGAGCAGCAGTGGGAACCTCCACCGCACACGGGTTCCACCGAGTTCAAGGCCTCACAGGAACACATGGGGGGGGCAGAACCACCAAGTCCGCCCTGCCGTCCGAACCGACGGCCGATCCCCGGGAAGTATCGCGGTGTTGGCCTCAATGGAAACCTGGTCCCGCCAGGATATCACAGCCCCGTCCGGGAGGTGGAATGCAGCGCCAGAAGGAGGTCGCAGGCCGGAGCACACGCTGGACACCCCGCTCCAGGCCGCGGCACCAGATCTCTCAGCACCTTCCCTCACGCAGGCGGTGAGCCCCCCGGGAAATCGGCGGGGCCCTCCGCAACGACAGCGGCACGTTCTGGCGAAGGGCAGTTACTCAAAGCTCCGAGGTACGGGGAGCGAGCGCCGCCATCATGGGCGAGGTGTGGCGGGAGACCAGGCCATGAGATGGCACAGCAGGCAAGCCGCAGCGGGTGTCGCCTCAGACAGGTGCGATAAACTGTCAAAAAACGGCAGCCACGGTTTTCAGGGTCCGATGGTTGCAGCTGATGGAGGATCGTTGCACGGATGACGGAGGGGTCCGGAGCACTCCTAGAGTGCGACCGCCATCTTGACGTGCCAAGCCACGCCCCCAAGATGTTGTTATTTAAACAGAAATCAAACATATTTGTTAACATTATATTGTGTGAGGTCCATGACATTGTATTTTTTCCAAGGTAAAATTCCAGTGCTCGCAGTCCATCTTTGTGGTTAATGCTGGTATACAATGACACCACATCTAGTGTCATTAGTAAATAGTTGTTTTGCCACACAAAGTCTTTTAATTTAGAGATGAAGTCGCTAGTGTCTCTTACGTACCATGGTAGATTTTGTACGTGTTCCTGTAGGTAAAAGTCGATATATTGCGTGGCGTTTTCTAGGAGGCTGTTTTGGGCCGATATGATGGGCCTTCCTGGTGGCTTTTGCGCATCTTTGTGAATTTTTGGTATTAAGTATATGTTTGGAACTGTGGGTTTTTCTTTTTGATGAATTTGTATTCATCTGTGGTGATACGTCCTGCACTTTTCCATGCCAGCAGCTTGCTATAGAATTCATTGTAGACTGATCTTAGTGCCATATATATCTCTTAGTGAAACATGGTACATTTTGATGGTAAGAGTTGGATTTTGGAGGTATGATTATTTTGGCGGTATTAGTATTGTGTGTGCTTCATTACAGTCCTTTGTTATAGTATTGTTATTGGTTGTTTTTTTGTAGATTGGGCAGGTAGAAGAATAGGTTAAATTGTTGAATTTTGTTAAAGTTTTTATTAGAAAATAGTACAATACATGATATGATAAGACTACATGCGACCCTGGTGGAGGTATCCTTAAAAGGCAATATACCCCCTTTCTACCATATTCGGTGTTAGAAAGCATCCCATTCTTTCCCAGATCGTCAAGTTAATAAAGTAGAACAGGACAGCTTAAATCCCCTCTCAAAAAACAGTACAGTAGCATTTTAGGTCGCCCAACATATGAACAACATATATTGAATAATCTAAACAATGAACATATTAGAAAATGAAAATTCATACAACACTGAGCAGCAGCAGCGGTCATCCATGACAATACTTCTCCAACAAAAGAGCACCCACCTGCACCACCAAGGGGGGGGTAGACGGACGATAAGAGAAGATGAGAGGGCGGCAGAAAGAGCTGGGGGAGAGGGAGAAGGGGCAATCTCTGTTCCCACCATCAAGCTGGCACCACAATCCAGATCCCCACAGATAAACACACACAATCAAATCAGGGACATTTGTACAGCGCACATATCACTCGGAAGTCTCATGGCATCCCCAACATCTCCATCTCCGCAACAGGTACCCCGCAACCCTAGATCTTGGGAGACACCAGGGGAACCATCCACTGGCAGCTCCACCTCTGCCAAACTGTCCAACATATCCACACAGAGCCCCAAATCTTGTTCAGCATTTTCATCAGTACGCACCACACGTAATCGTCTGTTCTCCGCCAGCCCCCATTTTCGAACAGCCAGTGATCGGGCTGTATCCAATGGATACCAACACGTTGCTTAGCGAGCACCAGACCCAGGAGGGCAAACCTGTGTTTCTTCTTGGCCCCACTACTTAGGGGTCGGGAGCACGCCTAGTAGGCAGTGTTTGACTGAGTCTTCCACCTGTACAGATGTGATCTCTCGCACAGATCCTAGGAACCCTCTCCAGTATTACTGTAATTTACTGTACCCCCATGTCAGATGGAGGAAGGACTCCGGATTTTGTTAAAGTTTAATTTGTTTCTTTGATTCTTCTATGTAGATTTTATTTCTCTTTTTTATAATATTTATATTGTTTGCTTTTCCTTGTGCAGTGTGATTCAGGCTTTTCCACTATTACTGTTAGAGAAGTCTGATTGTTTTATTTTTTTGTTCATAAAATATCAGTACTTCACCTCAGTGTTTAATTGGCCTTTTCCCTTTGAATTTTTTGCTCTCAACTTTCAGTTGTGGTTTCATACAATATGTCTGCCGCTGCAGCACTGGAGCTGATTTTAAAATTAATTTCGGAACTGGAGCAAATGAATGATTCAGATTGACACTGAATTAGATGTTGAAGGTGGAGAGGACTCTGGCAGTAATTTATCTGTCAGAGAGAAATTGTCAGAGAAATCTGATTTCTCTGAGGATGGTGGCACATCTGTTGTTGCTGAGTCAAGGTTTTTTTCAGTTTGAACAAAGAAGTTTATTGAGATAATACAATATAAGATAACAAATACAAAATAAGGGAACATCTTCTTAGCAGGGGGAGGGGGAAAAAGGAGGGGGTGAAAGGGAGGGATAAAAATTATAAATACATATATTCAACATAATCACTTATATAGATATCACCAATTGCAAGAAATACAACTTTTCTTTAAAAATGTAGAATCTAGATATAAGATAATAAAATTCTATCAGAAACAACTCATGGAGGTTTGGGAACTTCTTCAATACGAGGGTTGTGTGAACATGCAGTGTTGCCAGATTTGTCTAAAAAACGGGTAATAGGTGACCATAATGTTCTCGTTTTATTGCAAGGGATATGGGATGGACATATGCTCTATCTAACCTGTGATTATAACAAACACCATACCACCAGGCTTGGTAAGAGATGTCCCTAGTGTTCTTCCATGCCTTAGTCATTTGTTGAAAGGCTACTGCAAGAAGAAGATCAACAATATGAAAGGTCTCTGGATAAGAGTCCCACGCCGAAGAAAGACTACCCAAAAATAAGTTAATCAAATTAAAAGGAATTTGTGTTTTAAAAATATGATTAATTTGACTCCAGACTCGTGACCAAAAATCATGAACAAGAGGACAAGCAAATAACATATGATGTAAATCGGCAAGGGGTTTGTTGCACGACCAGCAAGACGAAGAGGTGGTAGGATTGATCTTATGCAAGGACATAGGAGTTAGTAATAGCCTATTATATATAAAAAATAGTGTTTGGGTAGTGTTTGCAGCCCTAGAAGATTTCCTTATCTTTATCCAAATCTTGTTCCAAGTATGAATTGTAAGAGATATTTTGAGATCTGTTTCCCATAATGTTTCTGTTTTTGTTTTTTCACAAGAAGTTAAAGAGGAAGAAAGATGTTTATAAATTTGGGCGGCAGACGGAGAAAGAGATAGAAATTGCAAAGAGGTGGGAGGCGAATCTAAGGGAGGAGAAGTTGAAGATAAATTGGTATATGCTAATTGAAGTAACTCGACTAAAGAAGTGTACTTAGATAAATAAGAATCCGGCAGGGAAAAACGTGTCTGAGCAACCGGAAAAGGAATACATATATCATTCTCAAAAAGCTGATAAACCCAATGAAGTCCTTTAGCATGCCAGTCTTTACAGACTTTGCAAAGACTTCCAGTCTTTGCAAATGACTCTATGACGGTATTTAAGAGATTGATTATACCGTAAGGAAGATTGCATAAAACGATCCCTAGGAGAAAGATGGGCAGTAAGTAAGGGTTGAAGAATTTTACAACAATTATTGAAAATAGGAAGAGAAAGAGATATTGGACGTTGAGTAAAGGACAGGAATTCTCGAAAAGGAAAGGGATGAAGGAAATGTTTTTCAACGTCAGTCCACAAAGGTAATAGTAGATCGTCATTGGTTTCATGAAGTAAAAGAGCGGCTTGTTTGAGAGAGAAAGCAGTATGATATGCCTTAAAATCTGGAAAATTGACGCCTCCTAAATGTTTGGGTTTCTTTAATTTACATAAGGACATACGAGATTTCTTATTATTCCACAGGAATTTTGATAGTATCGAATAAATTAATTTAAAATGTGAATTAGGAATGTTTATGGGGAGGTTGGAAATGTAAAAAAGTATTATAGGAACGAGCATCATCTTTATTGTGTCAAGACGACCCCACCATGATAAGAATAGAGGGTTCCATCTGGATGTCGCATTACGTAGCACAGTTTGTAGTTCTCTTAAATTAACAGTGACCGTCTCTTTAATAGAAGATTTAAACCATAGGCCTTTTAATTTATATGCACCTACTGCCACAGATATTAAGTTTTGGCCTACAATTTTGTCTAAATTGATGTCTTTTCATGATGATTATGTGTTAGTTGGTGGAGATTGTAATTCAGTTATAGATCCTATTATTGATCGTAATTCTTGTTCTAGATTCTCCCACTCTCCTATGCATTCCCAGTTCGTATCCACTATTCAACAGAGATCCCTAGTAGATGCCTGGAGACTATGCAGCCCTACACTTCGCGAATACTCTTTTTTCTCGCCAGTACATTCTTCTCAGTCCCGATTAGACTATCTTTTCACCTCAAAAGCACTTACACAACATATTACACATGCAGAAATTGGTTCAATATTAATTTCTGATCATGCACCTGTCCTTTTAGATTGTGAAATTTTTCCCTCTAACCAAGGTACCCGCAGATGGAGATTCAATAATTCCCTGTTGTTGGACTCTACATTTACTAATAAGTTTGAATCTTTTGTTACCACCTTTTTCTCTGAAAATGAAACTCCTGATATATCTCCACAGATTGTATGGGATACCTTTAAAGCTGCCTCCAGAGATTTTATTATTTCATATGTGTCTCAGAAAAGGAAATCAGCGTTACAGGTTTTACAATCACTTCAGAAGCGTATTAAACAACTAGAACACTCTTTTTTCCAGACCAACTCTAAAACTTGTTTAGATCAATTAGTCAAAACCAAATTCGAGTTCAACAAATTGTCCACAGATAATGCCAACTCGTTTCTACTTAAGTCTTCAGCTAAATACTATGGAGGTCAAAATAAATCAGGAAAACTTTTAGCTAACTACCTTAAAATTAAAAAAGAACCCACTGCAATTAGTTCTATTTTATCCTCTAATAATCTCTTAGTTCACAAAAATGAAGAAATCCTGTCGGAATTTACAACATTTTTCCAAAACCTTTATACCCCTGAACACTCGATATCCCAGGACTCTATAGCCCAATATTTATCCTCTATTACACCTCCTTCTTCTCGTGATTTAGATTTTTCAGTGTTGGACGAAGACATCCGGGAATCAGATATCCTTTCTGCTATCCGCTTAATTAAACGAGGCAAAGCTCCAGGCCCTGATGGCTTTACGATTGAGTTTTATTCTCATTTTTCTCGTCTATTGATTTATTGGAGTTTATTCCACTTTTTTAACTCCTCCAAAGAATCCACGGGATCTTTTCAAGAAGCTCTAATATGTCTTATTCCCAAAGGAGATAAAGATCATAGCCTTTGTAAAAACTACAGACCTATCTCCCTAATTAACTTGGACTATAACATTTTTGCTAAGATTCTGGCTTGTCGTTTAGAACACTTTTTACCATACTTAATTGGCAGAGAACAGTGTGGTTTCGTTAAGGGAAGACATCTTTCAGACAATACTAGACTCTTTCTTCAAGTTCTTACTAAAGCTAGATCATATAACGACCCTTTGGCAGCCATATCTCTTGATGCGGAAAAGGCTTTTGACAGAGTAGCTTGGCCTTTTATTTTTTCTACTTTGTCCTGGTTTGGCTTTGGCCAAAATTTTATAAATTATGTATCACTACTCTTCTGTATTAGTTAATGGTCTTATTTCTCCTTATTTCCCCTTACACCGCGGTGTTCAGCAGGGCTGTCCTCTTTCTCCTCTTCTTTTCATATTAGCCCTTGAACCCTTTTTGATTAGGATTCGCTCAAATTCGAACATTAAAGGATTTATGTATGGTTCTAACCAGTTAAAACTTTCTGTTTATGCCGACGATATCCTGCTCTTTTTATCTCAACCCCAGTCTACTGTACAGGCTTTCCTCTCTGAAGTGAAGGCGTTTGCCAATGTCTCAGGATACAAACTTAATTCTGATAAATGCGAAGTCCTCCCTCTAAATACATTATGTTTCTCTGCAGACTTTGTCTCTTCTGGTTTTCTGAGTCAAGGTTTTTGACTGCTTAGCAGGAAGTGGACGTTCCGTGGGTTATGTTATCTAAAGCTTACCCAGTGTCTCTTAGATTTCCACTTGCTGGAGCAAGGGCAGAGGAGCAGCTGATGTGGGTTAGTACGGATAGAGTCCAACCTGTTTTAACACATTTAACTTGAGTTGCTGGTTGATCTGTGGACACAGACAATTTCACTCCAATTGATTATTTTAATCTCTTCCTAGATGATGGGATTCTCAGCAAGGTGGCCATTCAAATGTACCTTTATGCTGAACAACTGCAAAAGGGCAGGGTTTCAGCCCCAGTCATGAGTGCCCCAGTGGACTCCATCCGATGTTGAAGAATTGAGGAGATTTTAGCACCTTACTGTCCTGATGGCCATTATTTACAAGCCGACTATGTTCTCTTAGTGTTCTCATGACTCAGTGCGCTGCATGCCATTGCTGTCTGCTGCCAAAAGTAGAGATCTTTTTTTGCTTTTGCAGGGCATGCTGCATTTCATTAATCACACTCAGGCCCTTTCTAGAGACCATACAGACTCCTATTGGGTATTCATATTGCTGTATCACATTGCCAGGTGTTTCAAGGAAATTTATAGACCGGGACAAAACATGGCTGTGAATGAGTCCTTGGTGTTATACAAAGGAATCTACTGTTTAAGCAGTATGTCAAACGTAAGAGAGCTTGGTACTGTATTAAACTCTTCTTTCTAAAAACTCTATTGACTATACCTACAGTTTACATGTATACACAGGGAAGGACTCTAGCATTTCACAATCAGTAGTCCTGAGTCATTAACTCTCATTGGAAAAATAATTTGGGATCTTGTGAGTCCCCTATTGAACAAGGGGCACCACTTGAACCTAGACAATTTCTACGCTGCAATTACAATATTCAGGGAGTTGTTTTCTACGGCCTCATCTGCTTATGGTACAATCAG
This sequence comes from Calotriton arnoldi, assembly GCA_963921515.1. NCBI lineage: Eukaryota > Metazoa > Chordata > Amphibia > Caudata > Salamandridae > Calotriton > Calotriton arnoldi. The sequence goes on from CAWUFW010000458.1 coordinate 1,854,414, forward strand.
CAGTAATAGAATAGGTTTTCCAGTGGAGCTAGTAACCAGGTAGCTTGTAAAAAGATAGTGCGGTGCTTTGCATTATAAGGAACTGCTAGCCCTGAGATTCCAATATCATAGGCAAGTGTATCTTTTGACCACCATACATGATGAGACAACATGCAGAGTCTCAGTGTATGGTCAGATGGCTGAAGACTAATTGCATTCTGGACTACAATAGCTACGTAGGTGTAGTTGACAACCATGACCAAATACTTCAGCCTTAGAAATCTGCATGTAAGACCTGCATCTGACATAAGTAGCAGGCTCTGCAACTGATGAAATTGTCAACGTACAATGTTTATGTTGCTGTCAGACCCCTTTTAGAGGGCCAGGGGGCACGTAGGGGCTACTAGGTCCAATCGTAGAGGTCTTTCACTCCTCATGTCCCGGCGCCCAACTTACTATGGATCCTGAGTAATTGGGCCAAGTACTGCTTCTGCACTTGACTCTCAGGATAGCGTGGTCCAAGCAGTCCAAGGCTCCCTTGGGGGGAAGGTGTAGGTACAGGGCAGTGAACACAGGCTCACAAATCAAAATGTGTGCAGCAGCAGCAATAAATAATTGCCAGCCAAATATTCACTTTTATGACAGAAGAGAAGTATTTTATTTCTTTTGCTACCCACACAAAGGAAAAATATGACATTCACAAACAATTACACAATTCCTCTTGAGATCAGGGCTCTAGTGCTTCTTTGGTGATTCCCTTTCCACTCTCCACTCGTGTTAGCGATAGTGGTTATTCCCCGTTCACTATTGGTACCATCAAGGGTCAGCCCTACTAGCAGTCCGAGTCTCAAGAGTCCACTTTGACTCTCAAATAAAGTCAACAGTGTTCCAGCACTGCAGCACTATGAGTAGCAAGTTCCCTCAGGGACCGATAGGCCCATAACCAGTCTTACCCGCACTGGTAGGTATGAAGGGTTTGAAGTTCCTGAGGGTACCCCTTCCGTGGGTGCTCGCAGCAGCTGTAGCCAAGTTCAAGTAAGGCGGGCATATGCGGCCCAGGCAGCTGCAGTCAGTGGGTTCAGAGTCTCTCACTCTTGTTATCACTCCTGAAGATACCAGAGGCTTTCTGTGGCTCTTCCTGTGGGGTAAGTGTTTGTTCTGCTTCCAGATGGGGGGTGGCTATGATGATCCTGTTCTGGTTTTCTCACCTGGGTGACGGTGCTCCCAAGGCATATTCCATTCTCCAGCGGGGCAAACTGCAGTCCTTGGTGCTCCCAGTGACCCTTTTCTGGCATATGGGTCACCACAACTCACAGTCCCCGGGCTTCGGCCTGATCATTATGGTGATACTCTCTAGGATGCCCCTTCCAGACATGTGGGGGCACCGATTTGCTACTGCACACAGGGTTGCTGCCTCGCTACCACACACGGGCTCCAGCCCGATCGGCGTGGCATGACAAACGGGTAACATTCGGCGGCCCTTACCTGGCATACAGGGTTGCCGACTTCGTCCTGCAGAGGGGCAACAATCTGATCGGCGCAGCAGCCGTTTCCTCACACAGGGAGTCCACTCGACAGGGCTCCCCACTGGACCTCGCTCCTTTCAACACTCTCCTCTTTCTCACAGGGCACACTGGTCTTGGCAAGCAGGCAGGCACTGGTGCTCCAGGCTCCAGGGCAGGTGATCCTGGATTCCCTGGGTGATGACCCTTCACACAGCAGGAAGGCTAGCAGGCTATGGCCCCCAGTCCTGGTCACACGCAGAAGTCTGGCATCTGCTTGGTAGATTTTGGGGTATCAACCTCCCCCTTATAATCCATTACCAGATACCAAATGTGATTTAGGGTCTGAGTCTTTGAAGTTTTATGTTGGGGTTCGGCTTTTGTTTGAAGTGTCCATTCCTCTTGAAAACCAGTCTATCATAGCAGGAGTGTCTCCAAAGCTGATAGTTCAACAACACAGAGCATGCAAGTGACTGATTTGCATATGGCTGGGTTCAAACAGGGGTGGCATAGTGAGCAAAAGAATGATGGATTAAACCCAGATCTCTTGACTGGAGGTGAGTGATTGAAAAGTTTCAGCACTCCGTCCATCATCTTGTTGTGTTTGCTATGTTCGCCCTAAGTGGCCAAGGGTATGCCCAGATGTGGGTCTCTAGCTCGCTGTGCCACTGGATTCAAGCTAGCCTGGCTGGTGGGGGGTGATACCTCGAAACCGGTCCCAGGATGTTTGTTTCTGGTCCATGGAGGACCTGACCTGGCAGTTCGGGCTGGACTGTTCCCGTGAGAAGCAGGGTTGAGACCGCTTTGCATATGACTGGGTCCAAACTGGGGTGGCATAGTGAGCAAAAGAACAATGGATTAAACTCAGATCTCTTGACTGGGGGTGAGTGATTGAAAAGTCTCAGCACTCCATCCACCATCTTGTTTTGTTTGCTATGTTCTCCCTAAGTGGCCAAGGGTATGCCCAGACGTGTGTCCCTTGCTCGCTGTGCCACTGAATTCAAGCTAGCCTGGCTGATAAGAGGTAATACCCCAAAACCAGTCCCAGGATGTTTGTTTCCGGTCCAGGGAGGACCTGGCAGTTGGGGCCCGACTGTTCTCATGAAGAGCAGGGCCAAGACTGATTTGCATATGGCTGGGCCCAAACTGGGATGGCATAGTGAGCAAAAGAATGATGGATTAAATCCAGATCTCTTGACTGGGGGTGAGTGATTGAAAAGTTTCAGCGCTCTGTCCATCATCTTGTTGTGTTTGCTCTCCCAAAATGGAACCCAGGGCTCTCAATGTGAATTGGGCCTTTCACAGGCACACATATATCCAGCATATGCATTTAAAATGCACGCACTGTATCCTTCATGTATTGTACCACTCACAAGCCCACATTTATCCTGCACGCATGTTAGACTTGGCAACCTTGGCGTGGTTTCCCCTGACTTTTTGCCTCTGCCTCCTGCATTTTTGACTGTGTGCTGGATTTTTTTTTGCTTGCTTAGATGCTTTGGACACTCTGACACTGCTGATCAGTGTCAAAGTGCAAGTGTAAATTGTAGCTATGATTGGTTCATTTTCTGGCAAGTTCCTAGTAAAGTGCCTGTAACTCAAATGCTACTAGTGGGCCTGCAGCACTGGTTGTGCCACCCACACAAGTAGCCTTTTTCAAATGTGACTCAGACCTGCCACTGCAGTGTCTGCGTGCAGTTTTAACTGCCATGTCGACCTGGCAAGTGCATCCGCTTGCCAGGCCTGACCCTTCCTTTTTACTACATGTTAGTTACCCCTAAGGTAGGCCCAAGGTACCCCCATGGGCAGGGTGCAGTATATGTGAAGAGTAGGACATGTACTGGTGTGTGTTACATGTCCTGATAGTGAAATACTGGGCATTTCGTTTTTTACTATTGCAAGGACTAGCTCTCCCATAGGCTATCATTGGAGCTGCCTTGTAACATTTTTTACATGTGTAACTTTCAATTGGGAACAGCTAGAGATATGTAGTTTAGGCTCTCTGAACTCAGAATTTAATACCCCACCTTTTCGTAAAGGTTTTTTTTTTATAGTGTATTTGAAAATGTCACTTACAGAAAGTGGACATTTTCTTGTTTAACCATGCTGTGTACCTCTGGCTTTGGAGTTACAGGAGCTGGGGATGTGCATTCACTCTAGACAGTCACTTACGGGGTTAAGGTGTGTCCTGCCTTTCCTAGGTGACTCATAGCCAGGCTGAATAGACCTTTCTGCATTGAGAGTGGTGGGAGGAGTTTTCACTAGCACCTGAATAGGCTGTGTCTGCTCTGCACAATGCTGTCTCCACCTCCTGTAGTGAAGCTGGACCACGGAGGACAGAACTGTTTTTACTGAGCTCAGAGACTCTTGAAACAAAGACTACAAAGAGAAAATGGGATTTAAGTATTGGACCTAAAATCACAGAACTTTAGATCACTTCTGGAACTAAGAGAACCCTGCCAAGAAGAAGAGCTGAAGAGCTGCCAGGAGGAGTACTGCTCCTTTGCTGTGTGTTGCTTTGTTGGGTTGGCCTGCAGTTGCTGCTTCAGTCTGTGGGCAGAGGAAAGGGCTGACATTTTTGCCCTACTGTGGTATCCTGCTTAAAGAAGATCTCCAAGGGCTTGTGTGAGCTGACCTCCTGTTGTGGAAGACTCATGGACATCAAAGTCTTCCTTGTGCTTTCATTGTTAAAATCTACAGAGCACTTTTTGACCTCGTTACTGGGCCAGCCTTTCCCTACCCGCTGCGAGCAACCCGAGGCACTGTGCATCCCGTGCCATAATGCTGAAAGATCACGGAAGACCTCTACTCATCGACATGGCCGCTCATCAGCTGAGCCCAGCACGCTGGAGATTTAAGAGCAAGTTTCCCGCGTTGCCTGGCAACCATCGTTCATGGCCCGGAAGACGCCCAGGGTCTTCAGTAACCAGCCGAAGGAACAAGACGTCGTCAGCTGCCCCGCCCGCCATGAGGGTCAGCGGCTGTGTAAACCTTGCCCCACAGCTCCGAGCGAAGACCCAGGTGTGTGGACAAGCGAGTCTGCTGTCCTGGTTCAGGAGGCAGGAGTCACACCTCTGCTCTGGACGGGTGGTTCCCATTGCTTGAGGAATCCTCCTGGCTCCTGTGTTACCGCTGAGAAGGGCGGCCTTATGTAGTTGTGGATCTGGCTGTGAACAGCTAAGAGGCTACATTTTGGGCACCAGTGATGGAACCAACGACATCCTCTCACGCACCCCAGTGGTCCCCTCGTTGTACATAACAGTCCCTGTGCAGTGAGTTTCATACACCTTCCCACACCTGAAGATAACCATATCGTTTTACCAGACCCCTTTTTAGCAAACGGTATATTTTGATTGCTTTATGTTGGATTTTTGTCATTTTTGGTCTTGTCTGAATTAGATAATATTGTTTATTTTTGTATATTGGTGTAGTGTCCATTTGTGGTGTTTTCAATGTGTTAATGTGTGTTTGGGTGCAAATACTTTACACATTGCCTTTGGGATAAGCCTGTCTGCTCATGCCAAGCCACCAAGGGGGTGAGCAGGGGTTATCTAAAGTGTGTAACTCCCTTATCCTGACTAGAAGCAAGGGGCCCTACTTGGACAGGGTGCAAGCCCCTGCCAACTAGAGACCCCCATTTCTGACATCATGCACTACACAACACTACATCTATCAGGTACCACTCATAGGCACACGCACATCCAGCACATGCTTACACCATGCGCGCACAGCTCAGTACTGCACTATCCCTGTGTTGCACCCTTCCCAGGGATGCATACACCCAGCACAGATACACCACTTCTGCCCTGCGCAGCACTTCACATCAAACTGATGTAGGCCAAGGGTGAGTTAAGCACACAGCAGCGGAACTTTAAATGTGAGTGAGTCTGTAGGCCTCACTTCAGTGACACAGGTTAACAAGCATTGGCATAGCCAATAGGTCTCACCTTTGGGACCTTATAAGTGTTTAGCCATGCAACAGTTGATGTTGTTGCACCAAGGATAGTGTGCTGGATAACTGAACACTTATAAGGTCCCAAAGGCGAGACCTATTGGCTATGCCAATGCTTGTTGATGTATAGTTAAGGTAATTTGTAGAGCGACCTATTAAAGACAAGCAGTCTCTTAGCGATACGGATTCTCACCGCAAGCTGAACTTTTGCAATTACATGTCTAACACAGGGAACATCCTTTACCCCGCATGCATTACTCAGCAGTGCCATTACCCTGCAGTTTTTACTCCGCAAAATCTTTGACAACGCAGGGCTTTACACCGCAAACTATTACAACGCATTCCCCAAAGTAACGCCACGGTGGAGTTAGAATAGTAAATTGCATTGTAAAGGGCAATGTGTTGTAATAGTTTGTGGTGTAAAGCCTTACACTGTAGAAGATTTTGCTGAGTAAAAACTGCAGGGTAATGGCACACAGAGTAAAAGTGTGCGGGGTAAAGTGTCCTATTCGTCTAACACAATGCATTTGCCATACATATCCACAAGACATCCAAGGAGCACATGAAACGGAAGATGCACTACTCTTTTAATATACAGTTATCCTGACATAGAACTGAAAAACTCTCTAATATAAATCAAGTTTTTCCTGGCTCATGTGTATCAGACCATTAAAAAGCCCCAAAAGAAGATTTTTAAAAAACTGAGCAATCAAGAATGAAATTCTGGTGTAAAATCAACGTTAACTGTTAAACGTCCATTCTCAAGCATTCCGATTTATCATTTTGAAGCTCTTTCTTCCCAAATTCTGCACAACAGTTGTGAAGCGATGACACTTGTGAGACCAACCTCAAATATAAGGGATAGGTTGTGCATACCCCGTTGTCTATCCCTCTTTATAATATACATTGAACAGCATAGTGTTTGCCAGGTCAATTAAAACAACATGTTTACAACCACATGCTAGTGTCCAACGATCTTTTACATGGTAACACAGTCATCCGGTAAGAAAATAGTTGATTATATCCATTCACCTCCACCCATACCCACTCTGGGACTCTAGTATAACTTTCTAAGACATTTCATGTGTAATTTTTATGCGAAAATTATAGAAATTTGGAAGAGCATAGCAAAATCAGTTGTAGTGGGTGTGGCATCCTGATTAACGGTGGTTTTTAGTTGGTGGGATTTCTCTGTCCTTTGGTTGCTTGTTAAGTTTTTTTAATTATCTCTTCCACTGACCCCATGAATTTGTGATCCTTAATACTGGCATTACGACTCCTAAAGTTCATGATCTGCAATACACCTGCATTGGCTGGGGAAGAGTGTTTTGCTTTACTTGGCACTTTATCTTAAAGGTAGCTTGGCAGCATTGTTTGTAAAGAGGTGTTAAATGTATATTCAATTTTACAAAAAAATTCAAAATTGAACGGATTGCGTGTAATGTGTAGAACGTTCATGCGCGCAATATCATTCCCTGTTGAGGGTATGCAATTGTTCTCGAACGGAAGCTATACCCCTAGGAATGTATATTGAGTGTTAGCTCAGTAGTTTGACCACCTGTTGCAGAGCATCGTTCACACAGGTTTGAATTAAGGCCAAGAGCTTTGGCATCTTTCATTTTGGGGGTCAATAAAATGAGGTTACTTAAATGGTGATAAGGAATACGCACAGTCACAGAAGGCATGAGCACTAGTCCCGCCCATTTATATACACTCGGATGATACAGATCTTTAGGAACCATCCTGGTTAGGTGAAATACATTATTTTAATTTGAAATGGGTTTATTGAACATAAAAGTCCCCTATAAAAGCGCTTTAGGTGATAAGCGCTATAATATTGTTGCTATTATTATACGAAAAATAGGACAGAGTCAGATACTCACACTTGACATGGGTGAGTTGTGTGTGTGGGCGTGGAGGGGGGGGTATTTCAATCGAAGTCCAGTGTGGGCGAGGGAAAACAAAAATTACGTGACAGCTCAGTTTCAGTTTCCTGTACTCCCCTCCCCGCCCCTGCTGGAGTGCAGAGCCATTAAGAGGTTAACCTAACCAGAGTCCACGGAAATGTGTGGGTAAACTCGCTCCAAATCTCACTGGGCGGGGGAACGGGAGGGGCATTGGGGGTGGTGTGAAGAACCAACCCAGCAGGTATGCTAAAACAGCCCTCGGGGGCTTCATAAACACCCGCATGAATACTGAAGCTCTTCCCCGGCAGGGAGCGGAGCCCCCTCGGGCTGTTCCATTTGTGTGACCCAGAGAGGAAGACGGGTGATTGCAAAGGAAGCGTTAGTTGCAGGAATGCCCTGCTCTGTGCCACTCAGAAGGCTGGGAAGTACCACATATACTGTTGATGTTACCTCTGACGTAGTTAGAGGTGTCTGGTGAGATGCAAAGCGCTAGAAGAAGTATTGCCCTGTACTGTGTCGCAATTGCAATAGGATAATAGGGTTGCATGCACTGGATGCATATATTTATTTACATAGCGCCTTACTACTCCTATCGAGGTGCTGACTTGTGCTGTAATGCACGGGAGGCTAGGAAGCATCTAATATACCCCTCGGGTGACTGAGATGCGAAGCGCTAGATGGAGGAGTGTCCCGCGGTGTGATCATGATGTTACACAATTGTAAGACGGTGAGGCATGGGACGGCACTGCTGTGACACAAGGGCAAAAGACTGTTGGGGTGGGGGGGTGAGGCACAATAATAAGAAGCGGCTTCTAATATGGCCGTTGCGGGAGGCCTTGGGGTCTAGAGGTGAACTGTGACGCACTTATCAATGTTGAGGGGATGAGATACTCCCCCCCCCGTGATGGGATGCTGTGGAAGGAAACTGAGGGAGTGGGCAACGTTAAATAGACTGCTGCCCTAAGTTATGGCGCTTGGGTACAGATACTAGAGGCCGAGTTGTTGGGAGAACTAAGTATACTGCTGGCGTTTGTGGTGTCTTAAGTACATTAAAAAGTACAAGTATACCTTGTTGGCAAAGAGAGAAATCACTGTAAATTTCAGGGGGTGGGGGGCGGGGGGTGAGCAACTTTGTAAGAATCAAGTTATCATTTCAAAGTGTATTTCGGGGTGCGTTTTTCTGACCACATGGAAGAGCGAATCCAACAATTGACCTATGTGGTCCAAAAGATGCTCCCAGAGACGAGTTAGCCTAATAAGGGTGTGACCTTTTCAATGTAGAGTCTTGCTGTGAATTTGTTTTAAAAAAATGCAATTCATTCATGCGCTTGGTCAACGCCAGGTGAGAGGAGATGAAGGGGTGCGGGGGAGCAATGCGTAGAAACAAAGTAGTAAGCGAAGATCACCTTACCTATTATAATATTGACCATTTAAACATTTACAACGAATACTCCTGCAAACGGAATTGAGTAACAGTTGTACTCATTTTAACAATCTCATTGAGATAAAAGGCTGAGTCGGATGCCAGCAGAGAATGTGTATCTCGATGGCAATCTTGCCAGTAGGGGGCAGATTGCACAGACTGTCATACCATTGTGGCATTTCAACATTGCTTTCAATATCATTGGACTTGTACAAATGAATTAAGAGAAACAAGCATTGGCCGCGCGGCCGTAAAAGTGACGCATCCGCGTAAGTGAAAGTGATCGCGATCGCGGGCTGTAAGGGTGCCCGCGAGCGATGCACTTAATGAGCCATGACGAGACAGGAAAGCCAGATGGCGCCTGTGCTCGTAACTGTGCGCGTAACCGCACGCTCTAGGCCACACAAAAAGCAGTGGTCGGCTTTTTGAAGCCCACTCACTAAATGTCTCGCCAGAGCAGCGCATGCGCTGGCTCAGGCGAGACCTAAAAAGGACCAATTCACTCCTACTGATCTCTACAGGGTATGCTGCCACCACCGCGCTCATGCTGTTTAAGCCCTGGTGAAGGCAATAGCTTTCCACCACTATGTGGGTAATGCTTTGGGTACCCTTCCCGGTCCAACAAGACCGCAATCCGTGAGACAGGACTGTGTCATGGGGCACACGCATGAACCATGTTTGCCTATGACAACAAAAATCAGTTTTAGGCACTGCTTAATTTGTGCCGGTGGTTTCCGGTGCTTAGCACCGGCACCTTTTTATCAGGGCCGGGTCTACACCGCCAACTTACATCACTGCAGTCTGCACGTCATGTGTCGTGTCAAAGTAAATTAAACATAATTGCCAGCTTACTGCATGCAGTCTTGTTCACACACTCTGTCACAGTCTGAGCTGAGTCAGTCTCCTCAGTCCTTCCATGAAGAAGAAGAGTGTTGATGACGACGTGCAGTGCTGCTGAGAGAGCGCAGTGAGCCTGATAAATAAATCCATTTAAGATTTGCTTTCCGTTGAAGTGTTGCTGGTGGGCGGGGCCCTAATTGGGCTGCATTTGGTTCTATGGGGGTAGGGGGCTACGGCGGGCAGCGTGTGCTGGCGTGCGTAAACTTTTCCCTCGTATTGTGGACCACGCCAGCACACACGCACTGCAGTGGACGAGTGTAGCAGCAGCACAGCAGTTAATAGCACAACGTCAAGCAGGTGGGCCCTTTTATTCAGCTGCGCAGCAGCCTGCAGGCCTCTTAATAAAGGCAGTGCTGTGCCACCAGTCCAGCAATAACTGACCGACAACCGCAGTAAGTTTGTTAGTATTAATTAAAAAAAATTATGCTCACGCTGCTTTTTCTTGCGCGTGGTGTCGCCGTCATGTCAGGTCACCTGAACCAAGTTGGAGGCCTGCCGCCCCAGCGCCAGGCCCGAGCAATCATGGCAGTACACTGCATGCCACTCGCTCCAGGCGGGGTGGGGCACCGTGTGCAGTGCTAGGGCCCCCGGGGCAGCGTGTGATGTCAGGTCACCTAAACCAACTCAGAGGCCAGCCGCCCTAGCCAGGCCCGAGCAATCATGCCACCACTACTGCATACCACTGTGACTGGCTCCAGGCAAGGGCGGGGCACCGTGTGCAATGCTAGGGCCCCCGGGGCAGTGTGGCATTGCTTCTTGCCTTTTCAGCAATTACTTTGACGAGCACAATAACTATGTGCCCGCCGGACGGGAGAAAGCAGGCAGGAATTCCTTTAGTCCAGCAGTAACCGACCGACGACCGCAGTAAGTTAGTATTAATAAAAAAAATTATGGTCATGCTGCTTTTTCTTGCGCATGGTGTCGATGTGATCGGGGTTTCTAGTGCCTGTTGTCCAACTATAATCGGAGTTATGGGGTTACCAATAAGAAAATGAAGCATTCATGCTGCGCCTTTCAAGTGCCCACAGAGAGAAGAGAGGAAACACATTTTATAGTGAAAGAGACAGTCAATCACGACATAAAAATATGGTTCTGTGATTTGATCACATATGCCGCAGTAAAGAGAAACTGTATGAACATATATATATGAAGAATGTTTAAAGATGTTACAGATTCAGGTAGGATGGGAGAAATAACTAATTATGTGATGTCTTTGAAAAACTGACGGTCTCCCCAGTAGACAAACTACAACCCCGTCAGATATGGAGGTGTTTTGTCACTGCTGGGACAATTATTTAAACCGTAATATTGTTTTGGACACGGTGCAAAAATCTATTCTATTGTGAATATCCATAAGTTTGTTCAATCAGTTAAATACTTGCTGCCACCACACTTGCGTAAGGCATGCTGGGAACAAGTGTGCATTCTAATAGAGCTGAACAACGCCTTCATTCTCTAAAGGTGAAAAAAATAAAGTGACTTTTACATTAGTGGAAAATATTAATTACATTGCTACAAAATGGAAAATATACAAAGCAAACAGAATGGAAAAATCATTTTATTATTAAGTCTGTGTGCGCACTTTCTGTTCAGTAATTCCACAAATGTTTCTTCTTTAAACTCACGTTTGCTTTCACTTCCAGCCTCCTAGTCCTTGCCCGGGGCATTGTACTTGCACATGGTGCCCGGCGCAGGATGCATGATTGCTCAGGGTAGGCCTTAGACGCGTCACTCGGTGGTTCACTTCCCAGTTCACTTCATATGTGTGAATCTGAACTGGGAAGTGAACCACCGAGTGACGAGTCCGAGGCCAGGCTTGCCCTGAGCAACCATGCCTCCGGCGCCGGGCACTGTGTGCAAGTACAATGCCCTTAATGGCATTGATTTGTTGTTTGTTTATGTTGAGCATTCATTTATGATGTGGCACTGCATGGTCGAAATTCTCAATATAGAAATGAAGGATGCAGTTAGTCTGGGACCTGGGTCATTTACATGTCTTCAGCTGTTCTGTCCAGCAGAATGTGTGGATGAGAAAATAAAAAGCTGTTTGAAGGAAAGAGACTGTAGGAGTGTCAGACAATCCAGGTGCATGCAGAATCGTGTGCTTTGGACTTGGAGCCACCTCTGCAGTTTGGTCACCGTTATTGCACAGGTGGTCCTAACTAGCCCTCCTCTAGAGATGCCCATTAGACGGAGAGACATCAAGAAATATAGTGAAGAAACTTTAGGGACTGGTAGTAGGGTACAAGAGAGGTGAGTTAGACAGAGAGCTAATGTAGAAAGAGGTTAGTAAGAGAGCACTCGAGGCAGAGAGAAGTAGTGAAAGCAGTGGCAGGTAGAATGTGGGCAGTTACAGTACGAGAACTATATAGGGGTTCTAGCTAGAGAAATCAGGGTGAGGAAAAGAAAGAGGTAAAATGTGAAGTGAGGCTTAGAATGATCAGGTCAGGTGTAGAGAGGTAGAAAGAAAGGTAGAATTAGAGTGCTGAAGGGCAGAAAGAGGAGATTTTGAGAGAAGAGGTGAAGCAAAAAGACAGAGGTGAGGTAGTGAAAGAGAGCTGAAGGTGAAACAAAGCTAGAGAGTGGTTGAGGTAAAGAGGTAGAGAGTAAGAGGTGAGATATAAAAGTTCATAAAGAGAGGGAGAAGTAGAGGGATGGGTGTCGGTGAGGAAGGGAGAGTGGGTTGAAACTGGGAAAGGGGCACAGAAAGATGAGGGACAGAAAAAAAGAGGTAGAGAAGGAGAGGTGTAGTAAGAAAGAAGTAAGATCGTGAGAGAGGTGAAGGAAGAGTGGTAATTTTTAGGACAACACTCTGAAAATTGTTCCAGCGCCCCTGGCCTGGGTGCCTTTGTTTGACGTTTCCATGCTTTCTGGCCTGGGTGCCTTTGTGTGACGTTTCCATGCTTTCTGGCCACGGTGCCTTTGTGTGACATTTTCATGCTTCCTGGTCTGAGACTGGGTACTCATGTGTGACATTTCCATGCTTTCTGGCTTGAGGGCTTATGTGTGACATTTCCACGGTTCATGGCCTGGGTGCTTATGTGTGACATTTCCACTGTTTATGGCATGGGTGCTTATGTGTGACATTTCCATGCTTTCTGACCTGGGTACTTACGTGTGACATTTCCATGCTTTCTGGCCTGAGGGCTTATGAGTGACATTTACGATTTATTATGCTTTGAAAGTTAATACAGCTAAATATGCAATGGAAAATGTGTTGTGCATCATTTTGGTCTTTCTTTTTACAAAATGTTTTTTAGGGGAGAATTCCCCCCTAAACTCTACTAGCAGTCGTTAAGCACAGGGCAGAGGAACCTCCTATCAAAACCTTACTATGAGGAAGGCTCCATTGCTGAAATTCAGCTATTACATCTAACTTTTAGCCAGTTTAGGATTTGGGTGGAGCCAACAGAGTAAGTGGGTGGAGGCAGTGGAAGAAGTGGGTGGAGCCTGGAAAGTGGGTGTGGTCTAAGACAAACATTTGAGCACCTGGACTTCATATTTTACAAATTAAGCACTGGTTTTAGGGATCCGGACATCAGTACAGTTAGGCACTCGGGGCAGGGGTGCACGTCTATTGCCATGTTGCGGACTTTTCTGTCCCAACAGTTGTGTATTGCCATTCAGCTCCTAGATGCAAGATGCGCTTTCTTGATTTTGAGAAAGCAGTCATCTGTAAACTAGTTTTTGAATTGGAGCTGTTCCAACTGGGTTGGGGTGCTTTTCGAAGTTGGTTGGACGACACTTTTCCAACCGTCTTCCTCCAACAGAGAAGAAACCCCAGCCTTACTGGAGATGTCAAGTTTGTGCCAGAAAGAGAATCAGATGAGGGACCAGAAACTACTGTTGAGGTGTACCCCAAATCCTGCCCTATACCACCTCAAATGATTTATTTTGTATCACACAAATTAGAACTTTGGGCTACTCCTTGAGAAAGGACATTTTGTGGTGGTAAATTTCAGGCACTGAGTTCTTTATTGACTCTAGTAAATAGGAACACATTGGACTTGCTTGTGGTCTGCTTCCCGTGTTTATCTTCCATCAAACATGGTGGATGTTCCGTCCACTGTATGACAAGTGCATTACAGTTAAAGCACTGCACATAACAGTGGATGGGACATACAAGTTGTCGCAGAGTAACATGTGCCCCAAATCCTAAAGCCCTTGGTAGTTTTGAAAGTGCTCTTTAGGGAAGTTCAGACATCTCCCCTAGAATGTTTATCTTAGTTTTAGAAGTAGACATGCTTATACAGTCAGAGGAATCTGGTCCACAAAGCATACTCGGACATGCCCCAACTTATATCCACACACTGTCAGGAGTTGGATTTAGCACAGTGAGTGCACTAAAGGTGCCTGAAAGACATATCTTCCTAAACCTCAGGTGTCTGCCACAGGGAAGCGTTAGAAAATATTCCTTTGGCACATGTACGGTGCTAGTCATGACTTTGAGCAAGACAGGTATTAAAAGCTTAGTCCAGGTTTGTTTTCATTAGGATGTGTGAAGCTTGTCAAGGTATCGATCTACATAACGTCTGGTGGTATGTGGGTAGTGGTTTGCTGGTGATGTGTTTGTATTAGGGGTGGGTGGAGTTCACGGAGTTGAACTACACAGAATTCCGCAGAGTTGCATTAAAACATTGTGGAATTCCACAGAGTCCCACTCCGCCCTAATGACCAGGATTCACTGCCTGGGAATCCCACTGCAGCCGTTAGGTCAGTTATTCCTCCTCAAACAGTATCGTCCAGGCAGAGGGTTAATGGGGCATACCCTAGGGGCCAGTCATGCCTACAGAAAGCACCCTATGTAGATGCCTACTAGCTCAGGGAATGAATCATCGACACCAGTAACTCCTGATGCATGCTGAGGCCAATGGCCAATCACTGCCTCTGCCACCAGTAACTCCTGATGTTTGCAGAGGCCACTGGTCAATCAAGGACACCACCACCTTTAACTCCTGCTTCATGCCGAGGGCGCTGGCTTATCACCGACACCACCACCGGTAACTCTGTCTCAGTTTCTATGCCAACCCAGCATACTTCAGTGAAATCGACTGAACATCTCCTCTCACTGCCTCACAAAGAAAATAAGTGGGGGGAGCCCGTAATAAAATTAGAGAGGAGCCTTGCCATGTGATGCCCTTTGACCGTGCCCCTAACCTTGCGTGGGAGTGGCCGGAGCTTGCTGATGGTACTCACCTCACAACCTTCTGTGTTGCTCCCAGGCATGGCGACTTATACCCTCACAAGCTTCGGTGATCTCTGGCCAGTTGACTCCCTTTGGTGGCACCTGAGGGCTCAGGGCAAATCCTGTTTTCACTCCTGCTCTGCACAGAACGTGAAGCGTACTGCTTCCTGCTCTATTTCCAGATGCCCCGTGATGTATGTACTCACTTCCGCCTGGTGCTCATTAGAAAGACAGTGGCTATTTAAAAACAATCTCTCTCACCTCCAGCAGCGGCACTTGACAGAGACAGTTTGAGAGAGGCCAGCAGCCCAGTTCTTTATTAGAACTCTATGGTTCCAAGTAGCAGAGGCATTAAAGGGACCTGAAGCACATCTAGAATAGATCAAGTGAGCGTCGCGCCCTGGTAAAACTCTGATATGCCAGCAGTAGGCGGAGTTGGCCGAACTCCGCTCTCCAAGCGGAGCGCCGGAGTGGCAAAACTCCAACGGCGGAGCAGAGTATACCGCCCACGCCTAGTTTGTATGCAAGTTGGCACATGTCTGGTTGAGTGGTGGTTGGATTGGTGTTTCAGTTCTCTGGGGTATGAATGTGATGGGCCTATGGATGACAGTGGTATGGTGATGTGAGTTTTGTGTGGAGCTGGGCGGTATGAATGGCAGTTTTGAATGTGGCGCATGAAAGGCTGGTGAATGGACCATAAAGTGGTTGGTGATTTGGAGAAGCTTTACAGCTCACCTGCAGTAGTCCTAGGTTTACTATTTTGATGCTGTTTTTAATATTTGCTCTTTGACCCTAGCACTACTGGAGGCGCTAAAGTCAACCGGTATGAGAATGCACTTGCATAGTGGACGGTGTATGAGGAAACTACTTAACCCAGACAATTCTGAAAAATAGACACCCAGGGTAGTCCACGGTGGAGTAGCTAGAATAGATCCAATTACATTTTCTTACCCACAATGTCATTCAAAACTGAACTTTGGCAAGAAAACACTAATTTTACTAACATTTATGTGAGACAAGGTTACAGAATTTGAGGAAATCCACAAATTTCCTACCACACAGCATTCCCACATATCTAGCATTAAAACTGAACCACACTTGTGTTGCTCATCCTAGTGTCTGTGACACAAAGGCCCCAAAGCCCAACGAGCATACATCAGCAATAGGGGTAGCTGAGGTATTTGGAGTCAGGCTTGGTGACCACCCCGGGACACCTACAAAACCTAGACATTTTTGAAACTAGACATCCTAGGGATCGGGGGAGGGGGGTGCCTGTTAAATACAACTCCCACATTGAATACATTCAGTTCAACTTTTTTCGTAGAGTAAAACCCCAGCCAGTGTAAAGCGTCCTCCACGCCGGCTACCAATCTTCGGGCAGAATGACAGTTGGCCTTCAACATTGTTTAACAATGCTGTAACATTCCATAACAGCATTCTACTGACCTTGTCTGCACTAGAACATACCAATACTTACATAAACTCCTCAAATACAACATACATTCCCCCTTTCATTAAAATAGCAAGAAAGAAGAAAAATATATTTTTTCAAAACTAAGCAAAAATCATTGTAAAAATAAACAAAATGCAGCAAATAATAACTACATCAACATAAATCTTCACTTACACACAAAATCCTGTAAATATTTGGGTGGTCTCACAGTTCTGTTAGATTTACTGACGTGAGATGAGAACTCAATATCATTATTGCCTGTTTCTGAAACAAAACCACACACATTATATGCACTAAGCATAAGATCAACTAGACAAGACTCCTTTGTCAGATCAACAGTCGAATCATATTTAACATCATTTCCACACAAATTCTCCATACTTCTCTGGTTCAGAACCTCATTTCTTCACTCCTTCTCTCCATTCTCCTGGTTCAGATTCGAACTAGACTCAATTCCAAAATGTTTTGTGAAAATGTCCAAATTGCAATTACTCGTGAAACTTGTAGACTCACCATTTCTTAATCCTGCACTAATATTCAAAAACTCATTCAAACCATTCTTATTCACATTCACTCTGACCTTCAAAACATTCCTCTTACTCCACCATGTTCCATTCTCAACCTGCACGGACCCTATGCTTAAATGTATGATATGAGTTTCATTAAAAAATTTAGAATGAGATTTTCCAAGCAACCCTGGTTTCCGAATTTTAACCAAATCACCAAAATGGAAATCCTGAGCTTTAACACAATGGGCCCTATTATGATGTCGGTCAGAGGCTTTCCGACCTACATCCAAGGTTTACAGTCCAACCACCTTATTACAATGAAGGCGGTCGAAGTGTAAACCAGACGGTCATTTCGGCTGGCTTCCGATGGGCTCAAGGAGCCCGATGGCCAGTCGGAACTGCAATGTAATCCCTTAAGGACGGCGTTTCTGCCGTCGGGATTACGATGTCAGTTTCGGACAGGCTTTTCATGTCGGGCTGTCCGACATGAAAAGCCTGTCGGAAAGCGACTTTGGGGGCTCCTAGCTGGGCCCTCTTGCCTCTGAGGCCTCCGGTTGCAGACCGTGAGGTGCCTGCCACGTGGTGCAGGGATTGACAGAAACTCCAACTTCTCTATGGGAGCTTGTGCTGTGGCCGGTTTCTGACCGCAGCACAAGCTCCCATAGAAAAATGGGAGCTTGTGACAGCGACCATGTGCGGTCGCATCATAATTGCGTGTCGGTCGGAGGCAACTCCGACCAACATCGTAATAAGCCCCAATGTGTGTTATCATAACAAAGCTTACTTTTCTCCTGACTTCTCTTTAGTTTGCTATACACATCCTCAATCCTGGTACCATTTTCCTGGTCTATCCAATCATGGATATACACAGGACAGAGCTTTGAACCGGATCCTTTAGTCAAAGAAGCTTATATGGACTAACTCCAGTAGTAGAATGTGGCATTATGTGGTAATTCCAAAATTGATCTCTCAACGCAATTCTGACTTTGATTTTCGCACTGAGAGCTAATTGTATGGTATCCTTAACAATTCTGTTAACTTCCTTCACCAAGCCATTACTTTGTGAACCATATAACGCCACAATGATGTGTTGAATACCTGTAACAGCAAGATACTCTTTCATTTCTCTAAAGACAAACTGCATTCCATTATTTGATACCAAAAACTTGGGATACCCTTCAATTACAAACATACTTTCAAGAAAGTCAATAACAGATTTAGTGTTAGATGTACTGATCCATGAATAAAATACCCATTTTGAATGATAATACACAAAAACAATGACATAATTCTTACCTCCTTGCACACCAGTGATAGACCCGACAAAATAGGAATGAGCGGAGAGGCTCGTACCATAACACTTTTGTCAGCTTTCCTACATACACTACAAGAACCAATGAATATTTCAACTTAAGAATCCATGGACGGCCACCAATAATGTTCTCTTAATCTTTTTTTTGTAGATGTTATACCGTGATGCCCTTCATGTGCCAAGGCAATAAGCTTTTTACGCAAACTATTTGGAGGTACCAATTTTTCACCTCTCATCACTAAACCACCTTCAACACTCAACTCACCTTGCACTTTCCAAAACTTTGCAAATTATTGCACAGAACTTTTTCTCTTGCCCATCCATTTATCACATGCTTCCTTACATTAATTAACCCAATGTCAATTTCAGAATCCTATAACCAATTGTCCTAAAAAATCTCCCCACTTGTGATTGAAATTCCACCAATACAACCAACAGCACATTGGATATTGTTCTTAATTGGAGCAACACACTCTACATTCTTGCTTTGAAATCGAGATATAAACTCTGCTCTATCATTCTCTTTGAAAGAAATAAGTATTATTTTAACATTAAACTGTTGCAATCTTAACAACAGGCGTACCAATTTGGGAGAAGGTTTTCCCAAGCCTTTATCACTTAACAAATATTGCAAAAATTAGTGATCCATGCAAAGCAAAAACTTGCAACCCCAAACATATGTTGAAAAATGTTCAGTAGCCCATACACAAGCTAATGCTTCACATTCAATCAATTATGTTATACTTTAATTCAGCATCTCTTAAACATCTAGACATAAAAACAATAGTGTTTTCCTTGCCTCTCACCTTCTGACTCAAAACTGCCCCAATTCCAACTGAACTGGCATCCTCATTAATTAAACATGACAAACCTTCTTGGAAATGTTTAAGTGAAGGTGCATCTATAATCATTTTTGTCTTTTCAAAAGATGTATTCTGTTCCTCACCCCATTCAAACTTAACTGCTTTTCAAAGCAAATTTTTCAGAGGCTCAATCACCACGGCAAATCCTTCTACAAACCTTGAATAATATTTACATAATCACAAAAAGAATTTTATTTATTCCACATTCTCTGGCACGTGTGTCTCACTTATAGCTAATGAAAGATCACCCGTGGGTTTGATACCTTCAGATGTCAAATAATGCCCTAAGTATTCCACATGCTCATTGAAAAGTTTGTACTTTTTTAGTTTCATAGTCATACCATGCTCTCTAAAAACATTTAAAAATTTATTGAGAATTCTATTATGTTCTTCCTTAGTACTAGCATGAATGAGGATATCATCTTGAGAGGCATGAACCCTTTGCATCCCATGAAACACTGATGCGCCACTGCTAAACCAAATGACATCCTTAAAAATCTGTATGCACCAAATGGTGTAATATATGTGAAAAGTTACCTGCAATCCTCTGTTAATTTAATTTGATGATATGCTGATGTTAAGTGGATTGTCGAGAAAAATTAGCATCACCCAACTGAGAAAACATCTCCAAAATCTTGCGAAACGGATGACAATTAATAATGATATTCTTATTTAGCGACCTGAGATCAGTACATAATCTGATTTCACCATTGTTTGTTTAGCCACCACGATATCAAAGAAACCCACTCTGATGAATCAACAGTTTCAATAACACCATCTCCTTCCAACTGTTTCAAATGGTCATACCCCTGTGATCAAATTCTAAATGGACTATTCCGAACTTTGTGTCTAACAGGAAAAAGATTTTTTTCATTTCAAATAATTCTGTGTGTAAATCCTTTAACACCCAACACAACCTTTCTTCAAACACATTCTTATAAGCATCTAAAATATCCTGCAACTCTATGGTGTCCCAAGATACTAACAATGTGGGACACAAAGGTCTCAACACTATTCTAAAACTACCTTGGTCCTTCCATCTCAAGATATTGTATCCTTTCTTTGCAACATAAACTTTTGTGTGAATTGTTCTCTCCTTGTATGTAACATTTTCCCCAAACTATCCAAGCATGTCAATTTTTGTACCCCCATATGCCACATGGACTAATATAATTTGGAATTAACATCACATTTGGCAATTCTTCTACAAATAAAATGTCTGAAATAATAGTATCAGGGGAACCTGAATCAGCAGTAAAGCTAATACCGGTTTTCTCCGCAGTGATGTTGCAAACAGGATCACTTTTCTTAGAAATACCCTCTTGCACCGTCAACACACAGCTCAATTTCTCACAACTCTCTTGCCTCTGATCTGAAATTTGCACCCAATTTACTTGTGCATTTCTATCACCACTTTTACACATTTTTGCAAAATGTCTAAGCTTTTTACAATTGTTGCAATTTTTATTCCTAGTAAGACAATTGCTAGCATTTGCAAGATGGCTGTAAGAGCCACACCTACAGCAAGTTTCTATTTAAGCACTACATTTCCACATCCAACATTACAAATTCTGCTTCGAGAAGGCTTTGAAGATTTTATAACAAGAGCAACCACACTTGAAGAAGAATCCATTTCACTTTTATTCAGTTCATTGGAGGCCACTGCAGAGCGTTCGATCCCTTTTGCAATCTAATATAGTTTCACACAATGTGGGATTCCGGCAACATAAAGGTTGTTCCTGTGTTTTCTTATTTAAACATCTAACAATTATTTGATCCCTGAGATACTGAGCAATAGATCCTTCAAATCCACATGACGAAGATAAAATGCGTAGCTCAGTCATATAACTATCAATAGTTTCTTTGCATTGTTGTTTACGTGTGAAAAATGTATGCCTTTCCACAACAACGCTAGGCTCTTGATTAAAATGATTTCTAAGTCTTTGAATTGCCTCTGAATATTCATCCAAAGTACCAAATTGACTAATATCAACTTCAGTCTCAGTAAGGTGATCAGAAATGTGTTGTTCTTCTGCTCCTAGACAACTATATAGTAGAGCAAACTTTTCATGATCAAATTTCCTCCCATCAATAGCAATGAGATATCTCTGAAAGATTCTGTACCACCGCTTACGCTTACACCCTACATTTGGGTTAGCTCATGAAGACCTAGGCAGCTATGGACCAATGTATTGCACTACCAGTAAGTTCCCTTAAGCATATAGAATCGTTGCCCACCTCTATAGGTCGGCCATCAAACAATCTAACAATGGAAATTGTACATCAAAACAGGGAGGCACCACATATATTAAACCTTTTTCAAAAACTTCTTTCAAACAATCAGTCCAACAATTAAAGTTTAGAAGTTCACTCCAGCCAAATTCATTTGAATATTTTCTTTAATCAGTTTCTTTATTTACAAGCAACCAAAGCGTTTTGCTAACAATTGAACACCAAAAGTGAAACAATGCCACGTTTTCCTTGGCGTGTCCCTGCTGTGTGCTAGCAGCTCACCCAATTCAGGTCATTGCTGGCTCATTCGGCTGGATCCCAGGTCCCCTCCAATGCCCGGTGGAGTAATGCTTGAAAGCGTTCAGAGCTAAGATGTCTGGTGGAGTGATGCTGGAAAGCGTTTGTGCTAGGATGCTCAGAGCCTGCATGGCGTCCTCTGTATGCACATAAACCAATGTACTGTATCCTTCTCCCTTCAGGTCAGGCTGAATATGAGCTTCCAGCACACAGCAGGGACGCACTGTGGAAAAGGTGGCATTGTTGCACTTTTGGTGTTCGACTGCAGGAATGTGAAGAGAGGCAAGCAGTACACACAGAAGACACCGGAGACAGGATAAGGAGCAACATGCCAACAAGCTGGGTGCACTTCCTTTGGGTGCTGGGTGTCTTCAACTGCCTGTTCTCAGTGCAAGTCCTGATGAAGCTCGATTGTGAGCGAAACGCGTTGGCTACTCGTAAATGAATGTAAATGATGTACAATCTACATTTGGGTTACCTGGAGTCTACAAAAAACATGGAGGAGCACTAATTCCTTGCATCTTTACTTATACTTCATTCTTTTACCTACTTATATAAGTCTGTCAATGGCAATTAATACATAAGCTGGCTGCGGTTTCTGTAATATTAATAAAGTAGAAGGTTACCTTAATACTTCTGGCCTTACATACAGCAATACGTCAAATGAACTTGACACACTTGATACACCCATTGTATACCACATTAACATTCCACTCTACTGACCTCGTCTGTGCTATATAACCTTCCATCAGCCTGACAGCTTACTCTTTCTTTGCTGCTTCACAGACTGCTAAGTACTATCTTTTCCCCTTAACTTTGAGATTGAGTAATTACGATTGCCTTTTTTATGTACTATTGCGTTTTCTATCGTTTGATGCATAGCGCTGTTTATGCTTGTGTTTGCACTTTGCTGTGACATTGTTCCACTATTAATTGTACTGGAGCCGGAAGCCGACTTCGGATTTCCGCGCTCGCTCCGATTCATTTGCCCATTGGCCCGTGCTCTGCACTCAATTTTAGGAACGTTAATCCTCCCAGTGTGGTGACCTGCTGCCCTGCTTCATTCAAGTGGAGAGGGATAAGGGGAGCAAGGACACGTGGCCATTCGCTGCGCTGCCCTCTATTTCTACTCAAGGGCCTCCCAGGCGATGACATATTTTGCCAATTCTGGCTCTCGTGACTTGATTGCAATGCGATGAGACGTGTTTACGCTATCTCGTCTCAGCCCTTTGACTGAGCAGCTCACATTCGACGCCCTGGTGGGTAAAAACTCACCCAGGGTTGTAAGCGCCACACCTCTTCCTCTCAACGACTAGCGTTCCTTTATTTCAGGTAGATTCCCTTCTGTCTCAACTAGTCCTTCCTCCCCAAAAAATCAGGAACATCAAGAAAGAATTGAGGGCAACATTTAGCAGACTGTATCCTTAAGGTTGATAGCTCGCATTGTGGGACTATTGGCCTCATCAATCCAGGCCATTTTCCCAGGTCCCCTCCATTATCGCTCCCTTCAATCGCTAAAAATTCAACACCTCTGCTAGGATCTCAGTTTCTCGGAGCAGATTGCTCCTTTGGTGGAAGCCCAGCTGAAAATGTCTTGGTGATTGGACCGCATGGAAGCCTGTAATGACAGAGCAATTTTTGGTTCTATTCCAGAGATGATAATCAAGTCAGATACCAGCCGATGGGGTTGGGGAGTCCGCTGCGGTCCAATCTCCACCAGGGGTCGTTGGTCCAAAGCAGAACTGGAGCTTCACATCAATTGCTTGGAACTCCTTGTGGGTTCTCTTGCGATTCGGAGTCTCTCTCTGGAGAAGACGGATTGTTGCATTCTGCTTCGTATGGACAATATCTCTGCAGTACAGTATGTGAACAAATTGGGCAGGACGAAATCCTGTCTTCTGGCGGAGATAGCCAAAAAGTTTGGGCATTTTGTCTCCAACATCGAATTCTGATAGTGGCAGAGTATCTTCCCGGCCAATGCAATATGACTGCGGATTGGCATTGTCACCATCTTCGAGACTTCAGCGACTGGAGACTTCACCCAAAAGTAGTTTATGTGCTTCACCGACATTGGGGGCCATGCTTGGTAGACCTGTTTGCATCTCGCCTCAATCGTCAACTCCCGACTTTTTTCAGTTGACGTCTGGATCCGGAAGCCTGAGCCACAGGTGCGTTTCTTCAGGACTGCTGTCCCCTCTGGGTTATGCCGTTCCCCCATTCATGATGATTTCCAGGGTTTTGTTGCAGTTGAGATGCCAGAGGGCAGGGCTGCTCTTAGTGACTCCACTTTGGAGAGTGCAAGCGTGGTTTCCAGTTGTTCTGGAAATGGTTTGTGCCTGCGCGATTCTGATTCCCTTCTGTTGGAACCTCCTTCTGGAACCAGTTGGCCTTCCAAATCCACTGATCCTATCAGAACTCCTCTCGCTGGTGGCTTGGAGGATTTCAGGGAAAGATGGAGTCTCCTGGGCCTTTCGCAAGAGGCAAATGCTTTTATCTGTCAAGCCTGGTCCTCAGGAACGCACAAGCAATATGCGTCAGCATAGAAACGCTGGTGTAATTGGTAACATCAACTGGGTGCAGATCCTGTTGGAGCAGATTGTAGTTTGGCAGTGAATTTTCTGTCCGCCTTAGCATCTGCAGACATGGCCTACCAATCAGTTAATAATATTAGCTCAGCTATTTCAGTGGGTCATTCACCTGAATGGGTAAACCTGTTGGCGAGTATCCAGTGGTTTGCAAATTCCTGAGAGGTATTTGTATGGCGAAGCCTCCTCAGCCTAAATATTCTGTTTTATGGGACATTAGCATAGTCTTGAGGTTTTTAGAGTCTTGGCCAGACAATAAATACCTGTCATGAAAGCAATTGTCAGCCAAATTGACCATGCTCTTATGCCTGATTTCTTGTAAGCGTGTCTGACGTACGTGCTTTGGGTCTGGTTGGGAGAGTTTTTCCCCCTGGAGTTACCTTTTCCATTTCTAGGTAGACTTAATGTAATTCCAGGTAATATCTTATCCAGCTTTTCCGGATAACTCAAAACTTTGCGTAGTGCAATGTCTGAAGGCTTATGAGGTGAGCACTGCTGAGTTTTGTACAGATATGAGTTGTTAATTGTTGATTGCTTTGCAAAAGCCTTTTTGTCCAGTGGCCTCTGCCACGCTTGCTCAATGGATGCGATGGCTTCTGAATGAAGCGGCTATAGTGACATCTGTTTTTAGCACCCACTCAACTAGAGGGGCGATGGCTTCCAAATCGTTTGCTTAGGGTCTCGTTTGGATGACATACTGAGAGCTGCAGATTGGTCATCGGAGTTTACATTTAAGTCATTTTATATTAAACCAATAGCAGATGTAGCTTCTGTAATGATGGCTCACCTTTAAACAAGCATCATCGGAGCCTCCGGACCTGTTATAAAATAAAAAGAAAATTTGCCTTTGTGACAAGAATTTCATTTCTATTAAGGACACCAAGGCGAAGATTATCCCACGTTTATTTGCATACATATGTATTTGAGTACTGTTTAAAGTGCATAGATATGTTTCCTCCCTGTTGATAAAGTGTATGTTGTGAAAGACATGATATGGTTTTGACCAGTGTTTACGGCTTTGTTTTTATTGCTTCCTTGCAGGGAACGTGGGCAAGTGATTCATATCACGTTGCTCCATATTTCTGGGCATATTCCTCGTTCATATCTTGGTTCATCATGGGAGGATAGTTTCCCTGCTGTTGCTGACGAAGGCCTTCAGATTCTTGAACCAGAATCGTCAAGCTGGGCTCCCGTTGGGGCTGGTTGTGCTTCCAGTTGGATACTGATTTTGTCACTTTAGAATCTCGGACTGTTTTCAATGGACTAGAGCAAAGAAAGAGGAAGCTGTTAGGCTGATGGAAGGTTATGTAGGGCTGTGCCTCTATGGTTAGACATGTAACTATGATGGGTTCATGGGTAATGTAGGGTTTTAAAAAAGTTTCATCTGATTATCTGCTGAAAATAAAGAGTAAAGAAAGAGAAGAGAAATCATCGCCTCCATGTCCTTAAAAGAATTGAAAATTCTTGTTGCAAATGCTAGAAAATGACATAGACTCATAGACACCACGCCTTTAGTTGATATCATTTTTGAGAAAAGAAACATGTTTTCTTGCACAGCACTTTTTTCCCCAAAAAACACAAAATATATCCATATGTTGACTATGCTCTTGGTTATCTCCAGGGTGCCCAGGATGTTAAAAAAAGCAAATTTGGCGTGAGTACGTTTTGTGGGGAAAAAAAGTTATAAAGGTTTAAAAGTGTAAACTACCCCAAAAATGGACTTGTGGTGAGGGGGCGGTTTTAGGTGTTCAGTATCGGATTATGGATTGCCGTCAGTGAAAAGCATAACATTGTTCAAGGAAAAAGAAAACAGAAAGTCGTTCTCCGTACACCACGGAGGAGAAAGCAGATTGTAGATGATCTAAACTTGTCTCGGTAACACCATAATTCTAAGTTAGAATCTTATGGTTTCATGTAAACAGAATACAGTTTGGAGGCTGTAGCTGCGGAAGTAAAAGAGGGACACAAGCACGCATCCTTTCTACTGTAGAACTAGAGAGAGTCTTCAGTAGCGACTGTCATGGCTGCGATTTAAACAAGCGAATACAGAAATTTAGAGGCACCAAAGAGAAGGTCACTCAGCAACACAATAAACAGAATGCCATAATCAAATAACGTATTTTATTGCCATAAACATAATTATAACAAGAAAACATTTTAAGTGTGTTTCAAAGAAGTCCGTTTAAAAATCTGTATCGACAGGTTTCAAGAAATCAAACTTTTTTCCCAAAACCCCCAAGCAAGGCAGCTTCTTCGAGGAACTTAATTAGTGCGGAAAAACGAAACAATTTTTATGACTCCCTTCGGCAACCTTTAATGAAAAAAAAACTCGGTCAATTGATGTTTATGATCGGATAATCCGAAATGTTTTTTTCCATCATGGCCGCCACGTTTGTGATTTTTTTCCGGTCTTTTCACAACGTTCACATCTTGTGGGCTTCCGGTGCACGTCTTACCGCACGCTGCCCCTGGTGAGCGACCTCGGAAACCCCGTTCTCTCTTTTCCTGCTCTAGCCGATCACGGAGAGGTACGAATATTTTTGAGCTCCTTCAGTGCATTTGTTAAAGCTTTTTAGGCGTAACCCGTGGCAGCTTTTCCTGACCGTGTTGTTTATGCCTTTTCTTCAGGAACCATGCCGGCCAAAGGACCACTGCAGTCCGTCCAGGTCTTCGGGCGCAAGGTTAGTGCGGCACGTGCGCGCGCTCTTCCTTCCCGCACCATGGCACCTTTCGTAGCGAAGTTCCATAGCCGAGCACACATAATAAGATCGCTTGTCTACGCTGGGGTTTTCTGAGGCCTGTGTGACTTATTTTCGCAGTATTGGAGTCCGTTCAGCTCTTTTCTCAGTTAGGTTGACAGTTACCTATCTATGTCGCATCTTTTGCAGATTTCTTCGATTATAAATTGTTGAGAATAGTCTACATGTTCATGTATTGTCACAAAAAATTTGTTGCTAAGTTCTACTTTTTTGTATCGCAATTTAGGCATGCAACGAATACTGGCATTTTAAAACGCAGGCTGTTTACATTGTAGTAAATGTAATAACCAGGAGTGCGGGGTAAGAATAGTACAGGAGGGATATGGCTTGATAATACGTGCACTCTTGTGGCGTGCTTATCACTAACGAAAATGTAGTGCTTAAAAAGCAAAGCACTGCAACAGATGTCAGCAAATCAAAAGAGATTGTAAAGAGGGAATGCTCCCTGGGAGGGATGACCCAAGATTGATCGGCTGAGACACCAATAAGAAGTGGTAAATCGGTGGCAAAGCCAACCAATTGTAAGCAATGTTCCTGCTCCAAACCCTCCTCTGTGTTCTTGGTAAGGCACAATATGCTTTGCAACAGACAGCGCATGTGCAGTTCAGTAGCCTCGACCTCAAAATTGCATTGTTTACATTTAAATTGTATGATGAAGCTTATTTTTATTTCTATTTTGCTAAAAAAGTTTTTCTGCTTAACTTGTTCACAGAAACAAATCCAGATTAGTAATTGTCAATTGCAGTGGTACATGTTCTATTCAATCTCTTTCTCTCTGTACCTTAAAGCCAAAACTAGATATCATCGCTAGGTCTCGCCTGCGACAGTGCATGCGTTTCCACTTATGAGTGATATTGTATATAAAAAGGGGTTTGTAGCCTGCTCCATTGCTTAACATTGTTTGCTTCATTGTTATTCTTATTTGGTGCCTTTTAACTGCCCAGCGCGTAATGGCTTCACTTGCTCTTTTTTCGGCTGGAGCATGAACCAAGTACTGATTGCTTCAGCGTCATTGCTCTCCTTTCACTGGTCGTGTTATGCTTGAGGTACTATTTTTTTATTTTTCCTTCTTCCCCGTCGTCCCTATTGAACCTCTTGCCATGTGTACTTATGCTTTACTATGCCACACACTTCAAAGAAGTCCTTTTCATCTTTGACATGAATGATTTTGTGACAACTTCTACTATCCAAATGCATTTTCACTTTTCGTTATGATATCCTTGACTGCGTAATAGCACTTCATAAAATTAGTTTTAGCCACATTGCAAAGTCTTCATACTCCTGTACAGCGTGGCTACAAAACATAGCAAAAGCCAATAGCTCTCACAGGCAAGACCTATTGGGTTTTTCAAAGCATGTTTTTTCGTGCATGGGATTAAGGTTAGTTAGTACCTACATAACAATTATTTGCTTTTATAAATATTCATTATGTTATATATTTTTACAGAAAACTGCAACTGCTGTTGCTCACTGTAAAAGGGGAAATGGCTTGATAAAAGTTAACGGAAGGCCCCTGGAAATGATTGAGCCTAGAACACTTCAGTACAAGGTAAGAATATTTTTTATTATCCAAGTCTGCAGAAAGCGTGCTGTTTTGTTTCTGCTGCGGTTTACATCTTGCCTAGGTATGTGCGGTCTCTTTGAGACATGCTGTGTTCAGTACATGGGCTTTCATTCTGCCCCTCGCTGTTGATTTGTTAGTGTGTGCCGCCCCTCACGGCCGATTTGTTAAATTCTGTGTTGTTCGGAAAAGCTTGTTTCTCAATGGTTTATTTGCATTCTATTTCCCACCTTCCCCTGTCTTGCTCCTCCCCTGGAGTATTGGCCTATTACAGGTATCCTTCCACAAAAGGGTTTTTCCCTTTGTTTGTGCACTCTTTTAGTTTTGTTGCAGAGTGCACAAGTTTTCCTGGTGCGGGTGCCGCGCTTTATAGTTTACAGACGCTCGCTCTCCTCCCTGTTATTTACAAAACATCAGCATTGAAAAGGGCTCCCCGCGGGCAGCTTCGTTCCTTATGGAGTTTTATTCACTGTCAACCCGACATCTGCTTTACGGCTGCCTTGCTTAATGTTTCGTGAAGCAGGCGCAATGTTGATAAAAGAAAGCAATGCAGCTGCTTCCTCCGCACAACTGTCTCGCACCCCCTCCGTCCATACCCTTCGTGTTAATTGCTTTTTAATTTTTTTTATTTTAAGTGGCTTGTCGTTTGGAATTTGCTAACAAATGCTTGCCAGGGCTTCATTTCCCAGCGTCTCTTTTAGGCCCCATGGTGAGGATGTCTTTTAGCGTCTCTGCGGACTCTTTTTCAAATACAGTTGAAACACTGACATGCCTGCTCCTCATCGCTTACAGACCAGTCGGGTCGACAGAGGCTTTGTGCAAAGTACGTTTTTTATTTTGCCTCACTTTTTTTTTTAACTTTTGAGGTCACGCAAGTACGCTTGTTTGATTTTGCGGATTTGATATATTTATACCCTTTTTAAAAATATACAAAAAAATACATTCCGTTACCCTTTAAAGCAGAATTACATTAACAACAACAGATGTTTAACCTAATTCAAAGCAGTTTTACTTACAGGCTGATTCTACCTCCCCACCCCCTCCCTCTTCAGACTTATTCAATGTTTCAAAGCACTTTTCAAAATGCATTCTGTGCAACTGCATGTTAAATCTGTGCCTCTTCTATTCAATAACATGGTATGTTGGTTCATAGTACGTTGGCTGTGTATTTGGCAGGTCGATATGGTAGCTAGGCCATCATTTAGTAACATTCCTGTTTTTATTTCCCTTATCCCTGCCTTTTTAAACTTAAAGTATGGGGATCTTTGGAGCACCTCAACCTCAAGGAGTGCGAAAATTAATTTCTCATTAAACTGATCCACAGTTTGCAGACTATACTGTTTCTGCAGACTTATTTACTGTTTAACATTAATTAGTTCATTTTAGAAATGTAGTCCTGCAACTGCATGTTTACATACTGAAATATTTAATGTTTCAAACCACTTTCAAAATTTTCTAAGTGGGATAAAGCCAAGCACTTATGTGACATGCATCAGACTGGAAACGTTTTTTTTTTTTTTTTTGCCTCAACGCTGTCTTATCAAACCTAAAGTATGCTGCTTTTTTGAGCACCTCAATTTTATTATTTCTCCTCTTAACAGTGCCTCAGTTTGTATTTTAATCTGCATTCCATATTAAGTGTTTTTAAGCAGTCTTTGCATATATTAGCTACTACAATGCCGCCATACCCAAAATTTTCCTCCGAAGCAGTTTTAAGATGGCCTCTGCCTACATCTACTACTTGTGCACCAGAATTTGTTTGATATAAAGGGCTGGAAATCGGCATCCAACATCAGTGGCTACTCCTGCGGGAGCACTCTTTACCAAATTGTAGTGTAGCTCCTATTTCC
The DNA here is from genome assembly GCA_963921515.1 of Calotriton arnoldi. Taxonomy (NCBI): domain Eukaryota; kingdom Metazoa; phylum Chordata; class Amphibia; order Caudata; family Salamandridae; genus Calotriton; species Calotriton arnoldi. Next base: position 1,884,683 of record CAWUFW010000458.1, read on the forward strand.
CTAATAGGCTCTGCACATTGGAATAATATACCCTATAGGTTTGACATAGGACTGAGGTCGGTATGTCCCTATCGAGTATATTAAACTTAATTACTTGTGCCTGCTAGCTCAGAGGCCACTAGAAACGCCTTGATAAACAAGAAGGGAGTAGTTTCTGGCAGCCGCAAAACATTACCACTTTGTTTCCCTTTAGAATCAGAACGTGTCCCAGAGTCGTGGAAACAATAGATAACTATTTCACTCAGCTCAATCGTGCATACTTAGTTTTCCTCAAAGTTACACAGAAAGAATAGACTGGCGTTTCAATAAAAGATTTATTGAACAGTCTTGTTTCTCGTGTAAGTAAAATGTGCTGTTACGATCACAAGACAGTATGCAAGATAAATAATGTTCAGCGTAAGCAGTAGAAATAGATAATACTGCGCTAGCATGATCTTTAGTAGATATTCATTTACATAAATAACATAGACTAAAAATGCGAGTACTCATACGATGCGTTTCTAAGCTAGTTCTACCCCAATGTACCTAACCTAGGTGTAGGGAGAGGTATGAAATAGGTGAAGTATTCCTTACTATGGTATACTAAGAGTATGTTAAGCCTAGTATGCCAAGAGTCCCGCTAGGTTTCTAGTCAAGCTCCATACCTTGAGAATGAGAGAGGTGGGAATCTCTTGCCAGACTCGAACTCCAACACCCCGCGAGGGAAGTCCGATCACTGGAAGCTGGACTCTCTGCGTGCAGGGATGACAGCGTCTTCTCAGTGCGTCAGGCCGAGAAACGCGCTCCTCTGAAGTCGAGGTCTCCTCTGATTTACAAGGGCTAGGGAAGGTATATTTATACCTGAGAGGTACCTCAGAATGTTAGCATTGACGTGGATCGGACAGCGGAAGACGTCATGAATGAACCCCTAAGGTATAACGGTTCATGCATAATAGATGAGTCCTTGAAGAAATCAATAGTCCTGTGCTAGGGAAACTCCCGAAGCCTAAGGGTCTGTTCTTCAAGAACTCGTGACGTTAGGGTGGACGGATGTCGGAGACCATGCCTGTATTTGGAGTGCACGGTTTAATGCCTAAATAAGGACTGGGATTTTATGCCTATATAAGGGCAGGGCGAATTGTGCCTATATAAGGACATGATACAGGAAAACCTATATACGGACACTCTAAGAGGAATACAACAAAATAAGGTCTAACACATTGCTTCTAGCATGCACGTTACCATAATTAACATTTAGACCCATTAAAATACACTTCAAGTGCACAGTCAAGTCCTCAAAATATATATATATTTTTTTTAAATGTGAGTAACTCTCACATTATTTTTGATGTAAGCAGTTTTAGCCTCGTATAACATCCCCTAAGCAAGACTCTCCCCCAAAACATAGCTGCATTCTCCTACTGCAACCCGTGCCGCATGGAGATGTGGCATTACAGCCTGAGTTTCTGACTTCGGAACTGGGGAACTACGTTCAAGTGTCGCGCTAGCATTTTGTGATTCTGTAGAAATAACGTAATTGCCCGCCCTGTGAATAAAAAAAATAAAATGTCACATTGTGTAATGTAACTGGTGAACGTGTAAACGGGTACAATATCTGTGGTTTGATTTTGCACTTAATAAAACTGGGGAAAAATGTAGGGCCTACCAGCTGAGTAAAGTCTGCAGCCATTTGTGTAGAGCTGCAGGGCAGTGGAAAATGGCATGTCAGTGCTGTATCTGTGTGTGCGGTGCCTGTCTTGGGTGGGTTGGTCGGGTGGGTGCGCGCGGTGCCTGTCTTGTGCGCGCGCGGGGCCTGCCTTGGGTGGGTTGGTCGGGTGGGTGCGCGCGGTGCCTGTCTTATGCGCGCGCGGGGCCTGCCTTGGGTGGGTTGGTCGGTCAGTGGGTGGGTGCGCACGCAGTGCCTGTCTGCGGGGGTATGTAACTGCTCAAATTTGCATAGGCCTCAGAATGCCAATACTGTCAAAGGGCTTTTAATGCCTAGAATTATAGGCCCAGTATATCATAGATGATTTACCACAAACTTTAATTTCGTTAATGGCTATTGTAGTATAATGGATGATGTGCTGCATGGCTAAACACTTATGGTCCCAAAGGCGAGACCTATTGGCTATTCCAATGCTTGTTTTATTAATACAGTTACTGGTACCTCCGCTAAGAGGCTAAAGGCAGGTTAAAGCTTGATCTATTAAATCAATTACATGAGGAAGCATGAGGGTGTGGAGTTTCAAGGCATGTGAGTTAACCTTATTTGTGTCTAAAATTGGGCATTCCCTTGGTGCACAGTAAATGCTTCAAGTTACTTTATACTATTCTTTAAGGTTTCCTCTTTAGTTTGATAGCATTTCTTAATGGCCTGGTGTTTTATATCAGTTCAATTAAAACTGCAGCAGCTTTGTAATGTCGATAATATAGACATTTAGCATTATTCTCATGTGCAAATTAAACAAACGCATTAAATGTTTAAATGGTTTTCCTTTTTAGCTTCTTGAGCCGGTTCTTCTCCTAGGCAAAGAGAGATTTGCTGGTGTTGACATCAGAGTCCGTGTGAAGGGTGGCGGTCATGTTGCACAAGTCTACGGTAAGCTTGATAGTTGCTTCTACAAATTGATTGCGCCGTTACACTTGTGCTTTCAAACTATTCGTGGGAGCATCGGATCCTTGAGCACTTTGATTAAGCTTGGCAACAAGGGAGTTCTGTTTCGCCTTTATTTTTCTATTGCATCCTGTCCGGTCCTTATTTGCTGGAAGGAGTGACACATGCTTCAAATTATGTCCATATTTAGCTAAACGAAGCACATGTAGCACACAATATGAACAAGTGAACATTTGAATCAATCCAGTTCAAGATATCTTTTGTGTGCATACGGTCTTTCTAATATTTTCTGTTTTAAAAAAAAAAAAATGTATATCTGTCAACTGCATTTCCCATTTTGCACAATGGAGCACACCACAGCATTTCATTATCGTTCTGAACCGGCTTTAATAAACTATAATGGTACACTGCATCACAAAGACCACAGAAAATGAATGATGCGTCATCTCTGACCTGTTCTATACAGAAGTGTCCCCATCCGGAATCGTAGGGAGTGTGAAGATAATCAAGCTGATAACCGTGTTTTGAATTTTGATTAGCAGTGAGACCACTGCTTTTGTTAACTCTAGCAAAATAGTGTGGAAGTTTGTAATTCTTTTTAATACTCAAACAATACATTTTACCTCGCGTAGAATGATTAACCGATTTAGCATGTTCTCCCTTTTTTTCACATTCATGCAAAGGTGATGACCCTCGTGCATTTTAGATGGCCACATGACCTAGTAATGAATTCATTTTAGCACCCTTATTTACCAAGGCCCTATTTAGGGAATCATTTTAACAGATGCAAAATCGGGTTTTCATTTTGTTTGCTAGCTTGAAATGTTGACCATGCGTTTAATGATAATGCTTACGACTGTTCCTTGGCCAGCCAGGAATGGAGGCTTGTTTAAAAAAAAAAAAAAAAAAATCTAATGTAATAAATACTCCAGTCTGTATCCAACCGTCAAACACAGAGCAATTTTTAATTTAAGCACCGTTACCAGTAAATTTGTTTTTTAATTGATATCCCACAATCAGAGCACAATTCAGATTCAGGTGTGTGCAAGAAATGTTTTTTTTCTTCTCTGCACAATCATGCCAATCACTGGCATATTTCACGCTACCTTCTGCGACAAAGTACAAATTTTGTGATTGCAGGAAGGGAACATGGGAGTTGTTGTTCCCCCTACTGCCTATTGCAAGATAAAAGGCTGGATGTCCTTAGTTATTTTGAATTTTTGGTTGTTGTGGAAATCAAAACTAAATATTTCTGCGTTGCTGTTGGCCTGCAGTAATCTTTGTAAATTGTTGCTTTTATACCACAAAACGAAATTATTTCATGAACGGACACGCGTTTTTTTTTTTTTTTTTTTTTTTACATTATCCGTTCAACAAGAGGGGCATATATTGACTTTCTACTCTTGCTTGAGTTGAGATTTTAAATTTTAATCAATTTTTTTCTTAAGAAAATTTAGTTTTTAACGGCGAATTCCAAGAATTAATTTGCAATAAATTAGATTGGTCATTATGTACTCTGAGGGGTCTTAAATCATCTGTCCAATTCAGAATTAAAAAAAAGCCACTTGTAAATCTGAACAATCACCTAGAAGACTAGTTATGTTAACCTCATGCAATTAAAACTGTTTCTATTATCCTGCCTCCAATGAAGTGCTTGAATTGCAGTGCATGAGGGGCTCGATGATGCACTGAATCACCACACATTAATTTCTTATGTGCATTTAATACAGAAAATAGTCCTTCAGTGTTTTTACACTGCAGCAGGCTTTTAAAAATGTTTAGTCCTTACTTATTTGCCCCATTGCTCTTTTCCTGTTTTTGGGATTGACTTTCCATTATTAAATTCCCTTTTATCAGCTTCACCCAACCCTAGCATGAAATGCTGTTTAAGACCAGTGGGCATTTGCGGAGCTGCAAGAACCTTGAGTGTGCTGCGAAAGTAGATCTATTTATATTCACTGAAGGACATTGTTTTTAAAGCGTGCTTAGATTTTTTACTATAACTGCTCTTGCCCATCAGAATATACCTGGGTTTCTGCAGCTTACGACTTCAACCCATTGGAAGATTCCATCACTTGAGGCACATGATGACCCATTAAACTCATCGCCCTATCCATTACAAAGCCCAGTGCAGAACCAGAGGTTCGGGGCAATTTATTTCTTTCCCAAGGCAAGAACCTATGAAGCAGAATGATGCTCAGTCACCGGAATAAGTATAACAGAATAATATTCACGAACAACCGTGTTCAATTTGACTGAAAGCAGGAGCTGGAAAATGAAAATGTTAATCACCCTTAATGGTAACACACAACATTGAATAACATGAATTTGTGATTAAAGAACATGTTATTGTTAGGAGTTGAAGGAAAGGCCTTAAAGTGAATATAGTAGTTTTCCAATATAGGAGTTAACAAATCCACCAACTCGTGTGTCCAGTTTGGCATTCCAAGAATCAGTCCTCTGACCCTTTTGTGCAGCACTTGGTTGTTTGGTGGCATCTGTATTTTAACTTCGCATCCTTCAGTTCCTCATGTAAGCCACTTACCTAGTGGTCTACATCTTATTGGAGAACACATCTTGAGGAAGACTGTCATGGAGTGTCTGAAACTACCCCTGACTATATCCGAAAGGTTTTCGTGGTTGTGGGTGGGACAAAGTTAAGCCATTATTCCCCAACAGACCAAAAATGTATGGGTGCAGTTATGGACATCTTACAACAACTCCTACTGCTCAAAAACGTTTCTTCAATATTCCACTAAGTGGTCTTAATGGAAATTGTCTGGACTATTGCAGTATTGTATCCTCTAACATGTGCTTAAAGGTCTGACAGAAGACCACATTCGGCCTTCAGTAAAAGACGTACACTGTCTTCCACTGGATACCTGGATTAAATTAAAACATTTGTGCACCATGCAAAAGGCTCAATGAAGCAGAGGTCCAGGTTTGTGGAGAAACGGATGTATCCAGGGTCATTTGATCTGCTAAATAGATCTGCCATGCAGGTGCCATAAACGGCGGCAGGACCTATTTGACTACAGTGCCCATGGTTATGGTATGCTTTTGGTCTAACGTGATCAGGGGCAACTCTTCTGATTCGGGAAACTCAACAAAACTGAATAATTCAGCTCTTCAACTTGCGTCACGTGGTAAGAAAGGAACACATGGGATATTAACCATATTGACTGACTCCAGCACTTGGCATAAAGGATCATCAGCAAGTCAAGTCTCATTAACTGATGCCCTTTGAAAGTTACGAGCCTTAGTCTGCAGAAGGCTAAACCCATGATCAATCTGGAGGAGCCGGCCAATCTTTTCAATAGAGCTACTGCAGATCACTGAACACTATCATGGACTACTGTCTAATATATGGATTGGGTATTTATAGTTAAAGGCTAAGCTACTATGCTGCCCATAGAACACCCCCCCCCCACCACCACCTTGCGGTAAACGCACTATTTTCAGGAAAGGTGTGCCTGTGGGGTCTCTGAGGGCAAGTTTTGTCCGTTAACTAATGCTTCTGAGAAGCAAAGTCTCACTGGGGTTTGTGGTCTCATCGTCGTGCAATACATGGCATGACACTGCTCTCCTTATGAGAGTCAGGGCCCAAAAGTCTTCTTTTGACTGCCTACTTGCTTCTGCTTGCTTCTGAAACTGGCCCTGCCTTAATGATTAAAAATAAAGAAAGTTAACTGTTGACTGGAAGTTTAGACATTGTTTACATTTCTCATATTGACTGGCAATTTAGTCATAAATGGCTTTGTTCCTTCTTGACCCAACACTCAGTGGACCTTCACCCGGCCCCCTTTTTTTATTTATTTTTTTATTCGCGTTATCGCCCCTCGGTGTGCAGTCTCTCGGTGTTTTTTTTTTTTAAAATTTAGAACATATTTTTTAATATTTCTCTAATAATCTCGAAGCTCTAATCTCCGCATTCTGTGTACATGGTTTCCTCTTGCCCAATTAGTCTGCTCCTTTGCGGTTATTTGACTTTATCTTTTAAGCTTTAATCAAATTTGGACTATGGAAACACCTTTAATGCAATCGATATTCAAGACCCTGATTATTTCAAGAAAATATCAATTTTATCAACCTCAGTCACTCCTCCTATTTAGCTACCTATTATTGGAGCAGTTTGCATGTGTATCTATCAGTTAACAGACTGTTCTCTTTTAAAAAAGGTATTGTAAACCTAGTTATTCCAGCCGTAGTAACCCTTTGTTTCTGTGTACATTTGAATGACTTCTTCTGAGCCCGGATACTCTAGGTGCACTTCTGAGGCAAAGGTTGAAGAGCACACTAAACTAAGATTGCTCTTAAGTTAAGCACTCTTGAGGAAAGGGGAAGAATGCAGGCTGGAAGAGAAAGGGAGACTGAAAGGAGGGAGGATGGAATGAAATGGTGGTGTGGAATGGAGGGAAGTTGAAAAAAAGATGAAAGGAGCAAAGAAAGCAAGTAGAAAAGGAACAGATGGCAAGCAGAGAAAGGAAAGCAAATAAAGAAGGAATGAATGACAGAAGGAAATGAATAAGAACACCGTGCAAAAGGAAATCCGGAATAAAAGAAAAGATAATTGGAAAGAAGGAATGAAGCAGAGAATGAGTGAGCTGGAATGAAAGAAGGAAAATAAAAAGAAAAGATTGGCAAAAACAAAGCAAAAGAGAAAACGAGGAAGGGAGGAGTACCAAAATGAGAAAATGTACGACTTCAATCAAGGCTTAAATATATTGTGCCCATTATAAATGCATCTTTGGATGTAGCTTGCCAACTTTCCAAATTTATTGTGGCTGGCTTTAATGAAATTGACATGACCAATTCAATTTTTTTTATTTTTTATTAAGGGTCGTGGATTTCAGAGTGCTTTGATCTGAAGCCTTTTTATCGGGCAGCAGTGCCGCTTGTTTAAGAAAAGGGTGGTCAGCATGCAGCTCCTGCACTGTAACTATTGCAGCCATGCAAAACTAGATGCACAGTGCAGCATTAACAGGGACTCAAAGACTGTGAATATAGGTATCTCTTTATTGGTCTGTTGGAGATATCTGATCTAGAACATAACTGAATGTTGCAGAGGTACAGTAGAGAATGTAGTTATTGCTGCAATTTAAGGATCCATCTTCTCAATTCAAACTATGCTCTTAATAGGGCTTTAATAGTTTGCTCTATAATACTCTTCCTTTAAACACACAACCAACTCCAACCACACAAGCACCCTGAGACGCTGAGCATTTCTGGCACTGCATATTTAACTGGAGAATGCGCAGTCTCTTGATTATATTAAGCTGAATTGGTTGAAACCCAACATGTTGACACTGAACAATGATTTTAATAATTAGATTGTCTAGTATCTGTCCTTATAAGTTTATCGTGGCTAAGGAGCAAAGAGGTGTCGTCCCACTCATTCGACTCATTTTACTGTCTTTGCCATTCATTTAGTGGTTGTGGTGACTCCTTTTGTAGTTTTAACTGATTTGTTGATATTTAATGGTATAGCATGCTATTTTGACTTTATTGGTGCATTTTATGCTATTATGTAATCTTAACACTTTATATTTTGCCTTTCAGCTATTCGCCAGTCTATTTCAAAGGCGCTTGTGGCTTACTACCAGAAATGTAAGTCTTTGAGTTAACTGTTTTTGTTTCAGATAGTTTGTCTTACTTGTGTTAACCATTTAAACTTATTTGTTTTAATATAGTGCATGCACTGGTGCTTTTAGTTACCTTACTGCAAGTTTAATTGTAATTATAAAGTGGGAGGTTATGTGGGTAGCAGACTTGCATTAATCAACTGAATCAGTGTCCAGGGCATTGGAGTATTTTCGGTTAGGAGTCATTCCCTCTCATCTCTATACCAGTGTGCATTATATATGGTATATTTTGGGGGTGGGAGTGCAGCCTGAGTGTAGTCTTGCTTGTGAGTTCATGGCAGCTGTTTGTGGGCGACACCAATGGATGCAGGTGCTTCTGCTCTTGCAAATTACACTGCCCCACATGGTTGTAAGCGATTGCTCTTGCCTGTGGCTTATTTAATGCACGAGTTCCACCTGCTTCCATAATTACAGCATTCTTAATATATAGATGTCTTTTTGCCTACTCCGAACGCATTTCCTCTCAAACTGGATTTCTGGCTGTTGGTCCCTTTGTGTTTCTTAGTGAAGAGATGGTGAAAATAAAGCTAGTGTTGAAAGGTAAGCCATAGTGGGGATTGGTCTTTTTGCAACCTTTCAGATATCCTGAAAGGTGTCAAGGGTAGGTTTTTGCAAGTTAGTGTATTGGGACAGTATGTAGTAAGTGGGAATTAGAGTGTAATGAAATTGAGTCTGTTGGACCGAGCTGCACTTAAAGGATGTTTATTGTTACTGTTGTAGAGAGGGGGTGTAAGAAGGGTGAGGGTAGGAGAGAGGAATGGTGGAGCAAATGGGCAGGAAGGGTACAAGGGGAAAAAATGGCTAGGGGTGAAGGAAAGGTCTTATAAAAAGAGTACACCATATGCTTATCTTTTGTGTTGCGAGGATCCACCAGTCTATTTGATATAACGCTGTTTTGTGGTCTTTATATACTCTTCCTGTTTCAGATGTTGATGAAGCTTCCAAGAAGGAAATCAAGGATATATTGATCCAGTATGACAGGACCCTACTGGTAGCAGATCCTCGTCGTTGCGAGTCTAAGAAATTTGGTGGACCCGGAGCTCGTGCTCGCTACCAGAAGTCCTACCGATAAATTTGTAACGTTTTCTTCCAATAAATCTGAAGTGGAAACTATGGTTTGTCTTTTGACTTTGTCTTAAAAAGTGTATTTCTGTATTGCTGCTGTTCTACCTCTTCTCCCCACCCCTTCTCCTTACCCCCAACAGGGTGGTTAAAAACATTTGATTAGTGACTGGTCAGTCGTTCATGTTATGCAGTAGTGATTTTGAGGTTGGGGAAGCTGTTAGAAACTCATTTGATTACAGAAGGGTAACCGCTTTGATAGTGGCCGAGATGTTTGTTATTCCAAGCTCCTTTCTAAGACTAGTAAATAAATGGTGCGACGCAGGCACTTGTGGAAATTTGTGTTAAATGTGTATTTACTCTCAATAAAGAGGTCCCTTAGTTTTATATGGTAGCACTATAAAACCATTCTATTTTAGAACTGAAGTAAAGTATGAGTTGACCCATTATACTGGAATTCTTTTCTTTTATCTGCATGCATTTGAATAGTACCTGCACCATATGTGAAGACATTTTAGAGTCGACTCTTTGGGTTGATTAATTGTTTTGATGTATTCTAACACTAGTCTTGTTTTTGAGAAGGGTGCGTTGGTGAAGGGGTATGGCGTGCATTTGTTTCTCAAGAAGCCTTCATAAATGAATTTGTTTTATATTTGTCGATCAAGACATGCTTATGTAGTTTGAGCTGTTCAGTACGTTCTCAGTTTCCCAAGTATTTTATAATCAACATTGAGTATGGAGAGGGGGAAATATGCTGATAGCTTTCCTGGGAAATTCCCTGCCTCGAGTGGTGACCAGCGACTGCCTGTGGGGGGTGAAAGATTCATGCACTCCAGTGCTTAATTATAAAGAGTCACCAGCGTAGGTGCCACTGATCCATGAAAGCGGCTTAAAATTTGAGAGGAAGGCCTTCCACGCCCGAAAGTATGCACTGTATCAAAGTAGATCTAGTGTCTTTAACTTCCTGTAAGGAAATCGATTGCCCCAACTCATCGTCCTGCTGGGGTGACTGACAGCCTAGGTATTGAAAGAAATTGTAGATTCCAGATTCTGGTATCTCATCCCAATTACTGTATAATTGCTTATTATTTCAAGAACATCTTGTTAAAGGTTTCTTGTGATAGTTGAAGAGTCAAAGTGAAGTCCCTGACTAGTCAGGATAGACCCTTGCCTATCCATGTTATCCATCCAGGCCAGAAGTAGACTGTATTTGTCCCCATCAGCATGCTGGGTGGCCATGAACACAGCATGATCTGAGCAACATTGTTGATCCACCAAACCCACATGCTGCTTTTTGGCGTCATTCAAGGGTGTTATATTTGCGGGGGTGGGGGTGGTGGCAGTCTTGCGCCCGAGGCCGTATGGCTGTCGAAGTGCGTTAAGATGATGCTCAAGTCTTTTCTTAATCCCTACTGAGGTCTGTATATAGTGTCCATGCAGTGTCACTTTAAAGGCCTCTCAAACGGTGAGGCAGGAGCTAGTTGAGCCCTCGTTTTCTTCAGAGCAGTGCCCTTTAAATTCCCCTCATGGAGTCGCGAAAAGCTGGGTTTTTCAAGGCATTCTGTTGAAGTCTGCTACGGTTTACGTGCCTTACCTGTCCCCTAAGAAATTTGAGGCAGTAATGGATTGTGGCCCTAGATGGTGTAGCCTATATATTCTGCCATTTCAAGTTCCAGGATTAGGTTATAATGGCACACAATGCAATCCAGGCGAACACGGACATCTTAACTGATAATATGAATGGTCTTTTAGTGTCTGGCGTTAGTGACGCCAGTTATCCCCATAGGATCAATGTGCCAGCCAGTCCCTAAAAGCCCTGGCTGTTAAATTTGCAGGTGAATTGGGCAGGATGATGGGGAAACAGTTTAAGTGCACATCTAGGACCCCATTGAAATCTTCCCCTGTTAAAGCGGGGTCATCAGGCCAAGTTGCTCAATGGGGAAAGAGGTATAAAATCCCACCTGCTGTATAGTTGGAGCTTAAACACCAACCTCCAAGTCTACCTTGTACAAATACACATCTACCATTTGGTTCTGTAATTTTATTAAAGGTTTCAAATGGGACCCTGGGGCATAGTCAAATAAGTGTCTGTAGTGATCAAGTCCACTCGGTTTAGGTGATTGAGCGACCCTTGACCTTGCCAGGTAGGTCGCTCCCCCACCACACAGCTCCGCCTGTGCTGTCTGCCCGCTGCTCCTGTAGGTAAGATCGCCCTCCGCTTGTGGCCCCGGTGCCAGTTTTGTCTGCTTGTCTCCCCTTTCCTTTCTGTGCCCCTCGCTGCCCCACTGTTGTTGTGCCCGTGATTTGCCTGCTTTCCCCCCGTTTTTCCTTCTGTGCCCCTCGCTGCCCCACTGTTGTTGTGCCCGTGATTTGCCTGCTTTCCCCCCGTTTTTCCTTCTGTGCCCCTCGCTGCCCCACTGTTGTTGTGCCCGTGATTTGCCTGCTTTCCCCCCGTTTTTCCTTCTGTGCCCCTCGCTGCCCCACTGTTGTTGTGCCCGTGATTTGCCTGCTTTCCCCCCGTTTTTCCTTCTGTGCCCCCGCTGCCCCACTGTTGTTGTGCCCGTGATTTGCCTGCTTTCCCCCCGTTTTTCCTTCTGTGCCCCTCGCTGCCCCACTGTTGTTGTGCCCGTGATTTGCCTGCTTTCCCCCCGTTTTTCCTTCTGTGCCCCTCGCTGCCCCACTGTTGTTGTGCCCGTGATTTGCCTGCTTTCCCCCCGTTTTTCCTTCTGTGCCCCTCGCTGCCCCACTGTTGTTGTGCCCGTGATTTGCCTGCTTTCCCCCCGTTTTTCCTTCTGTGCCCCTCGCTGCCCCACTGTTGTTGTGCCCGTGATTTGCCTGCTTTCCCCCCGTTTTTCCTTCTGTGCCCCCGCTGCCCCACTGTTGTTGTGCCCGTGATTTGCCTGCTTTCCCCCCGTTTTTCCTTCTGTGCCCCTCGCTGCCCCACTGTTGTTGTGCCCGTGATTTGCCTGCTTTCCCCCCGTTTTTCCTTCTGTGCCCCTCGCTGCCCCACTGTTGTTGTGCCCGTGATTTACCTGCTCTCCCCCCGTTTTTCCTTCTGTGCCCCTCGCTGCCCCACTGTTGTTGTGCCCGTGATTTACCTGCTCTCCCCCCGTTTTTCCTTCTGTGCCCCTCGCTGCCCCACTGTTGTTGTGCCCGTGATTTACCTGCTCTCCCCCCGTTTTTCCTTCTGTGCCCCTCGCTGCCCCACTGTTGTTGTGCCCGTGATTTACCTGCTCTCCCCCGTTTTTCCTTCTGTGCCCCTCGCTGCCTATCGCCATTCCCGCCGCTGCGTCCCCTGCGGCCCCGCCCCTGACTGCCCATTCGCTGCCCCTGCCTCCCGCCTCCCAGCTGCTCCTCCCTCCCACCTCCCCATAAATGGCGGCCGCTGCACGGTGAGGAGAGCGACCCTTGACCTTGCCAGGTAGGTCGCTCCCCCACCACACAGCTCCGCCTGTGCTGTCTGCCCGCTGCTCCTGTAGGTAAGATCGCCCTCCGCTTGTGGCCCCGGTGCCAGTTTTGTCTGCTTGTCTCCCCTTTCCTTTCTGTGCCCCTCGCTGCCCCACTGTTGTTGTGCCCGTGATTTGCCTGCTTTCCCCCCGTTTTTCCTTCTGTGCCCCTCGCTGCCCCACTGTTGTTGTGCCCGTGATTTGCCTGCTTTCCCCCCGTTTTTCCTTCTGTGCCCCTCGCTGCCCCACTGTTGTTGTGCCCGTGATTTGCCTGCTTTCCCCCCGTTTTTCCTTCTGTGCCCCTCGCTGCCCCACTGTTGTTGTGCCCGTGATTTGCCTGCTTTCCCCCCGTTTTCCTTCTGTGCCCCCGCTGCCCCACTGTTGTTGTGCCCGTGATTTGCCTGCTTTCCCCCCGTTTTTCCTTCTGTGCCCCTCGCTGCCCCACTGTTGTTGTGCCCGTGATTTGCCTGCTTTCCCCCCGTTTTTCCTTCTGTGCCCCTCGCTGCCCCACTGTTGTTGTGCCCGTGATTTGCCTGCTTTCCCCCCGTTTTTCCTTCTGTGCCCCTCGCTGCCCCACTGTTGTTGTGCCCGTGATTTGCCTGCTTTCCCCCCGTTTTTCCTTCTGTGCCCCTCGCTGCCCCACTGTTGTTGTGCCCGTGATTTGCCTGCTTTCCCCCCGTTTTTCCTTCTGTGCCCCCGCTGCCCCACTGTTGTTGTGCCCGTGATTTGCCTGCTTTCCCCCCGTTTTTCCTTCTGTGCCCCTCGCTGCCCCACTGTTGTTGTGCCCGTGATTTGCCTGCTTTCCCCCGTTTTTCCTTCTGTGCCCCTCGCTGCCCCACTGTTGTTGTGCCCGTGATTTACCTGCTCTCCCCCCGTTTTTCCTTCTGTGCCCCTCGCTGCCCCACTGTTGTTGTGCCCGTGATTTACCTGCTCTCCCCCCGTTTTTCCTTCTGTGCCCCTCGCTGCCCCACTGTTGTTGTGCCCGTGATTTACCTGCTCTCCCCCCGTTTTTCCTTCTGTGCCCCTCGCTGCCCCACTGTTGTTGTGCCCGTGATTTACCTGCTCTCCCCCCGTTTTTCCTTCTGTGCCCCTCGCTGCCTATCGCCATTCCCGCCTCTGCGTCCCCTGCGGCCCCGCCCCCTGACTGCCCATTCGCTGCCCCTGCCTCCCGCCTCCCAGCTGCTCCTCCCTCCCACCTCCCCATAAATGGCGGCCGCTGCACGCGCCGCGCAGCGGACGTGGCGCAGCGGGCGCGCCGCTGGCGCGCCGAAGGCGCGCCGAAGGCGCGCCTAAGGCAAGCCCGTCTGCGCCCGTCCGCGACTGGACCGCGCCCAGCGCCAGAACCCCTGGATCCCACCGATGCAACACCACTCGACGGACCTACGACGCCGCCACACTCACCGCACTCAATGCCGGCCGGAACCCTGCCTGCTACCGAGCCTCACCGAGACGCACCCACGGACCCTTCACCTGCCAAACCTGCCGATTCACCTGCCCCCTGACGTGCACCACCTCCGCCAAGTCGAGCAACAGCAGCAACCACCTGAAATGCATCCTGCTGAACAGCCGCTCCGTCCACAGGCACGCCGTGGAACTCTGGGACCTGCTCGACGCAACAGCACCGGACATCGCCTTCCTCACCGAAACCTGGATGAACGCCTCCTCAGCGCCTGACATCGCCATAGCCATCCCGGATGGATACAAGATCACCCGGAAGGACCGCGTCAACCAGACGGGAGGAGGCATCGCCATCGTACACAAGAACACCATCCGCATCTCGACTAACTCCGACGAGACCTTCACCGCCGCCGAACACCTACACTTCCAGATACACACGGACCCCAAGACCACCCTCCGAGGCACCCTCATCTACAGACCCCCGGGACCACGCACACTATTCAGCGAAGACATCGCAGACTTCATCAGCCCGCACGCCATGCCCTCCGCCGACTACATCCTCCTAGGGGACCTCAACTTCCACCTGGAGAACAACAACGACAGAAACACCACCGCCCTGCTGGACAACCTCGCCAACCTCGGACTCAAGCAACTGGTGAACACGCCCACCCACTACGCCGGCCACACGCTTGACCCCGTCTTCTCGTCCAGCAAGCACATCTCCTTCAGCCACGCCACCGGACTCCACTGGACCGACCACAGCTGCGTCCACTTCAGCTTCAGAAAGACTGCGACCCACCACCACCCGCAACAGGCTCCCCGCCGGAGCTGGAGCAAGATCACCGCCGAGCAGCTCACCGCCTCCCTCAGCCAGAACACACCCACCGACACAACGGACCCAAACGAAGCAGCCAGCAACCTCGCCAAGTGGCTGACCGCCTGCGCCGACGACCTCGCACCACTAAAAACCCTCCCAGCAGACCCGGAAGCAAGAAAACCCCTTGGTTCACCAACGAACTCAAGGAATCCAAGAAGAACTGCCGCACTCTCGAGAAAACCTGGCGACTCGACCAGACCACAGACAACAGGACCGCCCTCAAGCACGCCACCCGCAAACACCACCAGCTGATCCGTGCCACCAAGAAGTCGGCACTCAAAGAACGACTGGACAACAACGCCCATGACAGCAAGGAACTTTTCAGCATCGTCAAAGAGTTCTCCAACCCCAGCGCCGGAAACAACGACATCACCCCCTCGCAAGACCTCTGCAACTCACTCTCCGCGTTCTTCCACCGCAAGATCACCGACATACACAACAGCTTCAACGCACAAACAACGCACCCTACCGCCGAACCAATGCCCGCCACCACCACCCTCTGCAACTGGACCCCGATCAACACCGAAGACACCACCCGCACGATGAACTCCATCCACTCCGGATCACCAACCGACCCCTGCCCACACCACGTCTTCAACAAAGCCGACGCCACCATCGCACCCCATCTCCGGGACATCATCAACTCCTCCTTCCGCACCGCCACCTTCCCGGAGAGCTGGAAGCACGCCGAGCTTACCGCCCTCCTGAAGAAACCAACGGCGGACCCCACCGACCTCAAGAACTACCGCCCCATCTCGCTCCTTCCGTTTCCGGCCAAAGTCATCGAGAAGACCGTCAACAGACAGCTTGCCGCCTTCCTCGAGACGAATGGATCCCTCGACCCCTCGCAGTCCGGGTTTCGGGCCAACCACAGCACCGAGACCGCCCTTATCGCAGCCACCGACGACATCAGAACCCTAACCGACAACGGGGAAACAGCTGCCCTCATCCTCCTGGACCTCTCCGCGGCGTTCGACACCGTCTGCCACCGCACCCTAGTGAAGCGCCTCAGCAACATCGGAATCCGAGAGAAAGCACTGGAATGGATCATCTCGTTCCTCGCCGGAAGAACCCAGAGAGTCCGCCTCTCCCCGTTCAGATCCGAAGCCACCGAAGTCATCTGCGGCGTTCCACAAGGATCCTCACTCAGCCCGACCCTCTTCAACGTCTACATGAGCCCCCTCGCAGCCATCGCACGCCGACACAACCTCAACATCATCTCCTACGCCGACGACACCCAGCTGATCCTCTCCCTCACCAACGACCCCACTACCGCCAGAGCCAACCTGCACGACGGGATGAGAGACGTCGCCGACTGGATGAGGAACAGCCGCCTTAAACTGAACTCAGACAAGACGGAAGTCCTCATCCTGGGCTCATCACCCTCCGCCTGGGACGACTCCTGGTGGCCCCCGGCCCTGGGCACCGCACCCAAGCCAACGGACCACGCACGCAACCTGGGCTTCATCCTGGACTCCTCCCTATCAATGACCAAACAAGTCAACGCCGTCTCATCTTCATGCTTCAACACCCTGCGCATGCTCCGCAAGATCTTCAGATGGATCCCCACTGAAACCAGGAAGACCGTCACCCAGGCACTCGTCACCAGCCGACTGGACTATGGGAACACCCTCTACGCCGGAACCACAGCCAAACTTCAAAAGAGACTCCAGCGCATCCAGAACGCCTCCGCACGACTCATCCTGGACATCCCCCGACACAGCCACATCACCGTACACCTGAAAGACCTGCACTGGCTCCCCGTCAGCAAGAGAATCACGTTCAGACTCCTCACCCACGCACACAAGGCCCTCCACGACCTGGGCCCAAAGTACCTCAACGACCGCATGTCCTTCTACACGCCCACACGCCAGCTACGATCAACCAGCCACGCCCTCGCCACCGTACCACGCATCCGCAGAACCACCGCCGGAGGAAGATCCTTCTCCTACCTGGCGGCCAAGACCTGGAACTCCCTCCCCACTCACCTTCGGCGAACCCAGGACCATCTCGCCTTCAGGAAGCAGCTCAAGACCTGGCTGTTCGAGCAGTAACTTACCCCCTCCCCCAGCGCCTTGAGACCCTCCCGGGTGAGTAGCGCGCTCTATAAATGCCGTGATTGATTGATTGATTGATTCAAAGAGGTTTATTACAAGATGGTACAAGATCATAGGGAGACCATAAGTAGACCAGATCAAGACTATAACAAGACCCCACCAGGAGGAGAGAAACAGAATCGCAAAACAATCTAAAGAAGAGCAGCATCAAGTAACAGAGAAGAAAGGAAAACAAACATAGAAACCATCCTCCCTTCTTACACAACAGAAAAGAAGAAGAAAAAAACGTCGGAGGAAAGGATAAAAGAAAGCACAAAAGACTGCCTCAAAGCACACCCACTGGCCAGAACAGGAATGAATGGAGGCTGAAAAAGGAAAACTAACAGAACACAGGGCTATAGGCTGCGACGAACGCAGAGGAAGGAAACCCGACAGAAAAGCAGAGGAAAGCCAAGAATCCACAAGAGACACAAGAAGAAAAACTCAGATGGAAAAGAGAAAAGAAGAAAGAAACAAGGAAGATGAAGAAAAATAAGGGTGATTCTTCATCTAAACACCATTATCATTACACAATGACAAAAATGTAATGCAAAGATAACAGTGCAAATATAGCAATATAACGTACAATAGAAACGGAACATACTTGGCAATGAAAGCATGAAATGCACTCAAATAGGGTAAAAACGTAAGCTAAATATGTAAACTCGAATGCATGGGTGAGAACCCATGACTAATCTCTTGGGATAGAGATGCGTTGGGCACAAAACTGGTAATGCTCCCCATACACATCTCAGTGTAAGGACCAACTTTGTGTGGAAAAACCATACCGTGCACTGTAGTAATGTAACTGTGTTAATACAGCACATATGAGTAGGTACTCATGACAAAACAGTGTATGGGTGGGAACCCATATACTTAATGCAAAGGGGCTACACCCTTGTATAGCTCCCAGGAGGGAGGTAGAACAGAGTTGTGCACACCCTATGTAGGGTAAACAAATAAGACGAGAGGTGTCTGTGTATGGACAAATAGTGTGAATGTACCACACTGTGCACTAAAGCAACTTAAATGTTAGCTTTTCGGGTAGGAACCCGTGACTAAAATGTGGGTAGGAACCCGAACACATGGGTAGGGACCCGAGACTTAAATGTGGGTAGGAACCCGAGCCAATGGGTAGATGCAAGAGGAATGGAACCTATGCATAATTGCCCTGAAACAACACAAAACATAGAACAAAGGGCAAGAGTACTAAGATAATGCATCAAATAATGCATCAAAAGCGACATTACAGTATGCATAAAATTTGAAATAAATCAAAAGCGACATTACAGTATGCATAAAATTTTAAATAAACAGACACTTACATATTGAAAAGACACTTAGCTTGCATAAGTCGGGTTTCTACAGAGAAAACATTGCTGCCCACGTACATGTTACTGTGAGAAAATGGTCCCATGGTCCCACTTGCCACTAGATGGCAGCGTAACAGCATGAAAATACTGATGGAAAAAAAAATTCTGCATAAAAGCACAATCCTAGCCTACACTTTTGAACATTATAATGCTGTCACAGTTCATGTTGTAAAGACACTCCCGCTCCGATAAGCCATTCGATCGAGTTGACGAAATTTGAAGACTACAAGAGTGGCAACAATAAAGGCAACGATGCAGTCATTAAAATTCCGAAGGATACACGAAGACTGACATCCACCTGCAACGTTCGAGAATAAAATAACCAAACCTGCTGTTTTCCGGTGCTCCAGTAAATATCCACAAAAGATCATGACTGAACGACGTTCCCTGTAGTTCTTCAATTTGAAAAACTTTGTCACACCAAAAACGTTATTGGCAGACACTGCTCGGCAAAATGTTTGTTACAAAGGTGCAGGGACAATCGTAAGATGGCGGCACGCTGAGCACGCCAACACTGGATGGCTCACGGCATGTGTGTGCGCCCCACGATGCGCAACAGCGGGGTCTCGTGGACACCGAGACAACAAAGGCAGGCACGTGAGATGAAGATCTCCAGAAGCGATGAAGGTGAGAGCACGCTCACAGGCATTCACAAGCGCTGGTGTTTAAACCGCAACACAGCGGTTGAACTGTCAAAAGCCCAAAATTGTTCCCAAAACAATTAAACTACTTTGAATACTCACAAATAATCCCATAACTTCCGATGTGGATGGTGCAACAGGCACAAAAAGGTTTCCTTCTGATCGTACACCGATACAAAACATTAAAAGGAGCACTCTCAATGTCAAAGAGATCGAACACAGGAAAGTCCATAAAATAAATCTTAGTGCTGCGAGCATTATCTCGAGCTGGATGTACCTCACGATGGTTTTTCATATGGCTCCTTGACAGACCAGTATCTGTAGAATTTTTCCTTGTGAGTAAGACGCTTGAGCTGCAGGTAATACTAAAATAGCTGGAACTGGCAGACATTGCAGTGACAATAGCACACTTGAAAGTCAGGCAGGCTTACCCTCACCGAAGGCAGACTCTGGAGAGTAGACGCCCAAGATAGGATGGGCAGCTCCTGAAGTAGCACTTCTCCAGAGGATAAGGGACAACTACACACTTCTTCACTAGACAGTGTAGACGTTGATGTGTGGCATTGCAGACAGTAAAACTGGCTTACCCTCATTGAAGGCACAGCACAAGATAGAGACTTAGAGAGACTAGAAGAGCGTCAGGCTTACCCTCACTGAAGGCACAGCACTAAACACGTAGTTAGTGGGGAGTAGACGCCCAAGCTTGAATGGGCAGCTCCAGAAGCAGCTCTTCCCCAGACGCACAGGAACAAATGGCACACTGCTGTGGGCGACCGATGGGAGGTCACTGGTGGGGTCAGGATGGCAGTTGACTAGCTTCACTTAAGTTGCAGTAGGTCCTGTGTTTTTTGAAAGTTGCTTGAGGTCCTGAAGAGGTGGTAGTAGCAGGTTCTTTAGAAGATCATCCTCGTCGCCAAAATTCTGTAGTGATCAAGTCCACTCAGTTCAGGTGATTCAAAGAGGTTTATTGCAAGATGGTACAAGATCATAGGGAGACCAGATCAAGACTATAACAAGACCCCACCAGGAGCAGCCAGCAGGCAGCTCAGCCCAGTCAACTGTGACTCATTTGACTGACCACATTCCAAACCATGTCATCACTGTAGGATTCTACAGGCAGGGCATGCATAACCATGAAGTCAGGATATAAGTGTCCCTCTGCCATATGAAGAATACCCTGTAGAGATTTCCTGACCTTGCCATCTAGTGTGAAATCTGTGTCCTTTGTCACCCAGGTGAGTCTCCAGAAGCATAGCCGCATGTCTCCCTCTGCGTCACAAATAGGAATGCACCATATAATATTTGAATATTATGGACATCCCTTGGACCCTCCAAATTAAAAACAAAAGTGTATCCCCATCCTATGTTCCGACAAGGAGACTGTAAGACGCCTACTGGAGTCTCCATCCTGTGAATAAACCCATCAGTGAGACCGAAGAGTACCACCCCTTAGAGAGCCTTACCCCCTCAACACCCGGAACAGAGACCTACTTTCCCTGCCCGAAAATGAAGCAACTGAACTCCTAAAACACATGACCAGAATTAAAAAAAACATTGGGTAGACTCTGCTGCTAAATGTATTTTTGCTAGCAGAAGAAAAACGTGCTGTGACCCAGAAAGTAGACTGGAGCTATAGCTGGCACTGATCGGCTGCTGGAATCTTTTAATGTACTGGGGTAGCCCCCGGTTGGCCCAGTTAGTCGGCTAGCGGATGTTTATTATCATGACTAGACAGTCCGTGTTGGCCTAATCATGAGGCTATTCGGAGGGCGATCGAGAGATGCGGCTAATTCTAGATTGTCCCCGCTGTAGCCACACTTTCAAGGACTTGCGCCCAACCAGGCCATGCAGCAAAAGCTACTGTGGGTTAAAGCGAGCTAAAAATCCATACCCTGTAGACAATGTAGAAGATAACATCTCACTACTGGCATCAGTTTGGATTATCTTTGGAACGTCATTCACATAGATCGTTGGAGGCAGATTCTACAGCTTCTTGCCTGAACGACACTGCAGTGGCTATGGCAGCTTGCGGGCCCAGTTGGGGGTCTGTGTGGGGGGGTGGAAGTGCCAGCCACGCGGAGCCTCCTGCAATGCCTCTTGTCACACCGCACTGTCTTCATCTGGCTTTGTGCCAATGACCTGATGGTGCTAATCCCAGGTTTCTGCCGATTCAATAAAGAATGTACTTTGGCTATAACCTTTAGTTTGTCAGAGAACAAGAAGGTGTGTTTGAGACCCAATGTGTGGCAATTGTTTAACCTCTATAAAGCTAGTTCTGTGGTGTTTTAGCACTAGTGTGTAATTGTGAATATCCTGACCTTCTTCGGGCCAACCTCAAAGTGCCTTTCCTGTCGGGCAGGTTGGAGTAGTACATCCTGGTCTCTATAGTAAAGGATTTTTTCAACTATAGGTCTGTGGGGCTCCAGGTAGGGGTCATTTTGCTAGAACGCAATCGACTAACTGAACCACGCTGAATGACCTTGGGGATAGACTGTCACAGACAGTACTTTAAAATGCGTAGGTTTGTTGCCCTCTGCTCTATGATGTGGATGTTATTTTGCCTGGCCCTCCCCTCAATATTTTCTGCAGGCTCACCTGATCATTGGATGCTTGCACTTGTTTGTAGACCTGAAGTCTGGGGTTGCAACTCTTGTAGCTTGGCTTCTGCAGCTCGCACCCTATCACATAGCTGATGCTGATCATCCCTTAAGAGGCTGAATTTTATACCCATACTTTCCACCTTTCCTCCTAGGGTTGTCTTGGTGTCCATTACTGCCTCCAGGATTTTGTTTAGTGACTCGTCTGCTGTCTTTGATATTCCATCGATTTCAAATTTGGCCACAGGCTTGTCTGGGAGGAATCCGTTGGAGTCTGCAAACGTAGTCAACCTTGCAGGGACTCTGGATCTACCCATCATGCCAGGCAGCTCCAGCCCGCCCTCCTCCCATCCAGTAATGCTCAAATGTTCTCCAAAGTTGAGTGAAACGGAGTGCGAGAGCAGCTGGAGTGGACCCTGGGGGCATGAGAGTTCAGGGTATCCCCAAACGGCTGTCTGACCAGTTATTAATCAGGAGAAGTATTTGTAGACTCTAGGTTATAGGGTATAGCTTTTGTGCAGTGTTCTCTGGGCTGGATGGCCCTAGGGAAGCACAGAGGAACCTTGGGCCATCCAGTAGATCATGTTTTGGTGGTTGCCACTACGCTTCACACACTACCACTGTCAACAGTGAAGAGGGGGCAAAGGTACAGCTCCTTGAGCACTGCTTTCCCTGGTGGCACAAGTTGCTCATCTCTAACTCGCAGGTGTCTGAGGGTATTTCATTCAAAGAAATAGAGAGGGGCCCGCTTACCCAAAGGGATTGGGCGCCGTTGGGCTTGTAAATGCAATTTCAATCATTCTACGCCTTCACTCGGTCTCATTACATACTTCTCATTCACCCCCTGATAGCATTAAGGTCAATACCACACCTGTATGTTTTTATAAAAAATGCTTATTTCTTGATCAATAATTTAAAAAGCTAAACAGTACAACGTCGCAATCCTGTTTTATATTAAAACATTAAAATTCCGTTACTATAATTCTTTTTCGAAAAAAGACAGGATGAACCACATTATCTATTGCAAATTATAAAAATACAAAAACACATAGACAGGGAAAATACAACAGACAATCGCATATGTATTCTATGGTAACCAATCTTTTTTTAGATCATTGTCCGTATCAGAGTATCATGAAACATATTAGTGTCTACTGTGTTCCTCAATGTCTTCCAGATTTGGTTTTAATTATGCATCGACTCATTTTGGTGGGCACCCCATATTTAACCTATATAACTAATTCACCTGGGTCTTGCCACCTAGGTTCTGACTTAGAAGATGTGGAAATGCATACCAGCATACCGAACTGCTTCCTAAGAAGCATGAGGCATAGGTAAACTTCCTAACTGGAAGAAACATCACAAGCAAATGACCTCTTGAGGATGAAGCCCATCGTCAGAGGAAAAAAAGAAAGGGAAAAACCTATACAATAAGTATCCTTGTACCACATAACCTGTCAAAGACAGTATTGAAACAATAATTTCTGCTAACCGCAGGAACACCACATAAGGTGCCATCAACAGGCAGAACTTATACCACCATGGTACTGCCATAACATGGCCAGCCATGTACAAAACCAAAAGGTTAATATCCCCCATACAACCCTAGTATAGGGAAAAAATTAAATGGGTATATAATTAGGAAAAGAGAAGTTAAGACTCTCTCACTTCTATCACGTAAACGCCGTAAAGCCGGGTCGGCCTGGTCACCAAAAAGATGGGTGCCATCAAAGGGCATATCGACCAAAGCAGCTTGGACAGCCTCTGAAAAGCCTGATGTACTTAACCAGGCACGACAACATAGCGCCACAGAGGATGCCATGGCCCGACCCACTGAATCGGTGGTATCCATGCTACATCTAATATTCAGCTTAGCCACCTGTTGGCCATCCCGAATCAACTGATCTATATTAGAAAGAAGGACATCTGGAAGTAATGGCCACATAGTCTGCAAGGAATCCCACAAAGCGTGAGGAAATAATGTCTGACACACGAATCTTGCAACCTAGAGTCTATTCGATGGAACATTAGGAAGAGAATCCATATCCTGTGAGGCTGAAACCACCTGAACTAACAAACTACAAGAAGTAGGATGCTTGAGGAGACGAGCTGAATCTCCAGGAGCAGGCAAGTGCCTGCAAGATATAGCACGATCCACGGAGACCCCCATATCAGGCTTAGCCCAAGTACCCAACAATATGTCGTACATGGCCTCACTATTTGGGAGAACAAGTTCCACCCTGTCTGACCTTGATAAAGGACATTAATCAGGGGATAAGTGAATTTCTCCCCCGTAGATGGGGATAATTCCAACACCATAGCCACTCTCCTTAACATTTCTGCAAAAGAGGAACTCTCCTCAGTAGAAAGACTAGGAGGAGACTAGTCCTGAGACCGGGAAAGACTCCAGCCCACTAGCCTTGCAAAGTGCAGAAAGCCAACTCTCCTCTACAACAGGCGGAATAGTGTCAGCAATAGGCTGTAATAGCCTAGACTCCTCCATATTACCTCTTGTAGAAGCCCCACCATGAGAGGAAAGTGGAAAATCAACATTTCCTTCATTTGTCTTCATCAACTTCGCAGCTGACGTTGATCGACGCCTTGATGCCGAGAGGAGGAGAAATGGCTTCATCTGCTCCGCCGACGTCAATGCCGGAGTCTGTTGATTGAGAATAGACGCCGATGGTGGAAACCCAGAAGGACCTTGCACTGGCGCCAAAGCAGAGTCAGCTGATGTCGACAGGCACCAACTCAACGACTGATGGCCCAACCGACACCAAGGGCGAACCCACCGGCGTGGCTCCTCTCTTCCATGGGGCCCAATGGTGCTCCATAGGATGGAGGAGGAGGTCCAAAGATGATATGCAGAGAATTTTTATTAATCTCATTTGGGCCATCGACGCCCAAGCTTCCGTAAAGACGAGGAGGCGCGGGACGGAGTCGTGTCTGGACTCAACCAGCGAGCGGGATGAGCCATGGGGGATGGATTCTCCATGCGGTGAAGTTGAGAGGTGCCGCAACTTCAACCGCCTACGCTTACCCTTAGCCGTCGATAGAGAAAGACTTCCCCCTGAATGGCTCCGGCTCCTGGAACGGCCCATGCCTCTGAATGAGAAGTAGACGACCAAGGCCGAAGTGAAGTGTCCGAAGACCACGTCAGCCGCGCCGCCAAGAGTTTCATTCGGCGCAGCGGCATCACCAGCATATTGCAGGCCTCAGACCTCTGCAAGGCCTCCAGGGATCGCGGATCCTTGGCGGTCCAACCGCCCAACCCGGAATGCGGCGGTCTGAACGCCAAACACCTAATTAGGTCCCAAGTTCCTCCTAGCATACTTTGAAATTTTTTGAATGTCCCTTTTACTGTTCTCTGATATCAATCATGATATTAGTGCTCATATAGTTACGGGGACCAAACGTGAAACATTCAGGGTTCATCTAGCTCGAGTAGTTTTTGCAAATAACCTTTTCCAAAGCAAGTCAAGATTCTCTTCCTCGTACCTTGTGGCATCTCTCATACGTTTATTTTCTCTCCACAAAATTTGCAACCAACAAGTGTCCTTTAGCAAATGCAATGGAATTCTAAAAGGCTCTTCCCATTAGCATCGTTGCTTGATCTGAATTGCCTCCTTTTCCAGAGAACACCACTTACTATGCATTGTCTTCTTTGGGTGGGGTCAAGAAGCAGCTGTCTCCTTCTCAGGCCCAGAACCATATTGATTAGTGGTTGGTTATGGACATAGCTCCCTTTTGTAGACAAATCTCACCCTTTCAACTCTCAAAATTCAAGATGGCAATCGCCACCCCTGACCAAGTCATGTTCTTTGCCATCTCACCCTGAATAGTGAGGAGCCAAGCTCTTCATGAAAGGCCCTGTTGGGATGATGGAGTCCCTCACCTGGTGACAGACGTGTACCTCTACCGTGAGTGCCATCTGATTCCTGGATCCCTGGTGCTGATTTATGGCCATGACTGAACATGCATCATGCGTGTGCACCATGAACCTAGGAATGTCTCCAGGATTGTGGCCTTGCTTAGACCAGCAGGGGCATTCAAAGCAATACCCTCATAAGTGGTAAAGGGACACTGGCCTTACCAAAGAGTTAAGTAGCATGAGCGTTGTGGCGGCGGCACCATACCATGTTTTAGTAATGATCAGTAATGTGAACAGACCTTTTAACCTGTTACTGAAGTAGGGCCTACTGGCCCACTCATGTCGAGTTCCGCTGCCGTGTGAATAACTCACCTTAGCCTACAAGGTGTTAGCATGTAGCCCTGTGCAGCACGCGTGTGTGTGCTGCGATGTATGTGTATCTGTGAGTGGTACAATACATGGAGTCCTTTGGGTTCCTTAATGGAAGCCCAGGTTCTTGAGTAAGGCACGTGGAAGGGAAGGAGCCCCTCTGACATATTTGTGAATTGTTACATTCCTGAGAGCTGGGTAAAACACACACTGGAGGAAGGGAGAGACAGACTCTCCTGCGCACTTCAAAAGAGCTCTGATTTTGAAAAGATCACTGATCAGTGGGATCTGGTTTCATCTCAGGAAGCAGATGGGGCTGATAAGGGAATCCTAAAGAGTAGGACTGGGGACCTTTGTAATCTTTTGGTAGGCATAAATCAGTGATGCTAATATTGAGGTGTGGTCCATGAGTAACTCCCATGGCCTGTGTTGTGGGGCTACCTGGATTGAAGTTGTTCCTGCTGTGACATACTTCTTTATTAGCAAAGGACAAAGGAGTGGGCACCTCAAAGGAGGGACCCCCTTCAGCACGAACTTCAAAGCATGAGACACTAAAACACATTTGTGTGTGGAAATGGATTATAAAAAAGGAATAGGAAGCTCCCAAATTGACAACAGTCAAGCAGCCAGCATGGGCTATATTTCAATGTGGGGAAGCTCAGAAAGAGTTATGTTTCGTGCGACCAGGACTGGGGATTAAGGTCTACCAGATTCCTAGCTGGGTGAGGGGACATCACTCTGGGAAATCAAGACCATCTTCCCTAGAGCACGAGCCTGCTGAA
Source organism: Calotriton arnoldi (assembly GCA_963921515.1). Taxonomy (NCBI): domain Eukaryota; kingdom Metazoa; phylum Chordata; class Amphibia; order Caudata; family Salamandridae; genus Calotriton; species Calotriton arnoldi. The sequence continues at coordinate 1,911,430 of CAWUFW010000458.1, forward strand.
ACCAGTGGATCATGTGGGGTGGAGGAAAGTGCCTGTAGGGAGCAAGGTCTGGAGGGTGCCAGGGGGTCCTGTTGAGTGGATCTCAGTAGTGAGGTGTGGAAATGTGGCTGTTGCACCAATCGGAACGTTGACCGTGTTTTAACTAAGGACTGCAACATTGAATGCCAGAGGGGGCCACTGTGAATGAAGCTGCTGTTGCCTGTGTGCTGACTAAAGTCTTGTCACATGGCCCTTGGGGACATTGTCGTATTCTCTAAGTTAGCATGAGCACGCTGCAGATTGTCCGCTGCTTTGAACACATTACTACACAAGTTTATTTTGCAAACCTATTGCTGTGTTCACACTCTTTAGGTTCCTGGGACTTAGTATGAACATCGTGAGCAAGGTCGAACAACGATGCCCCTTGTTGTTCTGTTCTGGTCAGGCCCTAGCACCTAGACAAAACATACCGATGCAGCTGTTGTTTGGGAATACGTACTTTGGTCTTATTGGAATACACAATTAGGTAGGAGACACTTGGAGAGGGACCGTTCCAGGGAGAAGAGCAAGACAGCACCTATGATGTAGATCTACCATCTATAGACTGAGGTATTGGGTCTGCAGATAACGCCCAGAGATCTTCTAATATATAATCATTCTGCTTCTATACAAGGGGAGGGAGATTAGGCTACACTGTCTTTTTATAATGGCAGCTCCTTTCATGATTTATTGGATACTTGCTATGCTGACTTTATTTGTGTTATGGATTTTTCCTGCTTATTGTGGCACGTATACTACATATTAGAGCACGTTAGTTAAAATAAATATTTTAAACTTGATTGTGTTTCTGTCAGATCTTATTGTGGACAAGTACAAGAGTGTGAGCGAAAGGGTGTGTCTTGCAACTGCGATTCCTGAGAGAGAAGGGAGTGTTGAGTTCTGGGGTGTCTAACCACTTGTTTCTCTGTGAGTGAGTAGGAGAACAAGTGAGACACTATAGCTAGTTGGTCCTGGGCTCATGGGTACTAAGGTGGTAGGATGACTCTGTCCCTATGCACTAAGGTCCCATAATCCTATGCATAGTTCTGTGTTTGTGCAGAATCCCTGCAACAGTCTGACCCCGTATGTGAGAGGGTTCCTCCATGAAGGACAAGGGCTGTCGCCCTGGTGCTCCATTTGTCAAGAAGGAGGGTCGTCGCTGGGTGCATCATATGACCACGAGGAAGCGGCGAGTTCAGACCCATGAGCTCTGAATAAAGCATCGGTAGCTGAGTGGCTGCTCTTGGCGTGCCAGCGGTATCAGAGGAACATATCGCATCATCCAAAGAAGTGCTGTGGATGACTAGCTGCCTGGCCTGCAACAATGAGACTGTTAAATGCCGGAAGCCGCTCCAGTACACCTGAGTGTTGAACGCTCCGGAAGACTTCCCTATCGCAACACCAGGTGGAGCATGTAAGACTAATTACTGGGCCGGAGACCCCTGGGGGAATTTGCTCTGCCTCATAGCACCACGGTGCTGGAACACTTGGACTTTAAAAAGCCATAGTTAAACTTCTAAGACTTGGACTCAGCAGGGTCCAAACTGAATGTTGTCTTTAATAAATGTGGAATGACAACTGCCAGTAGACGGTGAACTGGGACTTTGTGAGATCTGCCCAGACAACGCTAGAGTGCCGGCCTTAGAAGGACTCTGTTAATTGTTTGTGTATATCATATTTCACTTTGTGTTCCTATATAAATAATACTTTTTTCATAAAAGCTAGTATCTAGCTGGACATTCATTTACTGGGGTTGCTGGATGTATTTTGAATCTTGAGACTGTGTTCACCTTGTACCAACCTCCCCCATGAGCTAAATCATGGACCTCTCGACCTGCTCTACCAGTGAGAGTCAAGTGCTGAAGGGCTACTTGGCCCAGTTGCTCAGGATACATAGCAGGTTGGGCCCCAGGATATCAAGAGTAAAAGGACACAAACACCACTGTTGGGCCCAGTAGCTCCGGCATGTCCCGTGGCCCTCTGAAAGCGGTTTGACAGGCCCACAGTGCCTTCGATCACAATTTGATGCATGCTCTCCCAACCTGCTGGACGATTTTACCAAGTGCAAGTTGGAACCCATACTCACTGCCTTGCCCATGCAGGATTGCGGGGCACTCCTGTCATTACTAATGGGCCTTTAATAGCAATGAGAATCAACCTCCATCACCATGTTGCTACAGGCATATTTTAATATGCACTGGGTAACGTTTGGCAGCTTCTCAAGTATCCTGGGTCAATGAATTGCCTGGATCATTGTTCTAGGACTCAACAGTCTCACGGAATCATGGCACGGTGTCCATAGATGCTGGGGCAAGTGAGTTCATGGGCTTGGTCAGCCCAGGAGAGTTGCAGACTTTGCAGTCTGAGGTGCCAAGGATCTGCTCTTTGTTTTACTGCACATAATTGGGTGCTGGCTGGAGTAATTTTGAGTCCTGTGTTAGCTGCATGGAGACATTGCTCGGTGGCCTGCCTAACTGTGTTTCCTGTGGTCTTAGTCTACTCTGGCAGATAACTCCGAATCCTGAACGGATGTAGAAAGCCATCCCCTGCCAGGATTACTTTGGGAAATAATATTTTCTTTATACTTTTTTATCTTTGGTATCATTTTCGATTACTTGGGGAAAATAATTTTTGTCTTCTAGGTTTTTCTTTACTTTATTAAGAGGTGGGGATTTCTTCTTAGGGGCCGATTCTGATGCGGGTTGGAAAAGCTTCCCGACCGAATCGGTTGGGAAATGGTGTCCGACCCACTCGTATCGGGAAAGTCCGACCGGCGGAGTAGGATGCATCCGGATGCTTCCAGATACGATTTGGTTGAACTCCCATTGACTTCAATGGGAACATTTGTTCCTAACCGCATCAGAATTGGGCCCTCGGTCGGGCAGACACGTTCCCGATTTGGAAGGAGCAAATGCCGTTAGGAGGCCTTCCTAACCGCATCAGAATCAGGCCCTCGGTCGGGAAGCTTTTCCAACCCGCATCAGAATCGGGCCCTTAGTGTTTGACAATTATGCTGGTTGCTTGCCCCACAGGAATATACATCTCTTAAATATTCTTCACATTCTCCTGTTTTTCTATATATTACTCTGCTTGAATCTTCTGAAGGTTTTCCTGAACTGCTTTTTTCTTTTTAATGTCTGAGGGAGTCTCTATTTTTCTTCCTTGTCAAGACCTGCTCCTTTACTGGCTTGACAGTTTGCGGTGCCCCAAATTTAATGTTTTTTTTCTCAAGAAAGAATGGATCAAGTCTTGGAATTTGCAAATTCAGTCTCTTACTACATAAAATAAGTTTCTTAGTCAATCTTTATGCTACTGCAAAGCTATTTGAAAGCTCTACTTACTAACTAGTCTGAAAAATTTTTTTGAAGGAAACCCAAGTTGTAAATAATTTTTGGATACTGGTCGTATATTTTTTACATTGCGATCTCATATCTATGCCATAGATCATTTCATAATATTAATCATTACAAATTTTACCAGAAGTAACTTGACCTTGGACACCATATTGGTGACAGATGCAATTCCTTTACTTGCGGATTATTATTGATTTCTTGAGGGTTTTAAGAAGATGTTTAAGGCAGAAGAACAAAAATATTTGACCTCTCCAGTGAAACTCTGTGGGCGTATATCCAAATCTTTGTAATTTTTCACCTATGGTGTTCTCAAACGTACTTTCCCACATATCTCAATTAATAGTTGTAAATGGTGATCCTGAATCTGCCACCAAGATCACTGGAACGCCTGCCACTTCCAGTTCACACTTCGGTTTACTCCTAGAACCTGTGTCCACACTTAAAATAATGTCATTAATCATTAGAATACAATCATCACCGCCTGACTGATCTTCATCTGACGTAGATTCTTTTGGGGTATCTGACACACATTGAACTTTTCCTTTCTCATCACTCCTTCTGCACGATCTAGTATAATGTCCAAAAATCCCACAATTTGAGCATTTTTGGTCTCTGGCTCTACACCTCTAGCTATTAGCAAGATGCTCCCGACTACCACACCTGTAGCATGTCATTGAACCTTGAGCACCCACCCTACTCACATTTTTTGCACAAGAATCAACAACCTTTGGTTCTTTCTTCCAATCGCCTTTCTTATTCTTTGAAAACTTTTTTACTGTTTTAACACCTTTGGCATCACTCACAGCACACACTTCCGTATTCTCCTTATTTTCCTCCAGAGCTGCTTTAGCACAACTGGTAGATATTTCCGCTTTCCTCACCACAGCCACAACTTCCTTCAAGGTTGCATCCACTAGCCCTCAGTCTCTCCTGAACTGTCTTATTGGTGTGCATGATGATTTGGTCCCTTAATAATTCTTCCTGTATTTGACCAAATCTGCAAGGAATAGCTAATTTCTTAAGGGCCGAAACATAATCAGCCATTGTCTTTCTCCTCCTGCTTGTGATGAAAAAACGTATAACATATCAATCGCTATACAAATGGTAGGAGAATAATACTTCTCCAAATCGTCCAGAACATTTGCATAAACATCATCCTCACCAGCACTTCTCAACTTCGTTTCCATCTGGTTATATTGCCTGATACCCTCTGGACCCAAAGAGTGCTGCAAGATGCCTTTTTTTAGTTTCAGGAGTTAATGTCTCATTATCTATGGTTGACACATAATTAGAAAAATAATCCTTCCATTCATACCATTTCATACGGGGTTCCCCAGGTTCTGGCAAAAATGGAATTGGTGGAGTCAAAGTGAATGTTTGCGCTGCACACATCCTAGAATCCTATTAATACAATATACAAAGAACTAAACACTAATATTCAACCTGAACGGCTAAACAAGACCCTACTCCCTTGCTGATGTACCAAATACAATAAGGAATATAGATCTGAAAAAAGAACATATATGTAAAACAATATTTTGTCAGCATGTACTTGGATAACCCCTTTTGCCAAGAACAAACTTTTCCTTTAAAATTAGTACTTACAGGTGTGTGTATCACCGTATTTCACCCTAACTTGTATTCTCTTGTGGTGTGCGCATCACCGTTGTGAACGCACAGTTTCCACAATTCACTTCCAGGTGTGCATATAACCGTATACTTGCCGTAACTCACCAGTACTATAAAAACAATCCTTCAAGGTGTGCGTATCGCCGTGTACTCGCTCTCCCCTTAAGTAGTTAAATATGATTGCATGTCCAGTACACACAGAAATTATGCTGGACCGAACCTGAGTTACCAACTCTTGATCCGTTGTCCATATATCCTCCTCTCAAACTGTGATCACCACAAGAATGGATAGATAGCTAACGCTTAAAAAGGCCGCGATAACCTGGAAAAGCATCAACTTCTTTAGTAAATCGAGCATGTTGCTCCTGTGTGCTCACTCCTTGCGCATTCCATTCTCCTTACACAGCCTATCAATGACGTAATCATACAACGCTCCCTCTGATGAAGTGCCTCTTTTGGTCCTTGGAATCCTCCAACAATGTAAGTTTCAAAATCCTTTCCACATTCACGTGCTACCCGCTTGTATATATCCGCTCGCGGGTGACAGTTGATCGGTAGTATAAACCAGCTGTTGCTTTCTTCAATTACAAATTCTTTATTCCTGCCCAGTTAACGATCGCTGTTCTTACAATATCCAACAGTAATCTACCATTACTTCGCGGCCACTACTACGACTTACCATTACTACGCATTTTTTTACTTAGCAGGATCTTTTACTTCACATGCTTTAAGTTCGCATGCTTCTACTTCGCATATACCGTTACTTCGCAAAGTCAATTACTTTGCTGACTATTCACATCGTTGTTTGGAAAAGAAGGCGCTTCCTTTTCCAAACAACGATGTGCAGCTCTGACGCCTGAAGCAGGAGAAGAGAGGACAACGACGTGCAGCTCTGACGACGCGAGAGAGGTAAGTGGGGCAGTGTAGTTTTTGGGGTCGTGCAGGGAGTTGTCTTTTAGGTTTTAGGGTTGTGTTTATGTAGTGTAGAGTAGTATATTTGGGTTTAGGGTAGTGTTGTGGTGTTTGTGTAGTGTAGGGTAGTCTTTTAGGTTTTAGGGTTGTGTTTAGTGTAGAGTAGTGTATTTGGGTTTAGGGTAGTGTTGTGATGAAGGGGGAGGGTCGTGCAGGGGTTAGTGATTTAGGGTTTAGGATACTGCTGTGGTGTTTGTGTAGGGTAGTGTTTTAGGGTAGTGTCGGGGGGGGTCAAGCAGGGGTGTGTTTGAGTGTAGGGACAGGAGTGGGGGAAGGGGAAAAGTCGTGCAGGGGGTAGTGATTTAGGGTTTAGGGTAGTGTTGTGGTGTTTGTTTAGTGTAGGGTAGTGTTTTTAGGGTTTAGGGTAGTGGTGTGGTGTTTGTGTAGCGTAGTGTTTAAGGGTAGTGTCGGGGGGGGGGGGGTTGTGCAGGGTAGTGTAAGATAGGGACAGGACTGGGGGAAAGGGTAGGACGTGTAGGGGGTAGTGGTTTAGGGTAGTGTAGTGTATGAGGGTAAGGGTAGTGTGATTTTATTAGTTATTGAGAATGTGTAGAAATAGTGGAAGGTGGTACAATTTAGTTTGAAAAGAAATTGTATTCTTAACATAAAGACATTTTAAATCGTTTGCATAATGATATATACGTTGTATGTTTGTTTTGGGAATTTAGAATTAATTATTAAATTAATTATTTTTAAAAAATCTTTTAATTTTAAGAAAGGGTGAAGGGCATATTAAATTTGTGTAATGAAACAAATACTTAATTTTTTTATTTAAAAAAGGGTATTTATTTAAAAAGGAATATTGATTTAATTGTCGTTTTCTAAAAATATTCCCCACCCTAAACACATATTACCATGTCATCCCATAACAGTGGATACGTTTCTATTACTGTGTTTATTATAGTTAAAAAGAGTCAAAAATGCGTCGAAGTTGTATACTTAGTAATATACTGCGAAGTAAATGCATATTTAGTACTTGTAAATGTATTTGCGAACTAAAAGCATGCGCAGTTAAATCTTGCATAGTAATGGTATTTGCGATGTAAAAACATCGTAGTAAAAACTTGCGAAGTAATGGTCTGCTAAGTAACAACATATATTCTATCCAACTGTACCAAATCCTGCTTCTACATGGACACGCTGCACAGCTCGGATAATAATCCTTTTTGACCCGAATACAGTAAAAGTAACTTGCACTCAATGGTTCTCACGGAGTTGAGATGGTTGCCACTTTGTAATGAAGACAGACTCCTCTTGTAGGTTTTAAGATCCTTTATCCTCAACTCCCTTACAGCACGGGAGAAACAACCTCCCTGACCAACCTCTCTCCAGCAACTCCGCTCCCATCCGTCCCCTTACAGAATACTACCACCCCACCATTCTATTACATCATACCCTACCCAGCTTCAACATTCCACTGCCAGCCAGCAGCGATACCACACTATTGTGTGAACATTAATGTTCCCCCATGATACAACGTGCAATGATACATTTTAGAATCAAATATGGATGTTTTCTTATTAATTGGAAGCATACTTTATCCTCAATATGCTTTCTAGCTTTTATTAGTCTAGTAGGCCTAGAAGCCATTATATTTGAGTTAGTTCATTGCACATTTCCTGCTTCTCGTAGCAAAGTGTAGTCTTCCTTTCGATATTGGCAACCAGAAGTGTGATTTTAGGAAATTAATGAAGTCAGCACTTGCTCATGTATTCATGTATTGTATCTTAGTTCCAAGGGTGTCTCACATTTTCTCTGTGAGAATATCCTACTACTTTCTAACTAGGTAAGTTTCTCTGAAAGTAACAAGCTTATTTCCCATGTTTACGCTCCATAAACTTGTAATGAGGGAAAAGGTATAAAAACAGTTTGCCTAAATTTTAGCATTACATGCTCCAACTGCCCATTTTGGGTGAGAGCAGTGGTTGGTTGAAATGACAATTGTCTCTTGATTATTCGCAGAACTGCTTGCTATTTTGCATTAAACGCAAGTTAGACTTTTGGCTACCTGACCTGTTTTATTTCAACATAAGATACCTTGCAATTTAAGAATAAGGCCTTTCAACGTCCTGTGTTAATTGATTCAGTGCACCCAGTACCTAATATGGAAACAAAATGGCACGTGTTCATCTTGTTCCTGTAATTCCAAAAGACTCTCCCTTCAATGTCAAAGCAGTGGATGGTATTCCTGTGTCCTCTGGTCTAAAACCGTGAATTTGTAACTGTTGAGCTATTTGCTGCTCCTCGATACTGAATGCCCTGGCACTTCACAATCTCTATATAAAGTGGGCATCCAAGATTCGGATTAAGAATTCTGAGAGCCATTGTAATTTTTACTAATACATCTGTTGCTGCAAAATTTGAAAGTTAAAAATCTACTATGTAGGCTTGCGTTGCTCAGATGTCCCATGTGCCTGTTATAAATTCAGAATTCATTGATGTTCAGAAAAAAACCTCAGGATACTATATTACCACTGGCTCACCTATAGATGCTCCTTAGAATTACAACGTACTTCTATTTGAATGAATATATTAATTATCTTCAACTGAATGTTAAGTTTTACGAGAATATTTAACTAAGAACTTAAAGAATGGCTTGATAGTGCCTTCCATGACACCTGCAGGAGCTTCTCTCCACACCACAGAGTTGTATCATTGTATTGATTTCAGAGGATGTATGTCGGGTAACTCTGAAAGACAGATGCCCTCTCCCTCTAATTTCCAACATTCTAGAAGCTGTTCATGACACTAAGATTTCCAACAAACCAGATTTACATGGAGTTTACAATCCTCTCCAAATCAAGACTGGTGACAAGTGTAAAATTGCTAAGGGGGAAATTGCAGTTCTTGAATAGTCTTGGCATTCTCCCATTTTTTACACATTACTCTACCTGAATATTTAGAATGTTTTTCTGTACTTCAGTTTTTTCCCTTTGAAGGTCTGAAAGAGTCTCCGGGCCAGATGTACGACCCGTTTTTGCATGCGCAAACGGGTTTGTGACCCGTCTGCACATGCAAAAACCTACAGGGCCATGTACAAACCCTATTTAGCGAGTCGCAATTTATTTGCTACTCGCTCAATAGGATTTGTGACTCGCAATTAGGAAGGGGCGTTCCAAGGGCATCCCTTTCTAATTGCGACTCGCTACCCTATGTAAGAATGTTTTGCAACCGCAATAGTGGTCGCAAAACACACGCAATTTATCGCCCTCTTCAAGAGGGTGGTAATGCAATCGCAAATGTGAAGGGGTCCCCAAGGGACCCCTTCCCCTTTGCAAATGCAGAGGAAAATATTTTTTAGGGGCAGGTAGTGGTCCCAGGGACCACAACCTGCCCTTAAAAAATGAAACGAAAACATTTCATTTTTTTTTTTTTAAAATGCATCCCGTTTTCCTTTAAGGAAAACGGGCTGCATTTAAAAAAAGAAAACTGCTTTATTTAAAAGCAGTCCCAGACATGGAGGTCTGATGAGCCCAGCTCGCCACCATACCTGGGAGGGCCAGCCATTCTCAATGGGGTCGCAAATTGCGAGTGCCTCATGAATATTGATGAGGCATGCAATTTGCGACCCCATTGAGAATCGCTAACAGTGTCTCTGACACTGTTGTAGATGTCATTTTGCAAGTCGCAAATTGCGACTGGCAATTGAGCACAATTTGCGACTCGCAAAATGACATGGTCGTACATCTGGCCCTCTATTCTGGTTCTTTTTTACACCATTTCTAGTATTTATCCGAGAATTAGGAGTGGTATAAGAAGTGGCAGATATAATCCTCAAACAAAGAAGCTACATCTTGCATCACAGCAGCTATCTGCTCCTTGACTGTGCTGACAGCTTCCCACTGCTCACAGTCATACGTGAGTACATCCGACCAGAAAGAAAAAGGGTGACCATCCAAAAAGATGTACTTTTCTACATATGTTTGTAGTCTGGCTAGAGTTTGCTCAGGATATTTTGCAATAAACGTGGGAATAGAGTTTTTGGGAACAGCTAATCAATTAAACCCTTTGTTTTAATACGCACAGTAATAGAAACCCAATATTAATCTATATAGCATCTAGCAGGCTCTGGAATTTGAATGCCCTTATTCTTGAAATAGTCCTCTAATTTTGTAGCAGAGAGCCTTTTGGGTTATACTCCCTTTATTTACCAGCATAAAGTTTCAAATAGAACAGAACTATAACTGTACATAGCATCTTATGTTGATGTGCAGTTAACAGATAACCTGTTTGAGAATAGTTTGCACTGTTTTCGAGTATGAGCAGCTATTACCTACCTACATATGTGCATAGAAAACGCCTGCATATTACATATTATATTCACTTAAGAACCCACAATTAAAGTGAAGTTATGCTTAAGAAAACAAAACCCAGAAACCACTAAAATCTGTTGTGTATGGTCAGCTCCACAATCCATAACTCACACTCAATTCATTGCTCATGAAAGGATATGATTGTCTCCACATTCAGACGTCCATGTGTGGATCTCTTCAGCACGATCCTGAGCAGGAAGTGTCCTCGGTTTTGTGCCCTATACCTTCCTCTGAATGGCTCCCTGAGGGATGTCATCCGGTTCAACTGGTCACAGGGGCTGCTCTAGGCATTCTGGCTAATCCCACTTCTTTCTAAGGCCCTGCAGAAGGTGCGGGAGGATTGAGCGCAACTAATCCTTATTGCCACAGATTGGCCAAGGAGGATTTGGCACACACATTTGTTGGAACTCAACCAGTTAACCCCCACTTCATCTCCCACATAGAGAAGGCCTTCTTTCTCAGCAGGTCCTCCACCCCAATCATCAGATGCTACGACTGAAAGGAATAATGAAATGATTTTTTTTATTGCATAATTACCTAAAATCATTGCAAGTACACATATATGTAAACAAGTGGCATTAGAAATTTCTATGATTAAAAGTACAATAAAAGGTGAGAAGGGAAGCCAATACATCTGTTTCTTGAGGCTGCCTCCCAGCAATGAAAAATAAAAACAAATCTGGTGCAAAACCCCACCTCGTACCTTCAGATGGTCCTTATGTGTAAAGTGCTTGTGCTTTGGCATAGCTGTGGGGAGTTTACCCCACCCCTATGAGAACAGTTGTGGTAATAGAACCCACCCTTGCCTTTACACTGTAGATGGACATGGCATAAAAGGTGCATGTGCTACATGATTTGGCTGAACTGTTACCGCACTCTCCCACCACTTCCGATGAAGCGGACACTATGCCAAATATTCCTTATGAGCTATTTGGAAATGAACCAAAAAATAACAGCTAATATGCACAGTTTTGCCTGCGAGAGTCCAGAGGATGGCTTCTCACTTACTTGGTCCTAGACGTTCAACATTTCCAATTGAGGCCTACTATGTGATGCCACCAAGTTTAAAGTTCGAACTGCACGCATGCGCCTCCCCACTGTACGCTCTATGTACGTTGTCGTACCCACGGGGGGTCGGGGATGAGGGGGGATAGCGGAGCTATCCTGCACCTGGTTTTCTCTGCCTCTCCCAAGTTGCTTGTTCTGTTTTCACTTTTTTTAATGTTTACTGTTGCTTGTTGGAGCCTGTTGCCTTGTTCAGCTCAATTCGGACTACTCTCATGTACCTTCCAAATTTTGGCCTGATCCGAGGGCACTGTACATGAAACAAATATGAACCTGCCTCTACACAAGTCCTGACCTCCTTCCATAGGAACATTGGCCTCAGAAGCACCCGACGTTGTTGAAGCAAAGCGGGGCAGCAATATACGAGGTGTAGGAGGGACTCCGCTCTGTACTTGCACAGTCAACATGTGATTACCTGCTTTAGGCATTTCCATCCTGGGTTCAATTCCTTGATTGGCAGTTGTACTTTCTGGCCCATTGGATGTCTTTCAGGCATTTCTAACCCTGTACGTTATTCAAATATGGCTGAATTATGTTTGCTTCATAGGAGAAAGTCAGGCCTGATAACCCTCTGTTTTCCTTATATCTGGCCATATCCTTGTCCCCCGAAAGCCTAGAGACCTGCTTATTTAGAGCTTTCTTTATTGCCACACAATCTACTTTGTCCTATAATCAATTAGCTGTTATTAAGTTCAATTTTGTCACCGCAACTTGCATGTAGCTGTTCAAGGGATTCGATCCCGCTTCAAATATTGCTTTGAGTATTTCCTTTAATGGCCTTGTACGAGCTTTGAGAATCTGGAAATAATATTTTGCCTCGGTGCTCATGCATTCGTACTTTTGCTAGACCAGTCCGAACTCCAGCTGGGTCAAACAGTTGCGTGTGTGCTTTGGTAACTTGAAGACCCGTTTGTAGCCTTGGCACAGAGTTTTTTCCAGTGCCGACTCCATTTGCCCTGGGAAAGCTGGCTAAGCATACTCTGCAACCGCTAGCAATTTAGATTTTATTACTCTCCTGATCGGTACTGTGGTGGGGCTGCATAGTGTATCCTGTAATTGCATAGCGCATATACGGTTGCTTGTGTTTTAACATTCATCCTAGCCTGGTGTACCGTTGCCTTCCCAGTATCGCTTAGCTATGCCCCAGATAGTTATAGGTTCTTACTGCTCCTATGGACTGATATCCCAGCCTCCACCTGAGGAGAACTTTTCTTGCATATTGTCCAAAGACCACCACCTTGGTCCTACTTGCATTGGCAACTAACTCATTGGCCTCATTATATAAGTTCAAGGCATCCAGACCCCTTTGTAGGCCTTCTCTGGTATGGTCAAAGATTACCAGGTCATCCACGCAGTGCAGTAGATGAAATCTGTGAGCCTCTATTTTTGGGGTGACCAAGGTAGCTCCTTTGACAGCCTTGCCTAAGTCAGCCGTGTAGAGATTAAAAAGTGCGAGGCTAGGACGCAGCCCTGTTTTAAGCCTCTGTCCATGTGCAGCCTCTGGGAGACCATATCGCCGGTCAGGTTTATTCTCACCCAGGTGTTACTATATAATGAGATAATGGCCCTCAGGAGGTTATCTGGGATATTACAGCTCTTCAATGTTTTCCATAGCTTGTTTCTGGAGACACCTTCAAATGCCAATGAGTAGTCTACAAAGCAGGTGAACACCTTCTAGTTGTTCTTGATATTCGCTTGCTGTGCTAAGTTTGATAGTGCTACTATATTAAAGTGGAACCGCCCTTGCGGAGCCTAGTTTGGTAGAAGGGTCATTTAGCTCATTTAATAGAGTGCTTGTGTATGCTTTCCCTTCTATATCCAACAGGGCGATTAGCTTGTAGTTCGTTGAATCCATTTTGTTGCCTTTCTTATATATTAGTTGCAGCTAGGAGCCTCGCCAAGAGTCTGTAACATCTGCTTGAGACCTACATTCCATGTACAAAATAGATAATATCCCCACCCAATATGCTGGATCTTCCTTGAACATGCCACCGGAAAGGCCATTGGGCCCTGGTGCCCCATCCCTTCCTATCTTTTTGTATAATTTTTGCAACAGCCTGCTGTTCCTGCACCTTGCCTTCTTCTTTCATTTGGGACTCTCGTTGGATGATGCGCTATCTTCCAAAGGGGTGTCCCTGGCCCCCTGTCACGATTCCCCTGGATTGGTTGAATATATTCTCGCTACATGCACTAGTCAAGCTTCCACTGTTACTGAATTGCACCGATCTGTTTTTTCATTCTCACATTTGGCTTTATAATCCTAGAATTGCTTCTGTTTGTTATTTTTTCACAGCTCATATAAATTAATCCATTCCTCCTCAATATGCCTTTGTTTTAATTTCCAGATGAGGTGTTTATGGCCTCAATTGGCTGGCTTATAGGCTTATGTCCCGATTTTTTGATGGATCCTTTTCGCCTGCCTTAGAGTGCGAGTGTTGTCCCTTTTGAATCTATTATATTTTAGATTACTCCTGGATTTTTGGTTCCTTTTATGTGTAGGCATCCGAGCATCCCTTAAAAGGGCAGCATGCAAATCTGCTATCCAAGTGCCCCAGTTTTGAATGGGAGGGTGGGATTCTCTCTTTTTCTCGCAGTCCCCTTTTCCAATATTCATTTCTTCAGTTTTGCTGAGTTGTGTATTCCATTTAATCCTCTTTAAAGCTTGTGATTTTCAATGCCCCTGGTGTGTCTGATCTGCTTCTATTGCTCACTATGGAGCTTGAAATTTACTCTGAGCATGGCATGATCACTTGATTCATTTCCCCGCTTCTCAAAGTCTGACATCCATTGCTTGACGCTCTTGCTTAAAAAGATGTAATCAATGGTGGTATGGTTGTTGAAGGGAAAGATGCTTGGTGCCTTGAGATGTAATTTGGTGGCCCAGGCATCTTTCGAGGCGAGATCGTGAGCACGAAGAAAGCTGCTGAATGCTCTTTCTCCAGGTGTGCTACTCCTATTGTTGGCCGAATCTGTTCCCCGCTGATGGAGATTGAAGTCTCTTGTTATCACCATAGCCACGGATGGGTAATCACACGCTACTTCTTCTAGTGCAAAGATTGCCTTTTCAGTTATCTCTAGGTTTGAAGCTCCATGCCAGTTGAAGTAGGCATTAATGATTAGCAGATCCTTCCCTCTTGCACCATCGTGGATGCCCTCTACTAAAACGCTTTGAAGCGTGTCCGAAATTCTCCTATGTTCTTTAATGGTGACTTCTAGAGAGTGCTTTGCATATATTGAAAGGCCACCAGAGGGCCTGCCGTAGGAGTATACTTTCCTTACTGGTATATGAAGGCCAGCAAAACCCTCTAATTGAACTTTGTTGATTGCCCAAGTTTCTTGTAGGCAGATTATATCCCCCCTCCTGCAACTCTTTCGTGGCTAATTCGCTGTTTAGGACACTTGCAATGCCTGCAACATTCTACAAGATGAGTTCAAAGGTGCTTTTATTTGCTCCGTGATGTACTCCTTCATCTTTAATTGCTTGTTTGTTTTTTGCCAGCCTCTCAGTCCGTGAGGTCCAGTACCCCCTCCTTTACGCTAGAAATGATTGTTGTTTCTGCCTCACAAGATAAATGCTGTGTGGTCCTGGCCTTCGTGTCTCTTTTCTTCGGTTATATTGCCTTCTGTGATTCTCCTGTTGATTGAGCTCTTGCTTGGTCTATATTCTATCCTGAGGTTCTGAAAGCAGGTAGTTTGTTTTACTGGTGGGACCCCCCCATAATAGTCCTTTTGTGGCTTCACTGTTGGTGTAGGAGCCACTTCGGCTGCCTGTTGAACGATCAAGCACATGGGGATCATTTTCTTTGCTTAGCTCCTGGACCCATATACCCCAGTTCTCAAAACACTTTTTTTCCTGCAAAACAAACAAAAAGTGCGAGCCCGACTGTCTTCCAGGTGGCTATGGTGTATTCGAGGATGTTAGGTTGATTGCCACCTTCAAATTGAATGCTTAGCAAATCTTCACATGTTATTCGATCTAAAGAGGCAATATGTTGAAGGAGCTTCAAGATGTTGGCCCTATTAAGAATGTCGTGTCTCCCTCGTGACCTGAACTGTAGGTGAAATATTATTTTCTGTGTTGCTGCTACTTGTGCTACTTGGACACGAGGGTCTGCCTCTTTATTCGTTGTAAGTTGTTGGGCCATACTTTCTGGCTGACTGTCATTTGATCCAGCAGTTTGCTGTTCCCTGTGTTCCAGGTCACGACATAGGACTACTGGACTTGAACCCGTCCCATGTAGCTTGTTTTGTTCAGCCTGCGTGACCAGGCAGGCTGCGTCAACACGTGCCCCCCTTGCCACTCCCTGGACCTCTGGCGATGCTCATAGAGATGGCAGATGTTATTCACATACTGTCTCTTGGCCTGTGGCCTTGTTCTCACTCACGGTGGCCTTGGGTTCCCGATCTCTTGCTTCCCTTTGCAATGCAACTTTTCTTTCAAATACTGGGTAGTGATTTGCTCTTGCTGTTTTCTTTGTTTTTGTTGTTTCCTCTCCTACAAAGGGGTGCTGCCCCCAGCTCCTTCGTACGAGTGTCTGCCTTAGCCTTTTTTGCCTTTTGTTTGACCTTTTTTTCTCACGCCTTGTCCATGGATTATTGTCCTTGATTGTGCTATTATTATTATTATTGTTGATGTTGTTATTACCGTCTTAGCTCATGCCTGTAGATTGATTGACGTTGATACTGTTAATGCTGTTATTACCCTCTGGAGTCTAGCCTGTTGGCTGATTGGAGTTAGTGTTGTTGGGGCTGTTGGAGCTATTGGCTATATTGGACAGAGATAATAAGGATGACTGCTTATTGCAGGTGTCTAGGGCTGAGGGGTTGAATGCTGGAGCCATGGCCTTAGCCCTGTTGTCTCCCGGGCTCTGTGCCCCTGTAGGTGACTCTGGCCCCTTATTAATTGTTGTCTCTCCGTGTTTATTTTGGGGGCACTGATAGGCTTTAGGCTTCTCAAATCCCTAATCATTGTTGTAAGCATTTCTGGTAGGGTTGATAATTTCTCCATTATACTTTTTAAGTGGAATTCATTTGTTATAGCTCTTTTTTCCATTTCTTTTAGCTTAGCCACCATGTTTGCTATAGCGAGTGCCCGAGTTTGCGTAGTGTCCATTTGAACCTCCAACTTGTGTGACTGCCAAGTGAGGGCATTTGTGATAACAGCAGTGTTTCTTGAGTTTTATGGAGGTCTAGGTTTGTTTCTGGGCTGCCCTCCTAGATGTTGTCATATAGCTTATCTATTGCTTCTGTCATTCTGATTGAGCATGTACTCTGCTGATATTCCTTGGGCCACAGCACCAGTCCACTCCTGTTCAGGCTTGAAACCAGCTCCTTGGAACCAGTGGATTCACTGAAAGATATCCGAGTTGCTCCCCTACTGTGTCCTTAGTGTATACTTCAGCCATAGTCACCACCAACCATGGCTGCTGTGCGTTCCTATATCCGATGTCTTTGCCAGTGTCTCCACACTTTTTATGCCCTCTAGAAAGGGCATTACAAGTTAGGCTAAGAACAGCTCTATCACATTGGGTACATTTTTGTTTTCCATACCATCTTGATTGAGAGTTGAGGGTATGTGCCCTTTTTTGCCACTACTCTGAGTGGCTATTTTGTGGCATCATAACTCTTCATTACTTTGTGGGCTATTGTGCCCTCTTTCATGATTAACATATTTGACATAAATATTGGAGTTTCCCTTTGACTGAGAAATTAGTGCCGGGTCCCCTCCAATGTTGGGAGCTCGTTCCCCAGTTGTACCTCCTGGATCACTCCTGAAGTACTCAGTCAGGGACTTCGTCACGTTTGCTGCCTCCTGGACACCCCTCGAGCCACTGGGTCTTATTTGCTGCTTTCTTATTCCCCCCTTTTGCCATGATTGCTGTCCTCCTTTGTAGGATGACCCTATGGGCAACTTTCCAGCCTGCTTCAAAAGGCATGGGTAGCTCTATTGATTTGTACGCCCGCCCCCTTCTGCCTTGCCACCGATTTGCCCATGGATTCTCCCTTAGCATCCCTGCGCTTTCTGGGCACACTTCTGGGCGCTCTTCAGGGCAACTCACTAGTCTTCATGATACCTAAGTGGCGTAGAGGCATAAGTTTAAAAGCAAAACATAATGTCTCTTGAGACTACCCTTTCAGCCAGTGGGGCCAGCGTTGGGAGTGTTGCTTACTTGCTTAATTGGTTTTCCACTTTTTTCTCTACAACTTGCCGAACCTTGACCTCCCTTGGCGCTGCTGCGGATTGCTGGATTGCTGTATTGCCGAGAGGTACGTGGGGTCGGAGTTATGAAGATGGAGGACGACGAGTGGGGGGGCTCGGGCCCACCTATGACCACAAGCCACACCCAGGTGGGCCGCCTCAGTGACCAGGGGTCTCAACCTACTGCAGAGGCTCTATCACCTCTGTGCCCCCTATGCCACGCCCCCCGAAACCCCTGCTGCTGGGCTACTAGGCCTCCCTCCACGCGGCCGATGTTTAATGCTTCTCCTAGTTCCCATGTGTTGCCCCCTTGGGTCGCGGTCTCTAGTATTTCAGCTTGTATTTTCACCCTCCGCTCCGTCCCTGCGTGAGACCCGCAGTTTACTTTAAGCCTGTGTCAGGGTTATTGCGGTTATTGTAGAGCCGGGGAGTGGGGACACGGCTCAGTGGGACGATGGGGTCTGGAATCTGTGGTGCGAGCTTACAACAGCAAATGGCGGCGGCAGTGGGAAAGGGGGGGGGTAAACGACTGTCTGTATGGTGATTGAACAGTGTGGACTAAGACCTTTTGTTTATCACCACAAGTGGCAGACCTCATCTTGGTTGCATGAAAACCTGCTACAAAGAATCGATTTATAATGGCCGTTATTCCTGATTTGTTGCTAGTTCGAGTCAAAATGATTGCACCCCTCCAAATATTTACTCTTCAATGTTCTTTGCTTTGTGCTTTCTCTTGCCCAACCAGTCTTGGCAGTCATCACTATGAAGGGATATTTGTCTGTCTCATGTGCCTTCCTAATCAACCTTCTTTCTTTGAGCCATCATTAATAGCACATTTTCTAAAGGACTGTTATTCTATTTTTTCCACCCATGTCTTACATTGTTTCACAGTGAGATTTGAATTTGGTCTTTACCTTCCCTGTGACTTTGCCTGTGCACAGGTTCTCGGTTCACCTACTTACTTTAAAGATTGTATCCTTGGTGTCTATCACTTTGGCTTATGGTCAGCAAATTACATGCTCTGTCGATATGGCCACTATTCATTATTCTCTATTCAGACAAACAGGTGATTCACAGCCGCACATTTTGTCTACTGAAGGTCGTATCTCCCTTCCACATGTGTGTGTGTCAGTCCATCACTCTTCCATCCTCCTCATCTCTACAAGGGGAAACAGCCTTTACAACGAGGTTTTAACTCGTTGTGCCTTTACCACGCATTTTTAAGCACGCATATTTTTACCACGTGCATGCCTTTACAATGCATGCCTTTACCACGGATTTAAGGTAAGTTAGGGGTGTGGGGGGGTCTCCCCCCACAAATACATTGTTTTTATAAATAAAAACAATGCGTGGTAATGGCATGCGTTGTAAAAGCATGTTCGTGGTAAGAACATGCGTGGTAAAAAATGCGTGGTAAAGGCATACAATGTCTTTACCTGCGTTGTACCGTCGTACAACCCTCTAGAAGGATAGATTGCATAGACTGTATCCTTGGTGTGCGGTCTCTTATTTAATCAACCATATTAGATAGTATGGCATGCATGATGATCTCTGCATGGGGTTCACTGGGGCCAAGAAGGGCAAGGCAGTAGCCAAGCATACAGTTATACATTGAGCCACTCTCTGTATTATGCCTTGGCCCAAAAAGACCCTGCATCTGGCATTCATGCACAATCTGAGAACCATGGCATCTTTTACTGCTCTCACCAGGAGCTTCCCAGTGGCTGACAGTTGCTGGACGACCACTTGGTCTTCGTTGCCCTCCTCTGCAAAATCGTAATATCTCACTTCTAATATATATTTTTTCTTTTGACTATTTTTTCATTCCATCATACATAAATGATCTCAACTTTGCCACACAGTCTGGGTAGTGGTACAGTATAAACAAACCATATCACACTCAAAATGAATCTAAACATAGTGCCTCTAAGTCGACAAACATGAAATATGTGATACACCAGTCTTTTTCTAGGCAACATTGTAGTGATCATAGGGAATACATAGAACTACAGTGTTTCTCACAGAGTTTTATTAGCAGGAGGGGTGGGACAGTACAAGAAAATCAAATTGCAAAGCACCAAAATAAAAGTGCTTCCAAAGAAATATTCATGTGTTTTTGAAATACAGACGGAGAGCAGTAGCACAACACATAGGCATAGTTAAAAATGCGATGAGGACATGATGTATCAACGCATAAGTGCACATCGGTCACATGACGTGGAAGAAAATGTGCCTGATAAATAGCGTCAGGAAACCATTTAGAAACAATATTGAGGGACAGGAGGAGCCAAGTAGGTTCCATGTCGACAAAGAGCTTTGCCGTAGTAAATGCTTTGCCGTAGTAAATGCCCCGGGTGGGCCAGGTCCCTGGGGTAATTGAAAATAATGATGGGGGGGGGCCAGCGCGGGCACCCCTCAGCGCCAGAGACTGACACCATTCCGGGGCTGAAGGCAAGAGAAATGCGGAGGCCAGGCGGCTCCCTGCAGCCCTGGGGACCGTCACCTCCCTGTGGCAAATTATTCAAAAAGTGCGGGGGAGGCCCTATGGCCTCCACCCGAGTCCCGTGGACCGCAACCTTCCTGGGGCTAATGTAATGGTGGCCTTGTGGACGTCC
Source organism: Calotriton arnoldi (assembly GCA_963921515.1). Taxonomy (NCBI): domain Eukaryota; kingdom Metazoa; phylum Chordata; class Amphibia; order Caudata; family Salamandridae; genus Calotriton; species Calotriton arnoldi. The sequence goes on from CAWUFW010000458.1 coordinate 1,931,594, forward strand.
TCTGCCCCAGGGACCACCACCTCCCTGGGGCTTTTAAATATTCTTGTTGTGGGGCCTCACAGACCCCCCCCGGCCCCGGGGACCACCACCTCCTAGGGGCCAAATTGTGTTTTAAAGAAATGGGAGGGGGGGAGATCTCGGCCCCTGGTACCACCACCTCCCCGGGGCAGGCCCTAGTCCAGGAAGGAGGGGGCCGTGCCCCCCTCCGGGAGCCCTACATGGCCCTGGGGACCGCCTGCCCCCAAGGGCCTGCTCCAGCAATGTCCCAGGGTGCCCACCCCCGGCACATTGTAGTTTGCTATGGCATTGCGGGAGCACCGCTCCCCCAATGCCATAGCAAACAAGAGCTCCACTTTGAGCAAGCCAGAGCATTTTGCTCTCACTTGCTAAAAGCGGAGCATACTTTGCTTTTTACACACAGGGAGCTGCATGTCTGCAGCTCCCTGTGTGTAAAAAGCAATGCCGCCTCCCGCAGGAGACGGGGAGCCGGTTGGGACCATGGGTTTCCCTCGGTCCCCAACGTGGAAAATGTGGGTGCTCTGGGCACACACACTACAGTCCGGGCCCCGGGGGATGGGGTCCCCGGGGCCTACAGAAGCCCGGGAGGGGGGCAGCATGGGCCCCCTTCCATTTGTTTAAATATATATATATATTAAACAGGGCAGGCCCTGAGGGATGGGGTCCCTGGGGCCGAAAAAGGTCCAGGGAACGGGGGCCACGCAGCCCCCTTCCCTTAAAATAAAAAAGAAAAAGAAAACCTCTTGCAAGTCGCCGTAGGCCATGCCCCCTTCACCACCACTCTGCAAATGCGCCTCCTGGTGCAGTGGTGGTTAGGGAATGAACTCCCCAATGATGTTAAGGGTCTACAGGGTCCAGGAACCCCTTCTGTTACTTCCAGTAACTCCCAGATAGCAGGATTGTTGAGAGGACTTGGAGGCCATGCTCCCTTTCTACACCACTCTGCAAATGCGCCTCCTGGTGCGCTGCTGGTTGGGGAATGAGTTCCACTGTACTCCTGAGGGCTTCAGGACTAAAGTGGACTTCTTCCCCCAACCAGTAGTCTTCAGGAAGCACATTTGCATAGTGGTGGAGAAAGGGGGCGTGGCCTATGACGACCACTCAGCAATCCAGCTGTGAGAGTCTTATTGGAGGTAACAGGAGGGCTAGTTGGCCCTCAAGGACCCTCAGTAGCCAAGGGGACTTCATCCCCCTACTAGTAGTGCCCCAGGAGTTGAGTTTGCAGAGTGGTGGAGAAAGGGGGCATGGCCTCTGATAACCTCTCAGCAATCCTGCTGTGTGGGACTTACTGGAGGTAAGGGGTAGTTGGCCCCCAATGATGTCCTTAGGGGCCAACTACCCCTCCTGCTATCTCCAATAAGTCCCACACAGTGGGATTAGTAAGAGGTCTTTGGAGGCAATGCCCCCTTTCTCCACCACTTTGCAAACACGGCTCAAGGAGCACTATTGGTTTGGAGATGAAGTCCACTTTACTCCTGAGGGAACTTGGGGGGCCAAGAAGCCCTCTTGGTATCTTCTGTAAGTCCTACAAAGCGGGATTCCTGAGAGCTGGTCGGAGGCCCAGCCCCTTTCTACACCACTCTGTTAAGGTGACTACGAGTTAAAAAAAACCTTAGAAATTCACTGAAAAAAACAAAGGTTACAGGGACGTTATAGTTAGGAAATAGAATTTTAAAAAAAACTTTAGAAATGTACTGAAAAAACCAAAGGTTACAGGGACGTTATAGTTAGGCTGACATTTCACTCGTACAAAACCTGAGAAATTCAGCAGTTATAGTTAGCTGAGCTAACTATTACTTGAGCCCCCGCAATGGACTGCTTATGACCTTACATATTACATCACTCATCACATGTTCAGTGGTATCACTGATGACATCGCTGATTACATCTCAAATAACATCACTGATGACATGATCCACAGAATCTCTGACACACACACTCACACCCCCATATAATCATTCATACACCCACTCCAACCACCACACTACCATTCTCAAACCCATTCACACACACATACCAGTACTTACACAGCCACTCACTGATTCATAGATCAACACACACATCCACTCACTCACCCATATAGCCACTCACACACCCACCCACTCACTCACTAATACAGCCACTGACCTATCTACTCATACACTCATATAGCCACTTACACAGTCAGTCACTCAAAGAGGTACTCACACACCTACTCACTCACCCATACAATCAATCACCCAGCCACTTACTCACCCATACAGTTACACACACCCACTTAGTTACTCATGAATATTTTAACACATACTCACCTATACCGTCACTGACACAAGTACACACTCACCCATACAGTCACTCACATACCCCATCACTCACCAATACTGCCTTTCACATACCCAGTTACTCACCCATATACCACTGACACATGCACTCACTCAGCGACACAGCCATACACACCCACTCATTCACCCATACAACCCCTCATTCACACACTCAGTAACCCACACAACCATTAACTCACCCACTCACTCATCTATACAGGTAGTCACACACACCCTCACCCACCCATACAGGTACTCAGAAAACCAATCAATCACCCATACAGCTACTCGCGTACCCACTCACCAACACATACAGCCACTTAGACACCAACTGACAGACTGATACAGACATTTACACAACCTAGTCACTCACCCATACATTCACTGAGATACCTAATCAGTCACTTATACAGTCAGTCACGCACCCAATGAATCACCCATACAAGCACTCATACACCCACTGATTCACCAATACACCTTGGTATATAATTAAATTTTTTAAAACACTCGCAGTCACCGGATGATGTCATCAGCGATGTAATTTGAGATGTCATCAGCGATGTCATCAGTGATGTCACTGACCATGTCATGAGTGATGTAATATGTGAGGTCATAAGCAGTACATTGCGGGGTGTGAGTTATAGTTAGCTCACTAACTATAACAGCTGAATTTCTCTGGTTTTGTACAATTGAAACCTGAGCTTAACTATAATGTCTCTGTAATCTTTGGTTTTTTCAATGAATATATATATATATACATATATATATACATATATATATATAATCGGTTTAATCAAATTAATGTGCACAGTTTGTAACCACTAAATAATCTTGTTTGATGAGCAGTGATCACAGCGTGACACCCAATAGTACGTTACAGCTACTTGTTCCACTAATTATATCTCTCTCGTACCAACACATAACCTAACATAAAAGAACACAATAGGTCGGTATGTATGGCATGCTGGAATGATTGTGTGATAAATTCACAAAGGTATACCCACAAATAGTGGAAGGGTTTATACAAGCAAATCAATTACTGTTGGATCCTTAATAGGTCCTGATGAAAGCCAAGTGACACTTTGAGGCATAGGTATATTGGCTGAAACATGTTGACCCAGAGACACTAGAAATAATAACTCTCTCATATGATTCTCCACCTGTTTGTAACGTTGTCTCCTAATAAATGAATATCAGAACACCTTAGACAATTTTAGTTTTAGGATTTCCCTGAATATCAAACAGCTCCCTTGATGCTCAAGGTTGAGCTTGGCCAGATACTTTGGGTATCTGGACGAGGACTCTATGATGAAGCATGAATCACTAGTAACCCTAGTGGGGAGAGTCCTAAAAAAAACTCAGGGCTGTCTACACAGTGGACATTAGAGGGACAAAGAACCTGTGAGAGTGTGTTCTCTTCATTTGGATTATTCGTATGGTTCTGGGAACTCGAGGCGACACCCTGAAATATTTCTCACTCCCTCATTGTGATTATATACAATTGGTGTCAACAGACATCTGGGCAAGGAATTTTCCTCTCCGTCTCTGCCAGTAGAAAACAGCAAATTGACAGTAATCTCAAATTCTGCAAATTCTGATCTATTCTGAAAACCTTTCTATTTAAATAGTGATACAATGAGTCCCCTATTCTGGGTGGTTGGCCTTTTGCCCTGAACTAGATCCGCTCACCCCGACAGCATGGCATCTTAGCACCAAGATATATTTTAAATGTAGCGTTTTCTATATAAAATCAGTAAATCAGTGAAGTCATCTTATCTTTTGCTGTACTCTTGAAGCCTTCTAAATTGTTCTCTGCTGTCTGCCTATGGTGGCTTCTGACACCTTTTTCATCCACTGACATAGGTCATTGGGGTAATGCATAGCTAAGGTGAGACGCATTAGCATTTTCATTGACCTGGCATGTTCCAGTCCTCACAGCAGGGGCAAAATGATATACAGTTTAAAGAAGTGCCAGGGCAAAATGTTTCGGTGATGAGTCTGATTAGTCAAAGCAGGAACAATAAATACAAATAGCAGATGTTTTCACCAATCAACTGTCAGTTTGATGGCATGAAGGGTTTTGTCTGACTGGTCAAAATATCCAAACTAATGCAAAAGCCAATGCAGAGCAAAGAGCAAAGTATTTCTGTCCCCTCTGCTGCCGAACAGAGTTTCTTGCACTTCTCCCACATCTCTCAGAGGAAGTGAAATTCCAATTTGAACAGAAAAGTCAACTCCTCCACGCAGTCACACCGCATGGTAGCCTAAACCATGTCGCCTTCTGCAATTCTGGGCCCTATTCAAGAGCTGAACAGTTCAAAGTACACATTGATTTGTCATGATATCATATTTATGTAATCCTGCCTTTGTCATCATGCTCTCCTAACATGAAGGATACCCTTACTGTCCTAAATTGCAATGCTTTTAGAGCCTCGTCATGGGTGGTAAGCACTATTAAACGTGGTTACAATACACTATATGAATCCCTCGGCCCACACCAATATTAATAACAAAACACTCAGTGGTCAGGCAGTTGATTGTAGGTCATGCTCCAGCACAATAATTCCCTTACACTAGTTGACACTCTTACACTCGCATTAAATAAAACTGCCGTGGGAGATGACCATCACCCACTACTGGCCCAGTTCACAGCAATAAACCACTTATCAACTGAACAGGCATGGAGTAACTGAAGAGATCTGCCACATACTTATGGCCAAAGGAGGACTTCCATGCAGTCCTCCACCGCAGGTCCCAACAAGCTACTTACTTTGACCCCTTTTTGACAGCTCACAATGACAATCGGTTATGGGACTATATCAACAAAGTCCATCCATTTCCCCCTCCAACCTACACCTGCTCAGGATCATAAACTGCAAACAAAATATCTCAGAACAGACAACCTGTGCTGCAACCTGCTAAGTGGACTATTATCATAGGAACTACCATAAAGGGATATGCAGAACTGTACAAAGCTGCCAGCTTACTGAAAACCGTAAACTGTGAGCTTCTCTTTCACTTCTTCATCCATAAAACTACTAAGCGCGGTGTCCTCTTTCACGATAACCACACCTCGGTGGTCATCATGCACTACTACATGGGAGCACTTACCACATAGGATCTAAACATAGACAACACATTTCCAGCCATACACCCTACATGGTCTAGTGTTCGACCTATGTAGGCAAGTGCTTCAGCGCCCGACATAGGGGTAGCAAGCGCTATATAAATGTTGCAATATGATGCAATCTCCCAAAATCATAAACACTGGGCACCCCTTGAAACGTGAGCAGAGTGCAGGGGAGTGCAAGCTCATTAAATTACCCAACATTCGATGACATGACATTCTTTCAGCTTGTTGACACTGCTCATTTTTGTGTCCACTTGCACCTCCTCGGGAATGCAATGCAATTAATATTCGCAATTACTTCCTTGCAATCAGCCTCACGTGATTAGTCAAGACACCAGCCTCATGAAAACTAGAACTAGATGCAATGATGGTTTGAGAAGTGGATGCTTGCTGGATACTCTTACGACAGAATGTACCCCACAAAGTAACTTAATTGAATTGTGTGCTAAAAAAACAGGTGAAGTCTCCCATGCACCAGCACCTCCTCCTTACTGTGTAATTGCTACAGCATTATCTAAACAAGACGAAAGCACTCTCCTGATATGTTTTTAACGCACTAAACGAAAATAAAATGCTGATGCTGAACACCCAGGCACTTTTTTGTAGGAAGTTAATTACAGGCGACTAAGGTCAGATCTCCACAACTGTGATTTCTTATTTTTGTTTTCCTTGCAGGAGAGGGAGCACCGCGGCGCTCTTGAGGTTTCCTTTGCAATTAATACTGAGTGGCTTCAAGCCAAACACTGAACCGATGCTAAAGCGAATTTAAATGTCAGAACAGCAGATTTATCTGTGCTATAAAGAAATGTTTGTAGAACAGCCCAGTAGGAAAAGGCAATAATTTGATGCAGAAGCAAAGCAATGTGTCCAGCGGTGGCTTTCATTTCTGAGGATCGCCTTCCAGTGTTGTCCCCATACTTTTCATATTTTATAAAACAGGGTTCCCTCCTTTTATCCAAACACCTCGATTCCTTATAATACACTACCTGCTTTTAATGTTTTCAGTCATTAGCAAGTATATTTCATGGCCACACAACTAAATCAAAGGATTAATAAAAAAGCAACCCCTACTCCATTCAAGAGAGAAATTCAGTCCTCCAATATTCTTGATGGAAAGATGCTGCAAGCCCTGCCAGAAGTTCTAGGACCACACACTAAGATACCTGGCGTTTGCATTCACACTTAAAAGTTTGAATTAATGAGCTTTCGATCAGCTGAAATGAAAACTATTACTTTGAATGAAATGACCCTTTTTAGCATTATCATGTTTGCTATTTAATATTTGAAAGGGATATTCCCCAACGATAATGTATATAGTTGTGGTATTCAGACACCTCCAGCCGAAATGCGTGTAAGCGCTCTATAGTGCAAAAGGCAAACAAGTGATCTGTGGGGGTCGTGGCGCTTCTTAGAGCAGAAGTTGACTGTTACTTCTCAATGATGCAGTGTCCTTTAAAGGGATCTGTCTTCAGCTATTTCCTACACCCAACCTTGCCATGCAGTCCAGGCCTAGCACCTCAGGGTCTCACAGTAGATGACAAGTCATGTCTCTCGATCCACCAAACCCTGTTCCCGTGCTGGGGTTTTACTGGAAGACAACACCGACGACTGAGGGTCCGGGTCTTTCATGCAGTCTACCAATGCCTTCCAGGCCACATCCAGAGAACCCCGGCCCCTTCTTCCCTCCCAGAGCAAACACACCACTCTCACACTCAGCCCATCGCCCCAACTCTCTGCTCAAGCTGTCACCTTGGGTCCCATAACAGCTTTCCAGTTCAGTGTGATTTCCCTCTTCACTAACTGTAGGGCCACATTTTGAAACCTGCTTATGACTTTAGTTTTGGCAGAGTGTGGGAACCAGCTCAGCAAACAGTGTCCTGATGGACAAGGAACCTCCCCCTCAATTATGTCAGTGACTGTGGGCCTCCCAGAATTCAGTTGGGTTGGACAAGACTACAGCATATGGAACACCTCACCCCCTACTTCCCCTCATTTTGGACACACGGCACTCACTGTATGGAAGTACCTATTCACTCTGCCCGGTGAAAGGTATGCTCTATTGAGAATATAGAAGTTAATCACTTTGAATTGGGCATTCCTAGATATTCTGGGGGACTGCTCCATGATCTTCACCCAATCGGCTTCCCGGAATACACACCCCCAGGTCCTCCTCATCTTACTCGGAGCCCATTTAGAGGCGTCACCATGTCTGCTCTAACCGCTCTGTATAAGCAGGGAACCTCCTTGAAGGTACCAGAGCTCATAACCACAAACTGACAACTTCTGTTATTCAGAGGCTCCATCATGCCCGTCCCCCAGTGTTTCCTGATCACCGCTGTCACCGCCCTTCTGAAGCAAGAAGTGGATAGGGTGATGTGGTCATATTGTTTCAGACTCTTGTTGAGACGTTCTGCAACACATAGGATGCTTACATAGGGGAGCTAGTGTGGAGTTTGAAATGATGAGAAACAGACCATTACCACCATCCTGATGCAAGACTATGAGGTCTTAAACAGCTCTTCTGAAATGCTTTCTGTTAGGGAAGGTTTCACTTTCTTTACTAGAGAGAACTGGTACCAAGCTGTTTTAGCTTTCTTGGTGATGTGTTCCTTATGTATAAGGCCGGCCTATAGGACAACTCCACTTTGTTTCATGTTGTTGAGCCAGACTTGGACTAGCTATTGCCTGTTTTTCTTGGTGAACATTAGGAATTCGGTTTTGTTGGGGTTGAGCTTCAGGTAGGTGCTCGACATCCAGGTCTGGATGAGGTAGAAGCTGTGTTTGAGATGCCCAGATAGGAGGTGACTTTCAAGTACAGTTGTGTGCTGTTGGCATATGTGTGAATGTTGATGCTTTTATCAGTAAGTCGGGCCCCCAAGGTGCACCATGTATATAGATTGAATATGACACGGTATAAGATGTAATCTTAAGGGAATTCACACATGACAGGAATCTTCTGCAACTTGGAGGTGGCCACAGGGTCGGCTCTAGGGTGGTGCGACCAGTGCAGCTGCATCTTGTGCTGACCTTGGAGGGGGTGCCTTGTTTAGAAATAACAAGGGTTTAAAAAGCACCTGCTGCAGAGTTCCTTGTGTGTCCAGCAGTTTTCAGGCAACAATAAAAATGTCAAGATAACTCTGGTGAGATATGTTAATGCTGGAGAGAGATCGGGGTTTGTCTAGTGGCAGATTTCACTCATGATAAGGTAGCGCAAAGGGTTATTAGTTAATATGCCTACTGCAAAAGACCTATACCACGCTAATCACCGAACTGTATTTTATGTGGGTCACTCAGATATTTACTGCTTTTGTCACAAAGATCCTTTTGTTACTTGCAGTTCATAAGTTATAACCCTAATATAGTACAGTGAGCTATGAACTATCAGAGAGCTGCATGCAAACTGCATGGTATAGGTTGGAAGGTTATGTTTTTTTCCCAGTCTTTCATTATCCTAATGTTTCTAAAAAGAGTTCATTGGGGAGAAATACATTTCTTATTAGTAAAAACCAACCACTGTGGTATGTTTTAAATTCTGAGTTTGTGTTTCTCCATACCAATCACTATTTAGATATATTTCCTACCAGTATTGGTGACATGTGACTCCTACACCTTGTAATCCTCACTGTTTTATGTAACATTTCCTATAGGCTGATTCATTGACTTTGTATAATGTGTGTGTGATGTAAAGTGGCGGTACACTCTACACTGTTATGAATAGTGTTATAAAATAAATGAAATGCATGTGAGAGAGGGGCTATGGAGAAATGAGGGGCACTGGTGGAGCGTGGTAGTGAGGGAATTCGTAGAGAAGGACGTTTTTGGGGGGCGCCAACAAAGACTGTTTCATTGGGCTCCACCATCACTAAAGCCGGCCCTGGGTGCCCATGTGAATGATCTGGTGTCAGTTGAATATGTTGAAAGAGAACAAGCCAATGACTTTGCCAGTGAATCTCATTTAGGACTTCAGGGTGTGAATCAATGGCGTTGAAGGCAAATGAGATGTCCAACAGTATCAGGAGGCAGGGTTTTTCTTTAACTTTAGTCTAGGAAAGCTCCTTCTGCGATTTGTAAGTATCTCTGTGCTGCAGTGAGAGCTGCACCTTTCACTTTCGTAATACTTTATTCGGCACATAAATAGCCATAAAAGATATATTACATAAAAAGGATAAACTCAAAATACATAATAGAAAAATGACAATAACATCTAAAAACTGCCAAGTGCATTAGACATAATACATCAACCTCTACATTCAGTCACAGATCACAAGCAGCTCATGGACCCTCCCATGACCGAGATCATAAGACCATTTGCCCACGCCCAAAGAAATAAGATCTGATTCTGCACTTAACCCTCCATCATTTTCCTAGATCTCGCCGCTGCTTTTAAAAAAACACAAACACCATGGCAAACATCATGGGTCCTTAACAGCTGAAGATAAAACAATGCATCACTACATTTCCTGAACCTCAAGGGTTTTAAAATCGGCTTAATAAATTATGTAAAATAAGGTTTGTAAAATGTACAAAAGATCATAAAGTGTATCACTGACTGCTGTGAACGTCGAGCACAAGGGCAGGCAACTGCTGGCATCCCTGGATGAGCACAGGTGAGGTACCTGAGACCCAACCCACAGTGCCAGCCCTGGAGCGGAAGAGTAAAGATCTCTCATCATGAGAGGGGTATTGCAAGGTACAACACAAACACCTCAGGTACAAGAAATGTAAGATACTCTCTAACAGTTATTTTGTTTTTTTCGTTTTTCTGTCTCTAGTAGTGACAAAATTCTAAGAAACGCAGCTTCACCATCTTCGTATCTGATTTACTTAATGTAAGAGGGGCATCAACCATAACTGATAGATTCAATGCATTACAGATTTTTTTGTACATAGGCCAACGAGGTGATTGAAAGGCCCTTATCCAATTTCAAAAGACACACAATTGATGGACGGAATGCAGAACAAATCAAAACATTCACCCCCAGTCAAGAGATCTGGGTTAAATCCATCATTCTTTTGCTCACCATGCCACCCCAGTTTAGACCTGGCCATATGCAAATCAGTCTTGACCCTGTGCCTCATGGGAACAGTCCAGCCCGAACTGCCAAGCCAGGTCCTCCCTGGACCGGAAACAAGCATCCTAGGACCGGTTTCGGGGTATCCAATTTCCGGCATTCTAAAATGATGTCTCTATCAGGTTTGCCTCTTTATTAACCCATACACTAACCCAAAGTAAAAGGGGCGCCAGCTTGGCTTTATCTGGAATATACTTAAGACTGATAAAATGGGAGCTCATGGGAGGTAAGTGCAGGATCTGCCTACAGATACGGGTTTCTTCAATCTGCAAGGTGTTAACATCGTTAAATCCCCAAATCCCTGCACCATAAAGTGCCGCAGATACGGACTGAGTATTGTAGATGTTCAGGAACACAGATACTGTTCTAGTAACAACTTCCTGAGGCTAGTTAAATAAAGCACCAGCTGCTCTGCTAAGCTTCAGGCGTGAGTTTCTATTCTGCGGCTGCCAGGAACCTGCACCATTAAAAACAACGCCCAGATAATTAAAAATATTCACACATCCCAATGATTCCCCCCTTGCCATTTATTTGGACACATGTTTCTTGCCTGGCCCGCAATCCATAATGTTCGATTTTCCATAATTTGTAACCAGGCCAGCTCGTAGAACAGATAAAAGATTCCTCCAACGCAGAGACCCTGGGGTCCGTGCCATAAGTGCTGCATCGTAAAGCAGCACCGGTACAGGAGCTTACAAAATAATTGGGATGTCTCGGCTAACTTTAATCAGGGCTGGGCACAAATTATTAATGTAAACAACGAATAGTAGTGGGGTCAGGATACAGCCTTGGCGCACCCCACGAGCTAAAGTAAAGGTATCAGATAGTTCTCCAGTCAGGCCTTACCGAACCTTCACTTCCAAATTCTCCTGTAAGATATGCAGGAAATTCACTAACGCCGCCTCCACTCCTGAATCCAGCAGCATCAACCAAACCTTGGTTCTGTTGACAAAATCAAAGGCAGTTGACAGATCCATAAACGTCAGGTACAGCGGATAGTGCTTGGTGATGATGTATTTGCCAATAATCAAGTTCAAGTTTGAGCACTGTTCCCAGCCCCCTGGCGAAATCCAAATTGATAAGGACACAAAATATTATTGGTATTAGCCCATGGTTTTAGCCAATTAAATATCATCGTCCTATGATCTTAACCGTACTGTCTATGAGAGAAATGGGGCAATAACATTTAGGTGACTTAGGGTCCCTTTTTAAAAAAATGGGGACTATTGTAGAAAGTGCTGCTTAATGAGTTATTGGAGACAATCGCTATTAGGGCCCCCCATAAATCGATGTTACACTTAATTAAGTCCACTGGGACACCGTCTGGATCCAGAGCTTTGTGTGGGCTTTGCCTAATGGCAAGAGTGACTTCCCGTAACTAACATGATTGGAGAGTCAGAGAATTTATCCCTCAACTGCTCCTTTAAGCACTCATCTTCCACCAAATTATAAATACTACTGAAATGTGTAACCCATTCGGGGCCTGAGACATTACAGCTTAAAAGGGGTTTAGGTGACATTGCCCTTCATTTGATCTTATTGACCTTTTCCCAGAATTTCTTACTGTTCTTGGTGAGTGACGCGCTTTCCAAGAGTTCCCAATCCATGTTATACATAGACTTCTTCCTTAACCTCAGGGTGTGTTTATAGACTTTGTGGGCTTGTCGAATCGCAGTAGGGTCTTTGGGGGTTGCAGAGAGGGCCTTCCTTAGCCAGATTGGTTGTCCTGCAGGAGAAGGTTGGTGCTTATGTGATTGTGGGGTTTGTGCATAGACTGCTTTTTTGATGATCTTGCTGTTGAAGTATAGGTTAGTTACTGATTAAGGTCTAGTGTGCTTTTCTTCTAGAGTGGGAAAATCATGGTCTAGTGTTCATTTGGCAGGAGTCGAAAGATTTGGCCTGTGTTAATGGCTTCTGGGACAATGCCATAAGTGAGAGAGGCATTGACAATAGTAATTAGAGTGAGAGTGTCTCCTGAGATAGGTTTGATGAAGGACCAGGGTAATCCATTAACTTCATATGAGGTGGTTTTGAGGGAGTTGAGGATAATGGTGGGGTCTGGAAGAGTGTAAAGGATGACCATGGAGGAATGCAGCACAGAGGAGTAGTTATTAAAGGATAAGCAGATTTTGTGTTATCAATGGGCTGTTAGTTCTTCTGGATTTTTTCCACTGAAGATCATTGGGAGCATTGCATTTGTATATGGAGTATGGGATAAGAGGGTCAAGAAGTGGGTTGATGCAGTGCTGGATTGGCTTGAAGAGCGTTCTGCTTCTGTTGACAACTTCCTCAGTGCTAATGATTTAGTCCTTGCCTCAGCTGATGTAATGAGATGCATTTGTTGTCAGTGAGCTCTTTTAAGGGCCAGGGTGATAAAGGGATCTGGTTGAACTTGCAGGTTTTAGTTGGAGCATTGGGTTTTCATCTAGTGTTCCGCAAATACAATGAAGTAATTTAGAAGGATGTTGTTGTGGGACATGTAGGTGGCATGGTGGGAGATAAGTTTGAGCGTAATGTTGTTGAAGGAGAAATCTTTAAATGAGCTGAACATTTGTTGTTCTCTTTTGGTTTGACCTCATGTGTTGGTTGGATGCTGAGCAGGGTGATGGCGGGGTGGTCGGTCCAGTCCATAGATACTGAAGCTTAGCACTAGATAGGTGGTGATGTCAAGAAAGCAATGTAGCAGATTTAGCCATTGGAGTGTGTTGGTTGGGTGACATGCTCCATGAAGTTGAGTATGTCGATGAGGCTGGTGAGTGTGTCTCTTTTCATGCATGAGTTTTGTATGAAGTCAAGAAAGAGGGTGGTCAGCAGGTCAGAGAATACTTCTATGAAGTCCTTGCTCATTCTGGATGATCTGTGGACAGTGACAGACTAAGTCGTGGAAGTGGCAAGTCAAAGACCTCCATGAATTTGAGTGTTGCTTGAGTGCAGGGCCAGGAGTACTTAAGTATGACAATAAAGCCTTTTCATATCCACAGTCCATGTGCTGAATGCTATAGACTGTGGGAACAAAGATGTTGAGGATTTGGATGTGAGCCATATTTCTGTTATGAAGAGCACACCAGGGCTGTCATAGGTGATGAGGTCTGCGATGGCTGAAGTGTGGAGTACTGCACATCATGTGGTAATGAACATGAGTTGAAGTGTTTGGTAGTTTGAGGGTTTGTGGTCATTAGTGATATGTATACAGGGTTTTCTCAATGTGTTGTAAGAATGCAAAGCGTATGTGCTCTGTATATGCTCTCTAGGTCTGGGTGTGATTGTGGGGATGGGTAGTGGGGGAAACATTGGGATTGGTCCACGATGTAGTGCTACCTCGTAGGTGTTTACGGAGGTTGCAGTGAAGCAGGGCTCTGACCCAAGGCCCTTCCTTCTCTCCCCGATACTCCCTTAGCCACGGACCAACGTTGCAACGAACTTGCAGAACATTTTTATAACAAAATCCAAACGATTTACGGATCCTTTGCCCCAACCGATAGCCACACTATCCCTCACCCTGAGGACTCACACACAGGGAGTAAGGAACATTCTCTAAAGACCTTCCCCTTAATGAACTATGAATCACTTCAGACCATCTCTGCACTCGTTAAGAGCGGGTCGCCCAGAGACCCTGCCCCGCCTAAGATTCTGAACCAGGTGGCAGAATCAGTTGGTCCGGTCATTCTAGATTTGATCAACTCCTCCATATCCGCAGGGGTGGTCCTCCCACTATGGGAAAAAGCCATGGTCAAATCCCTTCTGAAAAAACCTAGCCTGGACCCAGTCTGTCTGGGCAACTACCGACCTATCTCGCTCCTCCCAGGAATTAGCAAAATATTGGAGAAACATGTCAATTCGGCGCTCTCTGCTCATCTGGAATCTAATAATCTTCTTTATCCCTCTGACTGGCTTTCGCCCCTGCCAAGGCACAGAAACGGCTCTATTAGCAGTCGTGGAAAAATCCAGAAAGATTCTCGATGCAGGAGGCTCCTCTGCCGTGATCCTTTTAGATCTCAGCGCGGCCTTTGACACTGTCAACCACCTCATTCTGGTTCAACGACTCAGAAATCTGGGTGTGTCCGGAGTAGCCTTAACCTGACTGCAATCCTTCCTGGAGGGAAGATCTTTTCAGGTGTTCGAGGGTGAGGCCACCTCTAAATCCCGGCCCCTCCACTGCGGGGTTCCTCAGGGATCTTCCCTGAGTCCCACACTTTTTAATGCCTATATGGCCCCCCTTGCAGACTTTGTTCTTCCCTATGTGGTGCACATGGTGACCTATGCTGATGATACCCAACTGGTGGTTGCACTTAACCACTCAGACAGGGCCTCCACCTGCCTCTGTACCTGCCTTGAAGAAGTAGCCAAGTGGATGAAACTCTCTTATCTAAAATTAAATGGCGATAAAACCGAGCTTATGCTCCTTGGCAATCCCTCTCTTTTTAAGGCAGATACTATGTGGCCAGCCTCGATGGGCCCGGCACCTGCCCCCAAGTCAGAGATAAAAAGCCTGGGCTTCTGGCTAGACTCAGACCTCGGCTTTGAAGTCCAGGCCAGAAAGGTGGTGGCCTCTTGCTTTGGCATCGTAAGGATGCTTCGTAAAGTGCTCCCCCTGCTCCCCTTTCAGGCAAGAAAGCTCATGGTCCAGGCGCTTATTCTTTCACGCCTGGACTACGGCAGCGCCTTATACCTTGGAGCCCCGAGTTCGGTTCTCGCAAAACTGCAAACAGTACAGAACTGCGCCGCAAGGATCCTCATGGGGACTCAGAACCGGCAGTCTGCAAAACCTGCCATCAAAGCTCTCCATTGGCTCCCCGCCCGGGAGAGAGTCCACTTTAAGGCCTTATGCATTACTCACAAACTGATAGGAGGGATAGGACCAGAGATTATCTCCTCTATGGTCAAGCCCTATAGAGCTAACAGGCGACTACGCTCAGATGAGCAACACCTGGCAGTCGTCCCCAGAATTAAGATAGTTAGAAGTGGTGGTCGGCTATTCTCATATAATGCTGCCAAACTTTGGAACTCCCTTCCTCTTCAATTACGAAATGAACACAATCACCTGGTCTTCCGCAAGCTGCTGAAAACATGGCTCTTCCCTAAGTGATTCTCTGAAGCTTCAGTTATTCTCCAGCGCTGGGATGCCTACGGGTAGCTATGCGCTCTCTAAATGCTGCTTCATTCATTCCTGGCCCTCAGAGGCTTAAACAGGTGATGCCCTGGTCTGTGTCTCCCTTTTCCTGGGTATGCACTGGTGGCTGATGCCTGGAGGTGTTGATTGAAGTATGGAGGAAGCAAGAGGTTTTAGGTGGAAAGTAATGTTGCCACTGTCTGTAGAAAAAGACACTGGGAAATGCAATGATGTGGCTCTTGTAGAGATATCACTTCCTATAAAGATGAATGCTGGGGAATGTAATCTTCATCACTCTTATTTCTACTCATACTCGTCCCAATTGAAGATGTTCCTCCTGAGGGGATTCAAGGTTGTTGGAAAAGAGCTATGGCTGCCTCTTAAGCAGAGATTAAAGGGGTTTCTCTGAAGTAGATATGAAGAACTGGGACTTTGACTTCTCATCCCATGTTCAATAGTTATTATCCTTTGCAGGGTATATTGTCTGACAATGAGATTCTTGGTTCAAGCTTTCTGAATTCTGTTAAAACTTGAAAATGTCTTGATCTGCTATCATAAACTGTGAAATTTATCAGCACTTTATGGTATTGTCACTGATAATGCATTAACAATTCCTGTCACTACTTTGTATTTCTGTTGAAGGCCTCTAAGCTTTGGTATAACTCATGAAGTAATGACTGGGATGGGGACAAGGAATATAGAGATAATGACCTGACTACTTACCAGTAATCTTCATTACTCTTAGTCCTACTCATTCTCATCCCAGTGATTATATGCACTCCACCCTCCGTACCTTAGCCTTAAACAGAAGGTTTGTAGTGGCAGGAGGACAGTGGGAATGGTAACCCTCTTATGACACACAGCTGAGGGTGGGCAGGACTTGCATTTGCAGATTTTTTATGAAATGTTCCTGTCTCTGGAGCTAGGATTTACCTCATGAAGAAATGAGTAGATTGCTGACAAAGGACATAGAGGTAGATGAAGATCTACCTGCTTGGCTTTTTCTGTCTAAAATGGCTTTAGTCAGAGACAAGTGATGTCATTCTTGTAGAAATAACTATTGGCTTCTGTAGTGATGCCACTTCCTGTAGAGGTGAATGGTTGGAAATTACATCTGCTTGTCTGCTCTTTTTTAAAACATAGTTTGGCAGGAAACCAGTGATGTCATGTCTTGTAGACATGGATGCTTGAACATGCAGTGATGTTACTTCATCTTTATTTAATAATCCATCATGTTGTTACAAAGCCATGATCTATCTTTGCCACACAAAAATGCTCACTTCTAAATAACACATTTCAGTGAACCCTGAATAGAGTTAAACATTCTCCATTAATTTGATGCTATCCAGAAAGAGAAGGATGCAGGTCTACAACCTCTCCTGAACATCAGGAAAAGTGAGTGCTAGAAGAAAAAGAAGAGAACACAAGTGAGAAGCACTATGCAGTGTTCCTTATGTGCAGCAAAAGACAGGAGATTGACTGGGCTGCAGGAGACATTCTCTATAGAGCACTGTTAGACCTTTTGCTTCTGACCTCCTGTTTTTGACTGTGATGAACTTAGGGCTTTGGGCACTTTACCACTGCTGCCTAGTACTAAAGTGCATGTGGTCTGTGTCTAAAATGTAATGGCATTTGGTTTCTCCATGACTGGTATAGTTGATTTACTAGTAAGTCCCTAGTGCAGTTCGCTGTGTGTGCCCAGGGCCTGTAAATCAAATGCTGCTAGTGGGCCTGCAGCACTGATTGTGCCACCCACACGAGTAGCCCTTCAAATCTGTCTCAAGCCTGCCATTGCAGAGCCTGTGTGTGCAATTTTAAACTGCCATTTCGACCTGGCACATTCACCTACTTGCCAGGCCCAAACCTTCCCTTTTATTATATGTAATGCACCCCTAAGGTAGGCCCTGGGTAGCCCCATGGGCAGGTTGAAGTTTATTTAAAAGGTAGGACATGTACTTGTAAGTTTTACATGGCCTGGTAGTGAAAAACTGCTAAATTTGTTTTTCACTACAGCAAAGCCTATCTCTCCGATAGGTTAGCATTGGAGCTGCCATGTAACATCTTACAAGTGTATTTTACAATTGGGTGCATATAGAAAATTGGAGTTTGGTGTCTCTGGACTCACAATTTAAAACACATCTGTGAGTAATGTTGGTTTTTAAATTGATGGCCTGAAAATGCCACTTTTAAAAAGGTGGTGTTTTCTGACTTAACCATACTGTGCCCCTGCCTGTCCCTAGAATACACGTCTGGGTTGGATGACAGTTGGGTTTGGTGAATTCACTCTAGACAGCCACACGCAAAAAGAGCTGAGGTGTGCCATGCATATCCTGATGGCCCATCACCGGGCTGTTGAACCTTCCTGACCAAGAGTGGTGAAAGGAGCAGACACTTGCACCTGAATAGGGCCATGCCTGTCCCCACACAAAGAAGACTCCACCCCCTGTAGTGTGTTAGGAGCCAATGGAAGGGAGGGCAGGGTCTTGTGCACTACAAAGACCTTTCTTTGAAGTCACCCTACGTCAAAGGCCAAAATAGGTATAAGTACTGCACCTCTGACAAGATATACTCAGAATACTTCTGGACTGAGGACATTCTGCCAGGAAGAAAAGCTGTTGTGCTGCCAGGAAGGACTGACACTTTGCTGTTAGCCTTGCTGTATTGGCCTGCTGCTTCTGTCCTGGGAGTGAGAGGACTGGACTATTTTCTCTACATCCTGCTTTCTAAAGTTTCTCCAAGGGCTTAAGTTGAGCTTGTCTCCTGTTGGAAGTCTCATGGCCATCAAAGACTTCACCTGTAGCACCTGGGCTCCTCTGCTGAGAGCCCTACTTGCCAAGTGAAGCCAAATCCAGTTCCTGGGCCCTTGGAAGTGAGTTTCTGTGCTACAAAAAGAAACCAATGTCGAGCCACTTCGGAACTGGTGCCTATCTGCAACTTTGATGCCGTGCCACTGCCTGCACCGAACCCATCGTCTCTGCTCGATGCAATGACCGCAACTTTCAACGCAGGCTCCACCTACACCGCAGCGCCTCTGAAGAACCACCACTGCAGGAGTCCAGAGCACCCCGCCACCGATGTCCATGATGCACCACTCTGACACTGCAGCTGTGGCCCAGTGGTCCGACCTCAACGCAGCAAAACCGAAGCCTCACGACTTGACCTCTGACTTCATCATCGACACTGCAGTAAGGAACCAAGGGTCATCTTGGCAACCGCTGCATCACCTCCCCTGCACCCCGCAAAGTCCCCGGGCATCAGCAGCTCCACGACTCTGCACTGTGGCCAGGAACTGATGCCTCACCTCCTTCGTGCAATGCACTGTCCTTGAATGCTGATGTGCCAACGACCTGCAAAGCAGTAAGGAACTGATGCCGCATTTGCCTCCCCGACACCTCACCTTCTCTGTGTCTCACCTCGTCTTTGATTTCTGACGCCAACAAGGCACTGTACTGGGGTCCGCATGACTCCCGATGATGGCCCTCGCTCCATCAAGGTCCGACTGACTTTGTGGAGCCGTCGACACCAAAGTGCGACCAGAGAGCCCCGGTGGAGCTATTGTTTTCTTAAAGCTGAATTTGATTTAATCTTTGAAAATTCACATCTTGCCTTGTGTATGTTGGATATTTGTTGTTTTGATCTTGTTTAGCTCAGATACATTTAGACTATTTCCCTAAACTGGGGGGGTGGGGGGGTGTGTGTGTGTGTGTGTGTGTGTGTGTGTGTGTGTGTGTGTACGTGTACACACAAATGCTTTACACATTGCATCTGGGGATATGCCTCACTGCTCTTGCCAAGCTACCAAGGGGATGAGCACGGGTTATTCTTAGTGTGTAACTGACTTACCCTGACAAGGATTGTATGTCCCTACTTGGACAGGGTACAAACTACTGCCAACTAGAGACCCCATTTCTAACAAGCACTATTAGATATGCATATAGCTATCAACTCTTTTTCATGTGTGAAACTATTAACATATATGCACTTTGATAGGACTCCTGCTGAAAGTCAATACATATGTTCAGTCATCACCTTTTTGTCCATTAGAGCCCACAAACGAACAGCACAAATATCAATCAGAGAAATCTACAAAAGGCATAGTAAGAGACAGCCTGTCAAAATACCTTACAAAACCCCATTACAGAGGCCAATAACTGCTTCTACTCAACAGGAATTCAGCTACTAACCTCAACCCTGTCCAAACATTTCTTCAACCACCTATCATGCATGTTCAGCAATGCAACATCCCTAAGCAAAAAGAGAATACATAACTAGCAAACTTAAATTTTGACCCCCTTTTTCTCACTGAATCCTGGCTTGGCGGAGAAGAATCCACTGTACTACATGAACCTTAATTCTTGAAATCGACCCAATATGAAGACTGGCCTGGAACTAGCAGCTTTCCATATAAAGACTCTACACCAACATCGGACGTCAAGAACTTCACTGTTTCAGAATTCATATCACTGCTAGTCCACTGCTTTCCAACTTCAACATTCTCTGCTCCATTTATTCTCATGTATTGGCCACCCCAAAACAATGCTGCTTTTGGAGATGCCCTTCTAGATTCAATGTCTGACAATACTATAGATCACAAGAATCTGTGTACAATAGGGGACCTCAATATCTGCCTCGACAAAGCAATGTTACGCCAGACCTCCTGCCTGATGTCTAACATTGAAGCACTTGGCTTACACTAATTGGTCAGTAGTCCTACTCACTTTTCTGGTCATACACTTGATCTATATTAGCCCCAAGTAGAGTGATATTGGTTACTGGAAACACACCTATTACATGGCATGATCATCACAGCACTAATTTCTCACAGAACATTCCCAACACATCCCACCTTTCTACAGCAGAAATTTAATGTAACCTCATCCCATGCATCACCTCTCCACATCCTCATGCTTAAGCCTG
This sequence comes from Calotriton arnoldi, assembly GCA_963921515.1. NCBI lineage: Eukaryota > Metazoa > Chordata > Amphibia > Caudata > Salamandridae > Calotriton > Calotriton arnoldi. The sequence continues at coordinate 1,952,141 of CAWUFW010000458.1, forward strand.
GTAATCTCCATAAAACAGTTTCACCAATGGTTAATGGGCTTTCGAAAAGGTGGTCCTTCTGAAAACAATACATCTGTGCACTAACAGAAGGAATGCTAATTGGTTTAACTTGGACCTAAAACTACAACTACAAAAAACAGAACCCAAATCTCTGAAAAGATGTGGGAGGAAAATGCTCAACCTCTATAATAAAAGCTCCAAAGGATTAACAGGATCTAAAGCCCTTGTATCAAGAGCTCACCTGAATTGTTTATGAATTCTACAACTCTACTATCACATTAATAAATGTACAACAGTCTGTGGAACTCTAGCTGCTGGCCTCAAAGCTCACTTCCTCTAAAAAACAAGCAACATCGTCACAGTGCCTCGCTCTTCTAACCGGGCAAAAAAGCTGGACTGCAGCCCAGACACAACCCACTGAACAATACTGCAAATTAAGTGTTTTCTGGAATCATTTTCAGTCCCGGTGTATAAGTTCCAGAACAGCAGTGGAATTCTAAACCCTTTTTTGTTAATGAATCACCCACTCAAGGTTCACTAGAAATGGAATATGCATTTTAAAATATTTACTTTAAAATTCCCAATCGAGTGCACAGAATATTGAATGGTAACCTCACAGAAGATAAAAATTAAAGTAGTGAAGCATTTCAAGAACAGTGAAAACAAGAGGAAAAAGTTGTGACATGGTCATTGAACTTTGTAGCCCTAACTCCCTCATTTGTGCTATCCCAAGTGCCATGCGAGTTCTAGCAGAATCAATAAATAATAAGCCTATTCTTCGAGTTCAGAGGTTGTGTGCATACCAGGTTTGGGAAAACAAGGCCTGTTGTCTGTCTGGAATAGAATGCTTGCTATACAGCAAAAGGGCAAGACATTGTGTCTGTTTGAGAACAAACAGTACCGGCACCAGTCAGTGAAGGCTAAAGCGCTTTTTCAGAGCCTCGAAGGAGTCTCACCTGAGCCACTTGTGGTTAAGGTGGAATCTAGTGCGATGCTGCCCATCTTCGCCCGCATGAAGTTGCTCTGCTAACTATGATCTGAAACCTGGGATTTTTTATTGGATTTGACCACTAATTTTTTCTTATATACATGTATAAACGGGTTGGAGACACTAAGAAACCTACAAGACTAAACTAACATGGCTAAAAATACGTTACCTCTATCCACTTATTTACATTATGAAAAACATGTCAGCCTACACTGTGAGCGGACATGGTGATATCAGCATTTCCTGTTTCAAGAACATCACACTTTCTACTGAAAAGAAATAGAATCTGATAAAAAAATAGAAAAGTCTGAACCCATAGTGAAAAGGAAATTGAAGAATCTAAAAATACATTTCTGAGCATGCAACACTGTCTATGAAATTAATAGAAAAATCTAAAATGACAAGCAATGAAAATAGAAGAATTGAGGATAACTGATGGATAGAATCTGAAAGGGAAAGCTTTTAGTGTTGACAACATTCCCGGAATAACTCCTAAAGTAAACAATAAACATTGGGCTCCTGAGTATTCTTGCAGCTACTTGTTGAACATTTCTTCTCTAAAAAAATCACAGAAATATTTAACTATTGTGAATGTGTTTTTCTGAAGCTTAATTATCACAGCTTCATGATACATTTGCAGAACAGAATAATTTGCTAGAAACATGCATTTGATGATCACAGTTATTCACTTGCTTCATGTTCAATAACACAGGTTTTTTTTATCGATAAAGGACTGCGTTGAAAAATACAGTGATCATGAGAGTCCCTCCAATGATCGTAAAGATAGATTAAAAAAACATGCATGATAATATGCAAGATCTTTTGCAAGAATTATATGCAAGGGTGTTATACACGCAATGATAAATGAATGTGAACTAGACAAATTATTGAATGGCGACGGGGGTCAAAAGAAAAATAAGTAAACGAAAGGTGCACACTATCCCTTTAAACAAAAATATATATTTCTTCATGTAATCCAAAAAAATCAAGTACAGTTACTTGCCAGCATGGTGATGCAATCTGGGCAACTTTATTTTATTTCAGCTGGTGATGTGGAAGTGAACTTTGCTTAGAATCTGGAGGATGAAGCCATTCCTAATATTACTCTAGGCAGATTAGTTAAGGCTTTCTGGGCTCTCTACAGATTATTCAGCCAACTCAGCCCTGCACTCAATACCCTAGCAGTCAAGACATGTTAAAGCATACCAGTTGCACTTTTCTTCTGATGCCGCATGTCTGATGGAAAGATGTGAATATAGCTGACATACTCCTAGAGCAGACTCCACATCTACGAATGCCTTGATGGCGAGCGCAGAACCATAATGAATGAAAGGTATGAACTACTTCATTACCACTAGGCACTGCAAGTTTTTTGTGACCCCTTGAGCATCAGCATTTCTTTTTGGCAAAACCCACAGGTATTTGGAACATGAATCAACAGAAACTAATATATAGTTTACACTTGTAATTAGCTCAACTCAATCGAGGAAAAATCATCCCAAAGGACTATCAGAGATAGTAAGGGGAGTCTGCTCTATTCTTGGAACAGTAGGATGTTTTATATGTTGACTTAATATTGATTTTCTGCACATATGTTTTATTTTATTTTATTAACAATAGACACACGCATCGTTGCTGTAAGCTTGATATTGTAGCGCATTATGCCAGCCTTTTCAGACTCTATACCCTATGAGCTACCCTGATTAAATCGAACCTAACTTGCTTATTTAAGAACATGTCTATCTCCCACTCCGGGTATGAAAACCATCGGAGCTCCTGGACCTGGCACTCTCTGCAGGGTCACCCCCAAACTTTTTGCCTTCACCCTCCTGTCTTCTGAACCCATTTTGTTGGATTTTAGGACTCTGTGCACTTTACCACTGCTAACCAGTGTTAAAGTGCTTGTGCTTCTCCTTTAAACATTATAAAATTGGAATACACCCAATTGGCACATTTAATTTACTTGTAAGTCTCTAGTGAAATGGTACTACATTACCCAGGGCCTGTAAATTAAATGTTTCTAGTTGGCCTGCAGATGACAAAGCAAAGTATAAATTGGCCCTAAAAGACTACCACAAAGACCTCTATGCAGCTAGAGCCTCCTACTTCTCTGATAAAATTAGTGTAACACAAAACTGCTTAAAATGCTATTTCAAGTTGTAAAAATACTTTGTCATCCTGCAAATACAGCCCCAGTCATCCCTCTCTCACAACCTAAGTGTGACGAGCTAGCCTCTTTTTTCTCAAACAAAGTTGCAGATATTCAAGCTACTTTCTCCTCTACATCAGACGATAATTTGACAGACAGTTCTGTTACTCTCCTCTTCACAATAGAATATAACTCGCAACAGGGTCCCCATGCTAGGACCTGCTCACTGAGCTCATTTCAACCCCTGAAGCCCCCTGACTCTCAAATCCCTACTCACTTCCATTAAGTCGGGCTCACCTCTTCACCCTTGCCCTCCCACAGAGTTTGGCACATTTTAACCCGTTTACCGCGGCGGCAATTCCGCCGCGGTGCGGGCGTTCCACGAAGTGGGCGGGGCTGCGTCGGCCAACGGTCGTTCGCAGCACTGGGGAGGTAGTGCTCGCGACGGCCGTTGGCCGACGCGAGCACGGAAGGGGTTAATCATCCCCGATGGACCTTCTTACACAGCTTCTTATTGCCTAACTTTTGGAAGGTGTCGTCCCGAGGGCATGGAAACATGAAATGGTCAGGTCCTTACTCAAAAACCCAAATCTAGACCCTTCCATCTGGGTTAACTACAGATCAATTTCCCTCTTGCCCACCCTGTCTAAAGACATAGAAACACATGTGAACAAACAACTCACAATGTACATGTAACACAATATCCTGCTTTACTCCTAACAATTGGGCTTTAGAGCCTGCTAAAGTATTGATGTCTGTCTTTCTGGCCGGAACCGAATATCTAAGACAACTTGACAATGGTGGCACTGCCACTCTGATACTGCTAGATCTCAGTGCAGTGTTCGACACAGTGAACCACAACATTACTCTCCAAAGGTTAGTGGCTGTAGGGGTGAAGGATACGGCTCTGTCCTGGCTGAGGTCATTCCTTCCGGACCGTATCTTCCAAGTTCACACCCACCAGCATCGCTCTAAGCCACACCTTGTACCATCTGGGGTCCCTCAGGGCTCCATTTTTAGCCCAACCCTCCCCTCTACAACTTGTACATAAGGCCACTTGCGGACAGTGTAGAAACGTGCGGCCTTAACCGCCTGTCCTACGCCGACGATACTCAGATCGTTGTCTCCCTGTCATCCCAGGACAACCATAGTACAGAGGCACTGAATAGCTGCTCCTGGATGAACACTAACCTTTTGAAGTTAAACAGCGAAAAGACTAGGCAAATTGCTGGGCAACATTCCCTACTTGTGGGTTCCACATCTGTGGCCAGATGTGATGGGCACTTTACCAGCCCCGGTTCCAGTAGACAAGAATCTAGGAGTCTGGCTGGACGATAATCTATCCATGACTCATCAAATCACCAAAGTGGCTGCTATTTGCTTCGGTATCTTGAGATGGCTTAAAAAAATCCTAGGATGTCTCCCGTCTTTGGCTCAGCTGGCAGTCATCCAGGCCCTGGAATGTTTTCGTAATCAAGCCTTGAGGCTTGATTACGAAAACATTCTTTACCTAAGGGTCTCAAAGTACCTTCTTAGGCGACTCCAGGTAGTGCAGAACGCAGCGGCAAGACTCCTACTTCACCCTCCCAAATTCCATCCCACTGCTAGCCTGCTCCGCGATCTACACTAGCTCCTAATTGAGCATCAAGCTCAATTCAAGGCATTATGCTATGTGCACAAATGTCTCTCAAACTCTGGCCCCTCCTACTTAAAATCACTTGTGACACCATATACACCCAACCAGTCCTTGCATTCTAGTAATTGGAATCTCACTGTAGTTCCTAGAGTTAGGAGAGCCAGGCAAGGAGGCCGAGTCTTTTACTTCTTAGGCCTAAAGCTGTGTAACTCTTTCCCCCCCCCAACCTGAGAGCTTGTAGCTCGCTTTCAATCTTCTGTACGAGGCTTAAAACCTGGTTGTTTTAATCTTTGACATCAGGAGCAACTCACTTTGTGTCTCTGGTTAACTTTACTGTGGCACAGCGTTGGGAGACCCTCGATTGGGTAGCCATACGCTTTGCAAATCTGATTATTAATAATAATAATATTTATAATAATAAGTGAAGTAATATCATCCACATTATAATTCTCAAAATACAAACATATTAAATTCCAGGACACCAGTCGATATTATTTAAATGCATCTGTGCTGTGGAAAGTTAAACTTCTTGATCACACCACTCTTAAATGAAAGATAAAACTAAGCGTGGGAAATGCAATGAACGAAGAGCCCAACAACTTAACAATTATGCCCTTTCATTAAAGTCTTTTCAAAGAACATTTTTGAGTCCCAATTTCTTGGCCTGAATATCGTCGACCCGTTTTGACCGCAAACCTTTAGAGTTCTCCTCAGGACTTAGGCTGGTGAAACATTCTTATTGTCTGAGAACCATATCAATTACTTGAGAAAGGATGGGAAAGAGGGATCAAATTCAAACATTCCTGGGCGTCCCACTTCAGCGAGGGAAAAAGGGGGTCAAATTGAATAGAACTTGCTGGTGTGAACACTTTAAGTATCCAATGGATGGCAGTCATACATTTTAATCTGGGCTACACTCATCTCAAGTATTCCGGCTGACAAAGGGTGCTCCAGATTGATTCCAGTTCCCCACGCCCAGATGAATCCCGGTGAGTCAGTTGACTTTTGGTTGGAAAGTTCTGAGCGGGAAAAGCTCAAAATTCGGATGGTTATTTCTGGCCCCTTTTCACAGTAAAGATTTCAACTTTCGGACGTAGTCATTTTTATGGAGCTCGGATTTCTCCAGTGGGACCAAGCTGAAGCAAAACAGGGGTCCACGATGCCTGCTACCTTTTCTGCAATGTCTTGCTGAAATAAGAGCCCAAATAATTCTAAGTCCCAGGCTTTTTAAGATGTCAAGAGGAGCACACTTCGACACAGCCAAGGGTCCTAGGAACTCAATAACAGCACTTGGGAGTCAGGATTCACTCCAGGGCAGTCACAGTTGGAATTGGTCAGCTGGGCTCTTCGGCAAAAAGGCTTCTAGCTGCTTCTTATGTCCTTGTAGCTTAACAGGAGATCAGCCAATTGTGAAGGATGCAGGTTGAATACAGAAAACATGTTCAACCCGGTGGCAAGATCACCTTGGGACTTAGTCTCAGAAATGGAAATCAAAAAGCGGGGTAAGGCAGCAAGGTGTACTTGTAGAGGGTTCCATGAGGACAGTTAGCCATTGGACGCGGTCCCAATTAAGCTGTTGGTTTTGGCTAGAAAAGCTTCAAGCATCTGTCAAGATCACAACAAGGCATTCCTACCTGGAAGTCCGCACTGTTCAATTCGCAGAGACGTTATGGACTTACTTACACCCTACCTTACTTCCTGGGAAGTGGATTTAACAAAAGGGAAATGCATTAGGGTTAAGGGGGGGCCTGATGAAGGACACCTTTAATGGCTTCCTAATTGTCGACCTGTGAGGCAATAGGAAGGCACTGTTACTTCTTTGAATTCTTGAGTTGTTAACCCACTTTTCCACCTGCGATGTATGTACCCCGGAAGTCCTACCTGCGACCAACTGTCCGAATTCTAGGCATCCGTTGATGTAGTTGAGGAGTGATGTGGGATGCAACGTCTGGGTTCCCTTTGCAGTAGCAGAAAAGTAAGTCAGTTGAAATGGTTACTACTGTAAGAGAAAGACCGGTATTGTGTATCTTTTCTATAAAAATATCCTTCACTCTTCCCACCCCACTACAAGTTTGATACTCACACTTCACTCTGTCCTTTGTTATTCATAACCTTGTGGTGATTCTTTGTAGTAAACAAAAGTAATCCTTGAACTGTTTAAATTACAACTTTTTCTGATTAATAACAATAAAAAATACTTAGCCCTGTTCATTCACAAGGCTGTGTTGTATTTACAAATGTCAAATGTCACATAATGTGCTAAAGTCACAAATGCTATGGAGCAGCAATTGCTTAATGTCGATTGCTTGTTTAAGTTCCAAAAATTGTTCCTTGTTATAAAACAAGGTTTGTTTAACCTTACTTGTGTTGAGTACCAAGTTGGTCTCTCACGATGTCCTTTTTCTTTCCAGGTTCCTTGCGGAATTCACGGCCCCCCGAAGAGGAACTAGCAGGGACTCCAACCTCTGTAATAACCGATCCAGGAAGCGAAGATGACAGGACCACCTCCGACACAAGGCACGTGTCTCGGGACACGTGCATGCTTTGTGCGACGAATCCGGAAGGCTAAGCACCTTTTGGAAGTTGGGTGTGGCATTAAATACTGGTAACTACATACAATAGGGGAGTGATTCAGTTAAGGGATACAGAGGCTGGAATCAATGATATGAAATTCAAACATGTGGGTGCCTCAATAACCATAGATGCAATTTCACTTGTACCACAGAAGTCTTTTAATTGACTCTGGACTCAAATTGTTTTTTCAATCCTTTTTGTTTACTTTTTATATTAAGGGTTCCTATCACCAAAAAATTTTCAACATACCCTCAGTGTTTTTTAGCAAAAGACAGTGTTAACAATATTTACATTACTTACATGTACTACAATGTTGACAACACAAAGACATTTTTTACAGAAACAAACATGTAAAATCAAACTCAATTGTAAAAGTGCATAACACTTCACATATAAAAAGTGCTTTTTCAAACAGATTGTTTTAGTCCTACTAGTTAGTCGGTAGTCTTGGGACCTTTATTATTTCGTCCTCAATTTGATATGTTATCAAGGTCCTGTAGAGGTCAGAGACTATTTACAAGTTCCTAACTAGAGCCATAACTTTCTAGCTCAAGACGCCTAACATTTGGCAATTTCTTATCCTTCTTTACTCTTGACCTCCTTTAACAGAAGTGCCAACGCGTTTCGACCTTCGTAGATGTAGGACCGGGACGCTGTATTTATATGAAGGTCTTCGTCAGGGCAGAACTGTTTTCTGGTAGGACATCTATTGCCTTATCATCATATTTCTTTATTATGCGGGTGTTCACAGCCTAATCGTAGTGCAGAGGGTACTTCCAATTGATTTGATCTCCTTATCTTTTCTTTCTTTCTTGCCTTCTATATGTAGGCGCTCATTTTTCCATCGTGACGGCCGCCGTGAGTTCTTTACTTCTTCAGACTTCAAATCTCTATTCCGTTGGTTTTGGCGTGATGGCTCGCAGCCGGTATTTGAGCTTCCAGATCCCTGGGGAATAGAGATTTGAAGTCTGAAGAAGTAAAGAACTCACGGCGGCCGTCACGATGGAAAAATGAGCACCTACATATAGAAGGCACAAGAAAAGATAAGGAGATCAAATCAATTGGAAGTACCCTCTGCACTACGATTAGGCTGTGAACACCCGCATAATAAAGAAATATGATGATAAGGCAATAGATGTCCTACCAGAAAACAGTTCTGCCCTGATGAAGACCTTCATATAAATACAGCGTCCCGGTCCTACATCTACGAAGGTCGAAACGCGTTGGCACTTATGTTAAAGGAGGTCAAGAGTAAAGAAGGATAAGAAATTGCCAAATGTTAGGCGTCTTGAGCTAGAAAGTTATGGCTCTAGTTAGGAACTTGTAAATAGTCTCTGACCTCTACAGGACCTTGATAACATATCAAATTGAGGATGAAATAATAAAGGTCCCAAGACTACAGACTAACTAGTAGGACTAAAACAATCTGTTTGAAAAAGCACTTTTTATATGTGAAGTGTTATGCACTTTTACAATTGAGTTTGATTTTACATGTTTGTTTCTGTAAAAAAAATTCTTTATGTTGTCAACATTGTAGTACATGTAAGTAATGTAAATATTGTTAACTGTCTTTTGCTAAAAAACACTGAGGGTATGTTGAAAAAAATTTGGTGATAGGAACCCTTAATATAAAAAGTAAACAAAAAGGATTGAAAAAACAATTTGAGTCCAGAGTCAATTAAAAGCCTTCTGTGGTATAAGTGAAATTGCATCTATGGTTATTGAGGCACCCACATGTTTGAATTTCATTAAATACTGGTGCCATACCCAACATGGCTGTCAGACATTGTGATGCGTCTACGTCGCCCCTACGCCCCGTGTATGGAGAAACACGGACAAAGTACAAGTGAGCAACACCAGCGTTTGGCTTTACAAACAGAATGCTGCTATCGTGTAATGTACGTGCTAGTGTACAAATTGAATACATGTATGCCTTTGCATAAACCCTCACATATGGTATAAGTATAATATATGCACAGATACTATACTATAGCACTTACAATACAGATCATATTGCGCATGCACGGTAGTGCTGGTTGCACAGGATAGGGATGGGTTTTTTAAAGGGAAAAAACAGGACTCGTATTCTCATCCTGTGTGTGACTCCAGCAGGCAGGAGGAATTTGAGTTCCTCACCCAGGTAATCCTCTCGCGGGCTGGATACTTTTGGTGCTTTCGCTCGGTCAAGATTTCCATGTTCCCACTCAGTCACTTTTTTAGAGCAAAAAGTCCTTCAGTAGAGCAAGGCTACAGGATGCAGCCAAAGAGGACTCCAGAAGTCAGGATAAATTCTTCATAAGGTCCCAATGAACCAGATTTGCTGCTGTAGGGAAGGTCCAAGCCAGCCTTTCAGGACTCCTCACAGGTCTCAATTCCAAGTACAGTCATTCTTTTGTCTTCCACAGGCTCAGTAGTGTTTTGCAGAGCATGCCCAGGGATGCTGTTCTTCTTGGCTCTAGCCTATGAGTGGGGGTGACTCCCTGGTCTCTCCCTAACCAATAGAGAACAAGTCCCCATAGGTAGACTTACCCATTTTGCAGCATTTCCTGTATGCCCTACTGCAAACAATTCCACAGTGCCCCTCTCTGCCTAAACGCAAAATGACAGAACCTTTCTTCCCCTGTGCAGAGCTCCTGTGCCGACCCTAAAGGTGTGGCCAGGAAAATGAGCAACTCCTTACCTGTGATCACCACCAGGCAGGGGGCTAGTGCCTACCAGTTGGATTGCCGCCTGCCTGACTAGGTGGACAAAAATGGGCTCTGTCCCGCTATCAGGTAACATTTGCCTGTGACAGAGTAGGCCTCTTTGAAGTTAGTCAAGTTCCTGGACACACCCATATGGTCATCCTGCCAGAGGAATAGAATACCTCCCACACCCAACGCCTTTGTGCCAGCTCTGGGAGCAAGTTCACACTTCATCGAGGGGGCTATTCAGCTCCTGGGTAGCGTTTGGAACGCAAAATATTTATCTCAAATCCGACTTTACCAGTAAATTGGACTTGTAATAAATATTTTAAACATTCCAAGAAATAATTTTATAGGTGTTACCCAGCCATAGATCACATTATTAAGTTTAATAATGTATCCCAGCGCATTCCTATGGAACAGCTAACCCTGCTACAGTGAAAGTAGCTTTTAGTGTCTTTTCACTGCAAGGACATGATTAACATTACACATTTACATGTCCTAATTTCAAATATCATGAACTATGCCTTATTGGCAGTGAGTCCTACTTAGGGGTGACTTTATTAATTTTTAAAGGGAGGGTTTAGTTCTTTCAAAAAGAAGTTATTTTGGCAGGTCGAATTTGCAGTTTAAAAACAGTGATTGGCCAGCAGTAATATTTGCACTTTCAGAGTAGTGGGTGGTACAATGGGTGCTGCAGCCCACTTGTGACATTTAATTTGCTGGTCCTGGGTACAATTTGTATGATATATGTTATGTTATGTTAAGCGGTTTTGTAGAGCGCTCAGCTGCCCCGGCAAAGGGGCGTCCCGGCGCTAAGAGCAATAATAGCAACTGGCTGCAAGAGTCCAATATAGCAAAAGAAAAAAAACCAAGAGAGGTAAAAAATGACAGAAGGGGGGGACAGATAACTTAGTGAGGGAATAGGTGGGTTTTCAGTGCTTTTCGAAAAGCAGAATAGTTATCCATGCACCGGATATGACTTGGAAGACCATTCCACAGCTTAGCCGCCAACACGCGGAAAGAGCGCCCACCGGCACGTGCCCTCCTCACACGTGGAATCGATGCCAGCTGTTGATCTGCGGAGCGTAACTGACGCGTGGGAATATAGGCAGAAAGTAGGCCAGATAATATCCCAGGGATCGGATGTTTCAAGATCTTAAACGCGAAACAGAGAGACTTGAACTCCACCCGCCTCTCCACTGGCAGCCAATGTAGCCGGCGAATAGTACTGGAGGTAGAGCAGCATCTGGGCATGGCAAGAAGAGTTCTAGCGGCAACATTTTGGACCCTCTGCAATCTTGCGATCTCGGCCCTGTTGACCCCCAGGTAGAGCACACTGGCATAGTCCAATCTTGACAGCTCAGATGCCTGCACGATCGTCTGCCGGATAGAGGGGTCAAAAAAGCCCAAAATGGGCCTGAGGCTGCGCAGGATACCAAAACAGGTCGCCGCTACCCTCTTAGTTTGATCTAAGAAACTAAGCGCCGAATCTACCCAGATGCCGAGATTTTTCACCACCTGTTTGGGAGTGGGAGCCGGTCCCAGGGCGGAAGGCCACCAATGTCCGCTCCATAGCTCAGGATCTTTTCCTACCAGCAGGACCTCAGTCTTGCTGGCGTTGAGCTGGAGACAATTGGCGGTCATCCACCCTGCAACATCCGCCAACCCCCTTCGAAACTTAGCAGCATCGTTTAGACAATGATTAGACAGGGCGACGACCAATTGAGTGTCGTCGGCATATGACACTATAGTCAGCCCGATCCTCTTAGCTATTACCGCTAAGGGCTGGACGTACAGGTTAAAAAGCATAGGGCTTAAAGCAGAGCCCTGCGGGACTCCCTGTTTGACGGAATGCACCTTAGAAGAAAAAGGGGGGGCCGACACCTGAAAGGACCTGTCCGAGAGGAAGGAGGTGAGCCACGCCAAGGCGGGGCCCACAATACCAGCATCCTTCCATCTCTGGATCAGGATCTGGTGGGAAACCGTATCGAATGCGGCACTGAGGTCCAATAGGATCAGTGCCGAAGTACGTCCCTCGTCCAGAGCTACTCTCAAGTGTTCGGTCACAGCTAGCAATGCGGTCTCCGTACTAAGACCCGGGCGAAAGCCGCACTGAGAGGAGTCCAATATGCAATTCTCCTCCAAGTGGCCTGAGACAATGGTGTTAACATAAGCTTCAGATATTTTAGAAATCCAGGGAAGCAGGGAGATGGGGCGATAGTTCTCAGATTTTGTAGGATCTAAAATAGGCTTCTTTAATAGCGGCCTTACCGCGGCTTGCTTCCATGTCCTCGGTACTGTGGCTGTGGCCAGGGATAGATTAATGACCTGGCCCAGAGGTGTGAGAAGCACAGGTAAAAGTCTTATTAGATGTTCCGGCTTCATAGGGTCAGTTGGAGAACCCGATTTAGTCTTCCTGCAGAGTATGCTAAGTGTTTCTTCAGTGATTGGTGGAAAAGTAGCCAATATATGGGCAGAGGGAGCAGGGTCCTCAGAATCGGGGCCATTGGCTATCTGGGGGAAGGTTTTATAAATATTGTCCACCTTTGTGATAAAAAAAGTGGCAAGGTACTCACATTGTTCATTAGACTTAATGACAGAAGCCACAGGCGCCCCTGGGCTTTTAAGATTATTAATAATAGCAAAGATCTTCTTAGAGGGATTCTGGCTGTTTCTGATCTCTTCAGAAAAATAAGTGGCACGTGCCTTCTGAACGGCCCTATGATAATTCTTAATGGCTGACTGATAAAGACCTTTCCGAGTAGAGTCAAAGTCTCTCCTCCACTCCCGTTCCAGTCGTTTGCACGATTTGCGAATAATGGCTAAGTTGTTATTATACCATGGATTGGACTTGGTGCTTCGACATTTTGATTGTTGAACCGGGATCATATCATCCAAAGGCTGTCTTATCCAATCATAAAGCGCCTCGCTGGCGATATCTGGATCCTCTGGCCAACTAGGCACACTCGTAGAGAGGAAAGTACTAAGTTGGTCGAAGTCTAATTTATGCCAAGGGCGGCGAAGCGTGCATTTCTGATGTGACTTTCGTGAGGGCACTACCCCCGAAAGCGTCATAGGAATCACATAGTGATCAGTCCAGCATAAGGGAGTGGGAGTCGAGACAGAGAGACACGGAAGGTTCGGAAAAACTGGATCAAGTAAGTGACCAGCAGAATGTGTGGGGCCCAGCACCAATTGGCGCAGCTGACAGGCTGCTAGGTCCGCTGAGAACTTGGCCACTTCTGAATCATGAGAATTATCAAAATGCAAGTTTAGGTCCCCAATAACAGAGAAATTGGCATACCTCACAGCCAGGGCGCCCACTAGGTCAGCCAAGGCAACCCTACCTTCCTTAGAGGGGCCAGGGGGACGATAGACCAGGATGCCAGACATAGTAAAATTGGAATTAAAAGTAATCCTGAAACGGCCGCACTCACAGCCCGCTACAGTTTCCTTAATCAGTGTGCAGGTGTAGCATGATTTAAACACGATTGCCACACCACCACCTCTTGTCTCTCGGTTAAGGGTTGCAATACTGTATTCTGGGGAGTGCAAGACCAGGTTCGGCCACCGTGTCTACTGACAGCCATGTTTCCGTCAGAAAAAAAACATCTGGTGAGTCGCATTGTAGTAGGTCATATACATCTAAATAATGTTTAACCAATGACCGGCAATTAAGACTGAACATTTTGATATCTTGACCCACTACCAAAGGGTGAATAGGGGAAGGAAAGGTAATTACCCCTGAGTCAAAACCGCAGTTCCTACAGCAGAATGGACCCACGGGAGGGCTAGGGGGGAGAAAACAGCCCGTGTTCCTTGTTGGTCTAATGGCCATGAGTTTATCCCGAGAATATAGACGCGTGGATATGCCCCCATATGAGGGAAGTATAGGTAATTTAAATGTGACAATTATGTGTACAGCCAATTTTGAGCAAATTTACTCGGGCATTGTTAGCAGAGTCCCAGTGCAGAGTAAAAAAAAACTGCAGCATCGGTCCAATAAAATGTGGGTGATTATGCAAAAAGAGGCTTTTTCCTACAGTCATCTATAGATAGACAATACTTACCTCCATAAGCGTTTCACTTTAGGGATTGACAACATTTTATATTTCAACATATGATGTGTTCCCAGCCAACATGGGCCAGGTGACCCAGTCATTGCATAGAGGACCTCTTCTAACATTCTGTGTGTATGGGATATACTACCCCCAAACCATGCCTGATGTTTTCGGCAAGTCAGTGGGACTTCCAGGTCACGATAGGGTACATCCTTAAATAGAATCTGAACAGGTCTATATGTGTGAAAGTTCCCCCAGTTGTGATCTATAGCATCAAACTCCACTTACTTATGGTTGGAATAAAGAAACTCAAAGATGTACGCAGCATATACTTGTAGCTTGTTCTTTTCCTGTAGCCACATAGGAGGTCAGCTAACTGACCTTTGGAGCCCACTTCTGTGTCCTGGATACAAGATGGAGCAGGCCCAGTCCTTCAGGGCTCCTCTCAGCAAACAGACAGCAGATTCAATCCTCTTCTGATCTTCCACAGGTCCAGAAAGAGTTCTAAGGACGGTGCCACATTTATTTCTGGCACCAGCTAGTGGGTGGGAAGGTGTCCCCTGGGCACTCCCTAACCAATTGGGTAAAGGTTTCCTGAGTACACTATCTACTTTTTCAGCATTTCCTGTTTGCCTTACTGCAAACAATCACACAGTGCCTGAGCCTGTGTGCCCACCCAGAAGTGTTGCCAGGGTAATGTGCAGTTCCCTCCTCTGTGGTTACTGAAAATCGGTTCTGAGGGTAGCTCGCTCCCTCTGGGTTTGGTGCAGTCTGGCTCTCACAACCGATCTGATGTGCTTCTGATGTGGAGCAGAACACTGTGGGATATATGGGCTTGCCTCCTGCTGTACACAGGGAGGCACCCACTGACAGTGATCCAGGTACCTTTTCTCTAGTGCAGTTGTATGCAAAGGCAGGCTCAGAAAGGATCTATTCACCAATAAAGTTTGGCAGGATGGCTCTGTACCGTGCCTTTGTTCCCTGTTTCTCCTCCAGCCATGTTGCAGGTCCCATGGCTGATTGGAGCACTGAAGGACACAACTGCACCTTGCCCAGTCTATGATAGCTCATAGCCATCATCAGGTGCTGCGAGTGAGTCACACTGAGCCAGGCGGTGACCCTGAGAAAAGGGTAAAAAAACCTACTAAATGGGGCAGATTAGAAAATAAGACACCTAAACCCACAGCGCCATGATATAGTATGTTCTGTTAAATACATTTATGAAGCTTATGTAGGCTAAATGTCAAATTAGCATAACCTACTTTAACCACACTGGGAACTAATTACTAAGATCTAAAGACTACTGAGTAAGATGTCATTAGGCAAAAGGGAGGGGTAGAGATCCGGAGCTACATTTTCATAAAATCGCCTGTTACCAAAACATAACGTCTGACCGTAGGAAGTGGGCAATACCCCTGTACTCACAAAAGTAAGTTAAATTTGATAGAATTAGGGCAGACCATGTACTTAAAAAAATCATAGATTTTGGTCTGACATGAGATTAATCTCCAGTAATTAATGATGCAGTTCAGTTCATAGTTTTCATCTTAAGCACATAAATTTATTCAGATGCGTATTTGTGAGATTTAGACAGCTAGCCCGTGTTTGCCCCCTCGGGTCTCGGAGGCCTGGGGCTTTTTGAAGGCTGTGTGATCAAGTAAAAGCATGTAACATTCAACAAATATATCAGACATACAGGAATCTGTAAGGGATGCAGAATGCTGAAGATGCTCAAGCACGCTGAGCCGGTGTTGGGGGTCTTCCTGTAGCCGCCCCTCGGTCCATGAACACGTTGGAGTGACTTTCAGCCCAGGGGTTGATCTACCTCAAAGTCTGGGTGAAGTCCAGCCAAAAACCAGTTGCCACTGGTCTGTTGGTCTCCAGTTACATAGAAACCAGAAGTACCCTTTTTAAACTGGCAGTAACTTTCTTGCTGGGTGACCAAACCACATTCTGACATCTCTCCCGGGTTCAGCAGGCTTGAGTGCAGCTTTTGAGGGTTGCAACTCAACCTCCCAGGCTGCCCTCTGATAGACAGTGGTGATCAAGCATTCTCGACTAGCGACTCTTCAATACATGCTTCTTCTGCTTTTATGGTCCTGTGGCTGTAACATGGAGTCAGCCAACTGACTCTTGGAGTCACCTCTTTTGTCTGGGGCTCAGGGAGGACATTTTCTCAAGGAGGGCACCATAGGCACAGTCCTCTCCTTTCTGCCCCGAGGAGCAGAAGTTGCAGTCTAGTCTTTGGTGCAGCCTCTCTGTGCTGGGTACAGGGAACAGCATGCCCGTCTTTCTTCTGTCCTCTCTCCAATACATGAGTCAATTGAGGTCTTGGTGCAATTTATTTGCCTGATGTGTGCCCTTGAGGAGTGTGGTGACTGCTAACCAATGGGCTACCAGGTCCCCTCCCACCTAGTGACGACTTCCAGCAAAGTGTGGCATCTGGTTAGCCCAGAATGCACCATTCTGCCCACTCCCAACATGGCAGAACTCTTCTCTTTGTGTGTAGAGCTCCCTCGCCCTTCCCAGAGGTGTAGTTATCTGGGAGTACATGCAGATTGAAAAAAAAGTTTGGCAACAACTTCTCCCTCTCTGTCCGAGATCTCAGCCTGTCTGCTAAAACAAAAGAGCAGCCCCTCTCATATGTGACTATTATTTGCCCTTCAAAAGTGGCTTCCTCTTTGAAGCTCATCTTTTGGGCTCATACACTGTTTGTCCTTCCTGCCAGGAGGAGGTCACACCTCTTGCCTTGAAAGATCCTTTGTGTTCCATTTGAGAGTCATTTACACCTCCCCCCAGGAAGGAAGAAGGCTGTTTTTTTGAGACATCAGCTTGTGTGGAACCATAGATGGTCACTGAAAACTTTGGGGCAACAAACTGGTAACTTTCTAAAGTTTCCATTTGTGCAAAAGGTACATTAAATTGACATGAGCAACAAGTCGGGATTAATGCAACGGCTCTTTTGATACCTTGAATTACAATATGCTGTAGTCCCATTCAGAAGCTGTCAGCATATAACCCTGTACTTGCTAATGGGGCTTCTAGCCCTTCCACAGTAAAAACGACAGTGTGGGATTTTTACTGTCATGGCATGTAATGCTAAAATCACATGTCCATCTTTTTAATATCATGCACCCTGCCCTTAGGGCTCAGCTGACCTGCTCTGGTATGACTTATAAATATTAACAAGCATTGCAAAGCCAATGGGTTTCGCCTACGCGAAATCTATTGGCTTTGTAATTTTTGTTTTTTACATGTTACACAGCAGTTGAGCTGCTGTGCAACATGGATTAAAGTTTAAATGAAAAAAGCGCTATGACGCTATAAAATAAAGCACTATGATGAGGCCAGCATTGACCGCGTCATAGCATTTTTTTTAAATTCTTGTTTTACTTTAATCCATGTTGGACATCAAATCAACTGCTGTGCAACATGTAAAAAAACAATAACAAACCCAATAGATTTCGCATAGGCAAAACCTATTGGGTTTGCCAAGGTTGTATTAATTCTGCCTCCTTTTTGTTCCCC
This sequence comes from Calotriton arnoldi, assembly GCA_963921515.1. Taxonomy (NCBI): domain Eukaryota; kingdom Metazoa; phylum Chordata; class Amphibia; order Caudata; family Salamandridae; genus Calotriton; species Calotriton arnoldi. The sequence continues at coordinate 1,969,764 of CAWUFW010000458.1, forward strand.
AGTCCGGCCCCATTCGCCTAAACTCGCCATGGACGGAGGGGTTGGGAGGGAAGAGGCATGCAAAGTCAAAGTGGGAGGGGTGGGAGGGATAGGGCATGTAAAGAGATCATGAGGCAGATGGGAGGGACAGGGAACTTGCAATGAACATAGCTATGTGATTCCTCTCTGAGTCGGACTGAAGCTTGAAAGCACCTTATCACTACGCCAGCCCAAAAACAGTTGTCATTGCCAATGCTTGTTAAAAGGGATATGCAGTGGAAGCAAACAGGTTGGAACAGAGCTCTCCTACAGTAACATTAATCACCAAAGCATGAACACACTGAGTAATTCACCTCCAACAACACAAAATAAAGCACAAACAGAAAGGAGGCACTTCTAACCCTAAGCAAATGAGCTTTGGGCGTAAACAAAGTTTCCACTGTGCACGCCCACACGCACAAAGCAAACGTGCCAACTTAGACTGTAAAAAAATCATTGATTACGTTATGAATGTGAGGACAATGTAGGAGGGGGTGGCAGGGAGGGGCATGAAAGTAGGAAGTGGGACGGGTGGGAGGGAGGGGGAATGCATGGACAAGTGGGGTGGGAGGAGGCATGTAAGGAGATCAAGATGCGGATGGGATAGATGGGTAAGGATAGAGAGAGCCATAAAACACATGCAGTCTTATGGAGTGCTAGTTTAAAAACAAATTGGAAGTACCTCTGCAAGTGGCAGGCCAGTGTAAAGAAACTGGGCGCAAGCAGGAAACTGTTCTTCCTCCAAGCTCCAAATGAAAACTGGAAGAACTGAGAGGAAGACCGGAAGAACTGAAGAGAAAGGGGAAGGAGGGGCTGGCCAATGAGAAGCAAGGAAGAGAGAGTGACTTTGGAGCCAAGCAATGGTAAGTATAGGTAAGTAATGGGCGGGCTCGAAGCCTGTTTTTAGGTTTTCTTTTAAATTTACAATAGATTTTGCAAGCACTGTGCAGGCGTAACCTAAAAAGGAAGGTTTGGGCTTTGCCATTACTTTAAATAGTAAAGTCGAGTTAGCAGTTTAAACTGCTGAACAAACAAGCACATGGTAGCTGGGAGTCATGCTTTCCTTTGTTCCGCTCGTAGTGGTACAATAAGTGCTACAGTCCACGAGGGGCACTTCCTCTTACAGGCCCTGGGTGCCCCTGGTAGCATATACTAGGGACATATAAATAAGTTGACTCATGCCTATTGTGGGTGAGTCAATTAGACATATAGCTTTTGAAGGGTCAGATCACTGGCACTGAGACCTGTTTGGGAGGACTCAATGCACTTACAGAATCAAAAGACCAGAAGCATCAGTCCATAAACTTGAGGGAGACCATGTAAAAAGAGGCATTTCCTGACACTCTGCAAAGCTATTGTGTACTATCCCAGAGTGGAGACAGTTGTATATATGAATTGATCTTCCTCTTCTTTGGTATTTAACGGACGTTAAACCCTTACCACTGGGTTGACCCTGGCTTGTCATATGTTGTTCCTGTTTCACCCCCTGTCTTGGAACATTGACTGATGCATGCTATGGTGGCAATCCACACATATCTGCGCCCTATGCCAAGTGGACATCAGTACATAGGCTATATTTGCCTTCTGTGCATGGGGCATTTTAATTAATTGGGGGTTTCCTTAGTGGAGGAATTATCTTGCTGATTGCCCCGCTGTGTCAGATCAATCATTTCTTGCCACGCGAGTGCTCTAGGTTTGTAATATCTCCATTGGTTCAAAGTGCGCCAAAAAAACATCTGCAAGGACGGACATGCTGTGTGTTTTCTACCTGCTAATTTCCAAAATAATTTGAGTATTTATAAACTGCTTCGACTTGCTGTCCTAATTAGTTGGTGCGTGTCTGTCTTTGGGCCGTGCTCATGATCATGTGTTTTGTCCTGTTGTTTGGCATCTTCCCGTGCTGCATTTTCAGGTCACAGGGCTCTTGCTGGGTCGGCCGCCTCCTGCACATTGGCAATTATTTCTATTAGGGAAAGTTGCGCTGGGTCCCCATCTGTCCGTGTCAGATGGGTAGCAAAGAGCCCCTCTAATGAGTCGCTCCTCCCAGCTGCTGTGTGATGTTATTTCCACATCTAGTTAACAGCCTTGCGGGGGGAAAATGGCATGCTATGGCTACCTGAAGAGAGGACACCACCAGGTAAGATGGGACCAACTTTATTCCATCTAGTCACCTCCAGCTCCCGGCAGCAACTGCCGTAGCAACGGTACATAACATTCTACAATACATGACATTCTACAAAGAATCCCCACGAGCCCTCACGAGCTCTCCCCATCTCATTACATGTACATCCCAACACACCCTCCTCCCTTCAACAAAAGAAACAAAATGTAAACAGTAATAACAAGCGAAAAATATGGCCGCAAATAAGCATAATAACAAACACGAGCATGTCACATAAGGTAAGAGGAATACTTCAAAAACAATTGAAATCCTAGGACATAATTTAATCCTGAAACCTGGAAGGAAGAGATCTCAACCTGCTAGAAGCACCCCTCACGGGAACACACTCGGAATGAGCATTCTCCCTCTCAAAATGAACACCTGAAGGCACTGCTGCAGGAGAAGAATGAACGCCGAACCTCTTGTTGACGTAATCAACCTTAGATTTAGGTATCACGGAAACAGCACACTTATTCCATACTTTACCATTCTCCAGCACCACCACGCAATCTTTGACCACAGACACTCTTTTGGGTGCTGAAAAACGTGACTCGCCTTTGCGAATAAAACCGGGTTTCTTGATTCTGACCCAATCTCCCACCTTGACGGACAAAGCACCAGCATTTCCAGATCCAGAATCGTACTTGGCTTGGACAGCAGCTCTCACATCCACCACATCACACAACTTCCTCTTATCTATCTCCTTCCTGGACAGCCACTCTTTATGCAACTTGGAACCAGCAATCCTGCCTCTGAGTAAGGTGAATGGAGCCATCCCGGTGCTGACATGAGGCGTAGTCCTGACAGCCCACAACATGTCGGTCACGGTTTGCCGCCAATGCAAACCGTTAACCAAGGCCAGTTGCAAGTGTTCCTTAATGACACGGTTGAAGCGCTCAACTAAACCGTTGCTGCGGGATGATAAAGGGAAGTGAGAATATGTTTGACACCAATGTCCTTGAGGAAGTCCTGCATCTCCCTGGAGATTAATTGAGTGCCATTGTCTGACACCAATTCCTCTGGAAAACCCTCCCTGAGAAACACATCTTGCAGAAAATTAATGACAGTCAAAGAGTTCACATTATCTACAAACCTGACTTCAGGCCATTTTGACATGTAGTCGATGAGAACCAAGGCATATTTGGGAAGACTACCAATGAGCCCAAAAGGACCGGCAATATTGAAAGCTAATTTGCTCCATGGTGAGTTTTTCACTACGACAGCATCGACCGGGGAAGGATGGGTCATCTGGGATTTGTCGCTAGCAATACAAATACTGCAGTCGCGAACATAGTGTTCAACATCTCTGTCTAACCCGGGCCACCAAAAATCCTCCATAACCCTACGTTTCATGGCACGTATCCCCTGATGGCCTTCAAGGGCCAAATCTAGAATTCTTGTGCGCATGTACGCAGGAACCACCAATAATCCACCTCTCCTCAACACTCCCTCAACTACAGATAACTCCTCACGGACTCTTTTGTAAGAAATCAACTCGGGGGAACAGTCTTTGTTGTCTGGCCACATACTAGCTAAGAAGTCCAAAACTGTTCTGACCTCTAGATCACCAGATATAGCTTCCAACCACTCTTGTTCAGAAAGCGCACCCCCCACAGTGTTCTCCAAAGAGCATTCTGCGCAAACCATTTCTAAATCATCGGATGCAGACTCACATTCACCACTCGGAAGGGGCAGCCTAGATAGACAATCAGCTACAAGGTTCTTGGCACCAGGCACATACTCAAGACGGTAACGAAACTCTTACAGCCTGTACTGCCACTTGGCAATGCGTGGCGTGGCTCTCCCACCACCTTTGGTAGTGAATAGATCAATCAGAGGTTTATGATCGGTCCTCAAGATGAAATCGTTTCCCCACAAAAAAAATCTGAAATGTTGGACACCCCACCATAAAGCCAAGGCCTCCTTTTCGATGGTCGACTAAGTGCCTTCGGCACCCCTTAATGTTCTTGAAGCAAAGGCAGTCGTTTCTTCACGACCATCACCCCTCTTTTGCATTAGGACTGCCCCTAAGCCAACATTACTAGCATCGGTGGATATGATGCACTGGTCGTTGATATTGAATAGCTTAAGGGGACGTGCATGCACAATCTCCTGCTTGATTGATTCAAAATTATTATTGCAATCATCATCCCACACATACTTAACATTTTTCTTTAGCAGATTGCGCATGGATGCTCTTTTGCTAGAAAAATTACTTACAAATTTCCCATAGTACTCCACCAACCCCAAATAAGAACGGAGCTGGTCCTTGTTCACAGGTGTGGGTGTATTCTGAATGGCCTCAATAATCTTTAATTTGGGTTCAACTCCCTTGTGGGAGATGTGATGGCCAAGATAATCAACTCCCTCTTGAAGGAATTTGCACTTATCAGTTCTCAACGTTAAACCACTGGACATTAAGATACTTAAAACTTGCTTGACCCTGTCGTCGTGTTCTGACTCAGTTTTCCCATAAATTAAAATGTCATCCTGAAAAAACACAACTCCTGCAATGTCCTTGAATAGATTGTTCATCAAGCGCTGAAACACTGCAGAAGCCGAGGCAAGACCGAAAGGCATATGTTTGTAACGAAATGCCCCCTCAGGTTTGACAAAGAATGTAGGTGCCTTGACTCTTTACAAAGTTCAATCTGGTGGTAAGCTGAGGAAATATCCAGAGAAGTAAAATACTTGGCACCTTCTAAAGTAGCTAACATCTCTTTGATGTTTGGTAGAGGCTGACGATCAACCCAGATGTTAGAGTTAAGATCTCTCAAGTCAACACACATCCTCAAGGATTTATCGGATTTACGTGCTAAAACAATGGGGGCCAACCATTCAGAGCCTTCAATGGGTTCAATCACCCCCATTGTGCACAACCGTTCCAACTCACCCTTAAGTTCCTTGCGGAGACTCAAAGGTACTTTGCGCACCTTGTGAGCTACTGCTTTGGCACCCTCCTTGAGCACAATGCGATGCTGGAATCCCTGTAGTTTACCAAGATTACCATTGAACACTTCAGGATAATTGCGTACCCATTTGTCACTTGAAGAATGAGCAACCGCACACACACTGGTTGGATCAGATGAAAGCAAATTGTAAAATTGTTTGAATGCAGAACGGGACACAACCATGTCTGGATGATTGGGATCTAAAATAATGCCAAGTGCACCCTGCTCATCCCACCCCAACAAATTAGCTCCTTCTTTCACCACATTCACAGTCCCAGTAGCCAGATCCATACCAAAAGCAAGATTCGCTACAAATTTTCCCAAGACTTCAACCCTTTTACCACCATAAGCGAAAAGTTTGATATTAGATTTTTGCAACTGAATGGTGTTTAACCCTTCGAAATCCTTGGCATTGATGAGTGTGAAAGGGGAACCAGAATCGGCTAAAAAGTTAATACATTTCCATTGACACTAATCTTGCACGCCGGAGATTTCCTTTTGTGAGACCCGCCCATGGAAGATATTTCAACAACACCCTCGGCATGAGGTGATGAAGAAGACAACATCAACAATTCGTAATTTTCATCATCAGAAGCAACTATGTCTTCAACAATGGTCTTTACCATTTGTGCAGGACCTTTCTTTAACGTAACTGCTCTACACATGCGGGAAAAATGACCCTTCTTTCCACATTTGAAACAAGTTTGGTTTAGTGCGAAACAAAACTTTGCGTTCCCTAAGTGTGATTTGCTCCCACAACGGAAACATTGAACCTCCCCTTGCTCAACTTTGGGTTGGGTAATGAGCTGCAGGACGCACAGGATTGGTGTTGGGTCCCTTCAAAGATTTAGAGATAGGTTTCGCATTCAACAATTTAATTTCGGCAGGTAAAAAAGTACTACTCATCTCTTTTACACAAAATTGAGAATGTTCAATGCTCTTAGCTAAAGACAGGGCAGTCTCTAAATCAGAATCATCAGAAGACAGTAACTTCTCTTGAATTTTTTTGTTGCAAGTTCTTTCAATTAATTGATAGCGAATAATTTCGTCCCTGAATTCCCAGTAATTGCAGGTAACAGCTAGAGTTCTAAGGGCAGCCACAAAGTCATCAATTGACTCGCCGGGAATTTGAGCGCGTTGCAAGAACTTGTGATGTTCAAGAATGATATTTCTTTTGGGGTTAAACCTTTTATCTAAGGTTTTGACAATGGAAGCATAGTTCTCCACAATGAGTGAGTCCCCATTATCACCACCACTCACATGAGTGCTAACTAGTTCCAAAGGAAGAGTTTTTAAAACGTTCTTACCCTCCGTACCCGAATTGTAAATTAATAAGGCCTTCTTTTTTTTAGAAGTAAAAGTATCACCATCAATGGCCTCCAAATAGGCATCAAACGAATCCTTTCACTGTTGCCATTGAAGAGGTGGAGTGCCTGCTGATTGCAGAAGGGTGGAGGTGCTGAAACGTGATTCATTGCCATGCGTGGGTGAGTTGCTGCCCTACCCAACAATAGTTGACAAGTTCTATAAGGCACAGGTTACAGGTAAAATAGGAAATTACACAAATGAGCAGGTTACAGTGTAACTAGGCAATAAATGTAATAAAAGAAACGTGAGGAAAACAAACCAAATGTTACCGGTTGGTGTGCGCATCACCGAATGCGCAAATAGAGAAGAGACGTGAAGAAAATAGGCGAGATGAAGTTTAAGGGTGTGCGCATCACTGGAAGCACAACGAGAACAAACTGAGTGAACAGAGGAAGGAATGGTGTGCGCATCACCGGATGTGCAGCAAGAAATAAATTGAGCACACAATTGAAGGAAAAGGTGTGTGCATCACCGGATGCACTGGGTTCCGAAGACCAATCCAAAATGGCCATCGGTACGTTGCATCGATGCGTCAGACGTGATTGGCGCATCTGACGTTACACGCGTGTGACGTGCGTGCCTGGGGAGATACAACACGTCACACACAGATCGGTGTCCAGGCAACAGCAAGGGCAGAATGGACGCCACGAGAACTTAACTGCCTTGGGGTCCACGTCGAAAATGCTCCAAAATTGCCAGGATCACTCCGAACCCAATCCACACTTGGGGTTTGCGAGGAAAACAACGCTCCGTGTTCGGCCCAGCAAAAAGTGAAGAGGGGCAGGCAGGGAAGAGTCTCCAAAAGTCGTCACAGCCGAAACTTGCAGGGAAGAAGAATACAGCGTGGTGCACCTCACGGGAACACCACAGGAGGGATGCTGAAGGCACCAGACCAACTCGTCGCCAGTGAAGAGAGGACACCACCAGGTAAGATGGGACCAACTTTATTCCATCTCGTCACCTCCAGCTCCCGGCAGCAACTGCAGTAGCAATGGTACATAACATTCTACAATACATGACATTCTACTAAGAATCCCCACGAGCCCTCACGAGCTCTCCCCATCTCATTACATGTACATCCCAACACTACCGCATTACAGTTTATGTTGACGTTGGTGGATGAGGTTGGAGTCATGGCCGGAACGGGAATCAGAGCAGCACACTTGAGCGAGCACCTAGTATGACGCCATAATGGGCGAATATTTCTTTTAATGTTTTTATCCCATATCGACACCAACAGGTCTTCATATAATTCAGACAAACAAGTAGAGCCAAAAATGATAGCAATGAGCCGTCAATCAAAATGACCAGAGTCATAAGGAAGAAGACAACTAATGGGGGACCATAGCATCCGAAAGGAAGGGGCAGGGAAGTGGAGAAGAGGGGCCGAGGAAGCTATGAGGGCGTGTAGGGAATGAGAGACATGGGGCAGTAACAGAGTTGTTCACCATACCCTGCTTGCAAGCCCAGGGGGGAGTTTAGTTAGTGAGATTCTGGTGTGGAATCTCAAATTTCTCAACTGAAAAGCAGTACTCTGCTGGGTGGAGGGGTGATATATCGAAAGTTCATGATGGACTGTTTCCATGAGGAACAGGGCCAGTAAGGATTTGCATTAGGAGGGCTTTGTCAAGAGGGGCGCAGTGGGCAAAAAACGATGGGTCGGAAAGCTACGTCGAGCAATTGCCACTGGTTAGAATATTTGCAAGCATTCATCCCATCACCTTTTGGGTGTTTTATTGCCAATACTATGCCTGTAATCTTGAGAATGGCACAGCTTTGCAAGCCAAGAAACTGCCAACGTTGTGAATTCCAAAAAGTTGTATGTTTGCACCCATTCAAGGAGCAGTTCTTTGGGTGCAGATTTACAACTTTTTTGGTAAACCGCTCACTATATATATAAATGTAAGATCCCATTCCAAGAAATGAACAAGTTAAAAACTTTGTGAAATGAGACCAATGGGAAAAACCAAAACAAACATAGCAGACCTGACTCGGAAACCTCAGACAAAACTACCAAACCAAGAATGGATTTGAAGGATGTCACACCCCAAACATCCCCACTAAAGCTATGCCCATGCCCGTCCCCCTGGGCCTGGTAGTTCTCCATGGGAACTCATGATTACAGTCACATACAACACAACGACCCAGAGTCCCTACCCTAGAATCACATATTTTAAATGTATTTTCACTGCACACATTCCTCTACAAGAAGCCTTGATGGTGGAGTTGTTATATTGGTGCGTGTGGGCAAGGCTCCATATTTCCTGTCCTCACCGTTTACAAACCATTTCATCAAGTGACTAACAGCTCCATGCAGTAAGCCTGAGTCCCAAACAGTGGAAAGAGCACAGGCAAATTAATAGGGCGAGCCGAACTATGGGTCTGGCTTGACTCTAATAATACGTGCACAAGCCAAGCTATATCACCTATTTACATCAGATTATATCACTGCATAGGCAGACATTTATAAGAAGTGATAGTTTTTAGAAACATTCATCCCTGGCCCCACAATGACAATGCCATTGGTGAACTGGAAGGTAAGTCAGTAGTCATGTAGATCCTAAACTTGGCCTACATTTTTATTATTTATGCAGCAATATTATAATCTACTAAATCAAATATGATTTGTAGAGAGCACATCCTGAACTCAAGTATTTAAAAGTACTTTCATGTACAATAAAGAAAAAGGAGGCACTGTGAAATAAAATATTTTCTTAGGCTCACATAATTTGGACAAGCAAGGAAGCCACTATTGAATCTAAGGGCCACATGTACAAAGCATTTTTGTGGTCGGAAACTGCCAATTAGGCTGTTTCAGACCGCAAAAATGCTTTTCCATGTGTACAAAACACAAATTGCGATTTGGTAACACGTTACCGAATCGCAACTTGTGTTTGTGATTCGGTATTTGAAAGGGGCATTTTTAGGGCATCCCTTCCAAATACCGAATCTGAATGGGATGTATAAATGTTTTGCGACCGAATTACGGTCGCAAAACATTCATATTTTACCGACTCCTTGAAGGAGGGGGTAACCCATTCGCAAATGGGAAGGGGTCATAACAAATATTTTTTTAGAGCAGGCATTTGTCCCAAGGACCACTGCCTACACTTAAAAAATGAAACTGCAAAGTTTCATTTTTTTCTTTTAAATGCATTCCAATTTCCTTTGAGGAAAACGGACTGCATTTAAAGAAAAATATATTGCTTTTTTGAAAAGCAATCACAGGCATGGTGGTCTACTGACCTCAGCAGGCCATCATACCTGTGATGGCTGCAATTCGGAATGGGTCGCAAATTGCGACCTACCTCATTAATATGCACGAGGTAGGTCTATTTGCGACCCACTAGGAGTCCCTAATGAAACTTAAAAGAGTTTTATACATTACGAATAGCGATTTCCTAATTGTGATTCAGAGAGAATCGCAATTAGGAAATCGGTATTTGTAATGTTGGTACATCTGGCCCCAGGTTATCAAGTTTCACCATTTTGAAATTCAGCTACCAGATGGATATCTCTGTCTCTCTCTGTTTCTCATTTACATCAGAGGTCACTGTTTTATCCTTCATTCTTGGCTCACAACGAGAAAAACTGAGACAGAAGACCCGACTCAGGTCATCCAGACCCAACTACCAAGCCGAGAATGCATGTATTTGAGGGATGTCACACCCCAAACACCCATCGAAACTACAGCCCTGGGCACACAAATCCTCTGGGGAACCAGCTAAAGGGATGTGAAAGTGGCCACAACTCCGAAGCACAGGTGATATAAAAACGAATTGTGTAACACGCAGAGTGCAGCATGAAGGAGAAATATGATTGTGCACAGAGTGCATCCAAACCCCTTTCTCTAGACAGTCGCTCAATCCCGAACATATTTTGTGCTTCCCTGCTTTCTGAGACTACCTGGGAGAAGGGTGCTCACCTATTAGAGGCCTGGCCTTGATTTTTTCCAATGTTGGGATTTCAGTATGTGACAATGGAAACTGTTTACATAGCTTCCAGAATTGCCACATCACCCAAGCCTTTTTAAAAAAAAAATAATGTTGATTCTGTTTTTTTCTGTTCTGAGATCTGTTTGCCTTGGGAAACAATGAGTTGAGTCCAGCATAGAAGGTGGCAAGGTCAAGTTACACCACCATTAGTAGATGTTTTGGCAGTTAATGCTGTAGATGAGGCTGTTGTAGATGGTAGGAGGACGTTGAAAAGAATTACATCTTATCAGTCCAAGTCATATGATCTTTTTTGTCACAGACAGCAAGCCCTTGGGACAAATAAGTATTAAATCTTGAATATGTTTAGCTGTGTGAGTAGGACATCTAACCATTTGAACTAAGCTCAACAAATCCATGTTAGATAGCTGTCTTTTTGGGGTGTGATGATCAGGTTTATCAAATCAGGTGCTGTAATTTTCCATTATACATGATTGGGATATTTTAGTGTGACGTGATACAGAATCTATGAGGGGGCCCTGAAATATGGTTTGAGAGTAAGAGATCTTTAGATGAAGAGAAAATGGTAAGTGAAGGTGGATGAATCTTGTAGATTTCACTGCATCACTTTTACGAGGCCTTCCTGCGTGGGAACGCCCACCCTGCATACATCATACCTGACGCAGGTATAATGTGACGCAGGGCTTTACAACGTGACGCATCTCCCTAGATGCGTCACGTTGTAAATAGGCCGCATTTTTTACGCTGCCGATGCATCACAAAAGTGACGCAACGGCAGCGTAAAAGTGACGCAAGGGGCTTGTAAATCTTCCCCAGGGTTTCTGGTTGGCTAAGGTATACATCCTGGCCAGGCAGAAACCACCACTCTAGTCAGGGTAAGCTAGATACACAACTGAGATAACCTGTGCTCACCCTCTGGTAGCTTGGCACAGAGCAGGCAGGCTTATCAAAAGAGGCAATGTGTAAAGTATTTGTGCAACACACACACACACACACACACACACACTCACACAGTAACACAATGTATACACCACAAAAAGACCACACAGGTTTATAAAAATAGCTTAGTATATTATAACCAAACCAAGACCAGAACAATCAAAATTCAATGTGCACTTTTTAAGTTATGAGCGTTATGGAATATGCAGTAAAAACCACATTGTTACAAAACACCTTTTATCCTCATAGATTATTTACTATAATGTTCAAAGCTGTGAGCCGCGGTTTCACTGGACCAGGTTGACTGACACAGATCTCGGCAGGGGACCGACAGGTAGGCATTTGTATATTGTCTGGATAAGACCGGCTCCCAGGTACTGCAAACGTGAAAGGGGCCATGAGTCACTCGGGACCGGTGAATGAATATTGTTTTAGCCACCTGTTGAAACGGCGCCTAGAGATCCCTGTAGGGATGATTCGTGCACCTAACAAATGTAATTAATAAATAAATAAAATAAAAATAATAAATGCAGGTCAACCACAGAGGACCTTGCGGGTCCCGACCACACGCACAGTACCTTTCTTCTTTCTTGGCCTCCGGTGACATAGGTGGAATGCGCTTAGGCGTCGTCACGGGGGAGACTCCAGTTACCACTTCAATGCTGAGGCCAAGGTGGAATGGCTTCTCTTGGCTATGCAGCGTCGGCTCCTACACAAAGACGGTGATTTCGTAGTTAGCAGTTGCAGGTCAAAAGCAAGCCCTGGCCCTTTGTAGAGCGAAGCGCTCGATCTTTTTGAGGTAAAGTCTTTGATGGCCCAGAGACTTCAAGAACAGAAGGCAAGCCAGCAAGCCCTTGGAGAGCGCTTTAGGTCAGCACATCACAAAGGTAACAGGCAGCAGACCAGCACAATCAAGGCAGGTAGCAAAGTGGCAGTCCCTCCTGTAGCTCAACAAGCAGCAAGCCAGCACAGCAGAGCAGTTAGCAGAGTGGCAGTCCCGCCTGGCAGCACAGCAGTCCTTCTGGCAATGTGCAGAAGTAGAGCCAACAGTGTCTGGTTACAGGTCCAAAAAGTGCCAGATTTTAGGGAGTCAGAGACCTAGTACTTATATCCAAAAGTGCCTTTGATGTAGGGGGTGACTTCAGAGGAACTCTCTGAAGTGCACAAAGATCCCTTTCAACCCATTTCTGTCTGCCAGGCTAACCCTGGGGGGTAAATTAGTGCTTTGTGTGTGAACAGGACACTACGTATTGAAGTGTAAGTGTCAGCCCCTCCCATTCCTCCCTGCCCAGGATGACCCATCAGAATGCAGATGAATGCAGATTAGTGCTCAGAATGCAGATGAGCCTCACCTTCCTATGTTTGCAGCTGTCTAGAGGGAATGCACAAAGTGTAGCTGTCACCCAGCCCAGACGTGTGTTGGTGACAGGGTGCAAAGCACTCAGAGTTATAAGCACGGAGAAATGCCCACTTTTAAAAGTGGTATTTCTAAAACACTTTTTAGATTAATGTGAAATCCAACAACACCAGTAATGAGGATTTGTCATTAGCATTCCAAACATATAAAACCTGAAAAAGCTACTCCTCTCTGAGTAGGAATTACAGCTTAAAAGTGTATTAAGGAATTTCCAAACCTGTCCTATGAGAAGCCAAGGCCTTACAGTAGTGAAAAACGAAATAGGCTGTTTGTCATTATCAGGACATTCAAAACATAACAGCACATGTACTACTTTAACTTACATAGCACCCTGCCCTGAGGGCTACCTAGGGCATACCTGAAGGGTGACTTATGGGTAATAAAAGGGGAGTTTAAGGCTTGGCAAGTAGTTTTAAATGCCAAGTTGAAGTGGCAGTGAACTGCACACACAGGCACTTCTGTGCCAGGCCTGAGACAGGTTTAAAGGCTACTTCTGAAGGTGGCCCAATCAGTGCTGCAGCCCACTATTAGCATTTGAAGTACAGGCCCTGGGTATATAGTATGCCACTTTACAACAATAATGCCAATCAGGTATACACCAGTGTCCGCATATTTAGGGGAGAAGCACATGCACTTTAGCACTGGTTAGCAGTGGTAAATTGCTCAAAGTCCTAAAGCCATCAAAAACGAGGTCAGAAAATAGGAGGAGGAAAGGAAAAGTTTGGGGTGACGCTTCAGAGAAGGACATTTTACAACACTACTCCTCCTCCAAACTTCTTAATAGATTTATCTTGTGGTTTTTGTAATCAGCAGACCTAACTTCATATAGTATTGGTCCAAAATCATTGCTTAGCCAGATATTCATAATGAAAAACCATATCTCTATCAAGTTCACTTTCACAGTAAAATAATGCAATACATGTCTTGTGATATTTGGTTTCAGGCTAGTCAGATTTTATAAATAGCAGTTGTAAGGAAGGACATCATTTTTATTGTGTTCCACTCACTTTTTAGGTCTGGCTAGACAGCACAACTGTCACGAGATCTTATGTGATTAAACAAAATAGTTTTCAGGAGTGCTGAAGACAGGGACTGTGGGTCCGCCCAGATCTTGATTCATCTGAGTACATCTTTTGACTTATCAAGAGCTGTGGGCTTCCACAGAAAAAGTGCTTATCCTGCAGGCAGCTGTGATCATTTGTATACCTAGCTGCTTGATAAAGAGCCAGGCTCTTGATCAAGCAAAGCTAATGTGTTTGGCCTTTTCTGTGACACACATGCTACTGTGATGGATAGAGCTTGCCCTTTAAGGTCACACAAATGCCACTGCAATGCTTTTAAACAACTTTAACTCTAAGATATTTAAATTACTATAGCTATATTATTTTTTCATCTCTGATTGCCATGTGTGTAGTTACGGTAATGTCAGTGAGCTTGACTTATTTATTGTGAAATGGATATGTTAAAGTCAATAAACATTTAAGGCCGTATTGTTATAGATCTATTAAAATCTTCAGAGAGGTGTTTTATTACATGCTTTCTCACAGTTTACTGTAGTTACCCTCTCTGAGAAACTATGGGGATTTGTTCTGTGATAATCCTTGCTAGGCCCCCTTATCAGACGTAGAATTTTGTTTTGCCAACTGTAATGTTTACATTTCTAATTTTGTGACTTTATGCCTGATGGTTGCCTTGTTAGACAGGCTATGTTCAATACAGTAGGTCAGAATTGATGACAATCCAATAATAAAGGGTACAGGCCTGATTTGTTAACTGGTAAATGTTATGGCAGATTCCATAGTTCTGTTTTTACAAAAATTGCAAAGTTAATAGGCCTCATTTGTTTATAATGAAGCACATCTGTTAAAGCAAATAAGCCTTTCAGAGTGGATTGGTATTGCACAATGTTACAACTGCAGAGATGTATTTTGTTTCTTAAATTCTCACAGATTACCTTTGTAAGCAAATATTTTGGTGCGGACTAACCACTCTTATAAACCATAGAAGTAGAAAATTTGCACTAGAATATTTCTTGCTGAATCTCTTCAGAAGGTCTGACAAGTTTGTCTGCGAGGATCTTGAAATGAAAAGAAAACATGAAATATATATTGGGAATAAAAAGAGGTGAAGGAAAGAGATCAGATCATTAAAATGCTGTCATTCATAGGGCAATAAAGCCAAATGACTAAAGCACTCTGGCTGTAAAGTCCTATCAGTGACAGAATTTTTCTTATCATGTACACCTTCACCTGAAAACGAGCATGCTACAGTTCCAGGACTGGTAGGGCCACTCCTTTAGTTTTCAATGTTTTCTTTTTATTTTTTCCTTCTCATCTTTTTTATTTTAATGATTTTTTTTTAGAGCACACTACAGTTCCTCAGTGCTAACATTCTGCTTGACATTCATTTCATCAGCAGTGCACCACATCCCACAGGGCCACAACCTCTAAACAAGGCCATCGTCATGGAATGGTATTGTCTATAGTTTCACTGTTTTACCATTCCAACATGATCAACAATTTGGTTCTAAACATGGAAGCCATACTGGAACTTCAGAACAACAAAACACCACGTACAATCCCATTGCATGACGGCTACCCTCTGCTATGTTTAACTCTATTTGTTATTGCAAACATATGGCTGCCATGTTTATCCGGCAGCTTGTTTTCTTTTTCTAGTTTTATTCTTTTAACTTATCTTGTTTATGCTGTTGAGCTTGTGTGCAAGTTTATTTAGGTTCTGTAAGTGGATGAATTTCAAGACTGAATCAGTAGGTGGATAAATAGACACATAAGTGCTAAGAAGACTGACAGAGTGCATGTACGATGACTTGTAAAAATTCCTAAACCCATCTTTGACTGAGGAGGCATTGTATTTAAAAGCCAGACCTATTGGCATTGCCAATGCTTCTTCCTTTTTTTGGTTGTGCTTGCTTTAGGACTCCGTGCACTAGGCCATTTGTAAACAGTGTCACAGCTTGTGTGTTTTCCCACAGTAACATGTACTATGCATTGGTTTTATCTTATTGGCTTATGTAACTTTCAAGTCAGGTCATTGTAGATAGTGCAGAAAATGCACCAGAGGCATGGAATTCATATGCCATATGTAGGCCACATTGTATGTTTACATCACTCACATATATGACATAACTATACAGTTCCAGAGAGCACCACTGTGCTCTGTCTGAGCTGCAGTTTAAAAATACTGCAGTATCACATGACCAGGGAAAACCTACTGTTACCTACCTTATAAGTCTCCCCTAAAGGGTGCTGCTAGACCTAGCATGCTTGGCCTGGTTTCTCCTAATTTTATGGCTTTCTGACCTCATGTTTTGCTGACTTCATTTTTGCTGGCTTTAGGATTCTGGCAATTTACGACTGCTGACCAGTGCTAAAGTGCAAGTGCTCTTTTCCTAAAACAAGGTAACATTGGCTTATCCACATTTGCCATAATTAATTTACATATAAGTCTCTAGTAAAGTGCACTACATGTGCACAGGACCTGTAAATTAAATGCTACCAGTGGGCCTGCAACACTGATTGTGCCACCCACTTCAGAAGCCCTTTAAAACACGTCTCAGGCCTGCCATTGCAGAGCCTGTGTGTGCAGTTTAAACTGCCATTTCGACCTGACAAATTAGCCCTCTTGCTAGACCCAAGCCTTCCTTTTTAATACATATAAGTCACCCCTAAGGTGGGCCCTGGACAGCCCCAAGGACAGGGTGCAGTGTATTTAAAAAGTTGGACTTGTACTTTTACGTTTTACATGTTCAGGTAGTGAAAAACTCTTAAATTAGTTATATCTACTGCAAGGCCTCTCTCTCTCATAGGTTAACGTTAGCATTACCTTACTACATTTTATAAGTGTCATTTCTAGTTGGGACAAGATAGATATTTCAAGTTTGGTGTCTCTGGACTCAAAAGTTTATACTCACAAAGTATGGTAAAGTCGGATTTTAAATTTTAAGTCTGAAAATGTCACTTGTAGAAAGTTGGCATTTTCTTACTTTAACCATTCTGTGTCTCTGCCTGTCTCTGAATACATGGCTGGGGTGGGTGACAGCTGGGCTTTGTGCATTTCCTCTAGACAGTCATGTACATAGGGAACTGAGGTGTGCCTGATGGGTCATTCACTTCCTGAAGGGCCAACACCAGGCTGATGGGTCTTCCTGAGCTGGGTGGGAGGGAGGAGCTCACACTTGCACCTGAATAGGGCTGTGTCTGTCCCCACACAAAGAGCTGCATACTCCCCTGTAGTGAGTCTAGAGCCAGGGCAGGAAGGGAAGGGGCCTTGTGCACTTCAAAGGCCTCTCTTTGAAGTATCCCCCTCTTCAAAGGCACAACTGGGTATAAGTACTGGACCCCTGACACACCAACTCAGTACACTTCTGGAACTGAGGACACTCTGCCAAGAAGGACTGCTGTGCTGCTGAAATGACTGCCACTCTGCTGGACTCTGCTGGACTCCTACTCTGCTGTGCCTGCCCTGCTTCCTGCTGCCCTCCTTGCCTGGTAGTGAGAAGTACTGGACCTGAATCTCTACATCCACAGAACCAAGTGACACCAAGGGCTTGCTGGCTTGCCTCCCGTTTTGACATCTCAGGGACATCAAACACTTCATTCAACCCTGCTACAGCCTCTGGACTTTGCCGACTGTGAATTCTTCTCTGCTAAGTGGTGTCAATCCAGTCCTGGGCCCATGGAAGTGGGTTTTTCTGTCTGTTTCTACAAATCCCATGCAGTGCCACCTTTGCACTGGTTGGAATAGGTGCAGTCTCTTCGCCGCCAACACATTGTCGCTTCAAGGACTCCCCATCGCCGACAGCGTGGCTCAATGACGACACATTGCCTTCATCGCCAGGGGTTTAAGGCAGGCACATCCCCGAATTATGCGACTCGGAACCAACGCATCACTGCAAACCTTTGGATAAACACCGACGCATCACCTCCGACCACTCCTAGCAGCTGCTCCTCGACATCAACGCTTCCTCCATGAAGGTACTGCTTTCAGTGGGGTCAGCGTGGCTCCTGTATCCGAACTATGCTCCATCACGGTTGGTTCGACTTTTCAGATTTGAGCCAGTCCAGCATGACCAGATAGCCGCGGTTGGCACTTTATGACTCTGAGCACTATAATTCAAGATATTCTTTACAAATCCATAACTTCGGTTCAACCTATTGGTATAAAGGATTGTGGTTCCTGCTTGAACAGGGTGCATACCTCTGCCAACCAGAAACCCAATTTCTAACAGGTGCCTAGCAAGCCAACACAACTGTGTGCTTAGTTTCTAATAGTGGGGCATACTAGATGTTCAGGGAAAGAGTGTCCTTACAGTGAACAGTTATAAAAGCTATTTGTCTCTGTGTAGGTAAAACTGCATTGTACATGAAAAGGCATTGTTATGTTTAAAAGTTAAATTAATGTATTTTGGCTTGGTGGCTTGGAAAATACTAGAATTGGCAATCACAGTTATTTTTCGCTTAGCTTTAAAAATCTAATTTAATGATGAAAGTAGGTTTTTGCTAACATTATAAAAGTGTACTTTCTATTGCCAGAGAGTAAACTGGTTATGAACTGTTTTGACTCTCAGCCTTGCTTCAGAGAATGCAGACACATCCCTTTGTGGCTGTCAATAATACTCTTCCTGAAATACAATGCCTTAAACTCTGGAAGCAGAAAGACAGGCATGATGTCATCAGTGATCAATGGGCAGGGATTAGCCATCTGGAAGGGGGACAGGAACAGTTCACAACATAAAGGGCAACTTTCACAGCTCTTCCTTTAAAGTGGGGATCCTAAAAGGGGTTATCAGGAGCAGAAAACATTCATGCCTAGAGTTTCCCTAACCGTTTTGTCTGTAAGCAGGGAAAACCAATTCTAGAAATTGGCAGAGGGTAGGAAATCTCATCTTTATAGACCATGGGCTAGAACGAGGGGTAGGGCTAGAGTAATGATAGGACCATTTGGATGAGGGACTCTGGGAAAGGTTGCAGTGAACTAAAAGAGGAAGTGCTGCACAAACTTTAGAATTGTGTGAGAAAAGTGCCAGGTTTGGTTAGAAGCAAATTTCCAATCACTGTCACAATCACAGTATGAGACTGCTACCTCACCATCACCTCCTTAGTACATTCCTTGACATGGAAAGACAGCGCATGAAGATAGAAAAGTCTGGCTGAAAGCCGGAAGAAATAAGACCCCATGGCTCCTTCCGGCTCCCAAGGACTGCAACTGCTTTCGACGTGTCAGGCTGTTGCTCTCCTATTGCTGCTACAGAGACACAAAAGGCAGAAGGGCTCCCAACTCCAATAAGGCCCATCTGACAACTATGGACTGGATCCTGATGAACCCCTGGCTAGAGAGAGACCTGGTGCCAGTTTTGAGGCTGCATGAGGACCCAAGGGCCAATGGAATACCCAGGAGGAAGTATTTGCAGCAGTTGGTGAAATGTAGGACTTAGTATTTTTTTCTTACTCTGGACGACTGGGACACTTGGCTTATTGAACCTCCACCCCACTGTAGTCAACCTGAAATTGCAGATAGCTCCCACTTTATTTTTTCTAGGCTATTTTTGCCTTAAAACTTTAAAAACTCATATTCATGGTTTCCCTTACCCGATTTTAATCATTTTGGTGTTTTTTTGTTATGAATTGTTTGTACATTATGCTGCTTTCCTGACTTTAAAATTGTTTGGTACTCTTTAAAAGTAACACATATATCTCTGGGGAGTTGCCTACTGCTTTATCATGCTACTTGGAGTTGAGGAAGCAGAGATTCTCCTAGAACTGTTTTGTATCCTCATCAGATTGTGTTTAAATTGGTAATGGCACTCTCAATCCCAAATTAATAATCCAGTATCTGACTCTAGTGATTAAAATGAAAAAAGATGAAGGGCTTCCTCTCTGGTAATTAGCTCTCCTAAAATAAAAAAAATTCTTGTAAATCAAATGTTTTCCTTCTAAATCATAAAAGATATTCTGTGAAAGAACCAGGCAAGCCATTGTGTAGACTTCTGTGGCCAGAAAATCCATGAAGATGTTTCCAGTCAATAAACACTAAGTTGATATTGCACCTATCAAGAAAGGGAAGCTAATACCTGAAACTGATTCTGATTTAGCTCAAAGTAGGCATATTAGTGTAACAAATTAAATTTTCAGAGTCAGCCCAGGAGAGTTAGTTATGTATAGGAATTTCCTACTGATGGGGAAATATAACATTTTGATAACTGTTGAATAAAATAGGGATACCAATATGATTTTTTGTTTGTGCTTTAATGCAAACCCTTATATTGTAAAAATTGTAACACTTGCTACCGTCAGACCTGAAATCAAAATGAATGCCAACTTTGCATTTTTACGTGAAAGAAAGTTCCTGTGTAAGCTCAATATGATGTCGAGACCAGAGACGCTAGCTTGTATATAGTGCTGATGTCCTTGCACGAATGATACAACTCATGAATAGGAAATTGAAATGCAGCTGGGGCAGTAGCGGCCCATGGTGGGAGTGCTGCCGGGCGGTAACGTGGGGCGGGGGAAGGGCAGGGTGGGGGGTAGTAAAGTACGGAATACCGCCGAATAGAGGTAAGTAAACATATAAATAAATAAAACGAATTTCGTTGTGCGCGCTGCATCGCCAAATGCGATGCAGCGCGCGTAACGAAATTCGTTTTATTTATTTATATGTTTACTTACCTCTATTCGGCCATATTCCGTACTTTACTACCCTCCACCCTGCCCCTCCCCCGCCCCACGTCACCGCCCCGCAGCACACCCACCACGGGCCTCTACTGAGCTGGGGCATTGTACAGTCCGAAGTACACAGAAAACTACATGAATAAATGAAATTTAATCCTGGACACAATCTTCCATTTGTCACCCTTTCACATGCACCCATGATGGTATGGCCCAGGTGGGTATACTTTTGTGCAAATTGTTTTTTTTTTCACCTGGTCTCAAAGTGAGGGATCCAAAAGTAAATAATACTTATTATTTACAGTGATTTGTTCAGTCAATGCATGTTCTTAATTCTTCCTCTTTCTCCAGAACAAAAAACAGTGGAGGAGAAACCAGAGATTTAGAATGTTGTCCGAGCTCTATATCAAATAGCTCATCCAAATATGTCCTAAGGTCTTGTTAGACCTGGCACTGTTGGCGTGGGTCTCCCTTCCATTTTTTGCTGTTGCCTCATGTGTTTTTGCTGGTTATAGCTGCTTTGGGCACTGTGCCACTGCTATTCAGGGCCACAGTGCAAGTGCTCCCTATGGTAAATTGATGTATGGATTAGTGATTCCATGATTGGTTGGTTTGGTTTACTTGTCAGACCCTAGTATAGTGCACTGAGTGTGCCCAGGGCTTGTAAACCAAATACTGCTGGTGGGCTTGCAGCACTGGTTGTGCCACCCACAGAAGCAGCCTGTAAAAGTGTGTCTCAGGTCTGCCATTGCAGAGCCTGTGTGCAGTCTGGTACTGCCATGTTGACTGGGCAAGTACACCCACTTGCCAGTCCCTAAACCTTCCCTTTTCTGCATATTAGTCACCCCTATGGTAGGCCCAAGGGCAGGGTGCATTGTAAGTATAAGGTAGGACATGCCCTGGTGTGTGTGGCATGTCCTAATAGTGAATTACAGCCATTTTCGTTTTTCACTATTGCAAGGCTACCTGTTCCCCATAGGCCAGAATGGGCAGTTTGATTATTACATCTTATAATCCTAACTGACCCAGGGAACATGGTAGAAAAACGAATTTAGTATGCCTGAACTCAGAATGATAAAATACATCTTTTAGTGAAGTTGGTTTTAACATTCTGTGTTTGAAAATACCACTTTTAGAAAGTAGGTATTTTCTTGCCTAACTATCCAAGCCTGCCTCTGCTAGGTTGTGTATTCATTGTCTGGAGTTTGAGTGACAGGGGCTGGGGGATTCCAGGAGACAGGGTGAGTCAGCACAGGGCTGAATAGAGAGATCTGCATGTAGATGGGTGGGAGGAGTTGCACCTGGGACCTGAATAGGGCTGTGCCTTCCCTCCACAATGCTGGCTCCACCTCCTGTGGTGTGTCTGATGTCCCTGGCCTACACTGTGAAAGGAAAGAAGGAGTCTTGTCAACAAAGTGCTCCAGGACTGACCAGAACTGGTTTGGACTAGGCAAAGGCCTCTCTGCCTTCAGAGAACAAAGTTAAAATGACTATAAAAGAGGGGACCCAAACCCCAGAACTTTAGATCACTTTGGGAAACAAGAAGAACCTTTGCTGAGGAGAGGAACCAGAGAAACTGAGGAGGAGACTATCCCTAAGCTGAGTGCTGTTTGGGGGATTGGCCTGCAGTGGTTGCCTGACTGCCAAAGAAAGGAGAAAGGAACTTTGTGTGTACTTTCATCAACTTGTAAAAGATCTCCAAGGGCTTGAGAAAGAGCTTGCCTCCTGCTGAAGTCTCAGGGACAACAGACTTCACCAACCAGCTCCCCAAGAGTCTTTCTGGAAAGTGCCTGCTGCTGTTTCTGAGGGACTGCGTGCCGCAAGGAGCTGGAAGCGCGACTCACGAAGAAGAAGCGCGCCGCCGCAGCCGAAGCGCCTCGCATCGCCGAAGAAAAGGATCGACGTCGCATCAGACGCTGCCGCATCAACGGTGAAGAGTGTCGCCGCCGCTATGGCATCGTTGCCGAAGCGCCTCGCATCGCCGGAGAAGAGGATCGACGTCGCATCAGACACTGCCACATCACCGGGAAGCATGTCGCAGGGCCTGTCGCGGCTCAGAAGAATCGTTGAGTCACCGCACGGGCGTCGCATCGTTGCCGAAGTGCCTCGCATCGCCGGAGAAGAGGATCGACGTCGCATCAGACGCAGCCGCATCACCAGGAAGCGTGTCGCAGGGCCTGTCGCAGCTCAGAAGAATCGTTGAGTCGCCGCACGGCCGTCGGGCGTGCACGCATCGTGTCGCATCAAGAAGAAGACGCCATCTTTGTTTCATTGCACCGGATTTTCATCGCATCACGGCGTTGCTGGTCGCATCGCCACAGAAGCGCAGTAAGAAACCGACGCATCACCTCCCCACGCCGAGAAGAACCGACGCATCCCCTACGCATCAGTAGGGACCCGACGCATCACCGTTCTTGCGTGTAAGGAACCGATGCATCACCTTCCCTGCAACACTTTCGTTGAATAGCGTTACGCATCCAAAGGTACATTGAACTCAAAGTGTCGCATTTACCATCTGAAAGAGAACTGAGCTAATTCTACCATTTTTTAAGTACAGTATTGTGGATTTTTGTCGTTTGTAGTCTTGTGTTAAATCTATATAAAAGATACTTATTTTTAATATACAACTGGTGTGGTGTCCATCTGTAGTGTTGTCACCTGATTACTGTATGTGTTCACAAATGCTTTACACACTGCCTCTGAGATAAGCCTGTCTGCTCGTGCCAAGCTACCAAGGGGGTGAGCAGGGGTTATTTTAGGAGTGTACCCCCTTACCCTGACTAGACGCAAGGGTCCCTATTTGGTCAAAGGTACCTACCTCTACCAACTAGAGACCCCCAAATCTAACAGGTCTTCATTCTCTTTTTCAGTGGCAGAGTATACACAAATATAGGGGAGTTGAGACCCTGGATGAAGATCTGTATAGCAGCCTAGCGTCTGTGTGGTGGTAAGGCATTGACAAAAGCTAACTTTAATTGTCAAAGGCATCCCTAAATCATAATACTGCTGAGGCAAGTCCTCTTTCTTTGAACTGTAATTTGAATGGTCAATAAGCCAATGAATCAGATGGAGTTTTTTTGTCTTTTTAAGCCCAACGGCAGAACAGACAATGAGGAGAGCTTTCACAATTAATCTATAACATGAGGCCAGAAAAGCAACAATGTTTTGATTGCTCTTTGAGGTTAAGAAATTCCATATCTACGGACTGCATAGAAGTATGTCTTGCATGTAATTTCTTCATTTCAGTTTTGAATGCAGGTAAGGGTTTCATCACGTTTTAGTTACACTAATGAAGCACTCCTGACCCTGTGCATTTCTGCGCTTGCTGCTTCACCTAATATTGGAGTCTCTGGTGTCACAGCTTTCAAGGCTGTGAATGTCCACCCTGTTCATGTATATTCTTTCTCTCCAAAGTCTTCCCTCAGCTCGGCCTGATAACTGAGGAACCCTAAAGTATTTTTAGATTATCTGGTTCCTGCCTTGTCCAGTAGTTTTATTTAAGAACTCCCTCCTGCCGCCAATTCTTCGCGGAGGTTGAGTCCACCCTGGTAGTACCATCTCACCAGGGTGGGGAGAGGATGCCGATGATGAAGCATGATACTAATATGTGTGTGAGACATCCTATTCCATTAAGGATGGCCTTCCCATTTTAATTTGACCCATGCTTAGTATAGTGTAAGCGGACTGAGTTCTCCTAAAATCTAGGCCTTGGTCTTCTTCTGAATCTCTGATCTATTTTGCAAACACCCTACTTTCATGTGATATACCAGTTGTTTATGGGAGGGACGTATGGGTGCAATTTCCTCCACTACTCTATTTCGTGTTAATAGAGATCTATTAACATTCAACTGCTTGAATTTATTGTATCACAGCAGATTTTGGACAAGGCTCACTTTGTTTTTTGCCCCTTCTTCAGCACGGAAACAGCTCTAATTAACGATATTAGATGATCTTCGATTGCTTGCTGATAATGGCTAATCTAACGCCTTGGTTTTGTTAGACCAATGGGAATCAGATATGGTCTCTGATGACATTCGGCTGACCGCACTACGCAAGGTAGGGATTGGTGGCCTTGCTTTTTATTGGTGAAGAGCCAATCTAGACTCCCATTCTGAGGCAGTGTTCATGGATCCTTGGTGTTTCCACTTTAAGCCTTTAGGGTGCATGGTAACTAAGGGTCTTCATAAGTCCCACCCTTTTTAACATCTATATTCAACCACTTGCAGGTTTGATTCACTTGCCTTACTTCAAAATTATCTTTTATGCAGATGATACTCAAATTGTTAGCTCAATGGGTAACAACAACTGGGATCTGTCGCTTGGATTTAAACATGTATGACTCAGGTTGCTAACTTGCTTAACTTTAATTGTTTTACATTTAATTGTGATGAAATTGAAATCATGATACTTCCAGCACATGGATTTGCTGCTTCTGGGGCTACGAGTCTTTGAGGCTAGTTTCAAGACTGAGTTGCAGATTATCCTTAAGTTCAGTTTTTAGCAGTCAATGCCAATAGCAAATCTAAGGTTTTTCAGTCTAGCCATAGCGCAGGCATCGGAGTTAGATTTCGGCAGTGGTGGCAGAGGCCTGCAGCATTCTTTTCCCCTCACTGTAGCTTCTGGGAGAGTTGCTGGTGGCTTGAACCATGATCTGGAGTGGTCCATAGCAGAATGACAGCAAACACTGACGTCCGATGTCCTGTCATGCAGTGGTCAATTCTGTCGAGCAAAGGAACCCTCTTCCAGGCCACCTATAAGTTGTAGTCAGAGGGCCTCCAAGAACAGAGGTCACAGCAGCTTGAGGACAGCCACCATGGGGGTCATGGGTGCAATGGCTCAACATTCCTCAGTGCAGTCATTGAAGGGCAGTGACACAGTTTACTTTCAGCTGAAATGGTTGCCCACTCTGTCTCGAGCACAAAATATCTTGACAGCTTTACACTCTGCCTTGGGCACAGTCTTCTTGTGGGCAGCTGTCTGGAATTCCTTTCGGAACTATCTACAAGAAGAATGTGTAGACCATATGCCTCAGGGCATGCAGATTGCTTTCCTCAATGTTCCTTCAGCGGGCACACCCACACAGCTATGAGGGTCACGCTGCTCTGGGACTTCAAGTCAGTCACACCTCTACAGTGTTTGTGGGACTCCTTCCTTCTCTCAGAAGCAGGCAGGCAGGCTTTAAGGCACTTAAGGTCAGAGATTCTGTTTCTTCCAGAAAGCCAGATGCCTTGCCTCTGGGAAGCTATCAAGCAGATACCAACTCATGTTGAACAGCAGTTCTCTGAGCACTGTGGTGCACTCCTTTCCTTGTTCGGAGAGAACTTGGAACTGGAACATAAAGTGGGTCAGTGGTTTCCCACTTTTATACAAGTTAAGCAGGCAGTGAATATGGATTGCATGTCTGCACTTTCAGAACACACTTAGGTTGATTAATTTTTTTATCTGTCCTCTGCAGACTGCTCTCCAGACAAAACCTTGTGCAGAATGATGCTCCTCATAGTAGCATAGCATGCGGCCTGGAGTGGTCACAACAGAGGCACAAAGAGTTGTGAGCTTTCTGTACTTAGCTCATCAATAGCTGACACTGACAGTGATCAGGGAAGAGATAAAAGGTTGGTCTTACCTAAAGGACCCTGCTTACCCTGAACAACAGAAATTACAGTCCACTCTCCGTCCTCACTGTCTACCAGGGCTCCACCCCCTCCGCATAGGACAACTCCTGCTGGCCCCCAGCCCTAGGAAATCCCCCCACCCGACGGACCACGCACGAAACCTTGGAATCATACTGGACTCATCACTCATAATGAAACACCAGATCAACGCCATGTCCTCGTCCTGCTTTAACACCCTCTGTATGCTTCACAAAACGCTCAGATGGATCCCATCCAAATCCAGAAAAACTGCCACGCACGCCCTCATCAGTAGCAGACTAGACTACGGCAACGCGCTCTATGCCAGAATCAACAAGAAACTCCATTGCAAATTCCAGACCATACAACACGCCGCAGCCAGACTGATCCTCGACATCCCCCGTCGCGGCCTCATCTCCCAACACCTCTGCGATCTCCACTGGCTCCCACTCGAAAGAAGAATTACCTTCAAGCGCCTCACCCACGCATACAAGGCCCTGCAGTACACCGGACCAACATACCTGAACAACCACCTCTCCTTCCACGCACCTAAAAGACACCTCCAATCAGCCGACCTCTGTCTAGCTACCATCCCACGCATCTACAGCACCAGAACGGGAGGAAAGTCCTTCTCCTACCTCACAGCCAAGGCCTGGAACGACCGCCTCCTCCACCTTCGGCAAACTCCCACACTGTCCCAGTTCAGGAAGGACCTCAAGACCTGGCTCTTCGGATGACCCCAGCACTCAACACAGCCGCCCCCCACCCCCAGCACTTGAGGCCCTCACGGGTGAGTAGTTGCGCTTTACAAACGCTGATTGATTGATTGATAGTGGTGATGTTCTAGCAGGAATTATGTAGATTCCAGCTCCCATTTGTCCTTGCATTCTCTGGCATGAAGGATAACATTAAGGTGCAAACAAACACATGGTGGAAAGGGGAATTGGAAAAGAAAGACAGAATTATTGAGGATTCTGAAGATTTGCTTTACAATTGCTTTTGTACTATATCGCTCACACTAAATCCTCATAAATTACTCTATCATGAAGACATGGAATAATCCAGTGTCCGAGTCACTGATAACTGTGATACATAGGACATTAAGGTAAATGATTAACATACACTTTTATTTTAGTACAATTCTACAGCATCTACGTGAGAATATGGATTATTAGTTGGGGTGGATGGTAGTCCACCACAAGGACTAATGCCACTAGTCTTGTTAGGTCCAGTAAACATTTCAGTAACTTAAACCTGAGCTCAGCCCCTGGTAGATATGGCACAGAGCAGACAGACTTATCTGAAGAAAATGTGCAAAACATTTAAAAGCACCAAAACTGTTAAAAAGTTGAAAACAAAACACAATAGAATCCCACTCTAAGTGATAAAAATAGGGAATCATTTAACAAAATGACACCAAAATGACAAAAAATCCATAAGAGGAACCAGAGATATTATTTTTTAAGGTTTTAAATGAAAATAGTGCCAACTGCAGTCATCTGGTTGCACTTGACCAGTACCTAGGTGCGATTTAAGGCCGAATGCAAAGGAGCGTGGGTCGGATACAGAAACCGGGTCTGAACTGGTCACAAGTTTTACCTTCTGACTTTGTCTCTGGCATGGAAGTCAAAAATCCTCAATGGTGCAAGCCAGCACCCTGCCTATGAGGTCGGATAGCATTTGGGCAATGTCCCAGTGAAGCCGTTGATGGGAAAGCTGAGCAGAAGAAATTCAAAATTCATGCCCAAGGAAGGTCCCTTGCTGGCCGGATACGTTTGGTGCCTTTGCCCGGTGAAAATTTCTATGTTTGGGTGTAGTCACTTTTTTAGAGCTTGGATTCCTCCAGCGAATCAAGTCTGCAAGCTGTAGCTGAACAGGACTCTGTGAGGCAGAATACATTTGCCATGACGCCCCGCTGAAATGGATTTGTTGCTGTAGAAACCCTCTGAGCAGGAGCAACTGGAATCTTTTGCCTAGTGGCAACGCACCTTCGTCGGATTGACTTGGCAGGTTTGTTCCGAACTTCTGGAGGTCTTTGGAGCCAAAAAGTTTTCAAGTCCTAGGTTTTTCAGGATGTTAGGAGGAATACACTTTGACTCAGTCAAGTGTCCCAGGACCTCAGGAATAACACTTGGGGGTCAAGAGTCACTCCAGTAGAAGCCACCAGCAGGTCCAGGGCAGGTCCAGTTGGAACCGGTCAGCAGGAAAACGGGATTCTTGCACCTTGTTGTGTCCCTGTAGCTTAACAACTGACCATTGGAGTCCACTTCTTTGTACTGGGTACACATGGGACCAGTTCCAGACTTTCATGTCTCCTTGCAGGGCTCAATAGCAGATGCAATCCTTCTTCTGCCTTCCACGGGTCCAGTAGTCATCTGAAGAGTGTGCCCAGGAGTGCGAAATTTATGCCTGGCACTAGCCTGTGGATGAGGGTGACTCCTGGACCTTCCATACCAATAGGGAAAAAAGGTTTGCAGGGGTACCCCTACCCACTTTTGCAGCAGATCATGTATGCCTTACTGCAAACAATCCCACAGTGGCCCTCTACCGAAATCCAACATGGCAGAACCTTTCTTCCCCCGTGCAGAGATCCTGTGCCTACCCTAGAGCTGTGGCCTCGGAAAAGACCAACCACAATAGGGTTACTCAAAGCGGTTTTGGGGGTAACTCCTCTCCCACTAGAATTGGTGCCTGGCTGAATAGGGGAGCTAAGGAGAGGCAGACCCAGGTGTTAGCTACATCTGCCTGTGACAGGGCAGGCCTCTTTGAAGTTAGGTTTTGGGGTACTGCCCAGATGGTCATCCTCTCTGAGAAACATAACACCTGCCCACACCCAAGGCCTTTGTCTCAACTGCGGGAGCAAGATCACGCCTCACCAATGTGCAATTCAGCTCCTGGGTGACAGATGGAAGGTCATGACAAACTTTAAAAAAACAGACTTCTAGAGGCTTTAGGCAGGTAACAGGTGATTTTTAAAAGTACTGTTTGGAAATGATTTATTACAAATCAGACTTTACCAATGAAAAGGGCTTGTTGTACTTTTTTTTAAAGAATGAACTCTGTAGCTGAGATACTATTATTTTATTTTAATATAACCTCTCAATGCTTTCCTACAGAACAGCTAACCCTGCTACAGTGAAAATAGCTCTTAATGCCTTTTCACTGCAAGGACATCTTTAGCATAAAAAGTTTACATGTCCTACTTATAAATACCATGCACCCTGCCTTATGGGCATTTAAGGCCTACTTAGGGGTGACTTTTTAATATTTAAATGGGGCATTTAGGGTTGTCAAAAAGGGGTTATTCTGACAGAATGAACTTGCAATTTTAAACCTGCACAGACAGGCTACAATGGTATGCCTGCAGTCATGGTTTGCACTGTCACTCTAGTGTTGAAAAATATGTGTTGCGGTGCACTAGTGAAATTTTACTTACAGGCCCTAGGTACACTTTGTACCGTATACTAAGGTCTTATAGGTAAGTTAAATATTCCAGTCAGGAGTGTAGCCAATTTCATCATGTGTTAGGGGTCAGAGCACATGCACTGGGGCCTGGTTAACAGAGTCACAGTGCACAGATTTAAAAAACAGCAGCATCAGCCAATCATGCAAAAAGAGACAGTCTCAAATATAAGAAATGTGTGGGACTGTTTGTTTTCTGTTTGTGGACTTGTAACTGCTCCAAGTTGAGCTGAGGCAAAGAGATAAGGGGCCAGTGTGTGAATTAGGCAAGAGCAATGTGTTACCATGAAACAGAAAAAAACATTGATTAGGTTTCACCTCAATATCTCTTCATACAATGTCCCTTCTCTTATAGACTTTATCTGTTTCTTCAGATGTAATATCCAGATTCTGAATAGAATACCAGAATGTTAATTATGCACACAACAATGTTTCACATGCAATACTTGAGCTTAGACTAGACAAGCCTTTCCAGCATGTCATAATGTTCTCTCTTCTAAAAGTTATACTATTGTGCTTCAAAGCATATCACAATTATCCAAATTTAATCTAAGCTCTCGTCTTTCTTTCACAGATCTTTGTGTGTCAGGTTCTTTACTTCCAGGAATAAGTTAAGTACTGGCCTTTTTCTGAAGCATTTTTGCATTGCCAAAGACTTTAATAAGCTGTTGATTATCGAGCCTTATTCCTATCGTCATATGGGACCTTTAGGTTCGTTTTTATCCTCGTTTGAGCATGCTTCTTACACTCAACTCCTTTATCTTTTCAGTGATTACTTTTCCTGAGCATTATGTCATTTATCTCTTACTTGTTTTGCATTGTGATTAGTGTGTCCTACGCCCCTGCAACTCTTGGAGGCTTGAACAAGCTAACTAAAGTAGAAAGGAGAGTATATAAAAGACCCTGCCCCACAATGCTGTCTTTTTATAGCGGAGCTTGGGTGTTGTGGAAGCTTTGTTGAAGGACACAGAAGCATTTATCTACTCTTCCTCTCCGGCCAGTAATTTTTTCATAGCATTAAATTTCCATACAGCTGAATTCTGCACTTCTCCCATCTTTGCACTTCTCCCATCTTTGCACTTCTCCCATCTTTGCACCTGCAACATACATTCATTATATATTACTGAGTATAAATATGTAAAGGTAGCCGCAATTGGCTTTAAGCATCTTTGTATTTAATTATGTTTTAATATAAATGCACCACTACACTTTTTGTAAAGGTAATGCAATCTGCCAAAATTACATGCAGCATTCATGTAGCTTAGTATATTAATTGCCATAGAATGAAGGGACCTGGGAGAAGTGACAATTGCAGACCAGTCTTCCCCTGGGGAAATTCGTGCAGGATCGAGGCCAGACAGGGGATAGGTAGGGTTTTGGGGAAGGGGCGGGTGTTAGGTTGAGTATGAAGGAGTCAGGAGAGGCGGGTTAAGCCTCTTTTTGACTTTTAAGCACCACTGGAGGGTAGGGGGATTTAAGGCAGGTGGATCCGATGAATGAGGCCCAGAGTGAGGCGGTAACGAATTCCCTGCGCACTCTCAGTTTGGCAGGGCTTGTGGACCTGCTCAGGCCTGGTGTGTTAGACCAGGCCTGGGTAGGGATGAGCCGCCTGACGTGTTCTGCATCAGATGGCGTGATGGGCGCTATATCGGTTTCCTCTCTCCCGTGGGGGGAAGTCTAAATTGTAGCACGGGGCAACGGTAGAGGTGCGCCTCATGGCGTGGGAAGAGGCCAGACACCGGGGAGGCACCACAGCCTCCTTGCAAAATTGACATGCACTGTGGCGCCGGGCCCGATGGACGAGGAAGACACGATGAGCCGGTTGTGTGCAAGGGCCCCCTGGGTGCGTGATGCCACTAGATATAATGGCTAGGCTGGGCCCTGGGGCCTGGCGTAGGGCTGGAAACAGGCCCAGTTTTAAAGAAGACCAAGAGAGGGGAAGGTGGCAGTGGGGAACTAAGTGTGAATGGAGTGAGGGGGACAGAGAAGGTACAGGCACTGGTGGATGATGGTGAGGTGGGACAGAGGCTGAGTGAGCTAGGGCCGGCGTAGGTGTCCAGGTGGCAGGGTGTAGACCTGGAGGCCCGCAAAAGGGAAACACGCCAGCTCATCCAGGAGACTGAAGAAAGGTGGGAGCACCTGTGTTGGGCCAGGGAGGCTGCACTTAACCTGGGCCAAATTTTGGGCAAGGCACAAGCCATAGGGGTGATGGGGACGGGGCACAGGCCTGCGGGGCAAGGGGAGGGAGAGTGATGGGTCTGGGTGCTGAAAGGTCAGGAAGTGGGGGCAGGGAACGCAGAAGCTGGTACAGCTCGAGAGCCTGGTGGTGTGAGTGACCCCTCAGGTTGGTGCAGCCTGACAGGTGACAGATCTGCAATGCCTGCAGGTGAGCCTGCACGCAGTTGGCGATAAGGGGGTGCATGACTGCCCCTGGACGTTGGCCCAAAGAGGTGGAGGGTTTGCAGCAGCCCTCCCTGCACTGTGGGCTCGGTCAAGTGGCACCCAATGGAAGTGATATTCTATGTTGGCGAGAGACATGCCTGCGTGAAAGAGTAGTGATGTGGCATGTCATGTAGTGTGTGAGAAGGTGTTGCGGGGATTCTGCTCATACACAGAACTATGCACAAGAAAACAGGACCTCAGTAAATAGGGGTGTACCTCCTATTACCTTAGTACCCAAAATCCCAACCGACTAGCAATAGTGTCTCATTCGGTCTCCTACAAATATCAAGAAGCTACGAATGTTTAGACAACCCAGAACACAAGCACTCCCGACTCACCTCAGAGTCGCGGGAACAAGACAATCTTTCTCTCTCACGTACTTGTCCACAATAAGAATAATCAGAGTCACTAAATAAGTTCAAAATGTTTATTTTGACTATAGTGATTCATAAAACAGTATGCGAAGCACGACCAGCAGCAAAATGCATAACGCAAGCACCATTAGCATTGTTACAATACCATAGAATACAAAAGGAGTCGTCATTTTATAAAGACTGTGAAAAAGGCAAGATAACTGGGCCTAATCACCCTCCCCTTGATAGTAAGAAGCTATTTTATATAACAGAAGATCTCTAGGCGCTATTAGCAGACCCCCTACCTGAAAGCCTAAACGCAAAGGTTTACATCATAGGAACAGCAGAGCTCAGCTCCATGGAACGGCTTTCTTCGAGAGTGTTTAAAAAACATGCAACAACGCTATATCAAAGCTCGATTCTTCCATACTGCAACTGCTGGTAACATGTTTTGTCTAGGTAATAGGGACTGACCAGAACAGAATAACAAGAGACATTGTTGATCGACCTTGCACATTATGTTCATACAGAATTGAAGAGAAGGCTGAGAACGTGAAAAACAATCTGTTATCATGTACAGGGCAGAGGCAAAGTGTCGCGAAAACAAACTCTTAGCAGAGGCGTGCGCAAAAGCAGCAGCATAGAGCAAGCAAAACTCATGCTAACTTAGCAATGTCGACAATGTATCTAAGGACCCCTTAACCCCATATAACAAAGGGTGCAGGATAGGATGAGCTGATGTTGGACTATGATGAAGGCAGAGATGAATGGGAATAAGGTGACTGCGTGATGACAAAGTAGTGAGGTGCTGGAGACACCAAAAAAAGGCAGAGGGGAAAACAGGATCGAGCAAGCTGCAGACGTTCCAAGGACAGAGGGGACGTTGTAGAAGTACCTTCAGGTAACGGAGACTGGTGGTCAGCATGGGAAGCAAAGAAGAAGGGAACTGGGGCAATGGCTTGCAAGTCATTGGGTGTCGGGATGGGATCATAGAGGGAGTGGGGGTGAAAGCGAAGGATGCACCAAAGGTACGGACGATGCCCAAAGAGGCGGGAAGTGAGAAGGTCAAGGAAGGAAAAAGGGGTTCCGACAGATGGCACGAAAGGGACTGATGACACAGGGGGTGACGAGACCAAAGAGGGTGAGACACATAAGAGGATACTTCCTTACATGAGTTTAGCGGTGCCCCTGGGTCACACATTTCTGATAAGACTAAGAACAGGATTTGGGAGCAAGAGTACGTGGATGTTTTCAAGTTGTTACATGGAGACATCCAGGCTAAAGAAGGGTCCAAAGAGGAGGAGTGGGAACGGACAAGGTGGCTAGGGTGCCCATTAATATGGAAAAGTGGACGTCAGCCCTTTTAATTTATGCCAGCATTTATTGCGAGAAACAAGTGGACAGGGCCATTGCACTGTTCAGCTACATAGATATCATTAGGAAGGCGCAGATGCATTTAGGGGGCCATGCATGACTTACCTACAATGAGGAGTTCAGGGAGCAGGTGAGCTTTAATCCAGACAAGCCATGATGGGAGGTAGATTCTGAATTGTGGATGCAGTGGATTTCATCCACACAGTCCACGGCTTCTACGCATATGGCGAGCGGACTTCCGATGACATACTGGCCCTTTCAGCCCCATCCCGCTCAACAGGGGGCAGGATATGTGCCAAAGCCAAGAGGACACAATGTTGGGGCGTGTTGGAATTTCAATAAGGGTTCTGCTCCAGACACCCATGTAATTTCAAGCACGAGTGTTAAAAATGTGGGGAGGGGCACCCCATTACGCAGTGTTTCACCCTGGCAAGTCCCACAGAACAATTTAGGGTGGCCAGAGATAAGGGACATCATGGCCTAGCTGCACCAAAGGGCTCCCACTCCCATTAAAGTGGAAGGTCTGCTTCAGTGGCTTGCTGTCTACCGGAACAGGGAGGCAGCTTTGAAATTGGAATGGTGTTTCAAGGAGGGTTTTCTGGTTGGTTACCAGGGCACTAGAGGGCGTAGGTGGGCGGGCAATTTATGATCAGCAAAGGACGTTCCTGAAGTGGTGGCTGTGAAATTGCGAAAGAAGGCTGTGGAAGGGAGAATTACAGGTCCGTTTTTTGATTGGCCCTTGGCAGATTTAATAATATTCCCACTGAGGGTAGTGCGTAAAAAGGGGGTAGAAAAGTTCAGAATGATAAATAATTTTTCGTTGCCGGAGGGAATGTCAGTCAACGTTTTCATTGACGCGAAGACACTAAAGTGGTATATGCTTCGGTGGATGGCGCTATTCGATTGGTGAGGCAGTATGGGCAGGGGGCGGAACTAGCTCAATGTGACATTCAGTCCGCTGTTCGTCTTTTGCGTATACACCCAAATGATTTTCCATTGTTGGGCATGCAATTTGGATGTGACATTTACTTGGACAGGGTATTGCCCATGAGCTGTGCCATTTCGTGTGCACTGTTTGAGGCTTTCAGCACCTTTTTGCAGTGGGTGTTCACTAAGAGGAGTGGGCATCGGGAGGTGTCCCATTACTTGGATGATGTTTTGTTTGTCTGCAGGAAGGACTCTGGGAATTGTATCAGGGCTCTGAGACAATTTGAGAAATTGGCAGTTGACCTGGGAGTTCCGCTGACTCGGGAAAAGACGGAAGGCCCCAGTAAGGTTTTGACATTTCTGGGTATTGAGCTGGACAACGACTTGTTGGTGGCATGATTGCCTCAGGCAAAGTCTCGGGATATTCAACAATTTTTGACTGAGGTGATCGGTGTAGGTAGGATTGAGCTAAGGATGGTGCAGAAGTTGTTGGGTTTTTGAATTTTGCATGCAGAGTGGTGAGAGGGATGCAGATGTTTTGCAGACAGTTAGGTATGGCAATGTCAGGGGCTGTGTTGCCATACGACAGAGTATGGATTTCTTTGGCAATGAGAGCTGACCTCTGTATCTGGAAGACCTTTTTGGAAGATTTCAATGGAGTGTTCATGATGTTTCTGGAGGAGAGTAAAGTTTGGTAGGTACAGATTTTTTCAGATGCGGCGGGGGCACATGGTTTCAGTCATTTTTTAGGGACGGAAGGCGGTGTGCAGAGAAGTGGCCACCACACTGGTTGCAACAGGGACAGAGAGACACCTTTCTGGAATTTTTCCCGTTACTGGTTGCCTTGACAGTGTGAGGAGGGTAATTGGCATACAGGACCGCGATGTTCAATGTAGACAACATGACGGAGGTGGACTTGGTGAACAGAGAGACAGCAAGGGATTTGAGAGATTTGCAATTGTTGAGACAGTTTATTCTGGGCTGTTTGCGCTTGAACATTGTTTTCAGGGCTAAACATGTGCCGGATGTAAACAATAATATAGCAAACTCATTATCTCGTTTATAGTGGCACTGTTTCTGCATATTGACATCAGGAGCAGAGGACAGCAAGATGCCGTTACCTGCAGATAGTTGGCCGTAGGGGGAGTGAGAGTGATTGGGCTGGTCGAGAGGTCTTTAGCTGAGTCTACCAGAAGGAGCTACCATCTGGCATGAAACGAGTTTGGGGCTTTTGAGGAACGTTCTCAGGGTACGATGATACAGGATCACAGTGACATTGAAGGGAAAGTGTTACGTTTTGTTGTGTTATTAATTGGCAAATGTTTATCGCCCGCTACCATTGCAGGCAAGTTAGCTGGTGTTTCTTTTTATGCAAAATTGTAGTGGTGTTTTGACCCAACCAGGGATGAGATTTTGGGGGAAATTTTGAAGGGGTGGGGTAGGGAGTAGGACGTGGGGGGCCTGCATTACGAGAGGCTAATACGTTTGACTTGTTGCAGGGCCTTCGTACGGTTTTGCCTGATTGTTATTATGATGATTTTGAAGTGGCTATTTTCAGGTTATGCATAATTTGGATGTTTTTGGTGCTTTCCGAGAGTCTGAATTGTTAGGGTCTGCCCAGGACTCAGAGGTGCTACATGGTGAGATATGTTTGGAGCAAGGCTGAATGGGAATTTGACTGAGATTACCCAAGATGGATCAGGCAGGGAGGGGCAAGTGGGTGTGCCTGCCGGAGGGCGGCAGTCTTGAGGCATGCCCAGTGAATGAGTGGCATAGGTTTCAATCTTGTCCCTGGCGCAGGCAGGAGACTATATTCTGTCATAAACAGGGATGTAGGGTTACTGCCTTTCAGTTGTTGGCAGTGTTGCGCAAGCTACGGAGGAATCTGGCCAGTTTTGTGACACACTCCTTTAGAATTGGGACAGTGACTGCAGCGGTGCATTTGGGGTGGGATTAGAGACAGATCCAACAGATAGGCAGGGGGGGATCGAGATGTGAGCGCTATGTGTGAACATTTTGGGATTCTGCATGAAAGACGGGGTGGGGGAGTGCAGTCAACACTAATTCCTTCTTTTTTTACTGTAGAATGTGTGAGGAATCCTGGGAGGAGCAAGCTGGTGACATGGATAGGTGGACAACTTTTTGTGCACTGGACAGAGACATATGCAGACGAGCAGATTTATGGACAAGGCCTGGGATTGCCCAGCAGCAGACATGAGGTGCTATGATGGGGGAAAGGTGAGATGCACTGAGGCAACTAATTGCTGTGGTTGGCGATGTTGGACCCATAGAGAGGTAGCCCGGATATGCTCTTGGTGCACTTGGGGGAGAATGATTTGGTCCAGTTGTTGGGATTGACTTTGCTGCAACACATTCAGCAGGACTTAGAGGCAATCAGAAATAATTTTTCAGGGACATGTTTGGTATGGACCAGAGTTTGTGCCTTGTACATGGTGGAGGGATGCAATGACGCGCGCAGCAGTTGACAAGGCTCGGAGAAAGCTCAACAGAGCAAGAAGGTGTTTTGCATGGCCAGAGAAAATAAGGTGATAGCCCACAGGGGCATAAAAGTGGAAGAGCAGTGTCTCTCTAGGAAGGATGGGGTATATCTTTCACAGGTGGGCAATGCTTACCATATGATGTAGATGAGGGATGTGGTGAGTAACTTGTGGAACTAGAAGATTTGGTGTAGCAGGACGTATCAATTTATTCCTTGGAATGCGGCAGAAGAGGGGGGGGCAGAAAAATGGGGTTTTCCTGGATGGCGGTATTTTGGTGGGTGGAGAGTCACATGCAGGCATATCCGCCCCTCGGAGGGAGAAAGGGAGAACAGACGAAGGAAGACAATGTGTGAAATTCTTGGAACAGGATAAAGAGTTTTCATGGAGGATGTTTGGTAGGGTAAGTGAAAGACATTAGGGAATGGAAGGAGGTTGGTGAGTGAAAGGCGAAAGAATGAAGCAAGGTACGGGGCATTGGTGTGAAAGTTTGGTGAGAAGTTTTCGGTAATAAAGGGAACGACGTATTAAAGTTGTTTTTGATGTTCTGTTAAATGTTGTGTTAAAGTTGATTAGCTGTTTTGCAATCAGAAACAAACTAACGAGAAAGGAGGGTCTAAGGGAATATTTAAAGACCTAGCGTGGACCAATTCCCCATTTAGAGCATAATAAACACTAGCAGAAGTCCACGGGTCTATCAGGTCCAGGTAACCCTACAGAGTCGCAATGATCTCACAGACAAAAAAGTTAAAAAGGAGGACAACATTTTTCTTTTTGTTCAACAACAACACAGAACCATGGTGAAAATCCTAAAAGGAGGACGCATTCCCATCACTCACCTAGGTGACATGCTTCATCATCTGGGATCTCCTCCTGGTTACCCACTAAAGTAACCAAGGGCTACAACCTTCCGTCTACCAGAAGGGAGCTCGCGGATGTTTTCAAATGTGCTCTATTAGGTGAAGCTCTCTAGTATCTATCTAGTATGATGAACTAAAATATCAGAGTGACGGGCGCAGTGCAAGATCAAAAATTGTGAAAAGTGCAATTTAAAATTGAATAGTAAGGGAAAAGTTATTTTAATAGGTATCTCTTGCTATCCAAACTAAAAACAGTGCAAGAGCAGTTTTAACAAAATAACTGCCGAAAAACGAGTCTACATGTTTCAGCCAACTGGACACACAATTGTCAAAGGCCTTCCTCAGGACCACTGCATAGACTTTTGCTACTGCGTATGTGAAAAAACTAATTGTGTCAGAAATCAAATTATCAACTTTTGAAACAAAGTTGGAATAAATACAACCAAAAACCCTGAATTCTAGGCGTACTAATCCTCCACAAATCACTGGATGCTGATGGCACCTGTAAAAAAATATGTCTGTGAGAAACAATGCCACTCAAAACATAAACAAACTGCTAGAACGTGACACACATGTTTTCATCGTTCATGGTGCGTGGGATTTTTGCCTGGATGAATATCTATAACATATAATGCTCACCCGTAATTTACGAGGATCGGACCTCACCTCACCTGGCCACAGCTCAGGAAAAGAGGCCCCGCTCTGTAGGTAAAGAGGGAGAAAAACATACAATCAAGGGCAGGCCGCAAGCCTATCCTCTTATGCAATTCTTCTACTACTCTATTATCCTTCAACCTATGTTGGTGCATTGTCTGTTAAAACTATAAAAGGCCAAGACTTCCGATCAATGTATATAATGTCAAAAGAATATTTATCTCATCTATATGTCTACATCATATCCTATGGGATTGGTATAGTCACATCTAAAAACAGTGGATGTCATAAGGATTACTCATTTAAAGGAGTTCAGGTCATGTGCATAAGTAAAAGGTAAGCCAAACAGCATAGAACTGTCGAGCCTGAACTAGCAGAAAATCTGCTTACATATTATGGCACACTCAACTGTCATACTACTGGCCAAATCGTTAATCGCCGGTTTTAGCGTGTCAACATTGAACTTACAACATATTGGAGACTTGGAACAAATGAGTCACGGCTGCTCTTGTGTGTGTTATACTGATGCCGCGTGTCAACTCATAACGCCCACAAATCTTTATTGCATGATTCTATAGATGTTCTAATCTTCCTGTGTTGGACAATAAAAACTATACGTCATGACGTTGAGAAATATATGTTCAAGGCGTGTAATTTCTAGAACTGTGTGTTATCTGATTATAGACCCCGAGTCAAA
This sequence comes from Calotriton arnoldi, assembly GCA_963921515.1. Classification (NCBI taxonomy): domain Eukaryota; kingdom Metazoa; phylum Chordata; class Amphibia; order Caudata; family Salamandridae; genus Calotriton; species Calotriton arnoldi. Next base: position 2,009,156 of record CAWUFW010000458.1, read on the forward strand.
AGTCCATGATAATACGGAGATAACACATACGGGTCTCACATGATTAATTTTATGTGTGTTAGTCTTTCATGCATTGTGATGTACACGTGCTAGAATTGAAAAGATATGCTCAAAGCGTACAGCGCTTGCTGTGCCGGAACTACGTGTGAAGTAATTACAGCACACGAGTCACATAAATATATATACGTTCTGGCATTGAGAAAATATGCTCAAGGCGTACAGCGTATACAGTTGCTAGAGCTGCGTGTAACCTGATTATAGTACACGTGTCACACAGCCCCGATAGTGTGGGTATTGGCCATCAGAATCGTCGGTAAATAAGTGCACGCGCTAACAACAAGACAAGATAGAATGCAGATATTACAGTCTTGCACCCTTACCTGTCCGTCGGTACCTTGGGCTGGTACTGAGCTCTTGGGGGAGGCACCGACGGCAGGATTCTGTCGCTCTTTATGGATATCGCGGGCACTCAGTGCATCTAATGATGACATCACTTACGCGCAAGGGAAATGTAGTTTTTTTTGTACAATCTTCCACCAATGTGGCCCCCGTGTATTGACAACACAGCGTTTTCATTTGGTGAATCATGGGTAACGTAGTTTCACCCACATCTTTATCCGAAAATGATGAAAAGATCGTGTAGAGCAATCTACGTAAGTAGTAATGCAATAACTGTGTCGTCGATTATACGCAAAGAGTCAAGAGAAATACAGTGTTTAACAAATATGACCATCGCGTGTTTAAATCTAGACACTTCGTTATGACATCATTCTTACTTCAGGAATCATGGGAAGTGTAGTATATCCCACTTCCTTACTCGAGAATGTCAGATTAAGTTGTTAAAGCCATCTTACGATCCTGATGATGTATAAAATGAAGGACCTACAGGCAATGCGTACTCGAGTGTTGATCAACTAATATGTTAATACTCCTTCCTAAGAGAATCACATATCCAGTTTAAAGGACTCTCATATCAAGTATAAAGGACTCTCTTGCTCATAAAGAGATATGTCATATGTAGTTGAATACTGAATATCAAGTATGATGATACGCCATCCTCAAAGGATCACATATCTATTATAGTGGACTCTCTTGCTCATAAAGAGATGTCATTGATGGTGATGCTGTAACGTAGCCTCTTTCCATGTGTCTAGGCTCTAAGCAGTAGTGTGCGGAGTACAGAGAGCATTCTCCCATATCTGTGACAAAGTTGTTGACAGATTAAGGAAATTACAGAATGGACCACGGAATTTCATCATTAAGGCCTCGTTTATCACTCTGCAATTTATAAATCCATTTTTGTTCTTTAATGAAAAGAAACCTTGATACATCAGTGATGTGCTTCGGAATGAAAGGTTGTTCTAGCACTGTCCAAACTAAATCCTCCGCTTTGTGTTGCAATTCTAAAAAATGTTTCATCAATCTTGTCTCTTGTTTTTTGCACCTTATTGTGCTTTTGTGTTCGAGGATACGCGATTTAATCTTGCGGGTGGTCATTCCTACGTACTGGTGCTCACACGGACAAGTAATCAAATACACCAGATAACGATCAAGCTGGCAGACAAAGGCGGCAGACAAGCCGGCAGACAAAGGCGGCGCGATCGTCATTCAGGACACGAATATATACTGGTCTGAGTGCCTGCGTCAATTGGAAGACAGGAGGTTCTACCGCCCATTGAAAATAGATCCAACCGAGAGGATCAAGCAAGAAATCTCCAATATGGTTGAGGAGGCCATCAATGAAGGGTGGATCACTACACAAGAAGCCTCCTTCCTACAAACTGCCCATCCGGTAATGCCATACTTCTACACGCTTCCGAAGGTGCATAAACCACAGAGGCCACCTCCCGGTAGGCCCATTATATCTGGCCTAGGTTCTGTACTTGAGCCCTTTTCCACTTTCGTGGATTATTTTCTTAGGCCTATGGTCAAGGAAATGCCTACGTATCTACAAGATACGAAAGATCTCTTACGTCTACTTCCAGAGGTGGAGTTTAATCGAGACTCAGACTATCTAGTTTCATTCGATGTAGAATCTCTCTACACCTCTATCCCTCAGGATGAGACATTGGATACCATTTCCTTACTACTGGCTCGTAAGGACTTGGATTCGATTACCCCTGTGCAGTTCATAATGGCCTGTGCCCATCTGGCCATGAAGGAACACTTTTTCAGTTTTGAAGACACGATCTATCTTCAAACTTCTGGTACTAGCATGGGAAGTGTTTTTGTGCCAAGTCTGGCGAATTTGTATGTGCACACCTTCGAGCAAGAACACATTCTGTCGATGAATAACCCCTTCCATGACTCGATCCGCATATGGAAGCAGTACATCGATGATGTGCTTGTAGTCTGGAGAGGAAATTCTGATTCCATTCTCGAATTCCTATCCTGGTTAAACAGCAGGAACAATTTTTTAAGGTTCACGGTCGAATACAATAAAACTCAACTTCCGTTTCTTGATCTACTCATTTTTTCGACCCCCACAGGTTTGGAGAGCGAGCTTTACAGAAAACGATGGCAAGAAATTCCCTCCTTTGTTATGATAGCCATCATCCTAAGTCACTCCGTGACAATTTACTATATGGTCAATTCCTTCGACTTCGAAGGAATTGTTCTACCAAGGAGAAATATGATGACCATACAAAGGGTCTATCCAAACAACTACAAGAAAGGAAATATCCCAAGAAATTGGTTAAACGTGCACTGAAGCGAGCAACTAATAACAACAGAGATGCACTTCTCGAGCCACCGGTCCCTAAACCTCCATTGACACGACTTACTTTTGTGAACACTTTTAGTACCTTGTCGAATAAGATTCAGAGAAAGAAGCATGCAGAAACATTGGCGCATACTGAACATTGGCCAAGAGAAACTCCCTGCTCCACTGTTTTCATTTAAAAGAGGCACCAACTTACGAGATCTGCTAGTACACACCAGGCCCAAAACACGACCAGCTCATGCGGTGGGCACCCTGTGGGATTTACCAGCTGTTAAGGGCCACTATCCCTGCGGGTCTTGCGCAGTTTGCGCACAGACACGCTATTCCAAGACATTAAATACATGCACAGACAGACCATGGGTCCAAAACAGATTCACCAATTGCAACAGCGAGAAATTGGTGTATTTGATTACTTGTCCGTGTGAGCACCAGTACGTAGGAATGACCACCCGCAAGATTAATTCGCGTATCCTCGAACACAAAAGCACAATAAGGTGCAAAAAACAAGAGACAAGATTGATGAAACATTTTTTAGAATTCCAACACAAAGCGGAGGATTTAGTTTGGACAGTGCTAGAACAACCTTTCATTCCGAAGCACATCACTGATGTATCAAGGTTTCTTTTCATTAAAGAACAAAAATGGATTTATAAATTGCAGAGTGACAAACGAGGCCTTAATGATGAAATTCCGTGGTCCATTCTGTAATTTCCTTAATCTGTCAACAACTTTGTCACAGATATGGGAGAATGCTCTCTGTACTCCGCACACTACTGCTTAGAGCCTAGACACATGGGAAGAGGCTACGTTACAGCATCACCATCAATGACACATCTCTTTATGAGCAAGAGAGTCCAGTATAATAGATATGTGATCCTTTGAGGATGGCGCATCATCATACTTGGTATTCAGTATTTGAGTACATATGACATATCTCTTTATGAGCAAGAGAGTCCTTTATACTTGATATGAGAGTCCTTTAAACTGGATATGTGATTCTCTTAGGAAGGAGTATTAACATATTAGTTGATCAACACTCGAGTACGCATTGCCTGTAGGTCCTTCATCTTATACATCATCAGGATCGTAAGATGGCTTTAACAACTTAATCTGACATTCTCGAATAAGGAAGTGGGATATACTACACTTCCCATGATTCCTGAAGTAAGAATGATGTCATAACGAAATGTCTAGATTTAAACACGCGATGGTCATATTTGTTAAACACTGTATTTCTCTTGACTCTTTGCGTATAATCGACAACACAGTTATTGCATTACTACATACGTAGATTGCTCTACACGATCTTTTCATCATTTTCGGATAAAGATGTGGGTGAAACTACGTTACCCATGATTCACCAAATGAAAACGCCGTGTTGTCAATACACGGGGCCACATTGGTGGAAGATTATACAAAAAAAACTACATTTCCCTTGCGCCCTTGCGCGTAAGTGATGTCATCATTAGATGCACTGAGTGCCCGCGATATCCATAAAGAGCGACAGAATCCTGCCGTCGGTGCCTCCCCAAGAGCTCTGTACCTGCCCAAGGTACCGACGGACAGGTAAGGGTGCAAGACTGTAATATCTGCATTCTATCATGTCTTGTTGTTAGAGCGTGCACTTATTTACCGACGATTCTGATGGCCAATACCCGCACTATCGGGGCTGTGTGACGCGTGTACTATAATCAGGTTACACGCAGCTCTAGCAACTGTATACGCTGTACGCCTTGAGCATATTTTCTCAATGCCAGAACGTATATATATTTATGTGACTCGTGTGCTGTAATTACTTCACACGTAGTTCCGGCACAGCAAGCGCTGTACGCTTTGAGCATACCTTTTCAATTCTAGCACGTGTACATCACAATGCATGAAAGACTAACACGCATAAAATTAATCATGTGAGACCCGTATGTGTTATCTCCGTATTTTATCATGGACTTTTGACTCGGGGTCTATAATCAGATAACACACAGTTCTAGAAATTACACGCCTTGAACGTATATTTCTCAACGTCATGACGTATAGTTTTTATTGTCCAACACAGGAATATTAGAACATCTATAGAATCATGCAATAAAGATTCGTGGGCGTTATGAGTTGACACGCGGCATCAGTATAACACACACAAGAGCAGCCGTGACTCATTTGTTCCAAGTCTCCAATATGTTGTAAGTTCAATGATGACACGCTAAAACCGGCGATTAATGATTTGGCCAGTAGTATGACAGTTGAGTGTGCCATAATATGTAAGCAGATTTTCTGCTAGTTCAGGCTCGACAGTTCTATGCTGTTTGGCTTACCTTTTTACTTATGCACATGACCTGAACTCCTTTAAATGAGTAATCCTTATGACATCCACTGTTTTTAGATGTGACTATACCAATCCCATAGGATATGATGTAGACATATAGATGAGATAAATATTCTTTTGACATTATATACATTGATCGGAAGTCTTGGCCTTTTATAGTTTTAACAGACAATGCACCGACATAGGTTGAAGGATAATAGAGTAGTAGAAGAATTGCATAAGAGGATAGGCTTGCGGCCTGCCCTTGATTGTATGTTTTTCTCCCTCTTTACCTACAGAGCAGGGCCTCTTTTCCTGAGCTGTGGCCAAGTGAGGTGAGGTCCGATCCTCGTAAATTACGGGTGAGCATTATATGTTATAGATATTCATCCAGGCAAAAATCGCACGCATCATGAACGATGAAAACATGTGTGTCACGTTCTAGCAGTTTGTTTATGTTTTGAGTGGCATTGTTTCTCACAGACATATTTTTTTACAGGTGCCATCAGCATCCAGTGATTTGTGGAGGATTAGTACGCCTAGAATTCAGATGTTTTGGTTGTATTTATTCCAACCTTGTTTCAAAAGTTGATAATTTGATTTCTGACACAATTAGTTTTTTCACATACGCAGTAGCAAAAGTCTATGCAGTGGTCCTGAGGAAGGCCTTGGACAATTGTGTGTCCAGTTGGCTGAAACATGTAGACACGTTTTTCGGCAGTTATTTTGTTAAAACTGCTCTTGCACTGTTTTTAGTTTGGATAGCAAGAGATACCTATTAAAATAACTTTTCCCTTACTATTCAATTTTAAATTGCACTTTTCACAATTTTTGATCTTGCACTGCGTTCGTCACTCTGATATTTTAGTTCATCATACTGGATAGATACTAGAGAGCTTCACCTAATAGAGCACATTTCAAAACATCTGCGAGCTCCCTTCTGGTAGACGGAAGGTTGTAGCCCTTGGTTACTTTAGTGGGTAACCAGGAGGAGAGCCCAGATGATGAAGCATGTCACCTAGGTGAGTGATGGGAATCCGTCCTCCTTTTAGGATTTTCCCCATGGTTCTGTGTTGTTGTTGAACAAAAAGAAAAAAAATGTTCCTCCTTTTTAACTTTTTTGTCTGTGAGATCATTGCGACTCTGTAGGGTTACCTGGACCTGATAGACCCGTGGACTTCTGCTAGAGTTTAACTGTTTTGCAACCCTGTCCTAATAAAATGGCCTTTTACGCCACATGGTGGTATGGTGTGTGATTATTGCATGATGAAGGGACACAGGGGAAGTGACAGTCGTAGACTAGCCTTCCTCCAGGACAATTCATGCAGGAACAAAGCCGGACAGGGGATAGGTAGGGTTTAGAGGAAGGGACGGGTGTTAGGTTGAGTATAAAGGAGTCAGGAGAGTCTGGTTCAGCCTTTTCCTGACTCCTAAGCACCACTGGAGGATAGGGGGATTTAAGGCAGGACCACCGATCCACCCTACACAAGTTTGAGAGTGGTGAGAGGATTACTTTATACAGCGAATGTCAGAATAAGACAGGCTGCAGTGGTGTAGGCGGTATTTTGGGAGGTGGAGAGTCACATGCGGGCATATCCACTCCTGGGGGGGGGGTGAAGGGAGCAAAGGCGAAGGAAGACGGTGTGCGGGATTCTTGGAACAGGACAAACAGTTTTCATTGGAGAATATTTGGTAGTGGATGCGAAAGAGAGATTGGTGAATGGAAGGAGGTCAGTGAGTGAAAGAGGAAAGAATGAAGCAAGGTATGGGGCATTGGGGTGAAAGTTTGGTGAGAAGTGAAGAAGGGAATGATGTATTAAAGATGTTTTTGAAATTATGTTAAAGTTGTGTTAAGGTTGATTAACTGTTTTGCAACCTTGTCCTAACAAAATGGCCTTTTAGGCTACTTGGTGGTATGGCATGTGATTATTGCACGGATATCAGTCCTTCATTACTATTGAAGGAAATGAAAGATATCATGTTGATTGCAGCAAGACGGAGATTGTTCTAAAGGCAAAAATCTAATTCTATTCATTTTAAAAACCAAAATGTGTGTGCAGCAGTAGAAATGCAGGCCTTTCTTCACCTGGGAGGCCAGCAGCAATGTAAAAGGCTTCATGACAGTCGACTTTATTGGAGCAATACTCAATTGCCCCAAACAATGTCTTGGGCCTTCTTGCATTTTTCCTGGCTGGATTTCTGATCATTATCGTCAGCATTTCACACAAACATGTTAACACAGTCAGGGCTGTAGGAGTTGAATTTGTATATATCTTCAAATTTGATGCACAGATTACTGCAGTGGTGGATGGGGCAATACTTTAACTGAGTCGAGTTTTAGGATTTTTGCCAATGCTATAACTGATCTGCAAAGTGACCAGTACTGTCTGGGCTACCATAATGCAGTATACTTTAGGAGCCTTTGGAAACATAGGTGCAGTTTGTACTAGAATACACATTTATGTGCCTAGAATGGCTACACCTGGATCATAGACTTTTCAATTGCTTCTGGTAGCCCAGCTGATAGATTCTGATGCCTTTTTCTATATGTGCAGAGCTCATGTGTATGCAAATCATCTCTTCCTTGGAGGGTTTATTTGTTAGCGACGTTTCAGTCAGCAGGATTAGGAGATACATGATTTAGAATTTAGAGGGTCAATCGTTGGAACAATTCTATAGCTGATTAGTGGAACAAACCTATAGTTGAAGAAGGGCTCCAAATTGTAACCTCTCAAGCAAGTTATTAACTACCATGCATTAACTCTAGCTTATGTCACATGATGCTCTGGCCGTGCAATGTATCTGCCATGTGGTACTAAGTGAGTTCCTTATTCCCCGGTATGGGGTCACTGGGGTTTTGCAAATGATAACGTCTTTTTTATTGGCATTACAGACAAGACTTTTAAATCTCATATATATATGTATATATTATCTACTGGCGGTCGCCAGTAGATAGTTATAGTTACAACCTATTATCCATAGGAAATCCGCGACATTCTATTTGAAATAACTCTCTTGCCGGTTGACGTATCTTCGCAAAATTTTCAAACTTTGTGGCCCGCTCCGGTCCGCTCCTACCCTGAAAGTCTCGGGGGGATTCGTCAAGCGGGGGCCGAGAAAAAGGGGGTCCCAAACGCGTTTTCCCCATGCAATTTTCCATAGGAAACTTTAGACACGGCTACAGCCCGAACTGCTGAACGGAATTACACCAAATTTGGCAAAGAGGTAGTTCTTGGTTCAGAAAGAACCCTTTTTGTTAAATGGTGTAAATCCGTTCAGTAGTTGCTGAGAAAATGAAAAGTAAAAAGATAGATATATCTAGGGCCGCGGATCCTCCCGAGCACGAGCTTTATGTTAATTGGCTGTCAACACTCCAAATCAGGAAGTGTTGGCAGCCATTTTATCCCTCGGTAGAACCGAGGGACAGAAACTAAGTGCGCAAAGCGCACAAAGGGGGCAGGGTAGAAACACCCTGACCCCTAGGTCTGCTCAGGGGGTCCCACAAGGACCCCCTGGGCAAAAATTTTTTTTTTTTTTTTTAAATCGACAGGATGCGCTCAGGGACCGCGAACCCTGCCGAAAAAAAAAATCGAAGCGCGGTCTCCCGCGCTTCGATGTTAATTGGCCCCGGGTGGGCCAAGTCCCGGGGGCATGCTGGGGGGTTAATCTTATGTGTGGGGGCCTCTAAGGGCCCCCAAGCCCTGGGGACCACCACCCCCGGGGCTTTATGTAGAATGGTGCGGGAGGGCTCTGAGCCCTCCCGCAGCCCGGGACCACCACCTCCCGGGGCTTCTTTTTTAAATTAAAAACCTGTGTGGGGGCTCCAGCCCCACACGCCCTGAGGACCACCACCTCCCGGGGCACTAAGAACAATTACAATGGGGGTCCGTTTTGGACCCCCAAGCCCGGGGACCACCACCTCCCGGGGCTTTCAAAATGTAGGGAGGGGGCCCCCTCCTGGAGCCCTTGATGGCCCTGGGGACCGCCACCCCCAGGGCCGGCTCCTGCAGTGTCCCGGGGTGCCTACCCCCGGGACACTGCTGTTTGCAATGACAGGACGGGAGCCTCGCGGCTCCCGTCCTGTCATTGCAAACTTGCTTTGGATATTGGAAGAGAGAGCAGGAAACCTGCTCTCTCTCCAATATCCAAAGCAGATTGTTTTCCACATGGGGAGCAGCATGTTAGCTGCTCCCCATGTGTAAAAGCAATGCCGGCTCCCGTAGGACACGGGGAGCCGGCGGGACTGTGGGGGATTGGGGACCCCCACAGTCCCCAATGAGAGGCCAGGCCCCGGGGGATGGGGTCCCCGGGGCCATAAGTGGCCACGGAGGGGGCCACGCAGCCCCCTCCCCAAAGTAAAAAAAAAGGAAATAATTTTTAAAAAGTGCAAGGCCGGCCCCGGGGGATGGGGTCCCGGGGCTTTAAATGGCCTGAGGAGGGGGCCACGCAGCCCCCTCCAAATAAAAAAACAGGCCATGCCCCGGGGGATGGGGTCCCCGGGGCCAATACAGGCCCAGGGAAGGGGGCCACGCGGCCCCCTTCCCGTTTTTATTTTTATTTTAATTTTAAAAAAAGGGGTAAGGCCCTGGGGGATGGGGTCCCCAGGGCCTAAAAATAGGAAAAAGGAAGGGGGCCACACAGCCCCCTTCAGAGGAGAAAAAAAACGATCGGGCCCGCAGGCCCCGCCCCTTCCTTCACCACTCTGCAAACGCGCCCCTGGCGCGTTTGCAGAGAGGAACAATTCCCCTTGAATACTGGGGGTCCCTGGGGCCAACTAGCCCACCAGGAACCTCCAGTATGCGCCAGGGAGCTGCCTTGCAGAGAGGTGTACAGAGGCCACGCCCCTTTTACACCTCTCTGCAACGCAGCTCTATGGCACTTTTGGAGGTATATGGTGGGCTAGTTGCACCCCAGGGACCCTCAGGATTCAAGGGGAGTTAATCCCCGACTTAAAACGCGCCACGGGGCGCGTTTGCACAGTGGTGAAGGGAGGGGGCGGGGCTTCAGGTGACATGTGTGCAAACAGGCCCCGTGGCGCGTTTTAAGATGGGGAATTAAATCCTCTTCAATCCTGAGGGTCCCTGAGGGCCAACTAGCCCAACAGGTACGTCCAGAAAGCGCCACAGAGCTGCGTTGCAGAGAGGTGTAAAGGGGTGTGGCCTCTGTACATGTCTCTGCAACGCAGCCCCTGGCGCATACTGGAGGTTCCTGGTGGGCTAGTTGGCCCGTAGGGACCCTCATGATTCAAGGGGACTTAATCCCCCAACTTAAAACGCACCACGGGGCGCGTTTGCACAGATGTCACCTCAGGCCCCGCCCCCTCCCTTCACCATTGTGCAAATATTCCTCTAAAATCAGCCGAAATCCGAATTCCGATTTACTCACCTGTTATCAGGAGAGACCTCAGTGCTGCATCTTTCAGCCCAGTACTGATCCTCAAAAGTAATTTTAACCGTACTTACCGGTAACTTGAATTTCCTTCATAGGCTAACATTGACTGGTTTCACTTGGAAATTCTTCTAAGTGTGGAGTTTTGGAACTTTAAAATATTCCTCTAAAATCAGCCGAAATACGAATTCCGATTTACTCACCTGTTATCAGGAGAGACCTCAGTGCTGCATCTTTCAGCCCAGTACTGATCCTCAAAAGTAATTTTAACCGTACTTACCGGTAACTTGAATTTCCTTCATAGGCTAACATTGACTGGTTTCACTTGGAAATTCTTCTAAGTGTGGAGTTTTGGAACTTTAAAATATTCCTCTAAAATCAGCCGAAATACGAATTCCGATTTACTCACCTGTTATCAGGAGAGACCTCAGTGCTGCATCTTTCAGCCCAGTACTGATCCTCAAAAGTAATTTTAACCGTACTTACCGGTAACTTGAATTTCCTTCATAGGCTAACATTGACTGGTTTCACTTGGAAATTCTTCTAAGTTTTGATTTTGGAACTTTAAAATATTCCTCTAAAATCAGCCGAAATACGAATTCCGATTTACTCACCTGTTATCAGGAGAGACCTCAGTGCTGCATCTTTCAGCCCAGTACTGATCCTCAAAAGTAATTTTAACCGTACTTACCAGTAACTTGAATTTCCTTCCATAGGATATCATTGCCTGCTTTTTGCTGAAAAAGTTTCTAAGTGTTGATTTTTGAAACATACAAATATTCCTCTAAAATCAGCCGAAATCCGAATTCTGATTTACTCACCTGTTATCAGGAGAGACCTCAGTGCTGCATCTTTCAGCCCAGTACTGGTCCTGAAAAGTAATTTTAACCGTACTTACCGGTAACTTGAATTTCCTTCATAGGCTAACATTGACTGGTTTCACTTGGAAATTCTTCTAAGTGTGGAGTTTTGGAACTTTAAAATATTCCTCTAAAATCAGCCGAAATACGAATTCCGATTTACTCACCTGTTATCAGGAGAGACCTCAGTGCTGCATCTTTCAGCCCAGTACTGATCCTGAAAAGTAATTTTAACCGTACTTACCAGTAACTTGAATTTCCTTCCATAGGCTAACATTGACTGGTTTCACTTGGAAATTCTTCTAAGTGTGGAGTTTTGGAACTTTAAAATATTCCTCTAAAATCAGCCGAAATACGAATTCCGATTTACTCACCTGTTATCAGGAGAGACCTCAGTGCTGCATCTTTCAGCCCAGTACTGGTCCTGAAAAGTAATTTTAACCGTACTTACCGGTAACTTGAATTTCCTTCATAGGCTAACATTGACTGGTTTCACTTGGAAATTCTTCTAAGTGTGGAGTTTTGGAACTTTAAAATATTCCTCTAAAATCAGCCGAAATACGAATTCCGATTTACTCACCTGTTATCAGGAGAGACCTCAGTGCTGCATCTTTCAGCCCAGTACTGATCCTCAAAAGTAATTTTAACCGTACTTAACAGTAACTTGAATTTCCTTCCATAGGATATCATTGCCTGCTTTTTGCTGAAAAAGTTTCTAAGTGTTGATTTTTGAAACATACAAATATTCCTCTAAAATCAGCCGAAATCCGAATTCTGATTTACTCACCTGTTATCAGGAGAGACCTCAGTGCTGCATCTTTCAGCCCAGTACTGGTCCTGAAAAGTAATTTTAACCGTACTTACCGGTAACTTGAATTTCCTTCATAGGCTAACATTGACTGGTTTCACTTGGAAATTCTTCTAAGTGTGGAGTTTTGGAACTTTAAAATATTCCTCTAAAATCAACCAAAGTACGAATTCCAATTTACTCACCTGTTATCAGGAGAGAACCCAGTGCTGCATCTTTTAGCCCAGCACTGACCCTGAAAAGTAATTTTAACCGTACTTACCAGTAACTTATATTTTCTTCCATAGGAATCCATTGTCTGGTTTTCAGCAGAAAACTTTCAGTGTCGATTTTCACAAACTACAAATATTCCTTAAAAATCGCCTGTATGACTTAAACGCATTCTTTCAACTGTTTACAGGAGATGCACCAGTGCTGGATCCAGGATCCAACACTGAGTAAGAAAAAGTAACGATAACAGTTTTTACCTGCTAAGTGAATTTCCTTCCATAGGATAACATTGGTGATTCTATGAGAAAAAGTTTCTAAGTGTCAACTTTTAAAATACAATAATATTCCTTAAAAATCACTACTGTAACCAAAACGCTTTTACTCAACTGTTTACAGGAGATGTCCCAGGACTGAATCTAGGATCCAGTCCTGTGGTTAGAAAAAGTAATCCATAAAGTAACTAATTGCATTTAACTAGAAATTCACATTGAGCTGAATGTTGCATTGTGTTTGAAAATGTGTTGCCCATTGCAACAACTGTAACTACTGTACTTAAAAGTCTATTGCCTATGTGCAAAGTATTTAAACTAAAGTAATTCATTCTGAGAAAGTATTTTTTGTAATGTAATGTATAATGTAATTACAATGTAATTTAAAAAATAAAATATGTAAAAAAAATTGTTTCTAAACAATTTGGAAATCAGTATGAAAAAAATGTATATAACAATTAATACATTTAAAAATTGTCATTTACAAAACCTTTGAAATTCACTGAAAAAACCGTAGGTTTCAGACATGTTATAGTTACAAATTTGCATTTAAAAAACCTTTGAAATTCACTGAAAAAACCATAGGTTTCAGGGACGTTATAGTTACAAATTAGCATTTAAAAAACCTTTGAAATTCACTGAAAAAACCATAGGTTTTAGGGACAGTTATAGTTATTTGGACATTGTACTCGTACAAAACCCGTGAAATTCCCCCGTTATAGTTAGTCCAGCTAACTATAACTCGCGCCCGCAATGCACTGCTGATGACGTCACATATTACATCACTCATGACATGGTCAGTGACATCACTGATGACATCACTGATGACATCTCAAATGACATCACTGATGACGTCATCCACGTGATAATTTCATGCATCTTCTCACACCCTAATATAACCTTTGATACACCCACTCTAAATTACAGACTGCCATTCGCAAAACCATAGACACTCGAACACCAATAACTACATACCCACTCACTGATTCTTAGGTCTACGCACACATCCACTCACTCACCCGTACAGTCACTCATACTTACGGTCACTCAGTACAGGACTTTCATATGCACTCATACTCCTATATAGACACTCAAACACCGCCACTCATCCATAGAGGTACTCACACACCTAGTCAGTCATGCAAATAATTAAACACACTACCATTTACTCACCTATACAGTTATACACACACCAGCTCACTTACTCATACAAATACTAGCACATTCTTACGCTCTTATACAATCACTGATACAAGCACACACTCATCCATACAGCCACTATCACAATCACTCACTCTTGCTTATAGCTATTTATATACTCCAACACACATATATACTGCCTTTCACATATGTAGTTACTCACACATGTACCACTGGGACATACATTCACTCACTAACACACTCTTACACACACTTACCCACCCATACAGTCTATCACAGATGCACTCTTTAAACCATCCACCCAGTGAATCACCCACTCACACATCTATGCACAGAGTCGCACACACCCCTCCCACACAAACACTCAGGCACCCATACAGATACTCACACAAGCATTCAATAACTCATATAGACACTCATGTAGCTATTCACAAACACATGCATCCACTTACACAGCAACAGACAGACGGATACAGACAATCACCCAGTTTAGTCACTAAGATACGTTAAATCACTCACTTATAGAGTCAGTCACGCACCTACTAAATCATCCATACAGACACTTACACACCCACTCATTCTTCAATACGTCTTTTCCTATATATATTAAAAATATTTAAACTTTACAGAAACACAAAGTCACTGGATGATGTCATCAGTGATTTCATCAGTGATGTCATCAGTGATGTCATTTGAGATGTCATCAGTGATGTCATCAGTGATGTCACTGACCATGTCATGAGTGATGTAATATGTGACGTCATCAGCAGTGCATTGCGGAGCGCGAGTTATAGTTAGCTGGACTAACTATAACGGGGAATTTCACGGGTTTTGTACGAGTGCAATGTCCAAATAACTATAACTGTCCTAAAACCTATGGTTTTTTCAGTGAATTTCAAAGGTTTTTAAATGCTAATTTGTAACTATAACGTCCCTGAAACCTATGGCTTTTTCAGTGAATATATATATATATATATATATATATATATATAAAACATATTTAAACTTTACAGAAACACATAGTCACTGGATGTTGTCATCAGTGATGTCATCAGTGATGTCATTTGAGATGTCATCAGTGATGTCATCGACCATGTCATGAATGATGTAATATGTGACGTCATCAGCAGTGCATTGTGAGGGCGCGAGTTATACTTAGCTCAACTAACTATAACGGGCGAATTTCTCTGGTTTTGTACTAGTGAAATGTCCAACTAACTATAACGTCCCTGAAACCTATGGTTTTTTCAGTGAATATATATATATATATATATATATATATATATATATATGTATATATATGTGCGTATATATATATATATATATATGTGTATATATATGTGCGTATATATATATGTGCGTATATATATATATATATGTGCGTATATATATATATATATATATATTATCTACTGGCGGTCGCCAGTAGATAGTTATAGTTAGGACCTATTTTCCATAGGAAATCCGCGACATTCTATTTGAAATAACTCTTTCCGGTTGACGAATCTTCGCGAAATTTTCAAATTTTATGGCCCGCTCCGGTCCGCTCCTACCCTGAAAGTCTCGGGGTGATTCGTCAAGCGGGGGCCGAGAAAAAAGGGGGGTCCCAAAACGTGTTTTCCCCATTCATTTTCCCATAGGAAACTTTAGACACGGCTACAGCCCGAACTGCTGAACGGAATTACACCAAATTTGGCAAAGAGGTAGTTCTTGGTTCAGAAAGAACCCTTTTTGTTAAATGGTGTAAATCCGTTCAGTAGTTCCTGAGAAAATGAAAAGGAAAATCACATATATATCTATGGCCGCGTCGGATTCGCGCACCCTCCCGATCACGAGCTGTCTTCTAATTGGCTGTCAACACTCCAAACCAGGAAGTGTTGGCAGCCATCTTATTCCTCGGTAGAACCGAGGAACAAGAAAGCAGTAAAAAAGTGCGCAAAACGCACAAAGGGGGCAGGGTAGAAACACCCTGACCCCCTAGGTCTGCTCAGGGGTCCTACAAGGACCCCTGGGTAAAAAGCATTTTTTTTTTTTTAAATCGGCAGGATGCGCTCAGGGAGTGCGGATCCTGCCAAAAAAAAATCGAAGTGCGGTCTCCGCGCTCGATGGTAATTGCCCCGGGTGGCCCAAGTCCCGGGGGCATGGTGGGGGTTTTAATTTATGTAGGGGGCCTCTAAGGCCTTCCAAGCCCGGGGACCGCCACCCCCGGGGCTTTAGAAAAATAAGGTGCGGGAGGGCTCTTGGCCCTCCCGCAGCCCCGGGACCGCCACCCCCCGGGCGTCTTTATTTCTTAATTTAACCTGTGTGGGGGCTCCAGCCCACCCACACACCCCGGGGACCGCCACCTCCCCGGGGCACTAAACATTTGAATATGGGGGTCCGTTACGGACCCCAAAGCCCGGGGACCACCACCTCCCGGGGCTGTGTACTGGATGGGAGGGGGCCGCGTGGCCCCCTCCTGGAGCCCTGATGGCCCTGGGGACCGCCACCCCCAGGGCCAGCTCCTGCAGTGTCCCGGGGTGCCTACCCCCGGGACACTGTAGTTTGCTATGACAGGACGGGAGCCTCGCGGCTCCCGTCCTGTCATAGCAAGCTTGTTTGCATTTTGAAAGAGAGAGCAGGAAACCTGCTCTCTCTTTCAAAATGCAAACCCAATTGCTTTTCCACATGGGGAGCAGCATGTTAGCTCCGTAGGACACGGGGAGCCGGCTGGGACTGTGGGGGGATTGGGGACCCCCCCACAGTCCCCAACCAGAGGCCAAACCCGGGGGATGGGGTCCCCGGGGCCATAAGTGGCCAGGGAGGGGGGCCACGCAGCCCCCCTCCCCAAATAAAGGTTTTTTTAAAAAAAATAAAAAAATAAGGGCAAGGCCGGCCCCGGGGGATGGGATCCCGGGGCCTTAAATGGCCTGAGGAGGGGGCCACGCAGCCCCCTCCATATATATTTTTTTAAAACGAGGGCATGCCCCGGGGGATGGGGCCCCCGGGGCCAATAGAGGCCCAGGGAAGGGGGGCCACGCGGCCCCCTACCCGTTTTTTTCAAAAAAAAGAAAAAAAAAAAAGAAATGCACAGGCCCCCGGGGGATGGGGTCCCCGGGGCCAAAAGTGGCCATGAGAAGGGGGGCCACGCAGCCCACCTCCCATTAAAAAAAAAAACAAAAGAAAAAAAAATGACCGGCATTGTGCCGGAGGCTCCGCCCCCTCCCTGCAGTACTCTGCAAACGCGCCCCCTGGCGCGTTTTAAGTAGGGAAGTAATTCCCCTTGAATACTAGGGGTCCCTGGGGCCAACTAGCCCACCAGGAACCTCCAGTATGCGCCAGGGGCTGCGTTGCAGAGAGGTGTACAGAGGCCATTACCCTTTTACACCTCTCTGCAACGCAGCTCTGTGGCGCTTACTGGAGGTACCTGGTGGGATAGTTGGACCCCAGGGACCCTCAGGATTCAAGGGGACTTAATCCCCCGACTTAAAACGCACCACGGGGCGCGTTTTAAGATGGGGAATTAAATCCCCTTCAATCCTGAGGGTCCCTGGGGGCCAACTAGCCCAACAGCTACGTCCAGAAAGCGCCACAGAGCTGCGTTGCAGAGAGGTGTAAAAGGGGTGTGGCCTCTGTACACGTCTCTGCAACGCAGCCCCTGGTGCATACTGGAGGTTCCTGGTGGGCTAGTTGGCCCCAGGACCCTCATGATTCAAGGGGACTTAATCCCCAACTTAAAACGCGCCACGGGGCGCGTTTGCACAGATGTCACCTCAGGCCCCGCCCCTCCCTTCACCATTGTGCAAATATTCCTCTAAAATCAGCCGAAATACGAATTCCGATTTACTCACCTGTTATCAGGAGAGACCTCAGTGCTGCATCTTTCAGCCCAGTACTGGTCCTGAAAAGTAATTCTAACCGTACTTACCAGTAACTTGAATTTCCTTCCATAGGCTAACATTGACTGGTTTCACTTGGAAATTCTTCTAAGTGTGGAGTTTTGGAAATTTATAATATTCCTCTAAAATCAGCCGAACTACGAATTCCGATTTACTCACCTGTTATCAGGAGAGAACCCAGTGCTGCATCTTTTAGCCCAGCACTGACCCTGAAAGTAATTCAAACCGTACTTACCAGTAACTTGTATTTCCTTCCATAGGAATCCATTGTCTGGTTTTCAGCAGAAAAGTTTCAAAGTGTCAATTTTCACAAATTACAAATATTCCTTAAAAATCGCCTGTATGACTTAAACGCATTCTTTCAACTGTTTACAGGAGATGCACCAGTGCTGGATCCAGGATCCACCACTGAGTAAGAAAAAGTAACGATAACACTACTTACCTGCTATGTGAATTTCCAGCCATAGGATAACATTGGTGATTCTATGTGAAAAAGTTTCTAAGTGTCAACTTTTAAAATACAATAATATTCCTTAAAAATCAGTACTGTAACCAAAATGCTTTTACTCAACTGTTTACAGGAGATGTCCCAGGACTGAATCTAGGATCCAGTCCTGTGGTTAGGAAAGTAATCCATAAAGTAACTAATTGCATTTAACTTGAAATTCACATTGAGCTCAATGTTGCATTGTGTTTGAAATTGTGTTGCCTATTGCAACAACTGTAACTACTGTACTTAAAAGTCTATTGCCTATTTGCAAAGAATTTAAACTAAAGTAATTCATTCTGAGAAAGTATATTTTGTAATGTAATGTATAATGTAATTACAATGTAATTTAAAAAATAAATAGTTTAAAAAAATGTAGAAAATCAGTATCAAAAAAATAAATATAACAATTAATACATTTAAAATTTGTCATTTACAAAACCTTGGAAATTCACTGAAAAAAACCATAGGTTTCAGACATGTTATAGTTAGGAATTAGCATTTAAAAAAACTTTGAAATTCACTGAAAAAACCATAGGTTTCAGGCACGTTATAGTTAGAAATTAGCATTTAAAAAACCTTTGAAATTCACTGAAAAAACCATACGTTTCAGACACGTTATAGTTAGAAATTTGCATTTAAAAAACCTTTGAAATTCACTGAAAAAACCATAGGTTTTAGGGACAGCTATAGTTAGTTGGACATTTCACTCGTACAAAACCATAGAAATTCCCCCGTTATAGTTAGTTCAGCTAACTATAACTGGCGCCCCCGCAATGCACTGCTGATGACGTCACATATTACATCACTCATGACATGGTCAGTGACATCACTGATGACATCACTGATGACATCTCAAATGACATCACTGATGACATCACTGATGACATCATCCATGTGATTATTTCATGCATCTTCTCACACCTAATATAACTTTTGATACACCCACTCTAAATTACAGACTGCCATTCGCAAAACCATACACACTCCAATACCAATAACTACATACCCACTCACTGATTCTTAGGTCTACACACACACACACACACACACACATCTACTCACTCACCTGTCCAGTCACTCATACTTACAGTCACTCAGTACAGGACTATCATATGCACTCATACACCTATATAAACACTCACACACCACCACTCATCCATAGAGGTACTCACACACCTAGTCAGTCATGCAAAAAATTAATCACACACCCATTTACTCACCTATACAGTTATACACACACCAGCTCACTTACTCATACAAATACTAGCACATTCTTACGCTCTTATACAATAACTGATACAAGCACACACACACATCCATACAGCCACTCTCACAATCACACACTCTCACTTATAGCCATTTCAAAAACTCTAACACACATATATACTGCCTTTTACATATGTAGTTACTCGCACATGTACCACTGAGATATACATTCACTCACTAACACACCCATACACACACACACTCACCCACCCAAGCAGTCCATCACAGATGCACTCTTGAAATCATGCATCCAGTGAATCACCCACTCACACATCTATGTACAGAGTCACACACACCCCACCCACACAAACACTCAGGCAGCCATACAGATACTCAGAGAACCAATCAATAACCCATATAGACACTCATGTAGCTATTCGCAAATCCATGCATCCACTTACACACCAACAAACAGATGGATACAGACATTCACACAGTTTAGTCACTAACCCATGCATTCAGTAAGATACGTTTAATCACTCACTTGTAGAGTCAGTCACTCATGTACTAAATCATCCATTCAGACACTTATACACCCACTCATTCTTCAATACGCCTTTCCCTACATATATTAAACATATTTAAACTTTACAGAAACACACAGTCACTGGATGATGTCATCAGTGATGTCATTTGAGATGTCATCAGTGATGTCATCAGTGATGTCACTGACCATGTCATGAGTGATGTAATATGTGACGTCATCAGCAGTGCATTGCGGGCGCGAGTTATAGTTAGCTGAACTAACTATAACGGGGGAATTTCTATGGTTTTGTACGAGTGAAATGTCCAACTAACTATAGCTGTCCCTAAAACCTATGGTTTTTTCAGTGAATTTCAAAGGTTTTTTAAATGCTAATTTCTAACTATAACGTGCCTGAAACCTATGGTTTTTTCAGTGAATATATATATATACACATATACATATATATCACTTTCATTCCGTTTGACATCAGATACGATCAGGTTCCTTCAGAAACGGACACGGACCCAAGATAAGTGAATAGAGTTTATTCTTCTCTTGTCGCCATTACGCGTTTCGGCTCCCGCGAGCCTTGTTCACATAACAAAGTGCTGTGCATTGGCTAACATATTTAAAGTGACAGTGCTAAATTGGTGAATATCACGTGGCATCAAGAAGCAATGAGCATGGAAGAAATATTAGATATTAAAGCTTGCTCATTGCGGCACATGCGACTTAAAAGACTGTATTGGCTAAAATGTTTCTATGGCTATCTGTAAATAACGAGATAGACACGTACATAATTACACGAAAAAATAACCTAATACAATACATGAAGTATTAATAAAATTACATGTCAAATACATTTGTGTGTTAGTCTCTATGTATCCGATTGAGCAAGGCGAAGCATCTGATTATATAAATCTGCTTACTTATTTAAATCTATTGTGTCTGTACATCCAGTCGGCTAAATTGCCGGTAAAAAAGATCAATATGATGTATGGTAAGGAGGATAATCCTCTGTGCCTGTCTAACATGCTGTCTCTTGGTGCCAATAGAGTGCTACAGTGTAAAATGTGTAAATTAACAAAAATAAGAAAGAATGTATATATATATATATATATATATATGTTCACTGAAAAAACCAAAGGTTACAGAGACATTATAGTTAGGCTCAAGTTTTACTCATATAAAACCAGAGAAATTCAGCGGTTATAGTTAGCTGAGCTAACTATAACTCGCACCCCGCAATGAACTGCTTATGAGCGCACATATTACATTACTCATGACATGGTCAGTGACGTCACTGATGACATTTTAATTAATATTTGACACAAGTCGTTTATTGATATACTTTTTAAATCTAACTTTTGGGAGAATTTTTCAATTTAGAGCCTTTTACTTAGTGTTTTGAGTGATTGCAGCGATGCCGAAAGTTGCGATGACGTTGGTAAACGCGATGAACCCTTGTTTTTGGAAAAGTGTATAACACATATTTATACTTATTACATTGTATGATCCACATATGGAATATATAGAAGTGATGGAGTTCACTTTATAGACGAAGGGAACAGGGTGTTTCTAGGCAGCCTGAAACTTTGCATACAGTCTTATATGTAGCTGTCTTATACACACTCGCAACACAAAGGCTCTTGTAAGAGCCACCCAAGAGCCCAAAATGTTGTTCATTTTCTTGTTAACTGATTTTTTGGGGGGAGTTTTTGAAATTTGCTGCGACATAGCCATGATCGCGATCACGTCGTGAAATCGCAAAACAAATGCCAACATTCAACGACCACCACCACAATCAAAAATTATAACTTAAAAAATTGATTCTAACTATTACAATACACTTATTACTAACTTTTGATCTTTCCCGTGGGAGCGGCTCCTTGATTTTATTCACCAAGAGGATTCCTTTTCATGAAAATAAGTGGAGTACGCTTGCCGCCATCACCGCCACCAATACAGCCTCCGGATTGGTTTCCAACCTACCATTCAGTTCAGGTTCAGTTCAGGTTTCGCATTACGCACTCTTACTGGTTTTTTCTTGACATTGTCTAGCGGCTTCTGTCTCGTCCAATATTTGAGAATTTTCATGCAACTAAGCCCTGATGAAGTCATGGTATTATCTACCTAATGACGAAACACGTATTGGCTGATCTCTTTGTGATGAACATATAACACTGATGATGTTGGAAACTTTCATGGATTATATCAAAATCTAACCTGGATGTGAAGAGTTGTTGTGACTGCACACTCATGAACTCATATATGGATTAAAGTGGACTTACTACTATCTACTCGTTTTGGACATTGATGTAAATGTACTGTTAAGTGCTCAGACTTCCCTTCGTAGACTTAAGTGCCCTTCTTTTGAGGAGCTCATTTAGGTTGCCTGGTAACCAACCCTTGTCCTGGAGCACCGTGTGCGATACTCATCCGTTTACTTTCCCTATACTTATTGCAGAGCACCTGTTGTTGCAAACCGGTTACCATTTCCTTATAAAAAACTTAAAGAACATGTTTGTACACATATATTTGTAGTAACTTTATTAAACACTGTGTTTGAACCCTACTTCCTGTTTTTGCGATGACGGCGAGGGTCCGGATGCCTTCAGTAACCGCGATGATCGCGCCTTTTTTAAGAGGTGTAAAACACATATATGCACACATTTTACAGTATTTTAGACACTAGAGGTTTATTTACTGCACTGTTTAAAGTTATATTTTCTTAGGGAGTTTGTATAAAAGCAATCATTTAAACCGATTTTCCATTTTCGCACTGACGCCGGGTGTGGCGATGATATCGGTAGCCGTGATCCCCCCGAATACGTCGCAAAATGACAAAACAAATGCAGACATTCAATAGCCACCACCACATTCAAAACTTATAACTGCAAAATAAATTATAACCAACAGACTAAACACATTACTATCTAAATTACTGTATAATAGCAGGTACACCTCCCTTAATATCTCTATTACACAGTGCATAACTTTTTCAGTGTAATCTATAACTGTATGCATCACTGTATCAGTAAGTCTCTCATTAACTGTATAAGTATTTGAGTGACTGTAAGATGGTGCATCAGTCTATCAATGCTTCTGTAACGAACTGCGTGACTGCCTCAGTGCATCTATGAGTGGGTGCATCAGTGTCGCAATGGGACTGTGACTGGTTGCATAAGTCTCTCACTCAATCTGTGAGTAGGTGCATGAGTGCCTTTGTGCTTTTGTAAGTAAGTATATGACTGTCTGACTGGATCTGAGAGTGGATACATGAGTGTCTAAGGGGGTGTCTGAATGGGTGAGTGAGTGTTCGAGTGGATCTGTGAGTGAGTGCATAAATCTCTCAGTGGGTCCATGACTGACAGCATGATTATTTAGTGGTTTTGTCAGTGGGTGTGTGGGTCTGTGAGTGTGACTGTGCTTGGGTACATGAGTCTCTGAGTGTATAACTAACTGGGTGCATAATTCTCTAAGTGGGTCTATGAGTGGTTGTGTGAATGACTGGGTGTGTGAGTGTCTGAGTGGGTCCGTGAGTGGATGTATGAGTGTCTGAGTGGATCTTTGAGTGGGTGTATTAGTGTCTCAATGGGTCTGTGAATGAGAGCATAAGTCTCTGAGTAGGTGAGTGAATGGTTGCATGCATGAGTGTCTGAGTGGGTATGTGACTGGGATGGCGAGTGTCTGGGTGGGTATGTGAGTGAATGCATAAGCCTTGACTGGGTGAGTGAGTGGGTGCATGTATATCTGAGTGAGTTTGTGAATGGGTGTCTGAGTATCTGACTGTGTGAGTCGGTGAGTGAGTGAGTCCATAAGTCTCTGAGAGGGTATGTGAGTGATTGTATGGGTCGGTGAGTGGGTGTAAGAGTCTCTAAGTAGGAATGAGACTGTACACATGAGTCTATGACTGAGTCTCAAAGTAGGTGCATGAGTCTCTGAATGGGTCTGTACATGGGTGCGTGACTCTCCAAGTGAGTATGTAAGTAGGTGCATAGGTACCTGAATGAGTATGTGAGTGAGTGCATCAGTATCTGAGTGGATATGTGACTGGATGTATAAGTGTATGAGTGGATATGTGAATAGTTGTATAAGTGTCTGAGTGTGTTTGTGAGTGCGTACATGAGTGTGTGACAGTGACAGGCGAGAGTGTACATATATATATTTTTAGATTTCCATCAATATTCGCGATGACGTCGCAATATCCCCGACATCCCCGCGATGGTATACGGGGGCCGTGCTGGCGGTCTCAGCGTCATCGCAAATATAGCGCACAATTAAAAAAATCTATTTTGGACACATGACTTGTGTCTCTAACACCCATTTCTCAAACATGATGTCAGAGTATCTCCACCATGACCCCTTATGTTAGCTTTCACACAATTTTTCAGCCCCAGGAACCGTTCCCGTACGATAAAATGGTGGCCGCAACTTTCTGTTCAGGTTGCGCCAAGCCAACCAGAGCATTCCTGTTGGTGCGCGCATTTGGGATTAATCGCAAAATCATCGGGAAATATCTGCCACCAGAGATATTTCTATAATTCTCAGCTTAAATTTCTCAAAAACTACCAGACAGATTTGCACCAAATAACAAAAAGCACAATCTGTGTAACAACATCTACCTTTCTGCCAAATTTGGTGTAATTCTGTAGGTTCGACAACGCGTTCCTATGGGAATTAACATTATAAACGCACTCTTTTTTCGTGCCCCTATTTCTCGGTCCCACCTGCACTGATCACCCCCACACTTTCCATGACAACCAGAACCTACTTTGACACTTTTTTGGGAAAATTTCATGAAGATTGGTCAAACAACGCTTAAGTTATAGCCAAGTCAAAAAATGCTTTTCCTATGGAAACTAGGCCCTAACAATAACTACCTACTGGTGACTGCCAGTAGTGAGTGAGTGAGTTTGTGTGTGTGTGTGTGTGTGTGTGTGTGTGTGTGTGTGTGTATATATATATTCATGTGCATATTCACCATTATATTCAAGTTATTTCATG
Organism: Calotriton arnoldi; assembly: GCA_963921515.1. Lineage (NCBI taxonomy): Eukaryota > Metazoa > Chordata > Amphibia > Caudata > Salamandridae > Calotriton > Calotriton arnoldi. The sequence goes on from CAWUFW010000458.1 coordinate 2,033,980, forward strand.
TTAGCCACACTTTACCTAGTTACTTTTAAAGTAACAGATTCCATCACACTGAAGTTCCCAAATGAGCAGTTTGTCTGTGATTGTCGAACATCTTTCAACTCTAATGTTACCTTTTAAGGAGGCGAATCTGAGGTTGTCTAGGTGGGATTGTTGAGACAAGAAGTAGATGCGCCTTTGTAAGCGTGTGTAATGAATCTTGACAATGTCAATCCAGAGGTATTGTGAAGACTTTTTCTTTGTTTCTGCTCTTAGCCCAGGTGTTCTCATTTTGTGATGCTCCTGGTCATTCACGAACGCTCACCCCAACTCTGAAAGTACTTCCAGATAGGCCTGAACCGCCTGTCTTTGCTTGGCGTTTCTCTGTGTTTTCCCTTCATACACTGATGACTTATCTTCATTTTCTCTTTACTTTCTTTTTTGTTTCCAGATGAGTGAACACGCCTAAATTCACAGTATGAAATGCTCTTCGTGGTTTTTTTAATGCATCCTCACTCCACATGTCAAGTGTGCAATGCCTCCCACTCACAGCTTGGAATTTAGTTGAGGAGAGACTGCTGCCATCCCCCGTTCCCATGGCGACATCTTCTAAGTCCAACAAAGGCAAAAGGGGAGGACTGGCCAGAACAAATTGGGCATAGAGGAGTGGGCAGCCTGGGAGGAAAGGGAGACAGAACTACAAAGAAAGAGGGGCAAACGGTGACAGTGTAATTGGTTGGGGAGAGAAACGTCGTCAAACAAGCCAATGCCATCTCTTTGAGTTCGCTTTGTGAGGAGCCCGCGAAAACGTGGCACGAGTCCTAGCGGAGGAGCAGCACGTGCTGCTGGACAGGGCTGGACCTCCCTGCCGGACAGATGCGGCAGAACCTCTCCAGGTAGGTCTTCTCTCACCCGGACACTTCTGCTGCTGTGCGCTGACATCCGGGGGATCCCGGGAGATAACCAGGACGTGGTTTAAGGTTTACATGCGAACCGCTCGGGATGCGAATCCACGTGGTCTTCGAAAAGATTCATTTTCGAGAGTCATTTTAAAGGCAGTTACCTTATCCGCAAGAGTTGTCGCTTAAGTACGCCAGCGTCCCGTTTTTTGAGCAGTGCGAATAACTGCCCAGGCAAACGCGTTTTCAGAAGTAGCTACACCCGACATTGTATGTGCGTGCAGCTGTGGTTTGGGAGATGGGTGGGATTTTAGGCGCTACGATGAAGTCTGCTAATTATCAGGTTGCGGTGGGGTTAAATAGAGTTCAGAAACGTTGTTTCTTTGCTGCCTTTGGTGTTTTGAAAGTGAGCTAGCTATTCTAGTGCTGCTAAGTGGTGACAGTCGCGGTGCCTTTCTAGTTTCGGAACTAAGTTACGAAAAAACAGAAAGTGCTGCAAACATCTGCCCGTGTGTCGGGCAGTCATTCTTCGTCAAGCAATGTAGTGACTGTTCTTTTTTTTATATAGGTGAGCTGTGTTCTTTGTGCGATTGGTTGTGTGGGTGTGAGTGATCATAGCTGCATTCTTTTATTATGCCTTTTACGAGTATTTGCACTGTAGGCTCACATATGGTTAATCAGGTCATTAGGCTGAGAAGGTTTAACACACCATGGGGCCCGATCGCATGCATTGCACTGGTGGCTACGCTATTTCCTACCCCCATTTTCACTGACTAGTCACTAAAGAATGTAATTTGCAGTCGTGCAAATGTCCTTGCAAGTGTAAATGTCATTTGAAATGACCAGTCAGTGCAAATAATCGTGCAAAATTGCCCACTCATCAGTTCAAATAATGCAATCCGAGCCCAATCCTGTTGGCACTTTTAGTGGGGCGTGTGATTCGCTGTACTTTATACTAGAAATACACTATGCTACAATGCACCACTCTAGGGTAATGCCTATGCTACTCACTGTCCTATACTCAGGGCCACTGAAATTATCCATCAACGAAGGAACAAATTGTGCAGAAGGGTTGACAAAAAAATATGCGTTAAAGAAAAGCAAATTATGCTGCACAGTTCCGCACATTTTGTGACAGGTTTCACCTCTCCGAGTTTAGCACTTTTATACAGCAATCAGCAACTGAAAGGGGATCAGTTGACTTTTGGAAAGCGTCTGCTATTGAACGGCACCATGTGTGGCACTTTTTGGTAATTAATATTTCAGCTAGGAACACATTTTGTGTGAAATGTTCACATTATACAGTATATGGTGGATTATGTGGCAAGTGCAGAAAAGCCATAATTATGCAGTAGACGCTGAAACCACAGAATTGCATACTTGTTTTGATGTGACTATACTTGCGTAGAAGACATATACTAATTGCATATTATAATGTCTACACTAGCTCCATTCATCCAACTTTGCTGCTTTTTACAGGACAGCACTTCGATGGATTTCATCCTGATGCGACTTCCATTAAAGCAATAATATGTGTGATTACTGCAAAGGGGGAATCAATTGATCCTTTTCCATGTTCCATTGTGATAGAGAAGCACACAGGAAAGTGGCAGAGTAGGAGGGCCTCTTCGCATCACCATGGAAAAAGCCATCATCCTGATCTTTGCAATCGCAAGTGCCTCTCAGGTAAGATGTACCATGGTTAAGGTTTTAGGCTGGAGTGGAAACATGAACACAAAAATGCATTATTTAAAAATACATTCTTCAGACACACTTGGAAATTCGTGCAGAAAATAGAAGGACAAATGGAGCCCCGCACTTGGAAATTAGTTCAGGACGCTAGGCTATTTGTCCATTTATGTACCATTCATCATCTGCAATTAAGAACTATCGCTATTCAGAAGAAGGAGGTTTTTTTGTGCCCTTTATGACTTTTTCTCCTAACTGGTATTCTCTAAAGGATACACTTGACAACTTTCACCTATGTAGTAAGTGCAAGGAGGCACTGCGGCTACTGGGGGGACACAGGCTTTCTCAAGCTATCAAGTAGTAAACTTGGAAGCCCTTCACTGTGTCCAGCCCTTGACAGTTTAAGTGAATATGGAGTAAGGTATCAGGGCTCCCTTCTAGATCTGTCAGCTGTTACTCCTGGCCCCTAGCTCTCTGCTTGTCTACCACAGCCTTACTTAAAACAGTGGTCTACAGGAACCATTGCTGTAGCAAGCATGGATGAAGGACAGCAATCTTGTCCTAAACCCGCATGTCACTGACTGTAGATTTGACAAAACTAAATCATTTTACTTTGTATCTATTCTCAAGCAGTTTAGTCTTTGCATCCCCCATATTCAGTTGTGTTCTTCAATACTGGGCTGTGCACAACCGCCAGCCCTCTTATTGAGAGATGCAAAGTCTACCATTGCACCACTGGCGTAATACAGGCCCCCACAGCCCCAGGCTCCAGTGGGCCCCTTAGTACAGTACTCTGGCCAGGGAGCTCCCAATTGAGTCCAGAAGGGGCCCCTCCACGTACCTTGCAGGGGGGCCCCCTCAAGTTTTGTAACGCCAGTGCATTGCACACTTTTTGTATATAATATGCACAAAAAGGCTGTGTGCAATATTCTGCCCTCCTTGGGATGCTCTATATCTGAGGTCCCCACGCTGCCCTCACCAATCCCCTTTCCAACATAGGTGAACAGGTGAAGTGGCCGACCACAGTCACTGTAACTCACTGACTCTGGCTGAGCACATCTATGAGCACTGAGAACCTTGCACTGCAGACAGCACCAGCACTTGGAGTTTCTCCCTCTGAGTTGGAGACCTGGCTTCAGGCTTTCACAGATTCTAATTAACAGAATCTTAAATTATCAATGTTCATGTCTGAACCCTCCAACCAGGGAATGTATCTTTTGGCTAGAACTGGTAGGCCTTAGTCTCTTTCACATCTCCAGCTTGAGAAGTACAATTAAACTACAATGGCCCTGGAATTAGTGTGAGTTCACAGGCTGCAGCTCTATATGCGAATGACTGCAATCAAATATTGGGATTTTTTCAGTAAATGGCAAAATGAGTAAACAAGACAGCAAATATTCACTCACATTGTCTTCGCTACAAAAAACTCTCTCTCACAGTTCAGAAAAGCAATTTTAAGCTGCCACGGCTATCTTGCTCTGTCTTCTCTGGTTCATTACACTACACTTGACACACTGGCACCAATGCACAAAGGTAAGTTGATATGTGTAGATCTCTGCAAGCGTAGATCTTCACCTACACCTAGGTATAAATCTCTTTATGGATGGAATTCACCATGCCTAAATGTAGATTATGTCTCCACTCACTCAAATGAGAGGATGGAGACACTATGACCGAAGTACATACAAAATGGTACTATTATCAACTTTTTGGCTGTTTTTGTAGATATGTACTACAGAGGTGAGATCTTCCAATAAAAATTCTAAGGATTTTAAACAATTATTTTAAATAAAAAGAGATATATTTTTAAATTAAAAAATATAAAATATATTTCCCTAACTCCTCTTCACCTAGAATTGCAGCAGTACAGGGACAACACACCTCCACTAAAACTTAACACATTATCACATTTTAACAATTATATTTTTGTTTAGTTTTTTTTAGTTTATCTTTATATGTTTTCTTTCCCCAACTCCTTACAGTATCATTTATGTTGAATGTTTCACACTGTTGGTTGCAAGCTATGTATCATTTGTTTGTGATTTATATTTTTAAATTATCATTCACAATATAAGTTATTATGTATATAAAAGCATAAGATCAACAAATGTTTATTTTACAAGTGAAAGAATGATTTAAATATCGTTTTATTTAAAATATTATTTATTTAATTTGATATGTTTTGCATGTTTCCCTGTATGTTAGTGATATTGCCTACCTCCAATAGTTTGTACAGCAGTGTGTTGCAGTACCAGTGGTTGGTTTTGTGTGGTGCTTAACTGAGGCTAGGCAGAAGTACATTTAAACCTGTTTTGTCAAGCAATACTCCTTTGGTACATTGAATGTGTATTTTGAAAATTGGAATTGTCTTTCTCTAATGTGGTGTGTATTTGTAATAGTACACCCATCCCTAACCGGCCCTACAATTTCTCTTAAGCTCACCCATTTAGCAGTAAGTATTCCCAATTTCTATCCACTCCCCCTTGTCCCTCCTACATTTTCTACTAAATCGTATGCCTAGGTGTGCAGAGGTCTCAACCACTGGGGCGGAGATCTCCATGCAGAAAAGAAAAGAGAGTCACAGATCTCTGGCTGGAGCTTTCTGAACTGCATTTGGGAGTGCATAAAGTAGTACTACTTTGCTTACTCAAAAATAGCTTTTGTGAATAGTCTTCTTTGTGTTTACTGTTGCACCCACTAACCATAGCAATTTTGGCAAAATCAGCATAGAGTACAGCCCTTTTCCCAAAACCAGGTATTACCTGCCAGGACGTACACTCCTGATTATATTCCTTTTCTTTAAATCTTGATTAATTTAGTTCCTCCGGAATGACTTGTTATTAATGATGTAGGTGGCCATACATTCCCATTTGTAAATATATTTGAATTTAAATTGACTCCACTGAGATCGGGCCTTTCATACCGCTCTAAGTCAACCAATTCCGAGGTATGCCACTACAATGCACTATATTATCCTTGAAAAAGTTGCTCTTGGAACTTAACGTGTGTTGGCATGTTGAATATAGTCAATGTTCTTCCATGTTTTCAAAAGACTGTACAGATGTTCTCGGAGTACATTTAAACCACAGATCAGTTCAAATATAGTTCCTTTAGCTCCACGTTTGTTTTTACAACAATGTAGATTTTCTCAAAGTGCTTTCTAACTGTAGAAAAATCACCAATGACCTTAAGAAAATCATACATGTTTGGACTGTACTTAGTTTGTTAAAATTCCAGCGACTCATTGATCTGTGTGCTATTCCATGTAGATGTGCTACCTTGTTTTAGATACATTTTGGGCATGAGTAACAAAACATGCTTTGTAAAATGTAAAGTAGCACTAGATTAATCTTTCCATACCAATGCGTTTTCTATTGAGTGATTTCAACCCATTTTTAAAAAAGATGCTTTCTTTTTTCAGGTCAAAAAAAGTTTAGACTGTGATAAGATGAAAAAACAGACGACAGCAGTTTTCGCAGAGTGGGATCATTTTCCGACAAGGGAAAAAACGGAATATTTGGTAACTTACAAAATCCTCAGCGGTGCCCCTCAAAAGGTAATCTGGTTAATCAAATTGAAATCAGAAGCACATATGGTTTATTATCCGTTTAAAGTAAATTATTTTACCCATGAGAATGGTTCCCACTTATAATATTCCTTTCAGTGGATCCAAGATGCGAATGTAATTGGTGGTGCGAAGAATGGACGTTAAGCTACTAAAATTGCGAACCCTTTGACCCTCAATGACATCAATAGATTGAACCTGAAACCACCCTATGCCCTTAATAGCATCCTATTTACTGCTCAGCAGTAAGTGGAAGGGCAAGGACTGGAAAGTTACAGAACGTTTGTGGAGCAGTGTTTACTTTTTTATCATGTTGCTACTTTCATGATCCGTGAGACCAGTGGTAGCAAGCGTAGTACCTTGAGTAGCAAAGTGCATAATACCTACCGTTGGTTACTCCTAATTGAAGTCCATAGGGCCAAGACCTTACAGTAAATTCAAAATGTATATGTTAAGCAAAGAATGGGGTTGTGTGGGCATGGAATGGTAGAAAGTAGTTTGCAATTTGTTGCTTTTCAGACAATACAATTCATTATATTATTAAATCAGTTATATATGTGCCAACTAATGCGGTTGTATAGATAATAATCACCCAAAATGCATAATTGTGGTGCAGAATGACGTGTTTGCAAAATATTAAAAGCATGAACGAGTGGCAACCTGAAGAACAAGCATTGGCATAGCCAATAGGTCTCGCTTTTGGGACCTTATAAGTATTTAGTTATGCAGCACAATATCCTTGGTGCAACAACATCAACTGTTGCATGGGTAAACACTTATAAGGTCCCAAAAGCGAGACCTATTGGCTATGCCAATGCTTGTTTCTCTGGATTTCCCTTCTCTTTTTGAAACGCAGGAGCAGCAACATTGTCGTGGTGTCACCAGGGCTTTAAGTGGAAGCTTTTTCAATATTATATACAAGCCATAGTTGCTGCTTATTTATCATATGCAACTAACAACCATTGACAAAGCCAATAGTCCTGACTGGTTGTAGGTATGATGTTACTTGTTGTATAATATATCCGGATGTAATGACAGAAACAGCAAAATACAAGTCGGGCGGCACACTATGGCTAAGCACAGGTTTTTAGCTTACGTGTTTTTAAGCCACGCCCTTAATTACATTGGCCACGCCCCTTCGAGAGACCCCCCCCCAGTTTTTTCATCCCACTTAAAGCCCTGAACACACCCAATGCTGTCCAACAATTCCTCTTCTGTGGATAACACAGTAAGGCCCGCACTCTCGGAATACTCGTATGGTATTTTTCCCTTTGAAAGGCATTTTCCCAACATGTAATTAAAGCACCAGGTGTGTCTTTGTACCCAGTGAATGTTCTTGGTACCTTTGCTGGAAAGGGATGGGAGATCTGCGGCTGTCTATTAATGAGAGGAGTGTAGCCACGCCCTTGCTCTGGTTGGGGCAGTGATAGAGTTAAGCTGCGCAGCCTCTTTGCACTGACGCCCGAACCCCGATGATTCTCCAAAATACCAGGCACGTGACGCAAGCATCTTTGCTCTGAGAGAAATCCAAACGGGTTTCAAAGCTTTCTTAAATACTAAAATAGACCAGCCGAAATGTAATGAGTTAAAACTTGGAAAGATGACATGTTTTAATGCTGAAAACCGGCTAGACTGTGTTTCGATCCAGCATTTACAAAGCAAATATTTACAGTCACTGAATTGTGTGCAGGCTGAAGTTTAAATAGGGGTTTTTATTAGAAGTATTTGGAAGTAAGGTGCTACTGGCATGAACGAGGATAAAGGTACGGAAAAGTCTGCAAAAAACGACAGGCAGCGCGTGGCCATTTAGTAAATATTTGCACAGCCACGCCAACAAGTGCTGTGTAATGGACTGCCTGCAAAACACCGATAATTGTTAACTAGAACAACTTTAAATGGAATAATTATTTTTAAAGGAAACAGATAAGCAGAGATCCGGTTCAGACGCGTGCGTGGCTTTTAGGGCAGAGCCTGCTCGAGGAGCACGCTTGTGACCTACATACCAGAGGGAGAGAAGTCCGACGGAACGCTAACTTGCCTGTGCCCATTACCTGCCTGCTTCTACACCCTACGAACAGTGACGAGGTGAGGTCTCTCCGGATACCCCGCAGAAGGGCTTCCGGATATAAGCAGATTCCTGAGCGGCACATCTCACCTCTGTTCTCGTGCAGCACCTGCACCTCCACCTCCTCGCGGACACTCAGACTTGTTACGAGGAGTGAACCGATTGGCTGCGCCGTTTGCGACTCGGAGTCACTTTGGAGCTCGGGGTGTGTGAGCCTGTAGCGTTAAATTACAGCTCCACAGGTGGCATGGCAGTACAGGGGCTAGTTCCCCTTTTATTTATGGTTGCAGCCTGACGTTGCCGCGAATGTTTGCTTCTCCAGCGGTTAATGCAACAGAAAGACTAAGTGAGTAATTCTGATTATTTTTTTTAACTCAGCAAGTGGATTAAGTAAAGCTAATCTGGTAATGAGAACGGATTGTGTTAATGGATTAATTTCGAAAGCAATGGCTAGAACCGCAGGAGATACAATAGAATTAACCCTCTGCCAGCTGTCAACGCCTTACAAGGTCAACACGAATCGTGTTTACGTATTGAAGTCAGCTCTGCGGTGCATTCTTGTTTGTAAGGTGCTAGTGAGGTCATATGTAGGATGTTTCAGTAAAATAAAGTTGAGGCTCTGGATTTACCATGCTGTAGGGGGTTAAGGTGTTGCGATTCAATTCTAAACAAAATATGCATGCTACCGAAAAACTAGCACTTTAAAGGGAGGACATGTAATAGTGATTGACGTTCAAAGGGAATTTGTGTCTAGTGGTTAAGGTGCCAATTTATCAACCCGAGGATCTGCGTTCGAACCCCTGGCTGCCACGTGACAGAAGCTAGTCTGATTATTTACAAGTCAATTAATTTATCTACAACTAAAGATGGACATGTAGTAGTATACATTTGAATAAACATGCCACCCCCTTTGATGTACCTGGTGTTGTACAGTACTCCACTTTTTCCTCAGCTATGATCGCACTATACAATTTATCATTGTATGCGAAGCATGGTATTTATTCACCCAAACCATTAACTGAACAAAACGAGCGACGGAAATCATGTGGGGAGCGGGGCCGCGAGCGGTGAGCCGCAGAAGGTGAGCGAAGCCGGAAACTACGGGGCGCATCGGGGGACATGGAGCGGGGGCGAGCGAGCGCGGCAGCCTGCAAAGCAGTCCCAAAAACGCTCGTGCGTCGTGGCTGGCCTTTGGATGAGTACGCGCGGCAGACATGTGTTTCCACTTATCGCGCCAGCGTCTGGGCACGATAATTGGAAACACATGTTTGCCGCGCGTACCCATCTCAAAAAGGCCAGCCACGACGCACGAGCGTTTGTTGGACTGCTTTGAAAACTCGCTTACAATAAGTCTTCGCCTCTAAGCAGCGCTTGCGCGCTACTCGAGGCTCGACCTAAAAAGGAAGCAAAATCGCGAATGTAGGTGAAACACTAGGAGCAAGGGGACAAAATGGAATAGTAAGTAACTAGGAAGAAAGGAAGAAAATAGTCATGTGGATAAGGTGTGGTATCTGGAGTGTATCAGAAGGGACTGTTTGTCGGTTTGAGATGCAGGAAAGACTGTGTACCCGTGGAGGTCAGCCACAATGTTTTTAACTATGCCTCATGCAGTTGGAAGAAATCGAGAAATCTGGGTGACGTCATGAAAACTGAAATTTCCCAATTTTACAGAACTATGTGGCAGTAATAAAACGTTTGCCACCCTTGATGTAGATTGTAACTCAGAATAGCCTCTTTTTGGTTTGGTGATCTGTTCAATAGTTTGTGAATTAAACCTAAAAGGAATGACTGAGACATCTTTTTTCCCATACTCCAATGTGAAGTTTCTGTAAATCCATGACAATTAAACAGTAGCAAATTGATCATTTCGTATGTATTTACATTTATTACAGTTGTAGATATAATACTAGAGCACTGGTTCATTTTATGCATTTATGAAAATGCGATTTCATAAAATACCTGTTAAACTGTTCAAATATATATTTTATAAATGTGTCTGACTGGTTGAACGAAAATATATTTTCATTGTTTTGGATACTGCACCAAGGCCAGTGGCTTTTCCGTGTTTACCTATGAAAGTGGGAGTAGTAGTATTAGTTTAAATTGGTGTAGGGTTTGAGAGGTCACTGTGGTTAATTTTCAGTACCAGCATTCGATTGCTGTGAAGTAAATTGTCAAGGGAACCCTGCCAGATGAAGATGATTTGATGGGAAGACTGTTAGTCATCAAGGGGATGGCTACAACGAAGAGTGCTCCCAGTTAAAGGAGACCTTCATTTCATAACAGGCCGAGAGATAAAGAGGTATATTTGCTAACAAATGTCGGAGCGCTATGTTACGCCAAATTTGGCAATGCTGCGCTCTGACATTTTTAAAACTCAGAGATGCGCCGTATTCACAAGAATACGGCACACTTATGAATACGGCCCACCCCTGTGTTTCGCCTAGTGCTGGTGTTAAAAAAGCTGCCTTGTGCCAGCGCAGGCACCCCACTACCATGCTGCATGGGTTCCTGCGCTGCAGGGGCAATTGCTTATGTGCAGGGAGGGATACCTTCTTACACATAAACAATCATTAAAGGCGATTTACTCTGCAGCACACATGGAAAGAGCAAAATAAGAGGAGAAATTAATAATTTCTCCTCGTCTCGCCATACTAAGACCAGGTATTCCCTGGTGTTAGTTTTTGGCGCTGCCTCAGCCTTGTAAATATGAGGCAGCGTCAAAAAGCAATGGGTGTTGCGGTGGAACGCCCACTGCAACACCCATTGCACGCCCCTTTGCTGCAAAGTACTGAGCGCAAAGGGGCATATTTACAAGGTGGCGTTAGGCCACGTTGTGGCTTAGCACCACCTTGTAAATATGTGAAATGGCGCTACACCACTGGAGTGTCAAAAAAAGTGACGCTCCGATGGCGAAAGGGGCTTGTAAATATGCCCCAAGGTTTCACTGAAGAATCTGTGACCCTGTAACATTTACTGCAGGTGCCGAGTTCATTTTCAGCTGAGTGGGCTTTAAAGACTGTACAGTTGAGAGCAAGGGCTGGGAAGTTCAAAAGCTAATTACACGTAAACGTAAATACAGTCACTCTGAAAGCTCTATGGGGCATATTTACAAGGAAATGGCAGAGCGTGGTGTTAGCCTCTTTGGCACTCCGCCACTTCTGAAACGCAGGGCTGCTCCGTATTTAGAACAATACGGTGCAGCCTTGCGTTTCCGTCTGCGCTGGCACTAATTTTGCTGCCTAGCGCCAATGCAGGTACCCTTGCACAAGGGTGCCTCCGTTGAGGGGATTGATTGTTTATGTGCAGGAAGGTGTCCCTTCCTGCACATAAACAATCTGAAATGGCGTTTTGAAACTTCTATGTGTGCTGCTTAATACAGCACACATAGAAATTGCAAAACATCATTTTTATTTTAATGATTGTTAAAGGACACCTTTCCTGCACATAAACAATCAATGGCGTTTTGCTGTTTCCATGTGTGCTGCACAACGCAGTACACATGGAAACAGCAAAAACTAGGAGAAATTAAAAATTTCTCTTCGTTGTGCCAGGGTAAGACCAGGTTTTCCCAAGTCTTAATTTTGGCGCCGCCCCATATTTACGCCACCCTTATAAATATGGGGCAGCATCAAAATCAATAGGTGTTGCGATGGAACACCCACCACAACAACCATTGCCCACCCTTTTCACGCTAAGTATAGCGTGAAAGGGTGCCTTATTCACAAGGCAAAACCAAAGGGGATGATGGACGGAGTGTTGAACATTGCAAGCACTCACCCCCAGTCAACTGATCTGGGTTTAATCCATCATCATTCTTTAGCTCACTCCGCCACCCCAGTTCAGACATGGCCATATGCAAATCAGTCTGACCCTGTGCCTCATGGGAACAGTCCAGCCCGAACTGCCAAGCCATGTCTTCCCTGGACCGGAAACAAGCATCCTGGGACCGGTTTCTAGCTTACAGCCGTCATCAGCCAGGCTATCTTGAATCCAGTGGCAAAGTGAGCAAGGGACCCACGTCTGGGCATACCCTGCCAACTTAGGGCGAACATAGCAAAACCAAAGGGGATGATGGACGGAGTGTTGAACATTGCAAGCACTCACCCCAAGTCAACTGATCTGGGTTTAATCCATCATAATTCTTTAGCTCACTCCTCCACCCCAGTTCAGACATGGCCATATGCAAATCAGTCTGACCCTGTGCCTCATGGGAACAGTCCAGCCCGAACTGCCAAGCCATGTCTTCCCTGGACCGGAAACAAGCATCCTGGGACCGGTTTCTGGCTTACAGCTGTCATCAGCCAGGCTATCTTGAATCCAGTGGCAAAGTGAGCAAGGGACCCACGTCTGGGCATACCCTGCCAACTTAGGGCGAACATAGCAAAACCAAAGGGGATGATGGACGGAGTGTTGAACATTGCAAGCACTGACCCCCAGTCAACTGATCTGGGTTTAATCCATCATCATTCTTTAGCTCACTCCGCCAACCCAGTTCAGACATGGCCATATGCAAATCAGTCTGACCCTGTGCCTCATGGGAACAGTCCAGCCCGAACTGCCAAGCCAGGTCTTCCCTGGACCGGAAACAAGCATCCTGGGACCGGTTTCTGGCTTACAGCAGTCATCAGCCAGGCTATCTTGAATCCAGTGGCAAAGTGAGCAAGGGACCCACGTCTGGGCATACCCTGCCAACTTAGGGCGAACATAGCAAAACCAAAGGGGATGATGGACGGAGTGTTGAACATTGCAAGCACTCACCCCCAGTCAACTGATCTGGGTTTAATCCATCATCATTCTTTAGCTCACTCCGCCACCCCAGTTCAGACATGGCCATATGCAAATCAGTCTGACCCTGTGCCTCATGGGAACAGTCCAGATCAGTTGACTGCGGGTGAGTGTTTGATTTGCTCTAACGCTCCGTTCATCGTCCCCTTTGGTATCGCTTTGTTCGCCTAAGTTGGCAGGGTATGCCCAGACGTGGGTCCCTTGCTCACTTTGCCACTGGATTCAAGATAGCCTGGCTGATGAGGGTTTTGAACCCGAAACCGGTCCCAGGATGCTTGTTTCCGGTGCAGGGAAGACATGGCTTGGCAGTTCGGGCTGGACTGTTCCCATGAGGCACAGGGTCAGACTGATTTGCATATGGCCATGTCTGAACTGGGGTGGTGGAGTGAGCTAAAGAATGATGATGGATTAAACCCAGATCAGTTGACTGAGGGTGAGTGTTTGATTTGCTCTAACGCTCCGTCCATCGTCTCCTTTGGTATCGCTTTGTTCGCCCTAAGTTGGCAGGGTATGCCCAGACGTGGGTCCCTTGCTCACTTTGCCACTGGATTCAAGATAGCCTGGCTGATGAGGGTTTTGAACCCGAAACCGGTCCCAGGATGCTTGTTTCCGGTCCAGGGAAGACATGGCTTGGCAGTTCGGGCTGGACTGTTCCCATGAGGCACAGGGTCAGACTGATTTGCATATGGCCATGTCTGAACTGGGGTGGTTGAGTGAGCTAAAGAATGATGATGGATTAAACCCAGATCAGTTGACTGGGGGTGAGTGTTTGATTTGCTCTAACGCTCCATCCATCGTCCCCTTTGGTATCGCTTTATTCACAAGGCGGCGTTACGGCTTGTTAAGTAACTTAACGCCACCTTGTGTAGACGAATCCCCTATCGCCACCACAACCTTGAGAAAAGTGACGTTGTGGTGGCGACAGGGGCTTGTAAATATGCCCCTACATTTGAAAGGAAAGTATTTATTTCTTTAGTTGTATCCTAGATGCGTTTTTGGAAAACGTAAATACATTTTTAGAACTGCACACAGCAGTGCTGTCGTTACTTGTCTATTGGCGGTTGTAAAGGAAGAATTGGTGATCCTATTTCTATGTGAGCATTGCAACTGAAAATATATTTAAAATTAAGACAGACCGGGTTGCAGTGTTTATATAAATGAAAAACCTTCATACTCGCAGCAGTATCTGATATCCGGAAATACCCTCAAGAAGTAGACACAGTTATGATCACGGGCTCAATGATGCCTGCACCAGACGTTTTCATATTTCAGATGCACTCACAAAATGTTCATGAAATAGAATACTAAATTACAGTGTCAGTGGTTTGTAGGTAGGTATTTGTGCAGCGCTACCCTAACTAGAGAGCATTGGAGTGCTGAACAGGGGGGCGTAGGCCCTAACCTATGATTCAGGCGTTTTTAAAAGATAGTACTTATGTAGACTCCAAATGTGTGGGCAGTTAGTGTTTTTTTAAATATGGACCCTCAATTTCTTTCTGAATTAGGAAGGTAGGAGCAGTTATGATGGTGGTGGAGATGATGTTACAGATCCTTGCAGTGTAGATGGAAAAGCCCTTCCTTCTAGTATGCATTTATAATTGTATCAATCCATAGTGTCTTTAGTAAACAATAGGTAACTTAATGCAACTGGATATTTATTGAGTTTCAGACATTTTAGGAACAACAATATTTATAGTTATGTTCCAATAAATGTTATGTTTTTAACCTATGACTGTTTATCTTTGATTATGTGTTAATAATTTAAATGTTCATAAGATTTGCTGACCCCTTAGGCTACATGTTGGTTTTTAATTTCAAAATGATTATGCACATCTCAGACAATGTTCTGATTCATTCGAACTGTGGTTGCACTATTGTAGGATATAAAGATTTATTTATAGTTTATGTACATTTGTTAAACTTTGTATTTATTGTTCCTGAATGCTAGTTATCAGGTACCAACAGCGCCCAGGTTAACCTATCCTTGGAAAGCGGTCCTGTGCCATTGCTATTAGAGAGAGTAAGGGAAAGATGAATTGCAGTTGAACGTACTACTGAGCTGGATCTTGAGATACCCAGCAGTTTAACATGAATAATGTACTTTAAACTAGGAATGACAATTGATATTTGACATGTCTGTGAGAGAGAGAGAAGCTAAAGCATCCAGAGGTGTTTGGGTTTTCTAAAAAAAAAAATCACCTTGTGTGATCTTAGATGTATTAGAAAGCACTAGTAAGTCATGGTTCATGAAAGCTAAGTCAATGAGTCAGTATGAGAAAGACATTATTTTTGCCATGGTCCCTCTGCTTTTCCCATCTGATTTTGTTGTCTTTTGAACTCTGTGAGCTGTGGCATTGCTAACCAGTGACACATCATATGTGAATTTCCCCTAAAATACACTGTGCATTGGTTTCACCTTGTTGGCTTATTTAACTTTACTGTGAGGCCATGTTAGATGGTGCAGAAAATGCACCAGTGGTGTGGAAGTTAAATGTGATATGTGAGCTTCAGTGTGTTTTTACACCACCCACACACATGACAAAAAATATGGCTTCGGAGAGCACCATTGTGCTCTAGTTGGGGAGCAGGTTAGAAGTATTGCAGAGTCATATGACAATAAAAATGGCCTTTCTTATTTAGAAAATCCCACTTTATATATTAACTAAGTCGCCTCTGAGGCGTGCCTTGCAAGCCAAAAGAGCAGGGGGCCTACTATACAAAAATGGAGCATCCTGGATACTGCAAAAAGCATGCCCCCCAGTATTAAAAAAATTATTGTGACACTGTATAGGAAAAACTAGATTTTCCAATTTTTCAGGCCTAGTTATAAATAAAATCACTTTGTCCTTTCTTTGCTTGAGAAAATGCCAGAATGGTCAAGTTATTTTCCACTTTTTTCAAAATCTAATTCGATGGTGAAAGCAGATTTTTGACAGCGTTAGCAGAAATTAACTTTAGAAAAGTGTACTTCATGCTGTCAGAGTAAACTAATTTAGAACTCGCTTGCCTCGCACTATTGCTCAAAAGACTGAACACACATCCTTGGCAGGCTGTTAATGACTCTCCTCCTGGAAGACAATGGCTTGGTCTCTGACAGGAGGAATATGAGTGGTGTTAACCATATCAATGTAGCATGGTTGAGCCACTGAAGGTAATGATATGTCAGCTGGATCAGTTGAACAAAAGATGGATGTGCATGCATGGAGTGAGGGACAACTGGCCTACTGGAGAGTGGGAGCCAGCTCACTCTCATCTGTGAAGCATATTACAAGAAATACTTGAAATATTTACCTTTGGAATTATTAGAGGGGCTGTCTCTAGAGAGTTCGGGAGATGTTCTTTGTGAGTGCTTGCAAACAGATCTGTATACTCTTGCTCTCATAAAAAGACCAGCTAACATCCCCTGTGAAACTGCAGTGTACTAGGAACAAATTTCAATGTGTTTGGAACCTTAGCCAAATTCTTCAGAGAAATGACTGCGCCTAATTAAGACAATAAGTTATATAAATATCCACTGTGCAGTAGGCAAAAGCAAGGAAATAGCAGGAAACATAGAAGTGCCTAAAGGTGCTCTTGGAAGGGTTATTATCTCAAGTATGTATATTTTGAAGATGTCACCGAAGAACAGAATGGTGATATTGGAAACAGCGATCATTTCTTAATAAGACCAGTGCAAGTCATTAGTGATGGAGTAACTTGGAGGAGAAACATCATCAGGTAGATTACTGCTAAAGCATACATTCTTTCCTCCCAGGAAAGAAATATGGCTGACAATTAATGTTCTTATAACTAACAAAACCAACAATAACATCACTATGGCTGGAGGAACCAAGATAGCTTAATTTCATCTAATCTGCATCAACTTGCCCGTGGGGTAGACATTTTCATGACTTAGATCCTGAAATGTTTGACTTTGGAAATTCAATATTATCTGAGCAGGGGAAGAGAAACTAATGAATACATTGACATAAAGAGCTGATGTCTTTTTGCCATATGAGTGGAACACTGACCATACCTATGGAGTGAAACAGTATAGCAGATAGCCATACGAGTGGATGGACCTTTGCCCGATAGAACCATAAAAGACTTCAGAAGTCCACGAGATTCTCTAAATGTTATGTGCAGGAAGAAGAAGAATATTGTGAGAGTGTGCATTATTTACAGTAAACTAAACTGCATAACAGCAGAGCAACTTGAGGACTTCATGACTCACTTGAGTGTTTAACAGAAAGTCGATGGTCCTGTTTTGAACATCAGATGGAAATTGTACCAGTTGCCATCAAATTCCTAAGGGGCCCTAAGATAAAGAAAAGTTTGCATTAATTTATCCTTTGTCCTTGGTCTTTATGAAGTCATTCATATGTTTCAAGGTATATCAGGAGCCCAAGACACATTCAATTGCTTGATGGAAAAAACTGTTGGCAACATACGCTTTTTGGAAGTACTCCTGTATCTTTATTATAGCTTATTCTTTGGCATGACTCTGGAGGAACAACTGGAGTACAGACAGTACTAGACACATTGAAAGTATAAAGAGAAATGTTATCCTTGGATAATTGTTAATTTTTCCAACGTAGTGCCAAATATTTTGGACTCAGATATCAACAGATGGAATAGCCATTGACCCCACTAAAATTAAAACATTTAAAACCTGCCCATTACTAGCTACTCTACAAGAGATACAAAGTTTCTTGTGTTTTTGTAGTCACTACCGAATATTTGAACATGGATTTTCAAATATATGCAGGTCATTAACTGATGTAAAGAAAGAAAATCCACCTACCCGCATAATGGCATAATGTAGAAAGAAACCTGAAAAACCTTACTATAAATTGTGTGAGCATTTAGTTTCAGATGGACTGTACAGTGCCAGTAAGCATTTAATATGTTGACCAAAAACTCAGATCCACCCCAGTATTGGCTTGTGCTGATCCACAATTATGTTACATTCTTCCCAGTAATGTATTAGGTGCAGGATGTACAAACTATGTCGTTTGTAGTATGTACTTGCAGTGTGCTGGTTTTGACCTCATATATGATAGCACCAATAATAAACAAGATTTCATTACTGATACTGACCACTACTGCAGTACGAAAAGATGCTGGCGGATCACCCCCTTGTAATAAATAATTCGCAAGTCTTAAAAATTCGGGGCAGAGTATTGTAGCAAATGTTTTAAAAAATTCCGCGGGAATACCATCTTCCCCGGTCGCTTTGCAGTTTGGCAGGGAACTAATGACTACATCTAGTTCTTCCTTAGTGAATTCGGCAAGTAACAGCTCTTTAGAATTATCTCCCAAAATTGGGATTGGCAATTGCTGTAGGAATTCATTAATTGATTCTAAGGAGACCTGGTGAGATGTCTGATAGATGTCTTTATAATGTTTAAGAAAAACCTCACCTATTAATGGTGTAGTCGTTACACGTGTTTTAGTTACGTTATCCTGAATGCATGCGACTCTATTACGGACTTGCTTCTCCTTTGCTTGCCAGGCTAGCAGTCTTCCCGTATACTCACCATTTTCATAGCTTGACTGAAGGTATAATCTACTTGCCGTATCACCTAATTCATAGTAAAATTCCCTCATTCTCGTTTTTGCATTCAATACTTCTTGTCTAGTATCTGGGGTCCTATTTCTAAAAATAAGCTTGATTTGCATGGGCCAGCCTGTTTTCTATCGCCACTCTCTCCTCCTTTTTAGCCTTCTGTTTTGGTATCTCTTTTGAGGTAACTATGCCTCTCAATGTTGCCTTAAATGCATCCCATATTACGTTAATTGGGGCAGAATCCTTATTTATATTAAAAAAGAAGGTAATCTCCTTTTCTATTTCTGCACACCATTGTTTCTCAGCTAAATTAAGTCTATTGAAATACCACCTTCTTGATACTTCTTCATCTGTCTTTCCTAAAATAATTTCAAGCTTAATAAGGGCATGATCTGAGAAGGGATTTACTATATGCTCATATTTACTAATTTCAACATTGTAAGAAGTTAGAAAAAAGTCTAGCCTAGATGCTGAGTCGTATTTTGCCGAGTAGCAGGAATACTCGCGTTTAACCGGATTGTTGAGACGCCAGCTATCCAGAATATCTAGATCTGACTTACAACTCAGCAAAGCAATGGCAACTTGTGGTTTATTTTGTCTTCGATCTTTTTTGGTTGAATCAACCGCAGGATTTTGTAAAAAATTAAAATCACCTCCCCATATGATCTGACCCGGTATACCAGAAAGTGCTTGCTTTAGATGTAGAATAGGGAGCGGGTCATCGATGACTGGTGCGTAAATTGTGGCAAATATGAGATTTGTCTGATTTATTTTCCCATGCACGAATGTCCATCTACCGTTCGTGTCTGAATGTGATGCTTCAACATGAAATTGGACATGCTTGCCTATAAAAATGCTCACACCTCTCTGAGCTGCCCCCAACACAGATGAGCAATAGAAACCTGCCCAATTTCTAAACATTTTGCTAATATTTGATAAAGCACGAAAATGTGTCTCTTGTATAAAGATCACATCTGGGCGGTAGCCCTTTAGCCAGCTCTCTATTGCACACGTTTTACGTCTATTATTTAGACCATTGGCGTTTAAAGACAAGATCGACAATTTATTCCTATTCATATATAGAATATCTTTCTAAAGTACAAACTGTACGAAGTACACCAAGTGCACATATGAGCCATAGCTTTCAATTTGACTCTTTTCTTCCTAGTAAAAGAGTGGCTGACTGTTTTACGCGCTAAAATACAAGCCCTATTTGTTATGCAGACTGCACAAATATTAGACCAATAGGCTGTCGTACATATGATAACAATTGTACAAAATATGCATTAAAATACAAATCAGACAACTACTGGACAAATAAACTGCAATGCCGATTATGTCAAATGTATATAAAATATGATAAAATGCGATCGTGCAGCTATTGGACCAATATACTACAGTACAGATAGAATAAAAAGAATAGAGATAATATCAATGTGCAAGATATACATTAAAGTGCAAATTGCGCAGCTGTTAAACCGGCATAATACAGTACCAATTATGACCATTGTGCAAAATATGCATTAAAGTGCGTTAAAGTGCAAAGTTCCATGTGCAATATATGTGCAATGTATAGTTTCTATTATGCGGTACCACGACTTACTCCTAGACCTTAAAGTGCTCATTACTTAATCTCCTCTTCTTGGATTTATTCAAACAAATATTTCCATCTATGAACTCTCTTTTTCTAACTGCTTCACCCCCACCACCAACCCCCCACCCCACCCTCTCCAGAAGAAGGGAAAACCCAACCTCCCCCACTATCCTTCCCTCCTTCTCCCTCCTTTTACTGGATGCCATCTTGTTGCATCCTGTTACGTCCCCTGATTCACCTCGCAACCGCCCAAAAAAACCACTACTGAAATACAGCTGCTTGTTATTCCACACAGACTTATAAACACAGAGTCTCCTTCTCCTTTTCCTTATGTAGCGTTAAGACCCTCCAAAAGGTTTTGGGCTTCTAGTATGTCCGTAAGGATAAAGAAATTTCCTTTGGCTAAGACTTTTAATTTGGATTGTTGCACAATCATTGCCTGCGCCCCTTTGGCCTTGAAAGAGTCAATCATTTTAATAAAGTTCTTGCGTCTGAGTGCAGAGGCTGCTGACATATCAGAGAAGATTTAAATTTTTTTAATTTCATCCGTTGTAAATGATCTCCTTGCTATTGCAGCGTTTAGGATTCGCTCCTTGATTCTATAGTCTGAGAAATTTATTAAAATTGTTCGTGGGTACTTGAGGTTGGCAGGCTTGTATGCGGGTACCCTATGGGCTCTGGTGATTGTGAGATCCCCTTGTAATTCAGGTATTGCTTTTTTCAACAAAGACTCAGTCCATTTTACCATTTCTGCACTCTCCAATCCCTCCGATATTCCCACAAGGCGTAAATTAGATCTCCTATTATAGTTCTCGAGATCTTGTAACTTCGATTCCATCTGGCACTTACTTTTATTCAACACCTGTAGATCCTTCTGCATAGTAACAATATTATCCTCCAGGGCTGAGACACGAGTTTCCAACTCTGTGACCCTTGTGGGTAGGTTGCCTAATTTTTCCTCCATCTTTGTTAGTCTATCATGGAGTTGTGATATTTCATATGTTTGTGACACCTTCAGATCTCTTACCTCTTGCAGAATAATTGTAAGCATTTCTTGTACTGAGGTATCAAGTTCAGCATTTTTTTTCTTTTTTTCTCGTCCCGGATTTTTGCCGACTCTCATAGAGTTAGAGATTATTTCCTTTTCCCCTTCCTTTTTCCTTTCCCCCTGCTCTAGTTCTGATTCTGGTTCTGATTCTGAATCGGATACGGACACAGAATCCAGCTTGTCTGACTTGTCTGCTGATGCCCGACTCCCATTCTCCTTTTGCGAGATCTGTAGAGGTACCTGAGCGTCTTGGGACAGTGGCTGGCTAATCAGAGATGCTTCCCCCTGGATGGCTGTAGTTATTTCTGCAGGATCTGAGACAGCGTGCGATTTCACTTGCAGATGTGAGTGTATTGTTTGGACTGAGAGGGTTTGAGCCGGGGTGGGGGGTGGTGGCGTTTTTTGACCTTGGGTATCCTGTGGGTCTACCTGACCTGTTAGATCTTCTGGCCTTTGCTCCTCCCTGTTCACAAGAGGAGTGCTGGTCGGTATACTCCGTGTCGCAAGGGTATTACCAAAAAGAGGATACTGTTTGACATTCCCCGAATTATCCTCCATCCTTTTCAATGTATCCCCTGCTTCACCCCCTTTCTTACTTCTTCTTCACCCCCACAGCCAACATACTTAACTCAGCTGAAATTTCAGATAGGGTCTCCTCTCCCTCCAAGGTTTTATCAGAGGCATTTTGACCGATCTGTAAGTTTTTCTCAGCCAGTGCCAGGGTTTTAGCTTTAAAATCCAATCTCTGCTGAGCGTTTCTTTTCCCTCTTCTGACATCCTTGGGTGCTAGCACGGGTGTCGGTGGTGATTGACCAGATTTTAGGAACTCTTTTCCAGCCCCAGTTTTAGGCTGTTTATTTCGCATTTTAAACTCGATAAAGTTGACACTCCTTGACCCTCCTGACACCCGACTGTTACGATCAAAACGCTGCAGTGATTGCTTACCGCAGCGCCGGGTCTACTGAAAAGTCTTGCGTCCCTTTCCGTGTCCGGCGCCCCCTCAGGCAAAGATAGCGAAAATGTGAATTCTTACAGGCCAATAAGTCTTTTAAATACTGACTATAAAATGTTCACTAAACTTTTAACCAATAGACTAAATAAGATGGTGGGTTCACTTATTGGGACGGATCAGTGCGGCTTTGTAGCAGGGAGACACCTCTATGCTAACACAAATTTTTTATTAGAGGCATTGGATTTTTTAAATATTAATAACGTTGAGGCTCAGATCTGGTTTTTAGATGCTGAAAAAGCATTTGATCTTGTTTCTTGGAATTGTCTTTTTACGATCTTAGAAAAGTTCGGCTTCCCAATTGAGTTTATATTTTTATTAAAACAACTTTATTCGAACTCCCATGCGCAAATTTTAATCAACTCTGTTAATATCGGGACATGTCAAATAAATAGAGGCACTAGACAAGGCTGCCCCTCTCCCCGATTTTATTTGCTCTATTTATAGAGCCACTGGCAATCGCAATCAGGGAAAAAAGAGCCTGTACAGTCCCGGTTCAAGGCATGACGAACATAAAACTCTATGCTGATGACATTGCTCTTTTTTTGGACTCAAAGATAGACACCCAGGTGGAAGTTATGAGGGTATTTGCAGATTTCGAAGAAATAGGTGGTTATAAAATCAATAAGACCAAAACAGAAATTATATTATGCAATTGTGGTGTGAATTCTTTATCACCCGAGTTCAGACAGATATACAACACCCGCCCCAACAGATATTTAGGGATTCAGGTAACGGAGAAAGTAGAAGACCTTTTTTCCTTAAATTATATTCCACTGATGAAAAAGGTGAACTCACAGCTATCACGATGGAGCCAGCTCCCGCTATCAATAATAGGACGAGTTGCGCTAATCCGAATGTCTATTCTTCCATTGTTTAACTTTCTCTTCAGTGCAGCTCCTTGTGCAATACAGACCTCTTTTTTTTTAAAGAGATAGATAGTATGTTCTCCTCTTTTCTATGGGCAAATAAGGTACCAAGACTGGCACTTAGCACTTTAACCTATCCTGTATCAGAAGGGGGATTATCTCTTCCGAATATTAGAAATTACTATTATGCGACATTTGCACATCACAGTTTTAGATTTTTCTTTTTAGATCCTCAAGAGTCAGATAATTTTTTAATGAAAAAGATCTTAAGGGAATACAATATTATCGACCCTACAAGAGTTACTAAGTACCCTAAGAAAGTACGTTATAAGATCCTACAATGGTTTTTTAAACAAAAACTCAGCTTTTAACACACTATGATATTCCAAGAATTAATAATTCAACCAGGCTCTCGAATATATATACATATGGGGGATATAGGCATTTTGGAGAATAATATACTAAGGTTGTGGGAAGAAAATGGGTACGTCCAGATCCAGGATTTTATCAAGGGGAATTGCTGGAAAACCTGGGCGGAGATTGAAATAGGACTTCAACATTCTAACACAATCTTAAAGTGGTCATTTATTAGATTAAATCCTATATTGGAAAAATTAGATATGGAAAACCTGCGCTATAAAATTAGCATTAGCAAAGCACTTAATTGCCCCATTAGTCGGAAGATTAGTATCTGGATTAAAATCTTTGAGGAAAATAATTCTTTCTCACTATATGAAAAAATTAGAGACAGATGGAAGAAAAGGGAAGATTAAATGACGTTAACATGACATTTGGGAGCCAGTAAGACGTTGTTTCTCACAATAGGTGTATTGTTCTATGGCAGTACATCTCAATTTGTACTGTCCATTATTGAGATAAATAAGCAAATACAATTTTATTAGTAGAATTGCTTCCACTAACATTTTAAGGACACATTTATTTTTATTGGCATAGCATAAATAAACAGCATTATAAATCAACAATAACAACCCTCCAGCAAGCTTCAGATGAAAATACATTATGGCTATGATTCAAAACTAAATATAGACATTAGGATTTCCCAGTTAAGGTAAGTTGCACAAGCATAACTTATCCAATACACTGCATAAAATGTCATACATAACGTTAGAGATGGCATAATAAATTGCATCATCAATGATATCACTGGTGACATCATATAATTGATGACAATCATTAATGACATCTGTTGGACCTGGCCCTCACTACAGGGTCACCCCCAAACCTTTTGCCTTCACCCCTCCTGGTTTCTGAACTTTGTTTTTGTTGGCAATAGGAGTCTGTGCACTTTACCACTTATAACCAGTGCTAAAGTGCTTGTGCTCTCTCCTTAAAACATGGCACTGTTGGCTTACACCTGATTGGCATATTTAATTTACTTATAAGTCCCTACTATATGGTACTACATGTACTCACAGCCTCTAAATTAAAGGCTACAAGTGGGCCGGCAGCACTCATTGTGCCACTCATTTAAGAAGCACTTTAAAACACGTCTCTGGCCTGCCATTGTAGCCAGTAGTGCTGTTTTAATACTGCCAATTCGACCTGGCAAAATAAACCTTTTGCCAGGCCTAAAGCTTTTTAATACATATGTCACCCTAATGTAAGCCCTAAAGGCTGGAAGGACAGGGTGCATTGTATTTAATAAGTAGGATCTATGAGTTTAGGTTTTACATGTCCTGGTAGTGAAAAACTCCGAGAGTCGTTTTTCACTATTGCAAGGTCTATCTCCCCCATAAGATAACATTGGGTTACCTTATTAAACTTAATAAGTGATAACCTAAGTTTGGGAGCAGATAGGAAAATTATATTTACACTCGGAAGAATTGCATTTTATTAAAAGTCCTCTTTAATGGTAAAGTCGGATTTGAAGTCACAATTCTGTAAATGCCACTTTGAGAAAGTTGGTATTTTCTTCTCCTAACCATTTGGTCCCTACTGCCTGTGTCCTAGGTCACATGACTGTGAATAGCTTGGCAGTTGGCCTTTGTATATTCCACCCTGACAGTGGGACAAAGGGGGACTATGTGTTGGCAGGATGGGTCATCCTTGCCAGGATGGTTGGGGCAGAGCTGTTCCCTGCTCCACTCACATTTCAAAGAGCTGCTTTCAGCACACATGCAAAGGCACCTGACACAAGTCTTTTGTAACCCCTGACTACTTGGAGCTTTGACCGGGGAAGGGAAGAACTTTCCAGAACCAGATGTGGGGGTAGTATAGGGATTCCCCCCACATTGGACCTGTGGACACTACAGAAGAAGGACTACCTTGTTCCCCAGAGGATTGCCTTGCTGCTGAGGCCTGCCCTGCTCTCTGAGAAGGAAGACTGGACCATCTCCCTTCATCCTATTCTGCCTGAGTGTCTCTAAGGGTCAGTTGGCTGACCTCCTGTCTGAGCTCCAGGGATACAACAAGCTCCTTAGGCTTCCCTGCAACTGCCCTGCTGATCTACAGTAGACCTGCCTGGACCTGTAACTGGCACTTTGTGAGTGCTGATGTCCTCTGCTAGACTGAGTTCCTGATCCCCAAGAACTGCCTTCCCAGGTCCTGGACTCATGGCTGACATCAGAGAGAACTCCTACTTGCCTAACTGAAGGGTCTTTCAAATCTGGCATGAAGCTCTGCAAAGTCTCACTGCACAGCTGAGAACTTCATCAGAAACATTACTGAGCGATGCAAAGCACCGCAAAGTCTTGCCGCACAGCTGAAAGCTTCATCAGAACCGGCGCAACGCAAAGCACCGCAAAGCCTCACCACACAGTTGAGTGTTTCATCGGAACCATCGCCGAGCAATGCAAAGCACTGCAAATTCTCACTCTGCACCTGAAAACTTAATCGGAACTGACTCAAAGCACCACAAAGCCTCACTGCAGAGCTGAAAGCTTCATCAAAAACTACGCTGAGCAACGCAGTGCCCCGGAAAATTTTGTCACACAGCCGCAGCTTCATCAGAACTGACACAGAGTGATGCAAATCCCTGGAAAGTCTCGCCAAACAGATGAAAGCTTCATCAGAACCGACACCAAGCGACGCGAAACCTCGCAAGGCAATGCCTCGCAGACCTCTCACCAAGGGCATAAGGTACATTTTCCAGCGGACCACACTTGATCTTGTGACCGGCCTGTGCTCCATAGTGGTTGGCCTGAACTTGTGACCAAATACCCTCAGCTGGTGCTTTGTGCTTTTAAGTGCTATATCTACCTAAATCCTTGAAATTAAGTATCTCTGGTTCTACTGATTAGATTTTTATGTTTCTGGTTTAATTTTATTTATTATAATTTTCTCTATGTATTTGAATTGGTTCAGAATTATTTTGTTTTTGTTTTTCTACTGTATTACTGTGTGCTGCATAAATACTTTACACATTGCCCCCAACGTAAGCCTGACTGCTTTGTGCCAAGCTACCACAGGGTTAATCATGGGTTAATTTAGTGACTTTTATCGTTCACCCTGACAAGAATTGATGGAGGGCAAAGAATTGTAGTTAGTAGATTAGGTATGCTGGTCAGAATATGTTTTTTTATGTATGTAGTGTGGTGGTTAATCGGCAGCGTGTTTTGTAGATAGGTGGCGTATGTTAGTAGGTGTGACCTTATAGATGGCAGCTGGGGTGTGTTTGAGTATGGGCTGAGTATGGTTGTTCAAAGGTAAAGATTGCTTTGCCTAAGTATTGTATACTAGTTAGTAGGTGGGACATAGTGGTTGGTGAATAAGGTACATTTACCAAGCTGTGTGCCAAATATGGAGTAATTACCTTATCTATTATTTATGATATTTAGGACAGGGTTGCCAGCTTAGGGGTCACTCATAAAATCATAAAGCAGAACATACATGTTTTACTCCGATAAATAATATTTGCAAGAAAAAGGTCGCACTTTTTTTCTGAAGTTTGTGTGTAATGTTTTTTCAACTGAGAAAAAAAAGAGTTAAGCACTCAAAAAGCCGTGGCTGATAAATGTCAACCTTCTGAAGTCTGATTTACTGTTTTGGTGGCTCTTAGATATCGAATTAATGTAAGGATTTTCTTGTGGTTTTGAGGATTTAACAAGGATACCTGCTGTTCAACGAAAAGTTCAGAATGCTGCTATACTGCTGGATGAACTTGAAGAAAATGAAACTTATAACGTTACAATAGAATCAGTAAAGAACGGCACTACGTTAGGTGTAAAATCCTTTCTGACGCGTGAGTATGTTACTTTTCCTGTGCTATTTTGTTTTTGGGAGTTTGTTGTGACTTGACTAGGCTTATCTCTAGAATAGGGAGGAGAAAAGTGTTTTATTTGTTCTGGTTGTTGCAGATGGTCGTCACCAACGCCAATTGTTTTGAGACTGTGACTTATTTTTCATGACCAGACTAGGAAAGCAGTGATAAAGAGAGAAAGCAGGGATGAAAAGACACGCCAAATTGCACTTACCCTCCCATGCAACAAAATAAAAGTAAATTAATTAATTGTCGAATGTGTAGTAGTTCCATAATATACACTTCAATTCGTTTTTCCAATCCAATCCACATCTCAACGCCATTTGTACTCAATCACAAAGGACACTACTGAATCTTTAAACCAGACCTTTTCTCTAGAATGATATAAGGCAAGTTCTATGATGCACATCTCCATTCTTTCATCCATCATTATTTTTGACGAAACAAATTGAGGATCATTATCTTTAATTATCTTCTCAAGTATGCCTTCTCCGGAAAACACATCAATAGGGAAAGAGATAATATTTTCAGTCTTTATTTCATTCACAATTATCACTTTTTGCCTTTTTGAGAAGTAATCAACCATCACTATTGCATATGTGTTCCTTACACTTCCTAACCCAAACAGCTAACAAATGCCTAAACCAATTCCTTTCCTTGGACCATGAGAAACCTTTAAAGGAACTTTAGGAGACTCCCTCATCACATATGACTTATCAGATTGCATGCAATTTATACATTTTCTTATACACCCTCCCAAATTGCCACCCATTCCTGGCCACCAAAAATCTATAGGTGCTTTCCTCTTCATGGATGACATCTCCCATGTCTTTCATGTAAGATTGACATCACTCTTTCCCTTATTGACACAGGCACCAACAATCTTTCATCTCAATATATTAATTCATCCATCAATAATAATTTTGACCAAACCAGTTTGAACTTACCTAATACTATGTCATTGGTGAATTCCTTCCTCCAATTTTGTGATATGTGATCCTCCACACTTGCCAACTTGGGGTCAATTACCACCTAATTTTCTTGCTCCTCCTTACCAATGGCACCCCCAGACATGTGCTCCACATTCACAATCAATCAATCTTCCTCTGCGATTTCCATCTAATTATCAAATAGCAATCTTGAAAAACAGTCTGAACTTACATTCTTGAACCCCGGGATGTATGTCTTGTCAAATGAATAATCCTGTAAGCAAAGTAACCATTTTGCCACTCTTGGAATAGCTTTTCCTGCACCCCTTGTGGAAAAAAACATTTACCAAGGCCTTATGGATGGCATTCTGATATACCTAAATGCACCTTCTGGTGTGACAAAAGTATAACAATTATCTACTGTCAGGATGGAATATTATCTGATGGTACACCCTTGATAAATCTGTAGTAAACAAAAATTACTCTCTTTAAGTGTGCTCAACATTTATTTTATGTTCGGCAATGGGTGCTGATCCACCCATGTGTAATTGCACATGCGTATTTTGCCATTAACTTTTTCTGACAAAAATACTGAACTCAACCATTCTGAAGATCCTATGGGTTCAATTACTTTTTCTTCACACAATCTGCACAGCTAATTTGTAAGAGATTCTTTCAATGGCAAATGAACATTCCTTACCTTGTGTACTTTAGGCAGTGATCCTTGTCGCAAAAAAATGCGATGTGTGTGAATCCCTTCAACTTGCCCAACTTTTCCACAATTTCCCTTTTCCACACATCATCTGATGTATTCATTACCACAACTTGGCCAGGATGTTTGGGTTCAACGTAATTCCAAGGTTCTTCTGTTATTTCCATTGAAGTATCACTCTTCCCTTCTTGACTACATATACTTTGCCTACTGTTGTGTTGCTCTGAAATTCCAAGTTACTTCAAAATAACCTGCAATTGGTAAACCCACACCACCATAACCTATTGGAGATACATCAGATTTCATTAATGTTACATTTCCCTTCATCTTGTTATAAGCTTCCAATCATCCAATATGTAGGGTGAGTAAGATGTCAATGGTAACCCCATATTATTCACACTGGACTTAGGTGGTTTTGTATGGTTCCACTACATTCACATTTGGATCAATTTCCTTACTTTGTACAGATGAAACTTGCTCAGATTTAACAAGGACTAAAATCTTGTCATCTTTACTACTGGTACACCCAATTAGTTACACCCCTTTACTAGATTTAGATGTACCCTTATGTTCCTCATTCATAACCGCCCTACATACTTTAGAGAAATGCCCTGTCTTCTTGCAATAATATCTCACATTTATAGCGGGACAATTTGAAGATGACACACAGTGTTTAATATTACCACACCTAAAACACTGGGATTTATTTTTACTGTCAAAACTATTCTCTTTATTAGCAGCCTGACTTCCCTTATTCTTAGGGCCTGCATTCAGCACACATAGTTACGTCACTTTTAGTTTCAGAATTGTTTGGATTTAACATTTTCAGGTAAGTAGAAATGTTTTCTATTGTCCCTGCGTTAGTGATATTTTTTCTAGCAAGGGTTCTTTGTCTAGACACAATAGTTTTTTGTTGAATTTTCAAATTTGCAGTCCTATTTATTACTTGATCCCTGATAATCTTGTCCTTAGATCTTTAAATCTGCTGGTGGCTGCTAAAATGCATAGAGACCCCATTTACTGCTCTTCCCCATGAAACTTGGCCCTTCTCAAAAATGTATGTCTTTCCAATAAATGTTTAGCTTCTTGCCATAGTTCTCCTGTATTTTGCACAGTGCTCTTTCATAAATGTCATCATCCACCTCCATTCATTTTTTTTTTACCTATTAGAAATGGGTAAGCTTTTAAGTATTTGTCTACCTCAAGTGCTAAGGTTGTGTTTTAGCATGGTCAATTTTTCTGTTTGATATAAAAAGTCACCTGGAATTGCTTCCAAAAAATTATTGAAAGCTTCTTTCCAGTCTACCAAGGAATAGCTGTATCACCAACGAAACTAATGGAGCTACTACTTCATTTTGCACAACAATGTAAATTGCGATTTAAAATAATAAATGAATGCAATGATAGTAGACACCTTAGTATATTGGAAGAAGCATGAGATAAATAATAAACTAACTCAATAAAATAAGCCAGTTGCCACTTTAGTCTATTCTAAGCAATGTGATAAAAATAATATACTTGCACAATAAAAGTAGTCGCCGTTGACACTAGCATAGTAATATGCTTTTCTCTATACTCCTTGTGTACACCTATGAATGAACCTTATATTCTGTCTTTCTTTTTTCCTGTTCTTTCTGAATGATAGTCCTCTTTTTATTTCTTCTGTTTTCTTTTTGTGTCGATAGATGCTTGTTACACCTGACATCCTTGGCATGATATTACCCCAAATTTTTTGTCTTCACTCCCCCTGTTTTGCTGATTTTGTTGCTGTTTGATTTTGGACTCTGTGCATTTTACCACTGCTAAGAGTGCTAAAGTGCTTGTGCGCTCTCCTTAAAACATGGTAAAATTGGACTACACTGAAATGGGTACATTTAATTTACTCATAAGCCCCTAATAATTGGTACTATATGTACCCAGAACCTGTAAAGTAAATGCTATTAGTTGACCTGCAGCACTCATTGTGCCATCTTCTAAAGTAGCCTTTTAAAACATGTTTTAGGCCTGCAACTGCAGCCTGTAGTGGCATTTTTAAACTGCTATTTCATCCTTGCAAAATATACATTTTACCAGGCCTAAACCTTCTTTTTTAATACATGTCACCCCAAAGGTAGGCCCAAAAGGCTCGTCGGGCCAGGGTGCATTGTATTTAAAAAGTAGTACTTATATTTTACCCGTCCTGGCAGTGAAAACTCCTAAAGTGATTTTCACTGTTGTAAGGCCTAGCTTTCCCATTACATTTAACGAGTGCAAACTATGGATTAAGAGCAGATAGAAATATACTTTGTACGCTCAAATGAATTGCAATTTAAAATCATCTACAATGAGAAAGTCAGAATTTAAGCCATAATTCTAAAAATGCCACATTTAGAAAGTTGGCATTTTCTCATTCAAATCATTTGTGCCTTCTGCCTGTGTCCTGGGTCACATGACTGTGAATGGCTCTGTTGACGTGTATTGCATTCTGACAGTAAATCAAAGGGAGCTTATGTGTGGACAGAATGTCTTATCCTGGGAGGATGACTGGGGAGAGGCTGTACTCAGCCCCACTTACACTTCAAATGGCTTTGCCTTCTGCACATACAAGGGGACCTGACACTAGCCTGCCCTGCCTTTTATCAACTCCAGGCAGTTTGGAGCCTTGACAGCGGAAGGGGAAGACCTTTCCATAACCAGATGTGGGGCATGGCAGGCAGTCCTCCCAGACATTGGCTGGCACCAGGTATAAATATTGGTATAAGTATTGGTATGAATATTGGACAGAGCCACTCATCAGAACAGTGCTGGACCTGTGGAAGTTGCAGAAAAAGTACTGCCCTGGTGCCAAAGGACAATCCTGCTGCTTGAAGGACTTCCTTGCTCTCTGAGAGGAAGATTGGACCTGCTTGTCTTCATTCCAGGCTAACTAGAGTGACTCCAAGGGTCAGTTGGCTGAACTCGTGTGTAATCTAAAGAGACACAACAAACTTCAGAGGCCTCGCTGCAACTGCCCTGCTGACCTGCTGCAACTGGACCTGCCTAGTCCTGCAACTGGACCTGCCTGAGCTCTGCTGGCCTCTACTGGAGTGAGTCTCTAATCCCCAAGAGGTGCCCACCCACATCCCGGATCCTTGACTGGCATCAGAGTGAACTCTTCCTCAATAAAAGGTGAAAATAATTAAGTTTGGGCTTCTTGTGACTGTGAACGGGCTTGTTCGAGCCGAGACTCTCCCGCCCACGGCAGCCACCAACGCAAAGCTCTGCTGAGACCTGCTCTTCGCACTACAGCGACTGCCGGCGAGAGCTGCACTTCACTCTACAGCAACAACAGCTTGCAGTGACTGTCAATGCGAAGCTACAGCAACGACCGTCTGCAATGCCCGACTCACTCTTCGTGCTACATCGACAACCATCCATGAACTCTACCTGCTCCTTGTGGCCTCCACCACGCTGGACTCAGAAGGTAACTCTTCAGCTGGACTAATTTGGTCCCTGTATCTGACCCATGCTCCATTGCAGTCAGCATGAACTTGTGACTTGCCACTAATCTAGTGTGACCAGATAATCGCAAGAGGAGCTTTTTTGCTTTTAAGTGCTATTTTCATTAAAAACATTGAAACTGCATTTCTTCGGTTCAACTGATTGAATTTTTGTTGTTCTGGTATCATTTTATTTTTTTAATTTGCTCTATTTTTCCAAATTGGTTTGGGATTTTTTCTTGTTGTGTTTTCACTTTGTTACTCTTTGGTTGCTATATAAATACTTTACACATTGTCTCTAAGTTAAGCCAGACTGCATTTGTGCCAAGCTGCCAGAGAGCTAAGCACAAGTTAATTTACTGACTTTTGGGGTTCACCATGACAAGGATTAGGGTTGTTGCTTGAGTGGGGCTTTCACCCCCCTCAACCAATTATCCAATTTCTTACAAGTCTATATTTCTTTTATTCTTACTTTTCATTGTGAAGCTGTGAAGCAACAGTGAGAAAATGCTGACTCTGCTTATTGGTAGGTTACTTATTTTATTTGCGTAAATTTGTATCCTTTATGAATTGAATTCAGCGGGCCTGCAGTCGCTCTATGCACCATCAGCATGTGAGAGCGATCAAGCTGTGCACATGGAAAATAGACATGTGCTTGCTGTTTACTAATAGCATCTCACTGAACAAACAAGGCACGCAACTTTTCTTCTTCCTGCGCCTTCAGCTTTTGATTCATTGAATTCAGCGTGAATTCAGCGTGTTTAACAATGCACGCAGATGGATGCATTAGTTTAATTTAAATTGAAACGCTGATTTCCCGCACAATGATTCCATTAACATGCGCATTGGTTCTGAGGAAATGGGTGTTAGTAAATCTCTTTCAAATCAATTAAGGTCACATCATGGACAATCACTGTTAAGAGTGGACAGTGCCAGTGCCCAAGGTATTTCACAAGGGTCAGCTGCAGCTGGCACTACCCACATGTCGAATTAAACTGTAAGTTTAAGTCCTAGTTTTATCAAGCTTTTAAGATATATTAAATAATTAAATGCTCCACTAATGAACTCTTCTAAAAAAATGCACACACAGTGCCACCATGTGGTGGATTCTCTTAAATACATGCCAGTGTTTACAAATAAGTGCCGGTGCTGAGCACCAGCAAACACCGACACAAATTAAGCACTGAGAATAGAATGCTAATACTCACTCATGAGTCGTTGAGTTCTGGCTGTTCACGTTCTGAAGTGGAGTACATTTTAGCACTTCTTGGGTTCTTTTCTTGCAGCAGGGTTTTCTAGACATCGCTTCTCAATATTAAAACATGACTTGTCCGCTGCTCTGACAGTAAATGTTGTACACGATGTGGCAACTATCATGAGTTACATGTGCTGGCTATTGCCAGTGAAGACGTTCCAACTCTCTCCTCACAAAGACTTCTTTATCAATTCTTAATTCATAAGCATAAACCAGGAAGACCCCGACAAAGTAAAGATCGCATCTCAGCACCAACTTTTTTTCCAGTTCATAACATTACATTCTCATTCTCTTCCCAACAATATTCCATCATTGCTATCATGGTTCAAATACTAGAAGACAGTAACCAGCCCCACATGTTTGCCTCTTGCTTTTCCACTAATTTAGAGTACATCTTTTCTGTCACTGTATGCCCTGTCTCCGTGACATCCTGTGGCAGAAAATCACATAATGCAGCCGGCTGGCCATGAGGAGTTACTTATTTTAATGAAAAGTTGTATAATATGACCTGTGTTCGCTGATGCAAATGTTCTATAAGATGGTACCATCAAGGAGGGTAAGTCATTTAAATAATTTTCAAAACTTTATGTGCTTTGGATCATCCGTTGCACATAAAGTTTTGAATCCAAGAGATAAGAGATACGTACCATCCAACTTGGATGGTACGTATCTTTTATGTCATGAATCCAAATGGCACTGAGTTCCATTGTCAAAATGTTGAAGAGACAATTTCGGAATGGTAATGTCAATTCTTTTAGAGAAGGAATACAGTTTTGACACACCTGTGACATGTTCCTGGGGCAGACTGTAGGGTGTAATTTATGTTAGAGGGAATTATAACTATAAAAGGAGAGGGGCTGGTTTTCCGAATGGTGGGACTCCCATTGGGTTGGATCTTTCAAGCACCATCTACATCTCACTGGGATGTATGCTCCGATTAGGTTTCCGTTTGGGAGAGGTGGAGACCTAATGCTTGTGTCCATTTCTCCTGGAGTTGTTAGGTGTCTTGTTTAGCATAGTTTGTGCAATGTTTTCTGTACGTAGCCCCATATGAGGAGGCGGACAGGTTTTGTCTTCTTTCCCAACACTTATGGAGGGATATGTTTACAGATGTCTAGGGGCTAGGGCAGTGCAATATGTTTTTTTTTTTGCAGTATAGAATAATCCATCTGTAGGTTTGCAGTTTTTGAATTACAGTAAAAAGCGAGCTGCTTTGTAGAAAAATGTAACATTGTTAAGGCACCATATACTACATGCATATGATTTATTTATTGAGTTGTATTGTCGTTCATAATACATTCTTTTCATGTAGGTGGAATCGCAGGGACTTGCATCCAAACTGCTGTCTCAACAACTGCAGTCATTTTCCACATAAATTATTTGACAACGGATTGGTCAGTCTCAGTTTTGTTAAACAATCTGTCCAGGAGTATACGACCAAATCAAACCGTTTTACACTGGAATCACCTGAAACCTGGAACCAGATACAAGTTTGTGGTGGAATTCAAACAACAGCAAGTACATTCTGTAAATACAACTCAAAAACTGGATATTGAAGTCGAAACAGGTAAGCAACTAATGTATTAGGTAAGAAATTTTAGAAACCTCAATTTACACATTGAAACGTGTAAGACACTGTGAACTCTTTGAATATATGGTAGCAGCTTTAGACACTTTACTCGAGTTTCAAAAGACTTTGCATTTACAAAGTCAGTGAGTTTGCAATACATTAAGGTACTACAATGCATTAAAGTGGCTTGTGAGTCATAATTACAATTACAAATTTCAAGGCACACATTGCGAGGCTTGCAAATTGCAAGTGGAATGGGAGGACCACCTCAAATCAATGTGGGGAGGGTGGAAAAGGAAAAATAGAGGAAGAAAGAACATGGAATGGGAAAAAAAGCAGTCGAAATATGGAAGGATGGTTTTGGGGTATAACTCCCACAGCAGCAATTTTAAACAAGCATTGGCAAAACCATTAGTTTGGGCGCTGGCTGTTGTTTTGTTTTTTCATAGTTTTTGCGAAACATAATTGTTTGGAAAGCTGCCGGGCCCTCATCAATTAAAAAAATATATTGGCTGAAGGCAAACATGTTGTTTTGATCTAAAAACGAACACACCGCCATAGTTCTGCCTGGTACTGAAGGAAACTACTTTGTGTGTGGATGTGCTCCTTGTAAAAAGGCAGCAAGCTGCAACTCATACTGATGTCAACCAATAGTTGAAGTGGGCTCACACATTGCCTCTTGATGCATGCTGGAGTGGTTGGAAGAAAAATATGAATGACACAAGCACAAACTAATGGATGATGTCTGGCTGACAACTCCTATAAGTAACTATGTTATACATACAATTTTAGTAAAAACAAAAGGTCTTAGCTTACACAAAATGTAAAAAAAGCCAATTGGTCTGGCATTGGCTGCCAGTCTCTTGCCTTTCAGAGAGAGTGCAAAAAAGAAGGAAGGAGTGAAATTACAGGAGAAAGAAAGAGCCAGAGAAAGAAAGAGAAAGGCAAGATAGAAATAAAGAGGAAGGCGAGAAAGAAAGGGGAAGACAAGAAAGAAAGAAGAAGGCTGAAAAGAAACAGGAAAGAAGGAAAGAAATAAAGATGAATGAATGAAAGAAAGAAGAAATAAGGAGATAAAAGAAAGTGGAAGGCAAGAAAGAAAGAGGAAGGTGAGAAAGAGGAATGAAAGAAAGAAATAAAGGAAGAAGAAGGAAATAAGGAAAGAAAGAAAGAAGTAAAGTAGAGGAACGAAGGAAAACAAGCAAAGAAGGAACGACAGAAGGAAAGGAACAAAGAAAAAGGAACAGAGAAAGGAAAGAAGAAAAAAAGAAGAAAGAAAGAGGACCGAAGGAAGGACAGAAGGCACAAAGAAAGGAAAGAAAGATGAATAACAGACAGACAGTTGCAAAGATAGAACAGCCTCATGAGTCGATATTCAGAATTCATGTAAGCTGCTGGTATGGTGTGAAAAAGCAGCAGTCAGATAAAGAGCACTTCAAAAGGAATTTATAACAGCATTGGCAGGAGACAGAAAGTAATAGAGCTGGAATGTGCGGTGTGCTCAAATCTGGTAGAAGGTGTCCTGCTATCAGGCTCTACAAACGAAGGCAACACTAAAATAATAATACAGTAAAAACAAAAACACTAGCACTGAAGAAAACTACTGTGTGTGCGGATGTGCTCCTTGTAAAAGGGCTAAATGCAGTCAGTCAAAGTGAGGTTAGCCAGTGGATGAAGTAGGTTGACCCATTGCTGCATGCTGTATGATGTAGTGGGCGGAAGCACAATGCGAATGACACAACACCGGACCAATGGATGAAGGTTGTTGTAAGCCCTTTTAAATAAGTATATTATACATATAATTTTAGTAAAATCAACAGGTATTGGCTTACACCAGACCTAAAAAGTGAATTGCTGCAGAGTGACAGGATGTGGGAAGGACATGGACGTGAAGGGAAAAGAATGTAAGCAAACCTTGTAGGAAAACCAACGGAGAGAATCCATCAATGGTATTTACATCTTAAAAAAGCATGTTAGATTTTTTTCAGAATTATTATTCTTTGAATTAGTTTTTTCTGTAAAATCATATACATTTTTTTACTGTTTCGAATGTGTATTAGCTATTGCATAGGATTGAGATTTAAATCTTATAATAAAGATCAAATATTTGTAGTATACATGAATATGTGATTTTATGTTCTGTTGCCATTTTTAGGGGCCTAGATCGTAGCAATTTAATAAATTGAAATGTATATATTAATGTGGCATGGATGGTATATTTAGTATCAGCATAAATACATTGATAGAAGCCTCCCTTTTAGAATGGGAAGACAGTGGTTGGTTTATAAATTATGACTCAGCCAGTGAGTGCAGATATAGCAGGAGGAAAGTCTGTAACAGGGCACTATCTAGCTGTGTAAGATGTTTGAAGCTTGTGTAGTTTGATAGAGTATAAATGTGGTCTTTGACTATGACAGACATTTCTATAATCTGACTAGATATTAGTTCAAAAATGTGAACACACTGACATAGCTATCTGTGCACAAAAGTCATAATTGGATGCGAAAGTGGTCTGTGCTAAGAGTGCAAATTCACCTATATGATCCGGTATTATGGAAAAGCAAATTATGCTCAAAGAGACAGATAGTGAGCACCTGTAGACAAATGAACGTGTGTGTCTCATAATTCTTTGCATGACGTATTCCAATTCTGGATGTGGTTGGATATTTAATCCTGTAAAGAGCAGCAGAAAATTTGTGTCCAGATTGGGACTGGGGACCGAATGCCCCCAAAATCGATTTAGGTTCAGTAGGAGGGCTTTCACCACAGGAATTATTTTTTGTAGTGGATTTTTTTTTTTAAATTGCAAATGGTGTTCTAGATTATATCTATGTAGGTGTATGCCAAGTATTTTTACACATGTGTAAATGGTAACATGAGTAAGCTGGAAATCACAATAGAATTACACCACAACTCCTAGGGATCTGTCACTCTCTCAAATTTAATGATAATGGAATAGTAAATAAACATGGGAAATAAATTAGCGAATCATGCTCCGAGAAACTAATTATTCCAGGGTACTTGCATGATCAGGCCTTCTTGCTGTTCAGGGTGTGTCCATGAGGTGGTTAAATATGTGTGTCTGCTCTGTTCAACTCTTTTTCGGATGTTATGTCACCACCAAGTGGTGTATTGCTACTTTACATTCTGCCACAGTCTGGCATTGTGTATCCAGGCTCATCGAACTTCTGCACTGAAGCTGCTCTCAGGCCCTGATGAGAGCAAAAAGATTATTCATATAGTCAGTAGTAAACCATTTTCTATTGTGCACCATCACATGTAAACCATCCCTCAGTCCATCTGGGTATAAAAAAAAACCCTCAAACTAGACAGTTATGGTTAGCTACATAAACCACAACTCATTCCCCGCCATGCAATGTCATGAACTCAAACCTTTATTTTGTGCTCAGTGCGATGCTCTAAGCGAGACGCATATGCTCAGACATGGGTCCTGTGCCATAGCACTTACGCTGCACCCTACTGAATAGGCCCAAGTAGGCCAAAACCGGTCTGGAGTTGTTTGTGATCTCGCTAAGAAGGGAACTGACTTGGTAGTTTGGGCTGGACTGTTCCTACTGGAGTAGGACCAAGACTGTTTTGCATATGGCTGGATCCTGCCTGAAGAGGCATTGTGGGCACAAAGACAATGGACTGGATTGCAGCACAGACTAATTACTAGTGGCTGAGATTAATTCAGGCAATCCATCTCCCACATTTTTGCTTTCTTTTCCTCAGTGCAACCCCCTAAGTACAGGGGGGATGCTGACACTTGGATCCCATGCTCACTGTGTCATAGGGCTCTAGTTGCACACTATCGAAGAAGCCACAATAGGCCAAAACTGGTCATGGTTTACTTGTGGTCCCAGTCAGAGGGAACCTGGCCTAGTAGTTCAGGCTGGACTGTTCCTATTGGAGCAGTACCAAGAATTATTTGGATATCGCTGATTCCTAGCTGAGGTGGCATTGTGGGCAAGAAGTCAATGGACTGGATAACGGCCCAGAGTAATTACAAGTGGATGAGATTAATTCAAGCAATTCACTTATGACTTATTTGTTTTCCTTAGCACAATGCCCTAAGTGTGACAGGTGCGTCCTGACATGTTTCACGTGCTCACTTATAGTACGTTTAAGCTGCAGTTTTCTGATGAGACCTAAATAGGCTGAAGCCAGTCTGGGATTGCTAATGGTCCTGCTCAGGGGCGACCTGCCTGGCGGTTCAGAAAGGACTGTACCTGTTGGAGTAGGACCAAGACTAATTTGGAAATTGCTGTTTCCTGTCTGAGGTGGCATGGTGTACAAAACAATTATGGACTGGATTGTGGCCTCGAGTAGGCAGAAATACGCTTTGTGAACCCAGGATAGAAAGAGATGGCTCATTTCAGCTTTTCATGTGAGAATTTAATGTAGGGGTGATGTGGTGATGCATCTGAGTGTGACTGAAGAATACACTTTTTGTGTAATATGCACCTGGAAATGTACTATGTGTTCATATGATTCAGCTACATTCTCAAAAGTATTTTGCACCAGTTAGAAAATCTTGTAGAGGTACAATTTGTGCTTTTCTTTCACTAATGTGTTTAAAGATAGTTTATTTGGAATTGGTCTCTTGAATTTTTTATATAAGTTTCACCCTTTGAGCCATGGGCAGTGTGTCAAGATAGGGGTAAACTATTCATAAACTTAAAAAAAAAAAAGACATTGATCATAGTATTGATTATATTGACTAGGAGCTAAGAAAGTATATAGTGTAAACCGGAAGTGACATACAGAGGATGGCGTGTTGACTGTTAAACCTCAATATTTGTCTGAATGTCAATATCATATAGTTTGCACATACGGTGGTTCTAGTGGATTGTGTGAGACTTTTATATCGTCTTTTGTGAAATTATAAGTGTCCATAACAATGATATCATTGATGCACACTCGTGAAGTCATATGTGACCTCATTGGAGATGTCATCATTGATGTCATCTGAGATGCGATCATTGATATATTGATGATACCGTTATATCATATCATTAGCGATGACATATGTGAAGTCATGAGCAGTGCATGATGGTTGCGTGAGTTACGAATTGGGTAGTTATCCAATCCCTCGCCAATTTCAGTTTAAAAAAAAAGATTTTGTTGCATACTCATTACTTCAATTTAACTGTGTTTTTCAGTGAATTTCTGAGGTTTTACTAATCATACCTTAATATCTCATGACTAGAAGAAATTCATATCTTACTCTTATTTAGTGAATTTTTGCTGTTTTTGATGCAGTATTACTTCAACTTCCCTGCAACCAGCCCCCGCTGCAGACAACATTTGGGTCAGTGTAGCAGGGGTTGGCTGAATGGCCTCGCAGCAGGCCAAGCAGTCCACCCAACCCAGGGGGCAGCCAGACCACAAGAAGCATAGATTCTAGTTGTGCACAGCAGCAATTTGGTGCAGTGGGCAGTCCATGCACACAATCCAGCAGACAGAAACCACCACTGTGTATGCATCTGGCCAAGTGCAGCAGTGGATGACATCAGTGTCAGGGATGTGGCTAGGTCCTGCATTCCACGGCCAATCCTCACTACACACCTCCTCAGGCAGTGCGCTGCAGGGATTAGCCACAGGAAGTATCCTTTGGCAGTCCTATACACCTTAACTCCATGATCCTTAACCGATTAGTCACTAGCTTAATTAAAAGTCCAATTTATGAAAGCAATAGGTGCTTTAACAAAGAGTATTATTTTGTTTATAAAAAGTTATGAAATTAGAAGAGAGAAGCAAATAACAAAATACCTCTTTTTGACTTAAATAGGTGGTTCAACTGTTTTTTTAAACCAAGCTCAGTGAAAAATGTCTACTTTTTAAGTCTGAAACAAAATTGTAGAAAAACCCATGGTGCTTGTCCTTCACCAAGAAATGTATGATGAAACCTTTCAAAATAATTGTCATTGAAATGGAACACAATGGCTCAATTTTGTTCCCCACTGCAGATTGTTGACTTGCAAACAATAAGGGGCCGATTCCGATCTCGGCCGGTAGTGCTCCGAATCGGATTCGGTTTTACCAGATCCGATCCGGAGCCCTATTTTCCGACCGAGTCGTACGCGCGTCCGGGCGAGCGAGTACGATGCGTATTCGCCGACCGACTCGTCCGGGCGACCCGACCGCTCCGACCGACTGGTTCCCGGATCGTACCGCTCCGACCGACTCGCTCGGACACGATTCGCACCGCGCAATGGAGACGTTTTCCGGCCGGGTAAGTACGATGCGCACCTCGACCGCTCCGACCGACTCGCGCCGTCCGACTCGAACTCGCTGTCGGAGCCGTACTTTGGGGGTCCGTGTCGGACCCCCCTGTACGCGTACCCGTGCGAGGCGCACACAGGGGGGACCCATGGGTCCCCCCTACCTGTGCGTGTACGCCGCGAAGCGCTTCGCAGCGTACTCGCTGTAGGGGGCGCCCTTGTCCGCCTCGCACCCATTGAGGCAATGGGAGCCCGCGTACGC
Organism: Calotriton arnoldi; assembly: GCA_963921515.1. NCBI lineage: Eukaryota > Metazoa > Chordata > Amphibia > Caudata > Salamandridae > Calotriton > Calotriton arnoldi. Next base: position 2,075,662 of record CAWUFW010000458.1, read on the forward strand.
GTTGTACGACCGGCTCCCATTGAGTTCAATGGGAGTCCGACCGACTCGTGTCCGGTGGCATACGAATGCATCGGACTCGTTCGGTCGGACTGCACGGGTCCGATTCGGTCGGAAATCTCTCCGAGGCCGGCTCGGTCGGAGAAATTACCGACACGAATCGGAATCGGCCCCTAAGTAACAGACAACTGCATTCTGGGATTAATCTGCTCTTGGTGCTGTACTTCTGCAGAGAACTATTTCCTACTCTGTCTTTGTCATTTTCATCTTGTTTAATAGGATCCATGGTCTTATGATATATGCCCGTCCTTAATTATTTTCATCCTCATGCTTAGCCTTTAGGCATTTTCTCATAGTAGGAGTATGGCATGATTTGGGATCTCGATGGAAACTACTATGCATAAGCTCATGGAGTTTGCAGGTTGCTATTATTTAAAAAAAAAAAATCCTGATGCGGAATGGGTGAATAATTCCCACACTATCTAATTCTTGACTGACGTTTCCAATGCCCTGTGTTGTAAGGTGCACGAAGAGTACATTAACATCTTGGTTTTTTCCAGATTGTGCATTCTGTAATGAACGAGTTTGCTCCTCAGTTCTAGACTGTAATGGCCCAGACCCTTTTTGTCATGAAGGTCCTTTTTGCTGGACCTCAGTTGCAGCTACGATATAGTTCCCCTGATGTTCAAAAAATTAATGTCTATCATACTCATTAGTCTCCAAAAAATAAAGAATATGCACAAACCTGGGTCATCTTTCAGAATCATGCACTATTTTTGGTAGTAGAATAAAATGTAAACGTTTATCCAACAAGAGCATTATCTTAGAGTTAAACGTTTTGAAAAAGATTTTAGACCCAGTTGGAAGTATGAAGACCCAATAGGATGTGTTACCCTTGTTACAAGGTGATACATTGATTTCTAGGTGGGACCTCCTGACAAGTTTTCAGACTTCTTGCTGAGGTCCGTATATGTTGTGTTTATGGGATGATCTAGTTGACTATTAATGCATATTTGAATTGTCAGTTTGACCCTAAGGAACTTCTAGCTAGTGTTTTAATGTACTATTAGTGTTTTTATACATTAAAAGGACTTTAAAAAAAGGTTTAAGTCAGAATCAAAGACAGGAAGTCCCAACTGTACATCAACAAACTGGGACTCTGTGTTTTGGTTCCTTGGTATCCACGGATTTTACTGTAGAAAATCGGTCTTAGTGTACCTTAAACCAACGGAAGAGAAGGTGCCTGGTGTCAAAGATGTTACTAAAGTGCACTTTTAGGGTTAACTAATGGTATACAAATGCTCAAGGTCCTCAGACCCAAAATCAAAGTGGCAGACTTCAGACAGCAAGTACCACCTCAAAAACAATAAAGACATAGAAATGGAGACAGGACATCTTGTAGTGCCGGCAGACTTAAATATGAGTCAGGAGATTTTTCAAAAACAATAGCAAGAAAAGTAATAGTCTCATTGGTTGAAAAGTCATATATTGAGCTAATTAAAAAAATAATGAGTGTTTTCTAAGGAAGATGAACGAGTAAGACCCAGGTGCTTCTGAACCCAAACAGAGGGGGTAGAGGAAGGTTCGGGTTAGGAAGTCTTGTCAAACACAAGTGTCCACAATGTAGAAATGCCTAATGAGGCAAAACCTTCATCCAAAGTTAAAGGGTACGTCCATTACAATAACACCCCTAGTTTGATTTTAAAAAGTAGAGGATAGTTAATGAAAAAGACAATGAGCCATGCTGACCCACAATGTTATTGTTTCTCTATGCAGTGTACAATACAATTTTGTGGAACAAAGATCGCCCAACATATAGACTCCGAAAAAAATTCTTAGATTAATTCATGTCACAGGTTAATAAACTGAAGCCTGTGAAAGTACGTAGCATACAGCCAATATCTGTTACTAATAGAATATAAGAGTATGAGAAACAAATGTCATATAGCCAATCAAAACCACACAGGCCTCACCACAACACCTATATCCAACTGCTACTTTGAACAACAGACAACATAGGAGCACCTAAGCTTTGTTAAAGATAATCCAGTGTGAGCAAGAACAGCGTCATGCCATCATGGCACCCTAATCATCAAAATAAAAGAAGTACTAATAGTGAAAAGAATAGTGCTGTGGCGGCAGCAGCATATTCAAAAGCTGAGACCTTTCCCTAATTAAACCGGTGCTAGGTCCAAATGTGAAATATAGTTTAATGTATCAGAGTACTGAGTAACGGTTTTTGTAAAAACTACACACCCACATCAATTTTATTAAATCGCTGCCTTCACACTAACATTTCCTGGAATAAGATCAAAATAACTGTTAGAAAATGGGTTTAGAAATATCCTGATTTTCAAAAACCCTGTCGGTCTACTTGTACCTTGGCCATTGTTAAACACTGACAGAATAATGTACCCTCAACAACAGAAAACATTTTCTGCCTATATCTTCCCATTTTAAAATAAGCAGATCTACAAATTCCTATTTTTTCACTGATATGAAATAATACTTAGTTTCTGCACATTTTATCAATCTCACAATATAAGTGTTGGGTTCTATGGCAGTGGTGCGATTTTGTTAGAATTTCGAATCGAATGAAACAGGCCTATTTCAAGATTGTAAGCATTTAAAACAATATATGAATCATTCCACATTAATAGAAAGTTTATTATTCGGTTATATAAAGGCATTAAAGGGAACAAATGTTAGAAACCTTGACGATATGGCACACGCAAAGGTGGAGTTTACTTTTATTAGGGTTTATGCCTTATATAGTGGTTCATACATCTTCCAAGAATGTCTACGGCAATGATGTGCCATACATGAATGAACAATTTAATAAATAACTAAAACCAATTATAAATAAAATTTTATACACAAACGCAGTCACAAAATAGGATAGGTTACAAAAAAATGCATAGGAAAGATCATTATTGCTGCCTATTTCTAGCTTTAAATTATTATTTTACATAGAGTTCCAGGAAAGCGTCACACATATAATGAAATGTATCCATCGTATTATTACATTTATGACAAATCTCATAATAAAAGCCACTACTGAGACATTCTATAACCGCTAAAGGGTATCCATTTTTTGTTTTTATTTTCAATTTGTCAAAATCCTCCTTTCAACCACCAATAACGCTCTTAAAATCCATGACTTATAATTACAAACCCCTTCATTTAATGATCAGTTATTGAATACAATGGCTCTTTCCAAAACTGTCAAACCATGCAGTGTGCAAAAAGTAGAGGCCATACATTGCAAAAACTGTTCCTAACACAGAGAATAGTGATTTCTATTAAATGTAATTTGAATATCTTTTTGGGGGAACCAATATATTGCCTATAAAATCTTCTACTAAATAAGCCTATAACTATAGCTCTAGATTTCTTATATCGGATCAGGCTCTAAGCCAGGGTAATTATGATATGTTGTCTCTCAATTCTATGAGCCATTTAAATCTGCACTTCTTATTAATTCCATTTTTTAAGCCTCATAGTATGGCACATTTTTGTAAATATCTGAAGCTCTAGAAATGACCACTTCCGTTGATTCTCCTTATGCACAAGGTAACTGCCAATTATAATCAAAATAATGAGCATACATTAGCCAACTATTATAAACAATAGTATGTACATAAGTACTAGGCTCATCTTTTAGTTTGTAAAAAGTATGCAATTCCAGCTGTTAGCTCCATCCATATGTTAAACTTCAGCCAAATATTTTTTGTAATACTGGATGTCTCTCATAACATGATGGAAGAAATGCAACAATGTAAGCGAGGTATGCATTTGTTTTCTTAATTTTAAATGCCACAGTTCATGTAGATTAGTAGGAGGTTAATACTCCCTTAAGTGCATGCTTGGCAAGCTGAGATGACCAACTGTGAGACTGTTGAAATTGCTGTGGACTTTGGGCCACCAAAACTGCAATCTTTCAATTGGCTATCTCTATGATTTATATACCAAATATTGAGTTTACTTTTATAGTGTATTGACTCTGATTAAATAGGCATAGATAATTCATTGTATATTTCATATTGTATTTTCCAATACCCTGATTTTTAATTAAATAGGGGACATTAGTTTGAGCACATAAATTACAGATTAAGAAGTTGGTTTAATCATTTGGAAGACAGAAGACCCTTTGCTTAGTAGCCATGCCATGGCTTATGTATTCTCACAAAATAGTTACAGCAAATAAGAGCTAGTCCAGTGATATGGATGCTACAATTACATCCATCCTATAAAATTTGCAGGAAACAATGTGCCATCATTTCAGAAGCAATGATAAAATTATCTCACATGTATGGAGCCATGCTTTATTGGGTGTTTTCGTGGGTGCCCTGGTGGTATGAAAACCCTGTCACACCCTTTAGCATTTCAGATGTAAACACTTATTTTGGAAAGCTCTTACAATAAAATGTCCTTTCAATCAATACTTGAATGCAAATATGGATGCATTCATTCTAAGGATATTTTAGCATGCACCGCTGTTTATGTTCAGAGGGAGTTGCTGAAAGTCTTCATTCCAAGTTAATCCCAAGTGGACCGTTAATGGGAGTCACCGGCCCCATCTGGAATACAAGATTCATGGTAACTCTGCAGGTCTGCGGTTTTTGACCAGGACACTTCAACTGCTGAAGGCGAATGTCTGGGTAAAATACTCTTGGAAATTAAAGAATTACCATGGGAATGGGTGTGATATCCTTGATTCCCCATTTCACAGTGGACCCTAAGTGCTCAACTTCTAATACCACATAATTCATCTCCCACCTCCTTTCGCCTAGGACTGCTGGGTTTTGTCTTTTCAGTTGAGATAAAACAACAGGGATGTTTCTGGCTACAGAAGCACAACAACTGAAACCAATGGACTTGATTGGATACCACTGACTAATTAAAAAGAAAACTAAAATCAACTGGATCTCTCTACATAAAACCCCTTGTGTCACAACACTTCATTACAAACTATTTGTTTCTCCTTACTTGAAATATATTATTTTGTATTCTTTTTTGTAATTCAACAGGAATTTTTTATGTGCCAGTACGAGTATATCTTCGTCATTATTCTTTTTGTCAAATCATCACAAGGGGAATTTTGCCAGCAATTCTAGGCGGGTCTAAACAAACAATAATTAGAAACATAAAAAATGCAATGTGGTGGACGGGGCAACAGGAGTTCAGGGAAAAATGTTAGCCTGGTCAATTGATGAAGCATACTTCTTTTGGATAATTCAGATATTGACAACATCTGCTTGAACATTTACCTTTTGGAATTCTTGCAATGATAATACTATTGTTCATGAGTTTTTTCAAAAACTCATTTAGGCCCCATTTTGTAAAGTTGTGCTTTCTGGGAGTATAAAAAACGGACATTTGCCTTTTGTTTTGCCTTGTGTAGGAGTATGTTCGCGTGGGTGGCTGGCTTTTGAAGATAGTTGCTATAAAATCGGCAAAGATATGAGGACTTGGGAAGCTGCACAGTACATGTGTAATACCTCTTATGAGGGAGCCCATCTTGTTAACATAAACAGCATCGAGGAGTACACGTTTTTATCATCGCATCTCCAGACGATTAATCTCATAGTCATGATATGGACCGGCCTCAATGATCTTAAGGTAAGTGGTTATCATGCAGTTTTAACGTTTTTTTCTTTCAAGGGAATATCGATGATTTCCATTTTTGTATATGCAGGCAATGGCACTGAGTATATGAATATTGATCAGGGCCTGAGAGCACTTCCAACATTTTCCAATTCACCCCAAGAAAACAGGGGCGTACCAAAGGCACCTGCTGCGGCCCCTGCGGGGTGGGGTGAGGCGACCCTTTAGGGGTTCCCAAAGCCATTAGAGGGGCCCCATTCCACCCAGGCCAATGAATATCTGTTAGATATGGAGGACTCAGCTGCCCCTCTTCACATTCTTCAGAGGGGGCATCATTTTACGTTCTGGCTCTGCAAGCAATAATAGAACAAACAGTATGCTCTGCAGCACAATCTTCCAGATATGTTAAAAGGCATTATATTTTGCAGGCAGTTCTCAAGGATAACTAATGAAATATACTAATATTTCAAGACCTTACATGGGGAAATCATGGCCCACTACAGTAATTCGTGTATGTGACTATAATGACATTGGAATAGATAATGGATAGACCAGAATCCACGCTATCCAAGTAGGAAAACACCACAATCAGATCCATTTTCACATACTTTCTGTGCAAGTGAAGCACAGTAGCAAGTTGAATCTTATTTATGGGAAAATAAATATATGAGGGAGCTCGCCTGATGCTTGACCAGAACCAAGACTCGTAGGCTATGGGCACGTTGAGTCTGCTGTGTCCTGAAGAGGATTTTGCTTTTTAAGTCCTCCATGGTTGTGCGTGCAGGGGCTAAGAGTTTGCGAGCGTTGATGATTCCAGCACAATGGTGCCTACTGCTCCAGTCCAAGGCCTGAGCTAGCTATGTGTGTGCAGCTAGCTTGACCAACAGGCTATTGATGCTACACTCCCCTACTTCATGGCCAGTCTTAATTTGACAACTTCCACTATGCAGCCCTGCCGTACACATTCATGTCTATCATGCAGTATAGATAACACTCTCACAGTCACCTGGCACAGCCTTCGCTGTTCTCTATAGCAATGTTACACATGCATGCAGGGCATGTCCGTGAGATCAACCCACGCACACTGCTGAAAAGGCCACTGAGATAGCACAGTGGGGACCATCTGGTTAGGGCTGTGGGACTGAGAGAAAGCACTGCTTTTAGGGCTGGGATTTGGTGGGCACCCACTCATCCCTGAAACAAACCTCTAAAGCCTCAAACCTACGGGTAAATGCCACAATATCCAAATCCAGTGCTGACTGGGAAGGACGGTCTGTAGCCCCTTCTTTCACAAGCTTTAATGTGGAAAACTTAGCACCTGTTCAGCACCTGTCCCTTTCACTCTGAAAGATAATTTTTGATGCATCCTTGTTCCTCGCTTTCCTTACGCGTATGCAGCTGTCAACAACTGCATAGCAATTCCAGTACAAGAAAAACACTATTTACTATTTTTGTACTATTTATACACATACTTAAATGTAAGTATGTACATCAACACTCAGACACGAGAATGATGGGTAACAATGTCATATGCATTTGTGGGAGGCTGAATTCCACTTAGCCTGTAAATATGGCCAGAGCCCAGAGATGACATCACAGGAACATATTGCACCCATTATATAGATTTTTATCACTTGTTTTCATCAAACATTGAAAGATGTGTCACACATGCTGAAGATGGTAGGTTATATAAATATTTATACCTCCAAATACAAAAATTCAACGGTAAAACACTACATTTAATTATTATACATTAACTGACAAGCACCTGCACTTTTATAGACACACATTAAACAATTATTTAAAAAATCATTGATGTAATAATTTAGGCCTGACACCACATACGTGTAGTAAAACTAAAAACGCCCAAATTCACTTTTATAATCTTCCTATGCATCATAGAGGACAACAGTGCAGGTGTTATAGTGACTAAAAGGTCCAGTATTGGCATTGAAATAAAAAATATAGTAAATGGTTTGATGTGTCTTTTAAATTAAAAAACATGTACTTCAGCAGTGATGTAGTATTGTATAGACATGCACAGAATGTGCAGTGCATTGCAATATTATGTGCTTTAAACTGAACATTATGGGTCCTGTTCAGGAAATTAAAAAAAATAATATTCACACAGATTAACATCCCTGTTTTTAAGTTTTTTTATTCACATTTATTGTTTTTTTTATACACAACAGTATCCCTGGAAAACTGCACCTGGTGCAGGTTTACAGGCACACTACTAGGAACGTCAGGTAATATGTTCATTGGGTTCCTATTCATTGTCTGGGGAACTATACATTGTGTAGAATTCCACACAGGTGGAATAGAGCTTCCTGTGCAAATACACATATTTTTCTCTGCAGGAAAATACGTGCCAGGTGCAGGTTTCCAGGCATACTACTAGGACTGTCAAGTCCCACTAGGGTGTCCCATTCCCCTGTGTAGAATTCAATATAGCGTAGAATTCCCTACAAACTGAGGGAACATCCTTTGCAAATGCACATTTCTTTTTCCTCCTCGAGGGAAACATGTTTGCCTGTAGAGAAAGCTCTTCCTCTACACCCCCATCAAACCAGGGGGTGAACATTTCCCCTTCTTATCCCTTAAAGGAGGGTTAAATGTTTTGCCATTTACAGGGTTGGTAGGGGTCAGACCAGAATTTGGGAATGCCCACTGTTAGACCAGGCATCTTTTGGCATGGTTTCCCCTGGCTTTTTGCCTTCTGACCTACTGTTTTGACTGTGTGCTGAACTTCATTTTTGCTGGTTTTAGTTAGGGATGGGCGGAACTCATGAAGTTTTACTCCATGGAATTCTGCGGAGTTAAATAAAAACTCAGCAGAATTCTGCAGAGTTCTGCCCAACCCTGCTTTCCATGCCCACAACCCTCGGGATCCCTAAACATAGATTGGGGGTGCTCACCTTTTACTCCTAGACCCAGTTCCATTGGAGTTCTATCAATGGGAGGCACATCTGTGAATGTGAGAAGTGGGAGGCATCCAGAAGCATGTTAAAAAATTAGCTGGGAGGTGTTTACGCCCTGTGTGATGCACTGCTGCCCCCATATTCAGAGTGAGAGCCGTATAATGTGACATTGTCACTGAGATTTTGCTCTTCTAATGATCTGAGCTTGGTGTACTGCCCAAGGAACTTCTAGAGGAGAAATCGCTATCTCCGAGAATCATCCGTGCAAAACACATGCCTGAAGCATATCGGCGCTATGGTCTTAGATACTCCCGATTGAAACAGGTTTCGTGGTTTGCGGTAGCAACTCACATTTTTATTTTATTTGATTTTTATGAACTCTTTCTCCAAAGCTTCGGAAACTGCAAATGTTATTATTTCATAAACCCAAGTGTTGGTGCTAGTTGCTCTATCACATTCACAGCCCGACAAACAGCAAGACAAAGTTAGGTTGTTCCCTGCTCATTCCTGTCCTCTGACTGCTCACCGCCTGCTGAAGCGCTACAGCTCAGGCAGCGTGCATTCTGCCGAGATTGGCACAATTTTAGAACCAGGCCCGTGCAAATGTAATCCCCCAAGGTAGTCTAGGACCCGCCATCCACTGGAAAAGCACACTCACCTTCGGAGAGGTCCTCTATGCACTTAAATGTGATTTCATAGTGGAAGGAATTGTGAAGGAGATGGGTTGTCCAGCACCACTACATTGTTCACCTGCACTGTTGCCATATTTCGCAAACACAGTGCATGCCATGAAGACAGGCGAGGGAGGCAGCACGTTGAAGCGCATGGGGGTCTCGTGCAGAGTGCAGACCTGGCCGTGCCATGGATTTCAGGCTGCTGGGCGGCTCCAGCAGAAACTTTCCCTTTATTGTTTTTAATTTACACCACGAATTAACATCTCCATATTTGACGAGCAGCTCCCAGGCTTGTGCCATGCTGCCACCAGCCTTTAAGCTGATTGGGTGCTGCCCAAGCTGCAGCCCTCCCACTGGAAGCCAAAGTCTCATGAATGAAAGATGGACACCTCTTGGGAGGAAGGGTTGGAGCCTGCACAGGGGACTCCCCCTGCCGGCAGTCGGTGTGTGGCACAGCTCCCGCAGGAGGCAGTGGGCATCATTTTATACAATTGGAGCAAGTGGTTCGCTCGCCAGCAGGACAGGGACACTGGGCGCCGGTAAACTCCATCACACAGCAGTTAGCGGAGTTCTTACCAAACTCTGTGCTTCAAGCAGAGCGCAGAGTGGCAAAAACTCTGCGAACTCCACCAGTGGAGCGGAGTTTGCCCCCCATCCTTAGTTTTAGGACTCAGGGTATTTTTTCACTGCTGACCAGTGCTAAAGTGTATGTGCTCTATGTCTAAAATGCAATGGCATTTGGTTTTCCCATGATTGGAATATTTAATTTTCTAATAAATCCCTAGTACAGTGCACTGCATGTACCCAGGGCCTGTAAATCAAATGATACTAGTGGGCCTGCAGCACTGATTGTGCCACCCTCATGAGTAGCCCTTCAAACCTGTCTCAGGCCTGCCACGTGTAACGTTCAATTGGAAAAAGATAGGAAGAGTACGTTTGGTGTCTCTGGAATCACAATTTAAAAACACATCTTTTAGTGAAGGTGGCTTTTAAATTGCAGTTCTGAATATGCCTTTTTTAGAAAGTTGCCATTTTCTTGCTTTAACCATTCTATGCCTCTGCCTGTCTCTGGAATTCACGCCTGGTTTGGGTTTTGTATTCCCCCTAGACAGGCGCACACAAAGGGAGCTGAGGTGTAGCCTGCATATCCCGATGGCCCATCACCAGGCTGATGGGTCTTCCTGAGCTAGAGTGAGAGGGAGGAGCTGACACTTGCACCTGAATAGGGCTTTGCCTGTCCCCACACAAAGAGCTGTTACCTCCCTGTAGTGTGTCTAGAGCCAGGGCCAGGAAGGGCAGGGTCTTGTGCACTACAAAGAACTTTCTTTGAGTCTCCCTACTTCAAAGGCTGAAATGGGTATAAGTACTGGACCTCTGACACCATATACTCAGTTCACTTCTGGACTGAGGATATTCTGCCAGGAAGAAGAGTTGGAAGAAGAGTTGCTGTGCAGCCAGGAGGGACTGCCACTTTGCTTGCTTTGCTGTGTTGGAATGCTGCCTGCTTTTTAGGTCGAGCCTCGAGTAGCGCGCAAGCGCTGCTAGGCGAAGACTTTGTTAGGGGGTTTCAAAAGCTGACCACACGCTCGTGCGTCGTGGCCTTTTACCTGCGGTTACGCGCGCCGCAGACATGTGTTTCCAATTATCGTGCCCAGACGCGGGCGCGATAATTGGAAACACATGTCTGCCGCGTGCGTGATCGCAGGCAAAAGGCCACGACGCACGAGCGTCTGGTCAGCTCTGCAGGCTGCCGCGCTCGTATTTCCTAGCGATGGTTTTTCCACATGTCCTGTGGATGTGTTGAATGATCCCTGCGTGTGAGCCTTTACGTCTGCTCCCTGTGACGTAGCCGGCCCACCCGATATTGGTAAATCCAGCATTTTGTCATAATAACGGGGAACGGCAGATGTGTTTAACCCACTAGCCCCTCGTGTTACCATGCTAGTGTTCACAGCGGAACTCGGGATTACCAGTGCAATCAGGAGCCTGATCTTTGGATCCATCTTGATTCGATTAGGTAGTGCAATTTAGGAAGCGCTTTTCAAGGAACCTTCTGAAAAAGTCAATGACCTCCACCCCCTCCCTACGACCATCTATTTATTTGAAATCTGGTGCACGTTTTCTCTTCCTACTTGGGAATGATAAATAGGCAGCAAAGCAATTGCTTTGTGCGTGCGAGGGCCAGCTGCCTTTCGAGACTTACTCCTGTGGCTTGGCTCTTCTTACGTGCTGGAGAGGGGGAGGAGACACCCTTTCAACTGCCTCCCAAGAGCATGAGAGACGCGGGAGTGATGCCTTGATGTCCGACAAGCATGCTTGGGACTGTTCGCTAGGGACATGCTCGCGCGCCCCCTTGGGGACGGACGGTACTCTGAACTGATAGGGACATGCTCGCGCGCACACTTGGGAACGGACGGTACTGGGACTGATGGGGGCATGCTCGCGCGCCCCCCTTGGGGACGGACGGTACTGGGACTGATGGGGACATGCTCGCGCGCACGCTTGGGGACGGACGGTACTGGGACTGATGGGGACATGCTCGCGCGCACGCTTGGGGACGGACGGTACTGGGACTGATGGGGACATGCTTGCGCGCCCCCTTGGGGACGGACGGTACTGGGATTGATAGGGACATGCTCGCGCGCTGCAAATTGTCAACGCATTGCAACTTTGAGGATGCATTACCGTTTCCCTCACACGGGCGGGTAGGACAAAGCCAAGAGTATGGTCGCTATTAGAGTATGGCCAGGACACCTGGGTCCGCGGACCTTCCCGTAAGAGACGTCCAAATCCATGGAATTCCGAAAACGGAGAAAGAGCAGGCTCCCGGGGTAACGCTCCTGCCAGCGTCTGACGTAATTCCCTCCACCTTTATTAAAACGCACTGTCTTGGGTTTGGCAGGCCTCTAGGAAAAATAGCTGCTCTCAGGAAGACGTTGCAATTTTCGACCAGAACAAATTAATCTGAAAATAATTAGCACCCCCCTTTTTTTTTTTTTTTTTTTTAAAGTTAATTTGTTCTGGTAGTAAATTGCAACGTTTTCTTGAGAGACCTTGGAAGCATTTGGCAAATCCTGCTTCGCGAGACGGAACAAGAGAAAAGTGAAAGCCTCTGAGCCCTGTGGTAAATGCGGCTCCTGCGCTGGCAGTCACAGACATCAGCTGAGCTGGGCTGAAACAAGGACCACTCCGATTAATCAGGATGGTACTCCAGGGAGAGGAGATAAAACCTCCCTGAGACAGAACCTTGGCTCACGAGGGGCCCTCACTGCCTTGTCAACATAGGCCGCCTAAATGTAGCTGCGAAGAACCGCTTCTCACTTCTGTCAGTTTTTAGTACACCCCTCCCCCATCACTCATATCAGTCCTTCCTCATGGTGCTGCATTTGCCCTGATTTTGCAAAAGGAACGCGCCATGTGTTTTGGCCATTTCACCTTTCATTGTGTTGCAGTGTCTCTTGTTTGTTCTTCGACCTTGTAGAAGAGCTTTTTGGTTTGCAGCTTGAGGGTGTAACGTACATATAAAATTTGCTGCATCGTAATTTTGCTTCCTGCTGTCTTACACAATATTGACATGCCCAGCCAGTGGTTAGTAGAAAATAGACTTTCTTCCCTCTCTCTCCTTCACTTCTTCTGTTAGTGAATACCAGTGGCGACTCGATGCTTTTAACAATCATAGGAGCAAGGGTGCACGAAAATCAAGTGGAGAAGCACCCTTTCATTTCAGGGCTAAATTCTTCAGTAAAGAATGTTTTCAAGGAGTACAAGTTTCCTCTCAAGGAAGTTACTACCTGCAGGGGGCGACGATGTGCTCAGGGACCTTTCATACGGACAAGTGAACCCAGGGACGTTTTAAGGTATGTGCCTACCAGCCGCGCCCCCACCCAGTCCCCTACCAGACCCTCAAGACCATCCCCAATCAGTTTGGCACTTCTCTTTTTCTATTTAAAGCACTGAACCAAACTGAAACCGTGAAATGACGAAGGGCCGGCTCTTCGATGACGCATCATCGGACACTCCCAGCATACTGGAGGGAGCTTGTATTAGGCGGCATACAGGTCAATATTAGAATACCCACCAGTATATTTTAAGCACTACTGAACGAGCGACTGGGTTGAGCGAGCCTTGCACTCATTTGTTTCCCCAAAGAATTTCGGAAAACAATTAGGCCAAATAGAGCCATTCACACCTCAGTTCTCAAAGCATGTGGCAAGCCACCCTTTGCGCCATCCATCTTTCCATCCATCCATACATCCTTCCTCTATCCATCCATCAAACCTTCTCTCAATCCCAGTCCCTTCTTTCTTTCCATGCTCCCTTGTTTCATCAGCTGCCCCGCCCCACACATCTATCATATTATTCTCTTGCAGTTTTGTTCCGGACCTGTTTCAAGACCAGTGACTCGAACCAAAGTTAAAGGCGACATAAGCAACATGTTAAAAGTTTTAGTTGCACACACCGTCCAGTGGCACTCATCCCCACTCCAGCTGCTAAAGTGGGGTTTCATGACGCCCCTTTGAAATATATTTGTTGCATGCAGCCCGACACTGTAAGATCCATTTAAATTGATGGATAGTTCAGCTATATGAGGCCTCTCCCAGAATATATATTTTAACACGAAGGTTAGAGCTTGTGTAGGAGGCCTCCACTGTTGCAATGATAGGTGCTGCAGAGCACATTTAGGCAACTATACTGGAGAAATGTTTTGAGTATTCAGTCTATAAAGTTCATAAGATATATAATTACCATAAAATGTTCTGGAAAAAGCTGCAATGTATGCAGCATTTTTCTAAAATGAATCTACTGAAACAGTAATACTAAATGTCTGCCATTTGGTCCCTTTTTTGGTTGTTGTGAGCTGCCATTTTAGCGTAGCGCAAGCGTAAAACAAGCATTGGCATAGCCAATAGGTCTCGCCTTGGGGACCTTATAAGTGTTTAGCCATGCAACGGTCGATGTTGTTGCACCAAGGATATTGTGCTGCATAACTAAATACTTATAAGGTCCCAAAAGCGAGACCTATTGGCTATGCCAATGCTTGTTCTTTCATGTGAGTGAGAGGACTGGTCTATACTCTACATCCTGCATCTCTAAGGTTTTCCAAGGGCTTGTTGGGCTTGCCTCCGGTTACTGAAGTCTCAGGGATACCAAAGACTTCACCTGCATCTTGCTACCAGCACCTGGGCTCCTCTGCTGTGAGTCCTGCTCTGAAACGTGATGCCAAATCCAGACCTGGGCTCTTGGAATTGAGTGTTTGGTGCTGCAACCCAAGAAACCAACACATTGACACCAAAGTGCTGTTAGGAACCGACTCATGATGCATTGCCGCTGCCCGTACCGAAGCAGTGGACACCGCTCGCTGAGTGCGTGACACAACGACCTCGACTTACAATGCATCCCGATTTTTTTCAACGCATCGCCTCTGAATCGCCGCTGCTGCATGTGTCTCGGACAACGCATCGCCGATGTCTGCGATGCCCCGTCCCCGACGCATTTCCAGCCCTGCGCGGCTTTAAACCAATGCATCGCCTTCAGCCCAGCAGTTAGATATCGACGACTCGGAACTGACGCACAGTGCTCTTGACATCGACGTATCAATGACTTTAGAACCAACGCATCGCCTGCAACACCGACACATCGCCTGCGACAGTGACGCATCACCTCCGTATTTCAACGCATCGTCACAAGCATCGACACATCCAAGGTACTGTCAGTGTGTCTGCGTGACTCCTGTATCTGGCCCATGCTCCATTGTGGTCGGACTGAACTTTTGGATTTGCCCCAGTCAAGCGTGACCAGATAGCCCCATTTTGAACTATTGATTTCTAAGCACTGCTTTTTGATTTAATCTTGCAAAATTCATATCTTGACTTGTGTATGCTGGATGTTTGAGGTTTTGGTCTTGTTTTACTCGGATAAATATTGGCCACATTTCCAAACTGGTGTGGAGTACTTTTGTGGTGTTTTCACTGTGCTACTGTGAGTGTGCATAAATACTTTACACATTGCCTCCTTAGTTTCGCCTGACTGCTCTGTGCCAATCTATGAGAGTGTGAGTATAGGTAAACTTTTGGTGTGTGCTACACTTACCCTGACTAGGATTGTGGTTCCTGCTTGGGCAGGGTGCACACCTCTGTCAACCAGAAGCCCAATTTCTAACACCCAGGTACATTCATTTTTGTGGGCATTCCCAAACATCCAAGATAGCCACACTCTGGAATGCCTACTTCTCACCCTTTGAGTGGAATGTTATAGTCCAAATTTGTATGCAATTGTGGTGGAGAAATACACAATATTAAATGAAGTTATGCACCCAAGGAATCCCTTTGTAAATTCTTGGCAGGTGGAAATTAATTATTGTCAGTCATAAACTTACATTTATATGCGAAAATACCTTTTTAATTGGCATGTGTTTCCAATTCAGGGAGTTCACATTTGCCAGGAGGATTAGTTAGAAACGTTTAGAATTTTAAGTGTTCCCCCCGTCTTTTCACCCTATGGCGACCCTGTCTGCACACAACAGATTGCACACATAGCATCAAACCTTGTGCAGCCTAAGTGTTGCACATACAATCTCATATCATTAAACATTGAAGCACTGAACCAAAACCCCTTCTCATTGGTAGTTGCTCCGTGCCTACAGGGGCACCTCCTGCTGTTGGCACTGTTCAGTGTGAGGCATTGAGCCTCATATGCACTGTTCTGTGTTTTAATGGCGGAACCATATACAGCCCTGCCAAGTACCACGCATCAGGCGTGATACTAACGCATTTTTGTGCGCTGGTCCGCATCACCGCACTAAAATGTCAGGTCACGCATTTATCGCGCCTCCTTGACACCACTGCGGGTGCAGAGGAAGAGACGAGCAGGACCGAAATTGCTGCCCTGGACAAACACTTCTGATGAGCACGCAGCGCGCACCGCCTGCTGCTCTGGCAAAGTGTCTTGCAATGGTCTCAAGTGTGCTATGTCTATATGGCAGGTCAGGAGTGTCGCGCCGACCCGGTGGCTCATTGCTGCGACCAATGAGCATTCATTAGAGCACAGCTTCTGCGGGCCAGCCAGGGGCATCATGGCAATCACGTGACACGGCGAGGTCACGTGATTGCAACAAACAATGTATCCATAACTCTCGGAGTGTGCGGCAAGGCGAGCGGCAGTTATGTTTTTTTTTAGTTTGACGTTGCCCGCCACGCCGCAATAATTATTTTTGTGCCTCCTCCATATGTGCGCCGGTTTCACTGGACAGTGAGATGGGTCGCTGAGTCATGGCAGAGGCAGCTGAGGTTATGCGCAAGCCACCGTGACCGCTCGCACCACCGCAGGCTTGCCTCGGTCTCTCTGAGGCTCACCGGGCCTCACCAGCGTTGGCGGCAGCTGACTCAGTTGCGAGCCTGCTGCCGCCCTGTAGCAGAGATAGCTGCTTCTGCTCACTACTTTCGGCCCGCTGCATGCCATGTGCAGGGTGCGGAGTGGTAGAATTATGATCCCATGGTCTGGACTAGGGGTCAACCAACTCGGGCCGACCGGAGCCATGCTGCCTGCACTGCAGCTGTGAGAGCATGTACCAGCCCCGGGGGAGGCACCCGTTGCCATGGCGCCGTCTTCGCTCACCGCCTGCCTCGAATCCAAGTAAGTGAACTTTAAAACTCTGAACTCATAAAACTATGCTCTTAAATAAAACTGATGTCCCTTTGCTCATTTGATTGGCCAGATTTATAGCGGCCGAGCAGTCAAGAAAGTGATTAGGTAAAGCTTGTTATTTTACATTTGTCAGAGCAAAACAAGAAATTAAAGAACACCTGCTGAACATTTCGGTAGTGGAGTCTGCACCGTGGCTACATTCCATACACCAGCGAACGATGATGTGTGCTTTCAAGTGATGAGACCCAATCTGTGACAGTCCTCATCCGCCTCCTTCTCTTTTTATCCCCCACTATAGCAGTCATTATGTTATTCTCTGTACTCGAGGTGAGCAAGTGGCAAGCACACTGCGCCGGTTTTTGCAATAGATAATCTGACAGTATTCAGGGCTTTAAGTGGGCCGAGTCTCACCGGGTCTGAGCACCGGCAGTTTTTTTTAAGGAGGCCTCAAAACGGGTCTCTATCGGGCTCTGTTTTGTGCCCTGGCACTGGCGGTCTGTTTTTTTCCGGACTGCAGCGACAGCAGGCACATCGATGTGCGCTGCTCACACTGCGCACTTCTCACTAGTGGAGAAGTTACGGCATGACGTCATGTCAGGGGAGCGTTGTAGGGGAAGGGAAATCCTTTAAAGAGAGTCATTTTCTCTCTGGATTTCCCTTCTCTTTTTGAAAACTCAGGAGCAGCAAGATTGTCGTGGTGTCACCAGGGCTTTAAGTGGAAGCTTTTTCAATATTATATACGAGCCATAGTTGCTGCTTATTTATCTTATGCAACTAACAACCATTGACAAAGGCAATAGTTCTGACTTGTTGTAGGTATGATGTTACTTGTTGTGTCATATATCTGGATGCAATGACAGAAACAGCAAAATACAAGTCGGGCGACACTATGCTAAGCCCAGATTTTTAGCGTAAATGTGTTTAAGCCACGCCCTTAATTAAATTGGCCACGCCCCTCTGAGAGACCCCCCAGTTTTTTCATCCCACTTAAAGCCCTGCCAGTATTACAATAAATGACCGCTAAAATTTACAGAAACGTTCTTTTGTTTGCAGTGGCGCAGCGCGCACTGTCAGTGAGTGGTGCAGATCTCAGTCCTCGTTTTGTTTAACAGTACGATCAGCTTAGAAGAGAACGAGGTGCTTCAGTTTCTGGTGCTTTCCAGCAGTTTTAACATCTTCTTAGAATGTCTTGATGCTCAAATGGGTGTAACTGCTGATATTTATATGTTTTCCTGGTTTTCATTGCTTGATTTTTGTTGCGAGAAAGTGTCACTCATAGTTGTTGAAATGTCACACATAATTACACTGAATTTATGAAAATGTCTCACATGGCAATCTGAAACCTTGGCAGCTATGCCTATAATCTTACTGCAATTGAAATAAGGCACCTCAATTTGGACGATACTGCTCCCTGAGATCACAGGTATCTCCTGCACCCAAAGTTGACTGTAAATGTTTCATCTGCGCAGGTAAGAAACTGGCAAGGCCCGTGCTTTGTGAACTTTTGATAAACTTTAGACAGTGCACGTCTTCTCTTCTAGGCTAGGCGCTGGAAAGGAAGAACCCAGAATGCTTGGTGCTCGACTGGCAGCATTGGCGGCTTCTGGAGTGGGCTGTGGCGCAGGGAGGGAGAACTGGTTTCGGGGAAAGTTTGTGATGCACAGCCCATCCAATTCTGAAACCAGCTTCCAATGCCTTCAGCATGCCAGGAAATTCCAAACCCAACTCCATTGCTGATATTAATTAAATAATTTGTCACTTGTGACAAAGATACTGAGAGATGATAATCAATGGTTTTAATGCTTATCCTTTTAGCGAACAAGGCTCTGATGCTTTTCTTTTTATACATAGAGAAATCATTTTTAAAAATTAATATAATGTATTCTTGTTCTAAAGCACAGTTTCTCGTCATACAATAAAAACTAAACTTTAGGTATTTGTCGGCAAATACGTGTCGGTTCTGTGATAGGAGATGCGCTTGACTCATCTCTGGCGTACCAGGCGTGGTCATTTTTTCTTTATTTGCAGTTTTATATAGCGCGAACTCGAGCCGAAGGTATAGGGACACTTTACATGAGCACCAGTTACTTTACACAAGGACACATTCATATTTAGTAGTCACGGGGAGATTAAGTGATTTACCCAGAATCATACAATGTTGAGCCTACGCCAAGACTCGAATCTGGTTCCCCAGCTCCTACATAGCAGTTCTGGCCGTTACGCCACATCCTCTCCCACCGCTCTTCTCCCACAACCCCTCACCTTTTCCATGTTGGCTGTCACTAACATGTTTGCCAATTGGCGGATATTTTTGAAAAGTGCTGGCATTGACAAACCAAACAACCATGGTTGGCCATCTTGAAAGTTTATTTCTTATACTTTCACGACGGCTGTCACGTTGGGTGACGAAAAATAATGTGACGTTACTCGGAGGCTTTGATAGTTTCAAGCTGCCCACCTTTTATCATGATACAATAGAAAATGATGCAACCAGACACCAACTTGAAAGTGCATAACTGCCATGTTGTGTCTCGTCATGTCTTGAGCGCATGAAAACATTGTTGTATGCTTTCAAGATGACTTCCGTGTCGTGTCATGCCATGTTGCATTACACAATGCCACATCCATCTTAAAACTGAGGCCAATAGCGGTGTCAATAAAACAAAGGGCAATAAAGCTTTGCCAGTGCTTCTTTCAGTCACAATGAGGTAGCTGTCAAGAAATGCCGCTAGATGGCGCCAGATGTTGCATAATAAACTAGGAACATCTGTTCTACTTCCCCTTCAGGACATTTTTGCCCATGCCCCGCTAACACATCTTACGAGTCTGATTTCCACCGTATGGTAACCGTTTTATTCACTTGTTTCTTTGTATATTTTCATGCTCGACGTTTCTTTCATGTAGTCAAGGAATTTCATGTAAAAATGAGTCTGGTAAAATATTATGAGAATATTTTAGCACATCCCTCAAAACCTACAGGCTGTTAAGTATGATAAATGTTATGAAGCTAGGGTAGTCATCGATTAACCCATTAGCAAAAATTAAGTTGTGCGGTCTGTATGGCCCAATACTGGTTCCTGACTGTCTTCACTCATATTTTTGGGCACTACACGTTTAAAACTCGTTGAAAGTGATTTTTAGGTAAAATGATAAAAATCACTTTTATGTTACTAACGTATTCTGATATTTGTCCTATGTATTAACTTTTTTAAAATGCTTATATATGTCTGACTTCTCATATGCCTTTTCTCTATGCTTCATATGAACATGAAACCAATGCAGTTTATTTTTGCCACTAGATCATTTACCTAATGGGCGTTGTCTCCCAAAAATTGGTCTTAATGTTTTCCTTAGGAGGTATTTATACTAGAAACAGAGGATTACAAGCCTTGTTAAGGGTAGTCTACTGTCAATACAGCCTTGCCGAAGAGGTCACTTCAGGGTTGACTTTATACCAATTATGGACAATTTACAAAGCTATTTGTGCACCAATGGGTCCCTAGACTTTGTTCTCGGGTTGTTAGTCCTCATTTAAAGTTTGGCGGACAGGGTACTTCGTCATCAAAAATGATGGACTACCATGTCTACAAAGCCTTCAATCCGCCAGCCCTATTTAGAGTCGGGTGGGCGGTCTGCTTTCAGCAGTTCCCCTGTTAGCTACTTCAGTGGAAAGCTTACGCCGCTGGCCTGACGCAGTGCTGGCCTGCGTAGTAAGGGCATCAATCCTCGCATCCTATTTTGGAATGGTTGATGTTTCTTCTTGTGTCTATCATGACCAGCGAAAACTTAGCAGTGACAAAAAGAACATAAAAATATCACTCCCATATCCAGGGAAAAAACTCTGTGAGCGTGGGGGTGTTAATCTACATGTTTTTTCTAAGAAATTGGGTTATTAGTTGAGAGGGGTCGAAGCCCCATTCCAATAATAAATGCAATCCTCGTCAGGGTGAACCACAAAAGTCACTAAATAAACCTGTGCTTAACTCTCTGGTAGCTTGCCTTAAAAACAGTCAGGTTTAACTTAGAGGCAATGTGTAAAGTATTTATGCAGCACTCTAACTGTAATTAAAATGAAAACACAACAGAAAAAAAAAATTCCCAAGCCAATTTTAGTTTTGAATTTTTAAAGTTTTAATTGAAAATAGCACCAAAAACACAAAGCACCTGTTGTGATTATCTGGTCACACTGGACCAGGGTGAAGTTGCAAGTTAAGGTCAACTGCGATGGAGCATTGGTTAGATACAGGGACCAAGACTGTCCTGCTGATGTTTTTACGTTCTCTGAGTATAAGTGCTTGCAGGGAGATGCAGAGGAGCTTCGCAATGGTGGTCGATGTAAGGAGCAGGTGGGACATCCCGGACGGTTGCTGTTTGGCATAAAGAGTCAGTCCTTGCTGGAGCTTTGTGTTGGTGGCCGACGCGGACTGCTTCAGTTGTTGCTGGTTCTCGGAGCAGCAGAAAAGAGCATGTCGTTGCTGGAGATTTGGATCGGCGGGCATCGCAGATGGTCATTGGGTGACACAAGGAGTCTGTTTGCGGAGAGCCCAAAAACATTTGAATCTTCAGCTGGAGCTCAGGACTTGTGGTTTTGGGGCAGGAGGAGTACACTCTGATGCAAGCCAATGATCCAGGACCTGGAGGGTCACCTCTTGGGGATCAGGACTCACTTCAGCAGAGGCCAGCAGGAAGGCTCAGGCAGGTTCAGTTGGTGCTGGTCAGTTGGGCAGTTGCAGAAGAGGCCTCTGCCAGCTTGTTGTGTCCATGTAGCTAACAGGAGGTCATCCAACTGACCCTTGGACTCATTTCTGTGGAGCCTGGGTTCAAGGCAAGCAGGTCCAACCTTCCTTCTTCAGACAGCAGGGCAGTCCTTTTTCTGAATCTTTCACAGGTCCAGGAGTGTTCTGATGAGAGGTTCTGAAGGTACCACCTTGATCCCCAGTGCCAGCCTGTGGGTGGGGGATGCCCCCTTTGTCTATCCTTCCCCGTTTCCTGGATTTGTTTCCAAACTGTCTAGGGCAACAAAGGGAGGCAGGCATGCATTGATATCAGAACACAGAATGGATTGGACCAATATGGTACAAATAAATCACCCAGAGTGGGATTGTTAGAGACTATGAGAAGGGCTGGCAAGGTTCATTTGACAGAGGAAGGCTTCATTTTTTGAGAAATGTCACACTGCCTAACATAATCCCTACTCTGTTGGTATAAACAAGACCACCAGTAGCATTGCTAAAGCTGCATTGACTCATGCATGAGCAGATACGGCCTTCATGGGCTTCCCTGATTAAATCTATGCAAGACAGATTATATAGGATTATCCCATCTCCTACTCTAGGAGGAGTAACTACTCGAACATTATCTGAATTAAGGGTATAGGAGTAGCTAGGTGGAAGCCTTGCTTAGTAATGTTTATGGCTGTTAAGATATCTGGTTCGTTCTTCGACTAAGATCTGGTTAAAACTGCTATTTGAACAGTCTGAATTGCAGCCCTTGCAGCTAAGTCATCCCCACAGTTCCCTTTGGTGTGAATGCCCTCACACTGATGGCCCAAAGTGTGCCTTACATGGACCAACGGCAGCTTCTCTTGTAAGACAGCTATCTTTCCCCAGAGCTGTTTATTCTTAATAGGCTTCCCCTTTGAATCCTTGAATTCATTCAAACACTAGTGTTGTAAATCAACATTGTAACCTTGCACACAGAAGGATGAGTCGTACACGATTAGTGTGGGAACTGAGGAGTCAGCATTCTGTAACAGGGAATCTCGTAAGAGATCTAAAACAATAAAATTCAATTGAATTGAATTATAACAGGGAATGAAGTTCTGCATGTTGTGCAGTACTATCCCCTAATATTTTAGTGTGGTTGTGCTGGGGATGGAACTTACCATCTTTCACAACACCTTGCACTGCCGCACAGGCTGCGGAGTACTTGCATTTTGTTCCTACCTCAGGTTGAGCACAGCCATCTGTGTGAAATACACTCTAGTAAGACTCAATGGGTAAAATAGCAGCGTAGGAGCATCATGTTGTTCATATTGGAAAAAAGCTTGCATACGAAGAGTAGGACCGTACTGGAACTTTACATCCATGGCACTTAAGAAGAGGCCCACTGCACCCACCATGAGTGTAAGGCATGAGCATTTTGAATGCTGTCTTTGGTGGCTGCCTCTAATGCTGGAACTGAAGAAACAACAATCATGAGTTTCCCTGCTCCAAAGGACGCTCCTTCAAGATAGCTGTCTGTACAGCCACAAGGATTCTTTCAGTAGAAGCAAAATGTGCTTCAACTAATGAATACAAGTGGGACTTGTATTCTATGGGAACATTCTGTCCCTCATTGTAAGTCACATAGGTATAACCATAGTGACTGGGTATGACTCTGATAACTAGGTTGGTTATATTATCCCTAGTTTGTAAATATTTAGTCTTGAGCATGGCTGCTTGCAGAGCATGCAACAAAGCGTTATGCACATCTGCTCATTGTTTTGCTGAAAACGTGGTAGAGATCAAGTCATACAAGGGCTTCACTTGCTCAGCATAGTGAGGTAAGTAAATACGCCCATAGTTGAGAAATCCCAGCAGAGATTGCAATTTCTTCAGAGTATAGGGAGGCTGCAAGGTAGCACCCTTTTGCAAAAATTCTGGATCTAGACCATTGGCCTCATCGGATAACTCGTATCTTAAGAAGGTCACTGTCAGGTAGTCAATCTTTGATTTCTTAAAATTAGTTATATAACCCTGGGAGTTTAACAAGGTTACAACCCTGTCCACTCAGGTCAGGTGTAAGTCCGGATCATCATCTGTGAAATAAATATCATCAATATAAGATAATACCTCGGGATCAGGTTGTAAGATCTCCATTATACATGCTGAGAACAAGCCAGGACTGTTCTTATAGCAAACATCAAAATGAAAATTGTACCCCGTCAAAACTAAAGGCTGTTAGATATTCACTTTCTGGTGCTATATTTTAACTAAAAAACCCAATGGAAATATCAAGGGTCATTTTGTCTTTTTTCCGCATAGGTTAGTCATTAAACATGTGCTATGCATGTTCTGTGCTTCGCATGTTCGCATAGGCGAATTAAAATTCCTATTGTCTAAGACTATCCGGAAAGAGCCATCAGGTTTAGAGACAGGGAAAAAGGGGCATGTTCATAGATGAAAGGCAAGGTGTTATTATATCTTGAAACTGTAGATGATCTAATATTATTTCAATCCCATGCTTGGCTTCCTGCTTCAAAGGGTATTGAGCCTGTGCTTGTGTGGAACTGATTCTTTAACTCACCCGCTTGGTTTCTGTATAGAGCTGAGGCTTGTTTTGCAACCCATTCACTGGTGTAAATTTCCCTGATACCCTCAGCTACTATGGGAGAGAAGGCTACCCTGATGACTTCTTCCACCACACAGGGTGCTTCCTTAACAAATATCGGAGGCCAGTCTTCTTCAGCTAAGATGATATCATAGTCATCTGATAGCTGTGAGCGGAAAATTGCTTTAATGGTGCTTGGTATATACCCCTCAATTTGTATGTTTAAATTATAAACCCTATTATAGGTATTTACATGTTTATCTGGAGTTGTAACTCAAATATATTCATTAGTTGGATTTGCATCCAAAAATTCCTGAAATGTCTGATGCACTATTGTGACATATGTTGCACTGTCTAGAAGCGCTCTTGCTCAACTCCTGGCCTCCGGGAGGACTTATAGCTGTATCAGCATGTTTTTTTAGAAAGTCCGGCCACTTTCCTCTTTTTAATTGGAGTCTGAGCCTTTCGCCTCCTTTTTTATGCTGACGTCAGTCTCGCGACCGGCTTCACCTTTCACGCTATAGTCCTCCTTTCTTCGATACTTGGATTGGCTCCCTCTCTCGGTTCATTTACCACCAGTGTCCTGAAAAGAACGTGAAGTGCGGCCATAAGAATTAAGTCTGAGGACTAATAGTTTGGACTTGTGTTGGGGTTACCCAGCCCTGCAGTGAGAGTGGGACTAGAACTCAAAGTCTGTTGTATGAACTGTACCAGCCTCCTGTACAAGGCAACTGTGTAATTCAGCACTTGAACCACCATAGCGTGTGCTAAGATATCAGGACAGAGAAAGGGCTTATAGCCATCCAAGACTGGTAATGTAGCCCCTTCAGTACTCAGGGGTCCCAGTAGGACATTCCTGTACATATGTGGTACTTGACCTGCAAAGCACTTCTGGTGTTCCTGGTAAGTCACAGGGATTTCCAGATCTTGGTAAGCCCTATAATGTATTGACAGATCTACCACTGCATATTCTCAAAACTGCCCTGAATGCTCGAACACTACCCATGAGTAAAATGTCTCAAAGGCATATGCCATGTGTGCGTAACTACAAAAGTAGCTGCCTTGCATTCTTTGGGGACACCTCAAGATCTGAGATGCTGAGTGACTGCTTCCCTGTAATTGGCTCCTCTCACTATAGGAGCCGCCATGGTGAATGGATTACATTGAAAAAATGGAATCAAAGAATTAGAAAACCCGCAGAATAGGGAATACCCCTTTTAAAAGTCAATCTTGAAAAAACAACGGAAATAGATGGTCCCTTATTACCAGTAGGAGGTAAACATGATTATGTTTGCCTGCAAGGGTTTTTTTGGCCCCTACAGCCACCAGCGACTCCAGTGGACGTCGGAGCCCAGCTCCTTCAGCACCAGGAGGCCCCATTGCTGACATGCTGTTGGAAGGGGTGGGGCTTGACATAACATGCTACAAGTGCCCGTAGCAGTCCCACTGCGCCTGTCCGCAGACAGACGAAGCAGGGCTGGGCCATCTCTCTATCGTCTGCCCACGAATTGGGGTGAGTGATTATCATCTAATCCCCTTTACAGCATTTGGGTGGATAATTACTTGGTGTTTCCATCTCTTCGCCTGCACGCCTAACGTTGTGACTGTATGAGCTGTATTTGGCAGTGTCTGGGATCATCTTTCAGTAGTACAGGAAAGGGTCAGGGGGTTCTTCAACTGCCTCCCCCCTTCATAAAACCACCTCAATTGATCAGATGCTGCAACAGGCGATGGGGGTAATCTCTACAGAGATTGTACTATCAGAGAGGGACTGTCCTTTAGCACCGGCCCTGGCCTGCATCTACCATCGTCACCCAATCTAAATGACACAAGCCTTCTCACCATCACTCCCAATGTAGCCCCAAAGGTCATTTACCATCACATGATTTATCGCATGTTCTGCCCTCCCCCTGAGGCCCTATGAAGAGGGCCGTAAGGTACCAGCAATCGCCAAGAGGACAAAAAAATTGGTTCGGAACAAAGTTAATGAGGTCGATACTCAACTTGACCTGTCACTGATTACCTCACCCTATGATCAGGCCTCAAAATTGGTGCTGAATACTGATCCACAGCCCTCTTGGATGACATGGACTCTGGCAGAACTTCTGGTTAATGGTAAGGATATCCTGTGCATGGAACGCGCCCCCATTATGGAGGACCTTTCAGCTTTGGAGAAAAGTCTTGAGGATACCTGCAAATTGTCACTCCCCACTGGGCAGGCGGCACAGCCTGTTGTTTCATGTGAAGTGGGGGGCACTACTAACATAGTCACCACTTCAGCTGTTACTAGGCACGATTTACATACTGCCAGCATCGCTCAATGTGACAGCACAGACCCTACTAGTTCTCATTTGCCACACACTGGAGGCTCAATGCTAACATGCCAACCATCTCACAAAATTTGAGAGGGGGAATCAATGCAATGTGATGAGGCTAGCCATGGGCTCAATAGGTCTCTAAGTCTAACGCGAAAACGGAAACTTCCGGCAGTAAATATTCCCCCTGCTTCGTGCCCATGTGTGGTGATTAAAACTGGAGTGCCGTAGTTGCGTGAGGATCAGACAGAGTCACACGATGAACGTGCCAATAAGATCCTGGACTGGCTCATGAGTACTTGCGATTTCCCTTTTCCCATGGCACAAAATATCTTATTTACCCGCAGGGTGGATTGGATCAGGCCCAGTCCAGTGGATTGACAAGAGAACTGTGTTATTATTCATTTTAGAAGTCCACATGTGCTACGTAGGCTGCTCTTTGACTTTGTGGAGAAGCGTGGTGGAGGTTTGGGTATCACTTTACTGCCCCTTTAATATTTCTATGAACCTAGGTCATTCTCCAGGCCTGATCGGCCCTTGCTGCAAAATACCCTTCCCCCTCCCCCTCTGTCAATCCCCAACGGCCACCGCTATAACCCTTTGGGTTTAATGTCCCAGTTTATAATCGGTTCTCCACACTTGAAGGGTTTGATTGACTCAAGGATAATGGGGTACAACTTTCACATTAGTCCTGGTGTATTTACCCAAGGATTTTGCTTGAAAAACTAAAGCAGGAGGGAAAGGGGTGTACGTCCTGTTTACCATCACAGACTGATAGAGTAGGGAACCAAGTTGCCCTTGGCCCTGCTCTCTAGGCCTATGCAGAAAGTCACATTGGAGGTGAAATAGAGCTGGCAGGTGGTTCCCATTGCCCTATCCTGGCTTCAAGAACATCAGTTAACTCAGTTGGTAGTTGTTCTAGGGCAGGAGTCTCCAACCGGTGGATCGCGAGCTACCGGTAGCTCACCGAACCCCCATGAGTTGTAACTCAAATATATTCATTAGTTGGATTTGTATCCAAAAATTCCTGAAATGTCTGATGCACTATTGTGACATATGTTGCACTGTCTAGAAGTGCTCTTGCTCAACTGTGTGTGAAGAAGTTGATCGAGGATCACATAAGGAGGTCATAGGCTTGTATCCCGCAGTAGCTCGTTATACTTTCCAGGAATGCTTCCAAGCAAGACAAGCTTTTTCTTCAGGTAGCACAACCTGCGGCTGTCTGTCACTTCAAAAGAGGGAGTGTGGCCCCTTTTGTTCAAACGACAGTAAGGGCTCCGAAGAAATTTGGCTTAAAGTCAATGAAACTGGGCGTGGGGTGTCTCTCGAAAAAATGCGCGTGTTGCTAGGCCTTTTAGTAGCTTACGACGATTTTCACTGATCAGAAGTATTAACTTGTTCACACACTGCAAAAGTTAAACCTCAACATATATTCCTTACCAAATGTGATTTATTGAAGTCTAGCTTGGATGTGCAGTCATTAGTTTTCAAAAAAGAGACTTATTTTAGTAAGAACAACCTCAATTATTTCCCCTCCACCACATACTCTTTTTTTTGTAAAGTTTTAAAATGTCCCATCCTGGTTCAGATTTAAATAAGTTTTAACTCATTTGATTCATTAAGGGTTTTATTTTCTGCCATGTTTTCTTTGTGGGGGGTGAAAAGGGATTTTTCTTTATGTAGAATACATATCTTTCAACATAATACATGGCCCAATCAAGTACAAGCTTAACTGAGTTTGTGAAAAAATACAATTTCAACAGTCACAGATGCTCTAGGCCCGGGGCCAATGGCAGGATTTCCAGTTCTTTATGTGGCTGATCTGTTTAGGCAGGTAGGTACCCTCCAACTGCTTCATTCGTAAACAGGATAACTTTTAAGATAGATGCTATTTTTTTGGAAAAAAAAAAAGAGTTTGAAACGCTGCTTTATTTCAATGATTAAATGTAATCATTAATAAAGCAGAGTTTCACACAGTGGCGGTGCGTCCATTTGGGCGCTGGGGCGTTGCCCCACCTGCCACATGCACCCATGGCCCCAGGGCCCATCATTCGTTCTCGCGTTAACTTCTACTTAAGAAGTTCTCTACTTCTCTATAAGATTGTTGATCAACTTGATGTGTGTTGTGTATCGCGCCGCCCGGCTGTTCCGGGCCGGCACCTGACCGGCCACGCCCACTTGGTGGTGAATCACTGTATTAGTCTGTACACTCAAGCGCAGCCAGCATATTAGTCAGTGCGCATGTTCGGTTTTGGGCATGGCCATTTTTACGACCAGCCCGAACATGCGCACTACTACTAGCCATTGCCTTCCCTTTAGGAGACCGAGGGACCGAGGGTTGCTTGCTTCATGCAGCAGCCCCCGGCCCCCTGGTCTCCTAATGGGTGGGGGGCATCTCTGCTCTCTAGCCAATCCTGGCGCTGCTATTGCTAATGCAGCATCTGGATTGGCTGAGACTGAGAGTGAGAGACACCGCGCAGTCTGAGGGCTGGCTCGGCTGTTGTTCACAATCACATTGGGTGCCGCGCGTGGTTGGCACAGCACTGCCGCACTTGAAGCGGTATATGGCCAATCACTGTGTGGCTTATGTGAAGCCATGCACAGTGATTGGCCATTTCGTTCGCAATGGTGACTGTCTGACGTGACACCCATGTCGTCGCAGCACCGCAACGACACCTCGTGCACTGCCTGCCTACTGCTCGTCCTCGTCGTGGCTCGGATCTCGATGGTGTTGGTGGTCCGACCGGCGACCGTTTAAGAAAGATCCTGACCCTGCCTGCCCTGACCCCTGATCTGATCATTCGGAATCGTGACGTTGATTGAGAATCAGTCAGTCAGACTCAGAACAGTGAAGTCTAAAAAGTAAGAATCCGTAAATGCGTCACGGTCATTCTCATCATTGCCAGCCAGCCTTTCAGGTCTCACCAATGTTACAGGATTGAAGAACAATGTTATTACATCCAATTTCAAAACTATTAAATAACCAATAACTTTCCACTCCTGTGCGCAGATTAGATAAACTCCCATCAGATGTCCATGTAGAGACCAACCCAGTGTCACTGTGTAAGGAGGTGCGTGTGTGGCACGAAGCGCTATATTAATGCCATTGTAATGGAATGGAATGCAGTATAGACGTCAGAGGCCTTCAGAGATGTTAGGCGGTGATTATCTGATCATTTTATCTGATCATAAAATTCTACAAAGCAGCAAGAATATAAAAGCCACGGGTGGTTGCAGGCGTGGAGTGGAGGGGCAGGTGTAGCGCCTAGATCAACGCTGTCAGGAAAGGATGGCACTGTAAGAGTACTGATGAACCACCAGGTCTCCGCTGGAGAGGCAGCGAGCCATGCCATTCACTGCAGGAGTTATGTAGCGCTGCGGACCTCTGCGGCAGCTTCGGTGTGCTCGCTGCAGCTGTGGTGACAGCTGGGGCGTTATTCGGGTATGACTTTGTGACATATTGCAGGGACATTAATCAGGGGGAACTTTTCCTTTCCGCTGCACGCTACAGTGGATGGGTTTCCAATGTTTCATTAAGGTGTACGGAGCGGCCCCCAGCCCCCCTTGGCTGCCACCGGCTGACCCTGACTTATGACTACAGTAAAAGAGTTCCCTTCCCGTCCCTCGCGCTCCCCGGCTTTACAAGGCCTCGTTAAAGGTGCGGCACTGCGGGAGGCGCCGCCGGAGAAGTATTTACAGATGCACTGCAGCACAGTGACAGCGCCTCGTGTGCGTGGGCGGCAATGCGGCGCTGTGAGGGTGGGTGCGAGAGGCTGGAGGGGGCAGAGGGCAGGAGCAGGTGGGGCTCGCAATTGTCTCTTGAGCCGGAGCCAAACTTTGATAAGCTTGGCTCTCAGCAGCCAGGCCCATCATGACCTGCAGGGCACGTGGTGGGCAGAGGAGGGCAGAGGAGAGGAGGACATCTCTAACACAGATCTGCCATTGGATTCCATGGCTTCCTCTTACCACTGCCAGTTTTACTCCTACCATCCGCACCCTCCTCTGCCCGCCCCTCACTCATACTTTCATCTGTCTCACCGCCTTCACTTACCCCTTGCAGACTCCCTTTCCCACCTCACAGCCTCTTGTTACACGCATCTCTGCCTCACACCCTCCTCGTGCCTCTGAGATGTACAGCTCTACCTCACACTACTGTCCTACCACTGGTAGACAAGTTTTACGTGGCCTTCGTAGACCTCACGGCCGCATTTGATTGTGTCAATCATGCTAGACTGTGGAAAATTCTGACGGATTTAAAAGTTCATCCAACAATTGTACAATTTTTAATACAATTATATTCGGGGGCCAGAGCAAAGGTGAGATACGGGTTAAGTGGAGAATGCACGGCGTCTTTCCGCGTGGAGAAGGGTGTGAGACAAGGCTGCGTCCTGGCCCCGTTCCTCTTCTCTTTATATACCAACGCTTTAGAAGAGGAACTGGTGGCCGGGGCGAAGATCCACCTAGAGTTAACAATAAGCCGATAGTCTCTCTTCTCTACGCCGATGATGCGGTCCTTATGGCCAGAACGCAGTTGAGTCTCCAGAGAGACACTTGCCTCGTATATTAGTTTTATGGACAATCGAGGCTTAAAACTTAATGTAAAAAAAACATTTGTTATGACATGTGGGCGGGGGAGAAGTAAAGGTAGAACTCTGTTAGTTGGGAAAGATAGGATAGGATAGGATAGACTCAACCAGTACATTCTCTTACCTGGGGGTTTTGTTTGAACGTACTGGCTCCTGGGGAGCGGCGATTAAGAGTAGGAGTCTCCTTTTTAAGAGGTCAATAGCGGCAGTGGTTAGCTTTGCAAACAAATTGGGCAAAAGACCCCCGGAGATTCTACTCAAAATTTATCAGGCTAAGTGCATGAGTGTTGCAACGTTTGGGGCAGGAATCTGGGGTTTTACGATGTCTCCGCAATTCAACTAGTTGAAAATACTTTTTAAGATTTATTTTAGCGGTTCCACAGAGCTCACCAGTTTTTAATTGCCATAGTGAATTGGGAATCCCATATATTACGGACATGATTAGAATGCAACCTTTATTATTATGGTATCGAGTTTGGACATCTACCTCTACAGGATTGAATAGAGATATTATCAAGGATACAATGAAATTGGACTATGCCTGTAGAATTAAATGGTTGAATTACATTAGGAAATTTTTATTGGATATTAATCGCTATGATTTTTATAACGCTCCAGAAACCATGAATTCTATATCTAGGAAAGATTTTAAACTTCTCTGTATGACACACTTAGAGTCCCTAAGAGCCGCACAGGAGATGAATAAATGCATGGTGATCCAGCATTATTTAACATTGTCAACCTATCGTATCCAGCCTGATCTGGTTTGGTGTATTGGAGGGTATGATAGATTCCTTCTTACACGGTTTAGGTTTGACTGTTTTCACCGCCTGGTTAGTTTCCCCTCTGTTAATGATTGGTCAAGACAATTGTGTCATTGTCCGTGTGATGATATTTCAGAGCAGTCAACTATCCATGTGATTCTCTTTTGTAAAATATATTCAAAGGAAAGAGCTAGATGGATTCTGCCTTTGTTAAGACAAGGGGGCTGGAGGCAATGTCGCCCGGCCTTTTTATATCTGCAATTAATGGAAAATGTTTATTGTGTGACGATCATGAGTGGCCTTTTGAAAAGTATAATGAAAAAAAGAAAGAGTCTTATTAGGTAATGGTCTCTATTTTATAAATTTATAATGCGTATTTACGATCTAAGGATGCATCAGAAAATTTTGTGTAAATAATAGATGGGAGTTTTATTAAAATGCAGCTGTGTAGATAATATTGTATAGTGTATAGACAAATTTGTAGTGTGTACTGATATATTTTTAAGAATGTTTTTATTGTGGCTTTTATGATTTTATTATGAATTGAAATCGAATAAAGTATATTCATTCATTCATTCATTCATTCACTGGTAGACCTTTGAATCCTACTCACATCCTTCTTTTACCCATTGCACATACTCCCCTCCTTCTCACAGCATCTTTTGGGAGTTTGGAGATTCTCCCACTCTACCATAGGCATGCATCTACCTCAAGGTCCATGTACCTCTCCCAGATATACAGTTCTACCCCAGAGTACTGTCCTACCTCTAATAGACCTTCATTTCTAACACACCACCTTCTCTTACCCCTAGCAGACCCCTTTCATCCCACAGCCTCCTCTTGCCTCTCACATAAATCTCTACCTCACTACATCCATGTACCTCTCACAGGTATACAGCTGTACCCTACAGTGCTGTCCTACCTCTAATAGACCTTCATTTCTAACACACCACCTTCTCTTACCCCTTGCAGACTCCTTCCATCTCCTCTTACCTCTCACATACATTCTCTACCTCACAGTACCTCTCACAGGTATTCAGCTCTAGCCCACAGTACTTTCCTACCTCTAATATACCTTCATAATTAATACCGCCTCATACCCCTAGCAGACCCCTTCCACCTCACAGCCTCCCTCTTTCTCACAGCCTCCTCTTACCTTGATGTTATTGTATATTTGCTCCAAAGATCAATATATCTTAATTCTCTTGCACTGATCAATAAGCCGCAGGCCTCTGAATTCAAGCTAAGGGATACCTTTGCGAGCCTTGACCTCACATGATTTTTGGCACACTTTGAAGGTCAAATTTACAAAAAGACGGGGATGGAGGTCAAGAACTAGGAAGATATTAAATTGAGACAGAACACAGGATATTACAAAAAAGAATCAGATACAAGAACGGAAGGAAGAATGATACGATGATAATTAGAAAAGAGACCATTTTAGGGACTGGGACGTACAAATCCTACAACACCATGTGGTTATACTGAATAAGCAGCTACCTATGTTATATGACATCTCTTTATTAATGTAATAACTCCACTTTCACAATTGCTTGATTAACCTTCCTGTTTTCTCAAATTTGCTTGAAAATGCACCATTTTTCCACTCTTTTTTTCAAATTTTTCTCGGAGGGAGAACCCCCCGTCCCCCCATTAGGCTGTTCGGGCTCGCTCTCTACGCACGCATGCCTCGGTGCAGTATGACAATCATTTTACGCCTACCACTTTCAAATGTCACCATCCGCCACTGGTTTCACACCGTTTATTTTTGACAGGATTTAGTGTGCAAGTAAAATCAGCAAAGCCGCTTCGCCAATGCAGCTACTAGGCCTGGGCAGAGGCTCACAATGCATCAGTAAAACAATTTTGGGACCAGACTCTTTATGAAAGTGTGGGAAACACCTGTTGTTTTTTAACAGCTTTTATTGAATAAAGAGGAAGGCCGGCTATTTTCATTGTTATATTGGTGTCGAAGCACTCTTAACAGATATACTCTGTTCCCAAGAGGCAGTCAAACTCAACCTTTAAACTGAGGATTTAACTAGAATACTCCAGAGCTGATCCGGAACTTTGCTACCCAGAGAAATTGCTGTAGTGTTGGTGTTGATTACCACGTGTGCAAGGAACAGAGACGGCATGGGCAAAGTGGGCTCTGGCCCAGAGCCCCACCTTTTCAGGGGGCTCGATAGAGCCAGCTCTGTTCTGCAGAGAGCCTTGCCCGAATGACCTTTAATTTTTAAACAAATCATTTTAAATATAATTTTCCTTTAATTTATTATGAATGTGGATGATGTGTGAGAGTCTGCTACAGACTTTTTGCGGAGAAATGTTGTCTTAATATTTCATGCAATATCCATAAAAATGTTTCTTTTGATCGAAACAGAATACCACATATTAGAAATGGGACAGCGTCACAGAGACTATTTGCAGTAATGTTAGTGAGCTGCTGCTGTGTTAAATATTGAAAACACACATCACTATCCCTGAATATTGGATATAAACACATGTATAATTTGGACGACCGGCCCTGTGCTCTGTCAGTGACCTGGCTACAGAGGGTATGAAAGAGTTGAAACTGGATCCTAAATTCATAGCTGTTCCCAAGAGTGGAACAATTACATTCTTTTTAGGAGTGCAGACGGGAAGGGCTTTCTTTATCTTGTGCCTTCAGTAAAGGAAACTGAAACTTGGCAACACACTGCTTCTCCTGATTTATAACCCAGAGCTGGAAAGCGGGAGAAAAAGACATTCCCAGTCTTTAAAGAGCCCGTGGCATACCAGCGGCTAAGTATAGAAGGCG
This sequence comes from Calotriton arnoldi, assembly GCA_963921515.1. NCBI lineage: Eukaryota > Metazoa > Chordata > Amphibia > Caudata > Salamandridae > Calotriton > Calotriton arnoldi. The sequence goes on from CAWUFW010000458.1 coordinate 2,110,281, forward strand.
CACATTGCAGCTCTAGTCTAGAGAACAGTGCATTATGGTGTTTACTGACCAGGCCAGCGCTTACCGTTTGATCTGCTGCTGAAATATGTTCCAGACAGAAAAAGGCAGGTGGTGCGGGTTCGTAGCAGTTCAATACTGCTTGCGCCACCTGCATGCTAGCAGGCTTTCTGGGACCTGCTGCTCCGATCCGACCCGCCTGGTGCTTGCTCCGGCACACGTCTTGCACAATCAAGACTGCGGTGCCAGGCTGTGAAAGGCAGGTGGCGTGGTGACCAGTTCAGCAACAGCGTCATCATCTTTGCCCTGCCCCGCCCCAGCTAAGCTCAGTTAGACCAGTCTGAGCAGCTGGTTTTGGTGATGGCAGGCAACGGCTATGAAAAAAGGCCTAAGAACAATAAATGAGAATAACAGGCTACAAAATTGAGATGCGAGGCGTGAGCTACTCATGGGGGTTCGGTGAGCTACTGGTAGCTTGCGATCGACCGGTTGGAGACCCCTGGTATGGAGGGACTGGTCTCTCTTGATTTGTTAGGGGACGTTAGGGAGCTCTTAGGGGCGATCTTTGAGGTTCACAACCAGATGTTACAAAATTTGAGGATTCTTTTTTGGTTGAGGCCAAGGTAGAACTGATAAGGAAGTACCCCTTATCCTGGTACAACAAGACATGCAGAGACGCTATGACCAAGCTAGTTCTAGCGATCAAGAAGCAAGATCGGCCGTTGGTGCAGGCCTAGAGGCAGTCTTACAAAAAAACAATTCTAAAAGAAAATGGGAGCGAGGACCTTTTAGACGCGGCCAGAGCAAAGGACCACAGTTCCTTTTGGAATCTGCTGTCATCAGGTAACAGGGCAGGATTCTGCCTGATTGAGAATAATATTGCAGCCAGTGAGCAACCTATACACGCAGAAGGGCGATTATCAGGCCTGAGGTCATTTACTGGGCAGTGAGGACACAAGCGGGTGTGATGAAGATACAGGAGAGGTTGCCCAAAGTGCAAAGACGGAGACTATATGTCCCGCCATGCACACCGAAGAGCCAGACGACCTGCTGATATCAGTGCAGAAAATAAGTCAGACAATTAGAGGAATTGTCTTAAATAAAGCTCCTGGATTAGACACAATTCCAGGTGATCTGTACCTGAGTGAGATAGGTATCTGGAGCACATATTTTTTCAGCAATTTTTATGGCCATGATGAAAGGAGCACCTGTTCCACCAACCTGGGAAAGGGCCGAAATTATCCCCATTTTTGAAAGGGTTCACACGACTCACCTGCAAATTACAGACCCATACGTCTGATGGATAGCTCCCAGAAACTGTTATGTAGAATAATCATGGATAGACTTTAGGATTGGATCTCAGCTGAGGCAGTATTGACCCCTCTCCAGGTGGGATTTAAAGTGTGCACCAGCGCCATTGACCAAGTGTTCTGCTTACAGATGGTCTACTGGTAGACCATCACTTTGAGTGGGATTGACTTTATATCATTTTGTAGACCTGTGCTCAGCCTTTTGATTTAGTCCCTAGAACCACACTGTGGCGGGTGCTTGCTGAGATGGGGATCCCTAGCACCTGACTGACATTATAGTGAGGCTGCATGACAGGAATTATGCACAGGTAAGGTGTGACAATGCTGGTGAGCTCATAGAACCCTTTCCTGTCACCAGAGGATCAGATGAGTTGTGTACATGCCCCCACACTCTTTACATTATATACCAATAGGCCTGTCAGATTCCTGAACCAATGTGACAATGAGGCACTGAGATTAGCAATCATAAGGGTTCCTGCTTTCATATTCGCTGATGACACCCTCCTTCTTTCTAAATCCCCTATGGGACTCCAAAAACAGTTTGGATTGATTTGAGTGCTTTTGTAAGATGAGGGGTCTAGAAATCAATGTGGCTAAGACCAAGTACTTGGGCTTGAACCCAGGTCACTCTACCTAGGCCAACCCAACTCTATCAAGAGTCCCTTTGGAGCAGGTGCCTACTTTTGTGTACCTAGGTGTGACATTGACAGAACACATGGGATGGCAAGCTCACATCACACAGTCCAGGTTAAAGATGGAACAAACCACAGGTGGAGTTTTTAGAATGGCATTAGGCTCTCTGCTCTGCCCCGTACAACCCGCTTTGCAGATTTACAGGCATCAGGGGCTGCTTTGTAAAGCTCAGAACTGTGGGTCCATCTGGGCTTGACAGTAGTAACTGTGATGGAAAATAGGTTCATGCTGCAGCTGTTTGTCATCGCCATAAGAACTCCTTTGCTCCCCCTTAGTTTGGACCTTGGGCTAAGATCACTCTCAGATATGGTGGCCAGAGCCCTCTGCTCTATTGGAGAAGAATATGTGCATTCCCGGAGCTCGAGTCATACAGGCAAGGATTGAAGGAAATTCTCTCCCATGCCGGTTCCAGCAGTATCCCATGGATAAAGTATGTGAAGACTACCTTGTGGTAGGTTGGGTTGACCCAAGCGTGCGCAACTGGTGGGGCAGGGGATGTTTCTAAGGCCCTTATTAAAACAGCCTACAGGGTTTACAGGGACTCCCTCCTTCATTTGCAGGAGAGCTATGGCACCTTGACTGACACCTATATTGCGGTTAAGGATACCTACATGAAGGAGGATTTCCTGGATGAGATGGATCGTCCCCTGGATAGACGACTCTATCTGCAGTTTTGCTATGGAATCCTGCTCCTTAATGCTTTTACTGCCAAAAGGTCACATACTCAGAGGGGAATTGGCAGGTGATGCCCATGCTGTGGTGCTGAAAATGAAACCATTGAGCACGTTTTGTTCTTTTGCCTAGTTTATAAGAACTGCAGGAGACGTTGGATAGTTCCCTTGTGCCAAAACTTGGGAGTAAGGAAATATAAAGAGGCTCTTAGGATGCTGAGATTTGACACTGGCAAACTGGTTGTTTTTGCACTTACTCTGTATTTAATGGGAACCAGGAGAACGAGGTAAAAAATGTGTGCTGCACCCATTAGAGAGTCTGGTGGCGATCTAGATAAAGCAAACACAAGGAGATGATGGACGGAGCACTGAAACTTTTCAGACACTCACGCCCAGTCACAGATCTGGGTTGAATCCATCATCATTCTTTAGCTCACTTCGCCACCTCAGTTCAGACCCAGCTATATGCAAATCAGTCTTGACCCTGTGCCTCATGGGAACTTAGTCCAGCCTGAACTGCCAAGCCAGGTCTTCCCTGAACCCGAAACAAGCATCCTGGGACCGGTTTCTGGGTAACACCCTTCATCAGCCAGGCTAGCTTGAATCCAGTGGAAAAGTGTGCAAGGGACCCATTTTTAGTCCAGCCCGAACTGCCAAGCCAGGTCTTCCCTGAACCGGAAACAAGCATCCTGGGATCGGTTTCTGGGTAACACCCTTCATCAGCCAGGCTAGATCTAGATAATGACTGATACAGTTGTTCCTTGATTACTACTGACATAATGGTATGTCATATGTGTGCAACTCTTTTAGATTTTTTTAAGCCGTAAGTCATATGAAATGACCTCTCCTGCCACGTTCTTAGGAATTCTTATGTTTGTGGATTGCATCTTATTTACTGTCTAATGTTAATAACATATGAATGGCTCGGACCAGTATTATTTATTATCACTGTTTGTAAGCGGCAAGAGTGATGACATTTGTATATTTTGTTTTATATGTTTTTAACATTTTATTTCATGTTTTTACTGTCTTACGTGTTTTATCTGCTTTCATGGCCCGAGTGCCGAAACAAAGGTTCTTTGACTTGACTTAATTACTACGGACGTCTCCATAAGGATGTAATAATGGTTCAAGTGTGTTCAAATAATGAAGGAACTATTTAAGGCATAACCATAAGATATGTGATCCACATTGGGTGCCAACTGCTGTGTAAGCTACAACTCTGGTGTAGGTCTACAAGGTTTGCCTTCCCCCCACGGGTGTCCTAGGTGAACTTAGTTCAATGCACTAGCACTGAATTTGAAAGACAGGTTATTGTAGTCCTGCAGAACTTCACTCAATACATAGTTAAAGTGAAATCACTGCTATTGAGTTACTACAGGGACATTGTGGTAACAGTAAACCTATTTAGTTCTTCACAGCCTCAAACACATACACCCAGCACTAAGAAAAACAGACACCTTTACCTAAAAGTTTTTATTACAACAGGGTAAACCTGTCTCTTATTACATCTGAAATAATCACACAAGATATCATAAAAACAGCAAGAAGGCACATTGCAAACAATAAAAAATAAAATTAACATTTCTAACATGGTTAAAATACAATCTAAAAGCCTCACACCCTAAACCAACTTGTATGCACTACCCTAGGAAAGCATATAGTAGAGCAACTTGCTGTCTTTGACATATGGATTAGGGAACACTTGATCCAGATAGAGGGCATGATTCACAAAGGGCATCCGCACGCATGAGGGAGGCCCCACAGTCATGGCGGGACCTCCATACTGCAGTTAGACATTGCGGGGCCCCCACCACAACTGCGGGCCTCCGCCACGATTGCGAAGGCCCTTTGTGAATAGACCCCTGAGAGTCTCATCAGTTGTTATATCTGGGCCATTATCGGAATGCCTTGGCACTTTCTCTCCCTTTATCAGTTCAACGAATGATAAGGGCCGATGACATTTATGATAATTTTGCTTATAACAGATATGACAGAATTTTGAATAAGTGTGGTCCGAGATGGATTGGAGGGTCTGACCGGAATGGAATTTGGCCTTGGGGACTTTACATCATTTGTGCCATTTCCTTTTTGGGAACTTTTATCATATTTTGGGAATGGATTGGATGATCACTACAGGCATACTTACACCTCATATTACAACAGGAGTTTCTACAGTCAAGCTTTTCTGAAAAACATTTAAAGATTTAGGGTCCAATGTATGAACACAAATTTAAAAATCAGAATATGCAATTTGCACACTGACATATTTGTGAATGGGTGTGCAATTTGTAATGCAACCTATTTGCTATTAGTTCTCTTTGGAAGTTGAGACCACATAAAACATAATTCATCAAATTGTCCTAGTTCTTTAAATGTATGCAAATACTTAGGGCCCAATTAGGAGTTTGTCAGTTTTCCCGTCGGACCACCGACTTGGCAGTCCCTGGAAGACCGTCAAGTCTGCGGTTTCCCACCCGCCGGATTACGAGTATAATCCATGGCTGGCGGTGCGGCAGCGGCAGTGTCACGGCAGCAGAATGTTTGGCCTATAGGAGAGCCATAAATGCATACCACTTCTGTGCAGTGCCTTTGGCACATCCGCGCACCATGCACCATGTTGTGCATGACACCCAGTGCACGCACAATAGTGCCAAGTAGGGAGACACAACATGTGCCCCAGGCACATTTGTCTCTGGGCTCCGATGCCCAGGGTCCTGTTTGGGGCCCCTTTCTACCCTTTCTGGCAACCTTTTGAATGGCAGGGTCCCTGCCATGAAAAGGTTGTCAGAAAGGGACATCGTAATTCGGACTGCGGTGACTGCCTCGGCACCGCCATTACCTGCCGCTGTTCCAACCGCCACACCTTTGGGATCCAGGATCCTGGCAGTGGCAGCGGTGTGGCCTCCGGCTGCTATTGATCTGACCACCACTATCCTAATTTGGCAGTCGGCCCGATAGGTTGTCAGGGTTCCGACCACCTGCATCATAATCGGGCCCTTAATCTTTAATCATAAAAGTTGCAAAAATTGAAAATGTAAGCAATACTTTTAATTTTGTAGCCAACACATGTTTTGCAGAGTATTCAGCTTTTTGAGAGCTTTCTTAAATAGATTCCTCAAGATTGCAAAAAGAAAAACTGTTTGACCATGGGTTTCTCTGCTAATTCTTTCAATATTGCTCATTATATGGCTCCTGTCATTATAGAATTCCTAATTTGTTTCAGTAGCATATTATGTATGTACTGTTAGGTCGCATCACAAATTACCTATTCACAGGTGATTTCAAAATGACTTGCCTCATGAATATTAATTAGGCCGGTTGCAATTTGTGGCCCCTTGTGATTTGTCTGCAAATGCAGAGATGGAGACCTGCAAATAACAGCACACCTCCCTTACTGCATGTGTGTTCCTAAACTGTTATGCTATGAAGATTTTACGGCACTCAAATCACCGGGGCGGGGTGAGGGGGTACCTAAAAAGGAGAGGGACCTACCCTGACTAGGACCTAGTGGAAAAGCCAGGTTTTCAGTTTCTTGTAAAATTCTAGGAGGGAAGTGGAAGATCTAATGTGGAACAGAAGGTCGCTCTAGGCTTTAAGAGCTAGGTAAAAGAATGCTCGACCTCCGGCTTTGGCTCTTCAGCTGCATGGAACATGGGTGAGCAGGAGGTTGGCAGCGCAGGAGTTGGACCGTGCCTTTTCTGCCGGGTCACCTCATATTTTTGCCTTCCATTGCGAAACTCGTTTTTGTTGGACTTTAGGACTCTTCACACTTTACTCCTCCTAACCAGTGGTAAAGTGTGTGTACTGTCCCTTCTAAACATGGTACCATTGGTATACACCTAATTGGCACACTTAATTCACCTCCATAGTATATGATACTACATGTACCTAGAGCCTGTAAATTAAATGCTACTAGTGGGCTACAGCAATTATTGTGCCACTCACTAAAGTGGCTCCTTAAAAAATGTGTCAGGAAATGTGTCAGGCCTGCCACTGCAGCCTGCAGTGCAGCTTTAAACTGCCTTTTTCAACATGACAAGATAAACCTTTTACCAGGTCTAAACCTTCCTTTTTAATCTTTATAAGCCACCCCTACAGTCCATAACAGCTCATAGGACAGGGTGCATTTTATTTAAAAAGTAAGACATGTGCATTTAAGTTCTTCCTGACTTCTGAGCCTGCCTGTTCTGTCACTGGCAAATGCAGCTGACACCTGGGCCTGCCTGGCCTTCGCTATCCTATAGAGTTTGGAGCCAAACCTAGGGGAAGGGGCAGAACTGTCCAGAACCGGTTTAGGAGTAGACAAGGATTGGGACCCCCCACACACAGGCTGTCACTGAGTATAAAAGTGGCACCCTCAGAACCTCTCACTAGAATACTTTGTATAAAACGTTTCACTCAACACATCTCCAGCTAGCCTGAAAAAAGTCCTTTTGATTTGCAAGGCAGATCAGAGTACTCTTCCAATCAGAAGAATAGATTACTTCAAGATCCTGAATGTTTCTGTTACCAACAATATCTTTCAGAAAGGCGGCCTCTTAACTTGAATTGGCAAGTTGTTGGGTTTTAGACAGTTCGATTGGACGTGTTTTAAAATATATATTTTATAATATTTTTGGATTCTTATTTTATTAATATTTAATAGGTTAATTTGATTATTTCTAAAATTAATAACATTACTTTTGTATGTGCTTTTTTCTGCTGTTTTAGTGTATTCATTTTAATAAATGTTTAGGTATTTTTTTAAATATATTTTTGTGTATTTTATGTTGTTATATGGCCATTAGGGTCATTGTCGACATTGCTAAGTTAGAATGAGCTGTGCTGCCATGATGCTGCTTTTGCGCACGTTACTACATTACTTTATTTTTTACAAGACTCTGTTTGTGCCTTTCACAAGAGAACTGTCTGCTTTTCGCGTTCTCTGCTGAGTTCCTGGAGTTTAGTCTGAACACGATGTGCAAGGTCGATTAACAATGCCCCTTGTTATTCTGTTCTGGTCAGTCCCTAGCACCTAGACATAACATGCTAAACACAGCTGCAATGCTGGAGACTCATGCTTTGATATTACGGGGATGCATGTTGTTTTAACACACACTTGGAGAGAGCACTTTCCATGGAGAAGAGCTATGCTGTTCCTATAATGTAAATCTTGCAGGGTGGTTAGGCCTTATAGTCCTTTTTTCACTGTCTTTATAAAGTGACTTCCTCCTTTGTACTCTATGGAATTGTAACAATGCTAATTGTTCTGAGTTTATGCATTTTGCTGCTGGTAGTGGCTCGTATACTGTATTATAGAGCACGATAGTTAAATTAAACATTTTGAACTATTACAGTGACTCTGCCAATTCTTATTTGTGGACAAGTACAAGTGAGCGAGCGAAAGGGTATGTCTTGCCACTGTGATTCCTGAGAGAGTCGGGAGTGTTGTGTTCTGGGTTGTCTAATCATTTGTGGCTTCTTGATTTTGGAGGAAAACTGAGACACTATTGCTAGTCGGTTTTGGGATTTTGGGCACTAAGGTGGTAGGTTGGTACACCCCTATACACCGAGGTCCTGTTTTCCTGCGCTTAGTTCTGTGTAGGTGCAGAATCCCCGCAACATGGCGCCCAACGTTTGGTCTGGTTCTTATCTGCGAGACTCTTGAGTAGTGCTTGTGCTTGTCCACAATCCCCTCACATCTGTTTCCGGAGACAGTTGTGATGGTGTAGCCTCCTATATTGTGATATATTATAGGTTTTTCAAGCTTGAATTTTAAAAGGACTTTCTTTTCTTTTAACCCTGTGTTGCGCTGCCACGCTTAGGTTGTTCTTCTCTTATTCATTATGGCGGTTGACATTACACCTCCGAACCGCGCACCGCTAAGGGCTTACTTAAATCAGTACGGAGTGCCTGATGCTGGTGTTGACGTTATCTTTGTAGATGAGGCGGATCCTGCTTTTCGCTTTGAGGTGTTTTATTCTTGGGTTACTTTTCCGGCAGTCGATGGAGCAGACAATTTGTTTCACGAGTATACTGCCACTGCGCTTCTCCGGGTATATAATCCGTATAGAACTCTTCAGGTTCCGCTGACGGCTTGGCAACACCAAATTTGGTTTAATGGCGCCCTTCCTCACCCACTAACGCAGGTCCGTTTAGGCCCTTTATCAATAGAAGGGGCCACGTGGCCTGTTTTGGCTGGGTATACCCCTCACCCACGTTATGCTACAACTGCGACGCTTGCTGAGCTTCGCGTGTTGCATACTTCTTTGATACGTGTGCATCGAGCTGTCATTCAGTTCATGTTGCACAACTTTCAGGTGGGACCACCTGGCGTTGCTGTTCAACCGGCTGGACCTGGTGGTATAACCATCAGTCCGCTTATGGTTAATGCTGTAATGGGCAAGCGTCCACAGAATAGGGATGAGTTACCTTATTGGCTTGCTGAGAAATTTGGACAGATTGAAGCTGTTTTTCCGAATACCACTCCTGTAGAGAAACACAGGATCTTAACTATAAGTTTGCCTAAAGACTTAGTTCCCGAATTAGCTGATTGTAACCCCTGGGGCAAGGTGTTTGCAGCAGTATATTCAAAGTGCTTCGGCACTCCCTCCATGACCGTCCTCCCTTCCGTGATTAAACGTGTTCAAGATGAACACGGAGCCGAAACCGCTCTGAAATTAGGGATGAGACTGGTGGGGGTGTTCGACGTGGTTGCTGATATGATCCTTGCTAATGTTAACAGTGATGCTGTGAGCTTACAAGTGGCTAACTGCTTGGAGGCTGTCGCAGACGGAGATAAGCCACGCGAATTACCAAAGATTATTGCAAAGGCTTATAAAACTATTGGACGCAATAGTCTGGGAATTAAGCCTTTTAATCAAACGCAGACGCAATCGCAAACACAAAAGGCCCAACCTGATAAAGACAGGCGCCCGTTCTTTCCTAAAAAGAACTGGAAAAATAAAAAACAGGGGCAGCAACAGCAGAAGCAAGGTTCGCGTGCTGGATCACTGACACCTGAGTCTTCTGAGCGTAATTATGATTTGCGCGACCGCCCGAAAATTAAGACTCCTGATAGATTTCATATCCCTGGTTAGCGCTCTCCTCGTTCTTTACAGGACACATCGGACTCTCAAGTCGGTGGAGGGGAGCGCCAGGATCGTGGCAAAGGTCCAACTGGTCAACAGGGACGAGATCAACCTCGACAGTTTGACACAAAAGCCAAACAAGAGGACCTGCCTCCTTTTAGACCCCTGTATCAGAAGAAAAAAGTTGCCGCTTTACCAGCAAGATATGCCTCAGACGGTGAGAACGCGACTCCTGGACTGGACTTGGGCGGTGACTCTGCTCGACAGCGCAGCGGAAGTTACCATAGTGCGGGAGCCACTGCGTCCCTGTCTGGAGGCGACAACAATTGATACATTCATAACTGTGGAAACAGCAGATACCCGGGTTGCCCCCCGGATAGACTGTATGAAATTATTTTCCAAATTGAAGGTGATGTACAACGTCCAATCAGGGCGGTTTTCTGGGAAAATCTAACCCCCTCGTACGACATTTTGTTGGGAGAAGCAGATTGGCCTCCACCATTTGTGTTAGCCGCTTCTCGAGGGGAGGACGTGATACTTCTGAGTTTTTCGAGTTACGTCCTTGAGGAACATGCAAAGGCTTTTGCAGCTGAGTGGGCTTTGGCCCTTGCCCCGGCGGTGTACTGTAATCAGGTGGGCTGGAATATAGATTCACCGGCTCATGAGATACCTTTACGATCTATGCCACAGCCACAACCGCAATATCCACTCAAACGTGAAGCTAAGGCTCACGTTTGTGACATTCTAACACAGGTAGAGTATTAGGAGTGATTGAATCATGTACATCGCCGATGAATAATCCTCTATTTACGGTATCAAAACCTGATGGTTTGTATCGCATTGTGTTTGATTACCAACATTTGAATAGTCATTGTCGCACTTTTGGAGTGCAAAACACACACAGCTCGGCGCTTTTGAACAATCTTGTTCGTAAAAAATACAAAACTACACTGGATATTTCCAATGGTTTCTACAGTCATAATCTGGCTCCTGTGACTTGACAGCATTTACCGCCATCGGAAATCAGAAAAAATTTACGCGTTTGCCTCTGGGGTATAAGAATAGCCCCGGGGCATTTGCGGCACGTGTTGTGTCTTTGTTGCACGACATAGATCCAGATGCGTTCTCGTACGTTGATGACATTTATCTGATGGACGATGAACTTATGCCGCATCTTGTCCGAGTCGACAGAATCATTTTGTCATTTGCCGACTATGGATACAAGTAAAATTTTGCAAAATCGCACATCGCTCATTTGGAGGTACTCTTTTTGGGCTATGAGCTCAACAATGAGGGCAAGGGGTTAGCCCCCCACTTCCTGGAGAAATGTGCACATTTGCAACCTCCTTCTACACTGAAGAAGCTTCAGTCTTTGCTGGGATTTCTGAATTTCGGGAGGACCTACATTCCCGATAACGTCCAGCGTATCAAACCGCTTTATGCGTTGATACAACCAACATATTCTTCTGCCAGCTGGCTTCCAGAACATACCTCTATCCTACAATCTTTGCAATCTGACATGCTTGCAACTAACTACTTGTTGATGCGTGATAACACCACGAACCTGGTGATACGCATAATACCTGGGAAGGTGGGTTTCACTTATTTGACGTTTAATGAGGGGGACACAGTACCTATTGCATACAAATCACATTTGTACACTGCAGCAGAAATTCGTTTTTCCAATGTAGATTTTTTTTTAACCGCAGTCCAAATGGTGATTCTGAAGGAACGCTCACTGGCGCAAGGTAAACGCATTCTTATGGTCATGCCCTTCCCTGCTTTGGAGGCCGTGACTAAGGCAAGTGTGCCTAACTCTAAAGCATTACATCCCCGTTGGATACAATGGGCTACGTCTTTGACATCATCTGATGTCACGTTTATCTTTGACCCTGCACTTCAGACACAGGAGTTTTTACAGTATGAACATGTTCATCCTCCACCATTGTCCTTGCTTGCTTTACATGAATACAAATGTATCATTTACACTGATGGCTCAGCTCAACCGGCCACCGGTTCCAAGCATGCTTATTCAGCGGATTGCGCAATTGTTGCTGGCTCCATTGTCAATGGAGAGTTTAAGTCTTCCATTGTGCACACTCAAGCACTTGGAGACTGTACTGCACAATTGGCGGAGCTGCGTGCTCTTATTCTTTCTCTCGAGTTTGCTGATCCTACTGTGAATACTCTTATTGTGTGCGATTCTTACTACTGTGTTCAATCTTTTTATGACAACTTATTCTTTTGGACTCTACTAAATGACTATCGAGACTCTAAAGGCAGCGCAATTAAGCATAAGGCGCTTTGGGTTCGAGTGGCAGACTTTAAGCAACGTCTGCCCCTCACACATGTTATACATACTCTTGGCCATCAGCGTGTGGGAGCACATGCTCTTGGTAATTCTTTGGCTGATGAAGCGGCCAAATCTGCAGTAGCCATGTGTTCCGTAGCAGCAGTTACAAGGTCCATGACTAAAATAGATAATGATATTCTGGCAGGGGTAGCTGCTACGAGGGAGGGAAAAGCTTATCCTCAGGGTTTCCCTTTGAAATACTCTTATCATATATCTCCCGAACAAGTTCCTTATGCTTCTATTCCATCTGTTGGGGATCGGCTGATTCCCAACATAGACCGCAGACTTGCTTTGATCAGAGCCGCACACGAGGGCATGGCTTCTGCACATGCCGGGGTGTCTGCGACAGTATCGATTTTGCAGCAACGTTATTGGTGGTGTGGTTTATATAAACAAACCCGTACTTATGTGCTTTCTTGTGACATTTGTCAACAAATCAAACCGTCTACGGTGTCACACCCACCACAAACAAAGCTATGTATTTCTAATCAACCGTTTGGCTGTGTATATCTTGATCACTGCGGTCCATTTTCTTCTGATACTGCTTATAAATAAATTTTAGTTGCAGTTGATTCGTGCACTAGATTCCTTTGGGTTTGGCCACAATGCAGTGCTGACGCTCGAAATGTCATCAGGGATTTGCATGTCTTTGTCGGGAAGTTTGCCTGTGGCACCTTCCATTCGGACCAGCATCCAGCGTTCGCCTCTAAGGCTTACAAAGACGCGATGAAGTCAATGGGGGTGCAGGTGCAGTTTTGTCTCCATATAGGCCTGAGGCCAATTCAATTGTGGAGCGAATGAACCGTGACTTAAAGCATTCCTTGACAGCTAGAGTCTGACAGGAACTTGCTGGCCCACTTGTATGGTGTTCAACGTGCACTCAATAATCTCCCTAGAAGATCTCTGGGTGGGCGGACCCCGTACGAAATGCTCTTTGCCATTAAAATGTTTGTGCCAGACCTTGATGGTCTAGATGTTGTGGCGGCAGCCACAACCTTTGACGTAGATAATCATTCTACTGTGTTACAGGATCTACAAAGACCCATGACAGCTAGGCAACTGAACATTTACCCTCTACCGATGATACAGCACTGTTGATTCCGGTTGCCGGCTGGCTTCCCAAGATTGGAGATCTGGTACGAGAAAAGCTTGAGAACAAAAAAGAATTTGGTCCCTCATATCGTGCACCAGTTCCAGTACTTGGATTGAAGGGTACTCGTACAGTCATTATACCACCTTTACCTGGTCGCAAAGACAACAGATACATCTCAGTGGACAATGTCAAGCTACACCGTCTGGCCGATTCTGAATAGTGTCACACCTGCGGTTTCGTGCAACGCTATTTCTTTAAAACCGGTCCCCTCAACCACCACGAATAACAACAGTGTCAGTGAGGCTGAGATGGAAACTGCTGTTGACTTTTCTTCTGTTTTGCCTCTTACCTCTTCCACCACAGATATCGAGTATACATATCCCACTGATGAGTCCAACAGGGAAGTGCCGAGCAATCCTCGACAACATCATGCTGATACCTCTCACCCGCCTTTAATACCGAGGGGTGAAGACGGGTATTTTGGGGATCATGCCAGCTTCTCTTATGACTCATCCTCCTCGTCTTCTACTTTGGCAGTATCACCGTCTAAATTCAGTGTTTTCATCTCTTGGTTCAAGAAGACGTACTTGGTCCCTCCATGGACCTACATCTGGTTGGTGCTTATCCTAATTTTCCTCTTCATGTCGATTGGATTTGTAACAGTATTCTTCTTACTCATCAATGGTCATTATTTACCAGAATGCTCTGCTGTGTACTTGGTCGATGGAACTCTGGCCCCACACACTTCGTCCCACATCTTGAAACGTGATCAGACTCATGTGACCATTTCAGCATTCTTGGTTGCAGATGGCATAATTTGGGATAAAGTAGCTTTCAAAGTTCACGGCCCGACGGAGGTGCTCAGGGTGCCATACGTGTTTCGCGTCTCATTAGGAGATGTGGTAACACGGGACATACATTCTGATGATTGGGACGTGCAAGCAGTACATTCATTATTGTCTGATTTAAAGTATTATGCTGCTTTTGATGCAGAGGATTTGTATTTAAATTCTGCCAATTATGCTGATCTCTTCTGTTATCAACACTATGGGCATCATTTTTTGCATAAAACAAATACTTTGAGGCCGGTTTATAGTTACACTCAATGGGAACATTGTCCTACTCCCATTAAAGGGGGATCGAAAATTCTTAGAAATAAGTTTACTTATTTTACAAATTATAACACGTCCAATCCGGAATCATATTTCTTTAAACTACAATTGTCATCTCAATCCAAATTTATCCTGACCCACACTAAATTGATTTATTCCAACTCTTTTAGGACTAAATTAGCCACACAGGGTTATGATCACTGGAAAGAGACCATTGATTTGAAATCAATTTGGGACACAAAAGCTTGGCAGGTTCAGGGTACTGAGGCACCGCATCGTGCCTGCCTAATCCCGGTTCAAATATTATTTTTAAATGATACCGTTTCTCAAACCACGTGCTTTGGCTTGGCAACTGTAAAAAATTTGAATATCCCGACTATTCCGTCTTTAGCGGAATATGACAATTGGGGTGCCCGGACGAATTATACCATTGATGCATTGCGGGCTTTGTTTCAAAATGACTCCTTTAATGTCTCAGAAATTGATTCATCCGGTTGGTTAGTGTGGCAAACAAATTCAAATGCATGTCAATTGCGTTTTTATAATATAACACCTGGTTACACACAGACTAGACCGGACCCTCGTTATCCACGTTCACATTACCACATACTCGGTGGGTAAATTTTGCCAACAATGGTTGGAACATTTAACCCTATCGTCAGTGAAGCAACACCTGTCGCTCTTGTCGAGTGACATTAATTTGGCTGTTTTTATCTTGGGACCCAGAGTTCCCAGATCTAAAAGATTTATATATGCAGCTTACAATGAAATATGGAAACTTTCGCAGATGGAGGCAGCCTTTGATCAAGCAAATTTGGAAAAAGTTCTAGCCGTGGCCGACAATAGCATCAATACGCTTTCATCACGCATTTATACATTGGATAACATTGTTTCTTCTGTTATTGATATTGTTCAGAATGATGTTCAGAATGATGTGTCTGTGTTATATCATGGTCAAAATCAATTACGATCAGTTATGCAGTTTGCATGGAAGTTACAGACCCTTAAAATGGGAAAGGTCCCTTGGTATTATTTGAATGCTTCTGCTCTGTTTTTACCATTTAATCTGACTGATAAACAGCGTTTTATGTCGATGTCGATGAAAGATGCTACATACACGCTATTACACATTGAACAATTGGAACCCTTGCCATTCTCTGTGGCAGAGACGGACTCAGCAGTTTGGTTAATTCATGGGGTTATCTCTCTCCCATTCTCACTGTTTTAATTTAAATCTTGCATGCAACATTTTCCAATCGGCCACTTTGAACCCCTGGGTAGTGCGTTTTTGCATGAATTGTGGTCCCTACCTTTCACTTACAGATGTCAACGGGAAGATAAGGAGGTTTTCCTGACAGGGGAGGACTGCGATTCAACTGCAGGGCATTCCCTAGTTTGTAAACACGTTAAATTGCACGGCGCATATAATGTATCAGCGCCTAATCTTGCTTGTTTTTTTAAAGGGACTCCAGTACCATCAATAATTCCCGCTTTTACCCTGCTTACTAACGGTAGCTATCTTATTTTGAACAACCAGGACTGCGGTGGTTTACGGGCAGGAGTCCCGTATTTGGTAACTGTTTCAAAACGCGTTACTTCTTGTAGCAATGTGCTTTTTCCGCCCCCGCACGGGAGTGTAGATAGTTCTATTTGGCCTTCCATTCCTACTTTGAGAACAGATTTCAACAAATTAAGCAGGCTAAAAGCCCTTTTGTTCCAACAAGAAGTTGCTCTCACTTCAGCTCGAGAGACCTTCGAGTTACAGGTGGCTAGAACATCTAGTGGGATTCAGTCACTTCTGAATACTAACCTCCCACTCCACTTTGGGGAGCTCATACATCAGATATTTAATGTGTCTGACACTAAAGGCATCGCACATTTTTTTAAACAGGTGGGAGCAGGCCTTGTGACTTCTTTTCAGATGATATTTGGAGTAATACCAGCTTTTATTCATTCTATTTTTTCCAGTGTCTTCGGAGGATTCCCTTTATTACTAGCGTTAGCTGGTGGAATCCTGCTTCTTCTGCTCCTGCTGCGCAATGGCTGCTCCTCTTGTGGTACTGCACAGACCAGGCTAATTACAACTGTACCGTGACCCAATACAACAAGTTTTTGGATGCCTGCCATTAGCGACGCTTGGCTTGAGTTATGGATTAACTTTTGTCTTTGCCTACTTTACTTGCGTGCAACCAGTTTTCTACTGTCGACGTTGCCCCTTCTATTGGGCTATGGATTTATGCCTCTCCAATACGTCATGTCCAGTCCCGGATTTTATCCAGTTGATGGGTCCCTTAGAGGCCCATGAACAGGCTTGTTCTGGGGATGGCTGTATGGCGCGTGCAGCAGCACTTGGAGTATTGGCTGAATGGGATATCTGTGCGGCAGCGCAGAACCTCTTGCATCAGAGTTTCATCGAATATCACGCAAGTTGTCCGATTATGCTTTTGGAAGCATCGGATTACGAGGAGCACGTTTGTTCCTTCGACCTACTTGATTGGATGGCATCCCTTTTTTGTACTAGCGATAGGGATGCTCTTCTGGAGGGAATTGCATTCTTAAGTTCACGTACGTTGATAGACGTACCACCTTCTTCATCATAACATTTTCCCGGAGACGCCACACCTAGTCTTTTCAGCCATGAAAAAGGATGAAAATTCTTTTTGGGGGGAATTTTTTTAATTTGTTTTTTTCAGACATTTTTGAACTCTGCTTGGCTTTTTGAACTCTGTTTTGGTCCTTTGCCTAAGTCCTATGACCTTACCAGGGGGAGGGTGTTATATGGCCATTAGGGTAATTGTCGACATTGCTAAGTTAGCATGAGCTTTGCTGCCATGATGCTGCTTTTGTGCACGTTACTACATGACTTTATTTTTACAAGACTCTGTTTGTGCCTTTCACATGAGAACTGTCTGCTTTTCGCGTTCTCTGCTGAGTTCCTGGAGTTTAGTCTGAACACGATGTGCAAGGTCGATAAACAATGCCCCTTGTTATTCTGTTCTGGTCAGTCCCTAGCACCTAGACATAACATGCTAAACACAGCTGCAATGCTGGAGACTCGTGCTTTGATATTACGGGGATGCATGTTGTTTTAACACACACTTGGAGAGAGCACTTTCCATAGAGAAGAGCTATGCTGTTCCTATGATGTAAATCTTGCATCTAGGCTTTAAGGTATGGGGTCAGATGACAAAGCCCAGATATCTTTCTTTTTATAATGAACTTCTTCCAACAAAGGGAAGGGTGGTTATGCTGTTCCTATAATGTAAATCTTGCAGGGTGGTTAGGCCTTATAGTCCTTTTTCCACTGTCTTTATAAAATGACTTCCCCCCTTTGTACTCTATGGAATTGTAACAATGCTAATTGTTCTGAGTTTATGCATTTTGCTGCTGGTAGTGGCTCGTATATTGTATTATAGAGCACGATAGTTAAAATAAACATTTTGAACTATTACAGTGACTCTGCCAATTCTTATTTGTGGACAAGTACGAGTGAGCGAGTGAAAGGGTATGTCTTGCCACCGTGATTCCTGAGAGAATCGGGAGTGTTGTGTTCTGGGTTGTCTGATCATTTGTGGCTTCTTGATTTTGGAGGAGAAGGAATGAGACACTATTGCTAGTCGGTTTTGGGATTTTGGGAACTAAGGTGGTAGGTTGGTACACCCCTATACACCGAGGTCCTGTTTTCCTGCGCATAGTTCTGTGTAGGTGCAGAATCCCCGCAACAATGTATATCGTTGTTTTAAAAAATATTTTTAAATGTTATTATGAATTTGTTTTTGTGCGGTGTAGCATTTGGATGGGAGTGGGACGTGTTAAAATATATTTATATACTGATTATTCTAATTGGTGATTTATTTTCAATTGGTTAATTTGTTTATTTATTATGCATATTATTTAGCTTGATTTCTTTGGAAATTTTATGAAACTTTTAGATTATTTTTGTTATTTTGAAAAATTGTTAAATACTTTTAATATTAGTGCTACTTATTATTTGTGTGCTTATTATGTTTGATAAACTATAATATTTTTTATTTTTTTGGTGGGTTGTTTGAAGGGAAGTAGTGTGGAAGTGTTTGTAAATATATTTTTATAACTTTTTAATGTTATTTATTATTTGGCGCAAACGTTGAATAATTATGTAAGGCATGCGCCTAAATATTTTATATTGAATTTATACCTTTTTCTTTGTATTGTTTTAAGCTTATACATATATATTTTAATAAGTTGCATTTTGAATTGTACTTTTTAAAAGTTTGTTGTATAGAAATGTATATTTTGTAATATGTTTTTAAAATTATTTTTCATGGATTTCTTTAATTATTTTTTACCTTGTGAATTTAGATATTGTTTCTATTTTATATTAACATGTAAGATTTTAAGTTGATTAATTTATTGTATTTGTTATATTTTTATTGGTAATATTTGTTTAAATACATTTTTGTGTTGTTCATTATTTTGTTTCTTTGTAATTTATTTATTGTATTTATCTTTAGAAATAGTAATGTTGATTTTTTTAGAATAGTACATTTTTTCTCCTGCTGGCCAGGTTAAATTGGGTATAGTAAATATGATCTTTTTAAAATCCGAGAATTTCCCTACTGTTCCTTATGTTGAAGTGGAAATAATAACTGTGAGTTGCTCAGTTCAGAGGGAAGAGTAAATATGATCTGTCCAAGGTCAATACTTTCTCAACAGTTGCTCAGGTAGCAGGGGGAATAGTAAATATGAGTTCTTCAAATTCCAACACATTCCCTACTGTTGCTTATGTTGTAGTGGGAATAGTATAGCTGGCCGCAATAAAGTCTAATACTTCCCCAGCTGTTTCTCAGGATGTCGTGAGAATAGTAAATAAGATCCCTCCAAAGTCAAACACATTTATTACTATTGAACAGTTTGGAGTTGCAATAGTAAATCTAACCCTGTAAAATCCAACACTTTCCCAATTGTTGCACAGTATGGAGTGTAAATAGAAAATCTGGCCCCTTCAAAGTCCAGCACTTGACTAATTGCTGCTTACATTGGAATGGGAATAGTAAATCTGACACTTCCAAAGTCAGATGCTTTCCCTACTGTTGCTCAGGTTGAAGTGGGAATAGAAAGATTGTTTCGGTCAAAGCCCATCACTTTCCCTATTGTTGCTTACATCTGAGTGAAAATAGTAATAATAGTAATTCTGATCTGTCCAAAGATCAACACTTTCTCTACTTTTGCTTACGTTGGAGCGAGAATAGTAAATCTGAACCTTCGAAATGTTCAATATTTTCCTTACTGTTTCAATTGTAAATTTCATTTTCTTTGATGTATGTGTTTTTTTTAGGTTTTGTTTGACTGAAGGTATAATGTTTTATTTGTTTTTTATATGTTTTAATTGTTTGTTAGATTAGAGAATTGTAAATATTTTTCTCTGTTTTCAAGTTGCATGTATTTTTATTAAAGTTGATATGGGTTTAGTTTATTTATACTACTATTTGTCAATAGTTTTTAAACTATATATATATATATATATATATATATATATATATATATATATAATGGTTTTTTTGGTATGTATTTATTTACATTTTCCTAAAGTTTTTGTGTTTTTAAAAAAATATTAGTTTTGGTACTGTAGTATGTATTAATTTTAATAATTTAATAATAGTTTAATATTTGAATTAAATATATGTAGCTTTTATCATTTGCATTATTCATATATTTGAATTATTACATTTTTATTTAATTAATTTCTTTATTTATCTTTTAGTTTTAGTTTATTTCGTATTTTAATTTAATTTGAAGTTAGATATTTATTTCAAGTTTTAAAAATATATAGACTTCTTTATGGTTAATTTATTTTTTAATATTTAATATTTTAAAAAAAAATCTCTTTTATTAAGTTTGTGCACTTTTATTTGTTGTTACATGCATACATGGTGTCTCATTGATTACAGATACAGATAAGATCATGTCAACAGTTCAATAGAACATCCGTGGAATACTGGCGTAGAAATTGCCAACTTAGTCTCTGTGACTGGTGTCCAGGTTGCCA
This sequence comes from Calotriton arnoldi, assembly GCA_963921515.1. Classification (NCBI taxonomy): domain Eukaryota; kingdom Metazoa; phylum Chordata; class Amphibia; order Caudata; family Salamandridae; genus Calotriton; species Calotriton arnoldi. Next base: position 2,130,611 of record CAWUFW010000458.1, read on the forward strand.
TAGCATCAACTATGAAGTTAAGAACATTTGTTTGCGTAACCATTAGTTGTTATTCGCATTATGCAACATACACAGTTCGGTGCTTGTAGGCACGGATGTAGCCAACTTCAACTTATGGCAGAGTTCTTTCAATTCTAACAAGCATTACAAAAGGCAAAAATAAACCATAAAGAAAACATTGACCCTCCCATAGTCCCCCCTCCACCCCCCTGTGTACACTCGTGTGTTGCTGCCCTGTTAGTGCATGTCCCACTTCCTCCCAGTTGTGTCACGTTAGGCTCTGTGAATCATGACGGACACTTATTTGCTAGTATGGTAAGATGGAATATACGCGAGTGACACGTCTGCTTGTGCCGGTTACCCGCGCGTTTCTCAGACAGTAGAGCCCCCCAAGTCCCCGCTTGAGTGTTGTTGTAGCTTGGTTAAACACGCGTTCCATTGCGCGGCTATGGGGACCTGCCTCAGACCCAATGTTTCCTCACGCCTGATGGCGAGGCTTTCCGCCTTAGCCAAAGCAAGCAATGAGTGGCGCCATGCCTGCGCTTGTGGCCGATCCGCTGCTTTCCATCTTTTCGTGAGCAATCTCTTGGCCACCACTATCCCCAGGTCTAGGAACCTGGATGTCACTTTGGTGGCCGCCGTTCTCCGGAATTTGTGTAATAGGTATACTGGCCAAGCAAAAGGTGGTTTGCGCCCTGTGCAGGCGTGCAACAGACGGGCTACTGCGTTCCAATACGCAACGATCCGGGGGCAACTCCATAACATGTGTGTTATGTCAGCTCCCACCTCAGCACATCTGGGGCACGCCGCGTCCGTTCTACTGAAGTATCGGTTAATGTTGGCAGGTGTAAGGTAGGCCCTGTGTATTATATACAGTTGAATTTGTATGAACCGCATGTTCCTGGGTATGCGTGTTGGGCTTTCTAGTGTCTGAGCCCACTCCTTGTCAGTGAGTGGGCGTCCCAGATCTAGCTCCCATTTTTTGCAGAGGGGGTCCAGATTTATCAAGGCATGAACTCTAAATGACGCAGCAAACCAGCGTATGAGATGCCTACCACGCCCCATAACTTGTAAATATTACACTACAAGGTGTGTCTGTGGTTCAGTAGCCATGTCTCCACATTTGGTCGCTAGTATGGCTATCAGTGAACGATGCATGAGAAACTGCCCTGGCGGAAACCCCTCATCCTCTACTAGGGACGTATACGGTATAAGTGCTCCTTCTCGGTAGAGGTCCCCAAGGGTCTGGACGCCCTTCTCCTGCCACCCCTCAATTGCTTGCGCTGTCAGCAGTACATGGCCACTAGGGGACCCCACTAGTGGTATTGCCGGTGCATAGGGAGTCACGGCCCGGGTGATATATAAACCTCTGCGAAAACATTTGTATGCAACGGCAAGCAACAATGGCCTGGGTGTCTTCGCCTTCACACCAGGGTGAAAGAGCCCAATAATTTGACTCAGTGAATAGGGAGGCTGCGTAGTTGCCGTATCTGCGTGGTGTCTGTCGGCCAACCACCGGGCTATCCACTGCAATTGAGCAGCTAAGTAGTAGTGTTCAAATCAGGGTGCGGCCAACCCCCCTTGATCTGTTGGCAAGTAAAGCTTTTGTAACTGCATTCTGTGTCGTGCCTTGCCCCATATAAAGTCCCTAACCTGCTTCTCCAGTGTAGTAAAGAAGGAGGCTGGAACATACATAGGTAGGTTCGCGAAGTAATACAGAAGCCGCGGGAGGACTACCATTTTGGCTAATGCCCCTGTTCCTGTTACGGTAAGTGGGAGTGTGCCCCAGAATTGCATTTGCGATCGGATGGCCGTCAGGGCTCTTCCCAGTTTCCCATCAAATAGATCTTGTGGCTGACGATAGACCCGGATGCCTAAGTAGCGAAAGGTGTCTTCTCTCCACTGCACTGCTCTACCATTAATGGTAAGGCCTGGGTCGCGGCATCCTTCATTGAATGCGTATATGCAGGACTTTTCGACATTGACCTGAAGCCCAGAGATGGCGACAAAGTTCTGTAACAAGTGTGCCAGCTGGTTAGGGACCCTCTCTATATCCCTAATATAGACTAAGAGATCGTCAGCATAAAGAGATACTTGGTGCACGGCATCTCCTAGAGGTATACCGTCTCCCAGTGTGGCGCGCAGTGCCTCCGCTAGCGGCTCTATTGCGAGCACAAAAAGGAGAGGGGATATGGGGCACCCCTGTCTAGTTCCCCTGCGCAACGGAATAGCATCTGACAGATAAGGCCCCAGCCATACCCTGACGGTGGGGTCAATGTAAAGCAAATTGACGAGCTGTAAGAAAACTGGGCCTAGGTCATATTTCTGCAACGCCGCCGCTAGGTAGTCCCACTCTAGGGAATCAAAGGCTTTTTCCAGGTCTAATATGAGGCAGCCTTCTCTCGGGCCAGTCCTGCACAGCGTCCGTCGCCACCCTGAAGAAGCGCCTCGGGTTAAGGGAAGTGCTCCGGGACGGCACAAAACCATTTTGGTCGGTGTGGACCAGTGTGGGGACCACTGGTGCCAGTCGATCTGCTAACACCTTTGCCAGAATTTTGTAGTTCGTGTTGAGCAGGGCAAGAGGCCTATAAGAACTAAGTTCCACGGGATCTTTGTCCGGCTTTAGTAGGGATACCAGATACGCTTCTCGCAGGGAGGAAGCTTTCGCTCTTCTAAGGCAGTGGTGTACAGGGCCAGGAGGCGGGGCGTGAGCAGGTCTCTATATGCTTTATAAAATTCTGACGGTAGGCCATTTGGCCCAGGCATTTTCCCGGAGGCTAGGGATCCAATGGCATCCCCTATCTCCTCCAATGAGAGCTGCTCATTCAGCGCCCCCCGGTGTTCGTCTGTTAATACGGGTAATTGTATGGAATTGAGAAACTCCTCCAACCTCTGCATGTCGCAGCGCCCGCGAGTTTGATAGAGCTGCGTGTAGTGTTGCGCCATCGCTTGGTGTATTTCATGCTGGGTATACAACATATGCCCTGTGTCTGTGCGTATGGCCCCGATGGGAGCACGGGCGTACTCCTGTTTAATCAGCCAGGCGAGCAGCCGACCAGCCCGATCCGCCGAGGCATGTGTGTGCTGTATAGTTGTGGCATTTCAGGCGCTCTAACAGGTCAGCAGGCTCAGCTCGCAACTGCTCTAGGCGTCGCGGGTCTCTGCCGTTTCCCACACCTTCTTGTTCCTGACGCAACAGCTGAGATTCTATTGTCTTAAGGGAGGTGGATATGTGTTTGCGGATATTCCATGTGGCTCCCATACAGTGCCCCCTGATCGTTGTTTTAAAGGCTTCCCACTCTATTGCTGCGCTACTCGCCGTGTTTTCATTGAGCTCAAAATATGTGAGGCGCACATGCAGCCCATGGACCGCCGAGTAGTGCGAGTAGACTCGCGCAGCAGGGTTGAGGGCGTGCCAGAGGTCCACCAGCATCCAGTGCGCAAGCCAGTCCGTGAGAGCCTGAGCGTTGGACGTGGCAAGAGTTTTGTGAAGAGGCGGAAACGATCTATCTAGGTCCACGTTGAGCACTGAATTAAAATCCCCTCCTACCAACCAGGGGAGTCCGGCCCACGGAGCTAGCTTCTCTGAGAGGCGCACAAGGAAGGATACCTGGTCCACATTGGGGGCATATATTGAGCCCAATTGGCTGACCATTGAGGCGCCCTCTGACAAATGTGTATTGGCCATCAGTATCGGTAAGGTCTTCCTCTTGCACAAACGGGATTCCTGCCCTTACCGAAATCAGCATGCCACGCGCATGAGCCGAGTACGTAGTGCCAAAAACCTGACCTCTCCATCGTCTGCGCAGCTTTTCCAGTTCTGTGTGTGTCATGTGTGTCTCTTGTAGTAGGGCAATGCCAACCGAATGGCGCTGTAGGTAGGCAAAGATCGAGTATCTACGCGTGGGTGTGTGCATTCCGCGTATATTCCACGTGATTGTGTTGATGCGCGTCATGGCTGATGTGTATGCCTGTTAGGGGGGGTGCGAGACAGGCAGCATAGCTTCGGGTGCGCGGTGTAGGTGGAGAGCCTCGGTGTGGTCCTACATAACCAAAACTTCAGTTTAAACATTAACATTCGTAACTGTGAGGGGCGAACTCTTCGGAGATGTCCATCCAAACTTATGTCCAACAGTGACAGAAACTAGTCCAGTATAGTGTCTGGTAGGGGTGTGTGTGTCATGTGCTTGACTATTATGCGCGTGTTCCCTTCATATTCTCATGTCGCCACCCGCCATCCAAGCCGGCGCGCATGGCGTGCATTTCCTGAACGTGTGTGTCACTTGTCATGAACATACACGTGAAGGGGACGTGCAGCCTACCCATGTATCATCCTGCGTGAGTGGATTCGCGCACAATCTGCCTCATGACTGAGTGTCTGGCAATGTCTCAGTGTGAGTGCGCCGGCTTCAGCGTGTAACGTGAGTCTATGGGGATAGAGCCAGTGGAGGACAATAACCCGCCGGGGCGCGCGCTGACGGTGCCCAAGAGTGTCGGGACTGGCGACGTATGCTTCCCGTTTTGGCAGCGCCCCACCCCCAGTGAGTTGGCAGGTATTGCAGAGCTGGTGCCTATTGTTGCCACTCACCCATCCAGCCAGTGCGTAGGGAGACATACCGTAGTGGTTGCGCATTATGCCTACGTGCAGGTGTCACGTGTGAGGTGTGCTCACCTGTATCTAAAATGTCTGTAGCGCATTCAGCATCAACTGGTAAACATCAGCACAGGAAACAGTTCAAATAAGTCTCTACTTGCGTGGAAAACCCCTGGCTCAGTGCATGACATCTGTAGTCCTTCAAATGAGGTCATCGGAAGTTTGTCGAGTGACTGACGGCAGGTGTGTGTCGTCCAGATCGTCAGGCCTGGGGGTCGAAGAACCGCTGACCGTCGCTGACTCAGAGGAGCACGCCTCTTGGCGCTCCCGGCACATCGTGGTAGCATGTGCTGCAATGACCTCTAGAGCACCCTGTCGCTCCTTTCTGCTCTGTTCTGGGCTCGGTGCCGTCGCTGTTGATTTCGTGCGCTCTAGCTTCCCACGTCTCCCTCGCCGACGTGTCCGCTTACCGGCAGCTCTGGCGGATTCTGCATCCGAGGGCCGAGGCCCTTTCCACAGTCCCGACTCCTCCAACCAGTCCCATACCTCCGCAGGCGACTCGAAGAAGTGGACCACGCCCTTCGCCACTACTCTCAGCTTAGCGGGGAACAGGAGGAAGTAGGTGATTTCTAGCTCGCGGAGCTGTCGTTTCACAGCCGTATAACTACTCCTGCGTCTCTGTACTTGTGCCGTGTAATCCGGAAACACCATAATTGAGCTGCCACCAACTTTGAGATCCGTAATCTTTCATGTTTCACGTAGGACTGCATCCCTATCCCGATAGTTTAGGAGCTTGAATAAGAACGGGCGTGGCCGGGCTCCTGGGGGTGGTTTATGCGCCAGCACTCGATGAGCCCGTTCGACTGCAAAGTGCGCTGACAGTGTTCCCGGGGGTAATATGTCTTGGAGCCAACGTTCAACATACTGTTCGGCATTTCATCCTTCTTCCCCTTCCGGGAGTCCTACGACGCAGACATTGTTGCGGCGGGAGCGCCCCTCCGCATCCTCAACCCTGTCCTCCAGCGCGTGCATACTGTCCAAGATGTCTTGTAGTGCCGTAGTGTGACTCTGGGCGATGGGTTTTAGCTCCGTCAGTGACTGATCCTGCTGGTGAACCTTCTCCTACAGTTTATGATGGGTGGCGCGCAGTAGGGTGAAGTCCGATGTGACCTTGTCGATCCTGGATTCGAGGGATGACCTTGTCTGATCCAGCATAGTCCCGATTCTTTCTACTGCTGCTAGCACTGAGTCCAGCTTGGCTGCGAGTGATGTGTTTAGAGAGTCTCCGATCACTTCCCCTCCTGTGTGCTGTGTCTCCGGGTTGCTGGCACGTATGGCACCCTGCTGCATATTCGTGCGCAGACGGCCCATTTCTAGCTGTTGCACAGTAGGCATTCACCTGCACCGGGTGGCTTCTATGCAGTAGCTCTCCTAGCGCTGTAACGCGGCCCCCAGGCCAGTTTTGATCGCCACACGTATGGGAGGTTATCCAGCGGCGATCGTCCCAGGTGCAACAGGGGACGTCCAGGCTCACACCTTAGGTCTAGCGTAATCTCGTCGTCCCCCAGATGATGGGCGTCGGCTTCAAGTGCGACAAGAACCTGCAGCACGATCCTGCGCTTGCACCCAGTGCCTGGCCGCCTCCAGTGAGCGTTCTTAGGTCTCAGGACAACACCCCCGATGTCCACCTAGTGGCCACGCAGGCGCTTCTGTGTATCATGCTGTAAGGGACCAGGCACAGTCTATCCCCCCAGGCGCGTAGGTCGTATCATGGCCGAAGGTCGGGTGGGCCCCGGGTCCGTGTCGCGGCTTGCTGTGGCCTAAATGGTAGTCCTGGCCGGGTCTCCTGAGCCCTGTCACAATGTCAGCCAGTTGGTGGGCCACATCGAGCCCCGAGCGTCACTTGGAGGGCACCTCTCTCCAGGGTCGCCACCAGTCTCCCCACTCACTACAAGGGTCTCCCACTGGGCGTGTCACGTGGGCCTCAAAGATCGTGCTGCATGCTCATGCGGCCTGCCCATGACGCATCGCCACCCACATCAGACACATGTGTCCTCCCGATCTCCCTTCCACTGCTCGACCGCAGTCGCCTTCCGACCGGCTCCCAGCGGATCGTAGGCAGACACTGCTGTCCTGTCACCGTAATGATCGGCCAGAGGGCCTCTCCAAGTCCAGAGTGCCGCTCGAGGGGGGTAGGGGTTGTCATCAGCGCTGAGCACCGCAGTCCCTGGCCTCTTGCTATGTGCGATGCGCACAGTGGCTGCGCCTTATGGTCTCAGCCGCGTGGGCTTCCAAGTTGCTACCACGCTTCCGTGCAGCGTATGAATTAACAGCGCCCGTCCAGGGCTCGCGGGGGCAGTCAGATCTTTTCCGCCATTACGCTGCTCCAGCTGCCCACCAGTCGGGTCCCTTGCGTTCAGAACCCCCGGTGGGGAGCGCACCACATCTCCAATCGTTGGGCCTCCACCAGCGTACACCACGGCTCCGATCGCAGTTTCATGGGCTTTGATGTCGGTATCGCTGTGTTCTGCTCACCGCTCAAGGTGCGGCCAGTTTGGCGATCGCAGCGCGGGTTTCCCGCCAGATGCCGCTCCGATGTAGGGGGCCCCTGCAGGTCCCGGAGCGCCCAACACCGTATTTCAGAGGTCCTCCGTGCAGCGGGATATTCAGTGTTGCCGCGGCCGGAGTTGGTGTCAGCCCCCCAAGCCACCGGCGAGGGAAGACGGCAGCCGGACAGGGTCTCCTCTTCAGGCCTGGCGCAGAGGGGGGTCGCGCCTCAGGTGGCTCCTATTTTCACGCACCCTGGTCCGTGGCGCCGCTGGTGTCAGATAGGTGCCCACTTCCGCGATATCAGCACGACCTCTAGCTGCAGGTGCGCCCCATCCCGGCCAGGAATATCGCCTGCGACGGTCGCGACCTCCGTCCGGCAGCCGTTACTCTGCCGCGTTTGCTGCTCAGGAGATTAGGCTGCAAGGTGTTCCACGGCGATATTGCAGTCCACAGTCGACCTCCGGGCCACTGCGGGGTCTCGTGGGCGAGCACTGGTCAACGCCGATCTGTGCCTATGCGTCCCGGGCTTGGATGGCACAGGTGCAGGGCAATTTACAGGGGAATTAAGGGATTGCTGGCAGAGCGCTAGCTGCTTGCGTCCGCCATGTTGGCTTGCTGGCCACGCCCCCCTTTAATATTTAATATTTTGTGTGTTTGTAGATTTATTTAGCACGGTTTATCACCTGTGAGAGTATCCAGGTGCTGTTCATTTTATTCTTAAATACTTTTACATATATGCACTAACATGTATTTCCCATGTTTTTGCCCAGAATATTCTTGTAGTCTATATTCCTTAACTTTACATAGAAAGAGTGTAAAGTTGATATTTTTATCGTCGATATTTTGGTATTGCAATATTCTTTGCATGATGTCCACCTGATTGTTGCCCTGTATGCTTTGCTGGCTTTAGAACCCTGAGCACCATACCCCTGCTATCCAGTAGTAAAGTAACTGTGCTCCTCCTTTAAGCATGGTTGAATTGGCATACTGTATATTTAATTTCCCTATAAATCCCTAGTATATGGTACAAAGTGTACCAATGGCCCAGAAATTAAATATCACTAGTGAACTGCAGCTCTTTTTGTGCCATCCATTACTGTGGCAGTATAAAAACGGGTTCAGGCGTACCATTGTAGCAGATCACCGACATAATATCGATCACAACAATATCGTAATGCAGAAATATTGTGTGAAAAATATTGATTGCAAAAATATCTTTGGACTTCGGAGAGGTAAAATGTACTACTCCCACACCAGTCTGTGCAACTGTAGGGAAAGCGTTGGACTTCGGAGAGGTAAAATGTACTATTGCCACTCCATTCTGTGCAACAGTAGGGAAAGTGCTTCACTTCAAAAACATAACATATATTAAACATAACCCTATTAATTTATAACAAATATAAAAACTCTTAATATGAACTTTATTAATTAACTAAAAAATATGTAAAAATAAAAATAAATTTAGCAATTAACATGATTAGTAAACACAATAGTTATCAATTTTAAAAATTGTCATTTATTTATTGCTTAATTAACTTACCGCACTATGCCACCACAAATCTACCAGCCCACATTTAAAATATAACTAAAATAAATAAATGTAACACAATTAACATAATTACTAATCAATTAAATATTACTTAATAATGGAACAATTAATAATTAATTAATAATTTAATTCCCATCCTATAACCCTACAAACCCAGCAACCCACATCTAATATATAACTGAAATAATACAGTGATTACACAATGTACATAATTAATAATCAATTAAATAATTAATAATAAATTGATCAATAATTGTTAATCATTATTTAATTAACGTTCCACCCTATATCCCTACAAACCCAAATAGCCTGCACCTAATATATAACTTAAAACATATAAGTATACAATTTACATATTTAATAATCCACTAAATAGTTAACAAATTAAAAATGAATTGCTAATTAATTATTACTTAACTTCCCACCCTATACGTCTACAAACCCAACAACCTGCACCTCCTTTATAACTTACAAATATAATTATTACACAATGTACATATTTATTAATCAAATAAATAATTAGTATTTAATTAATATTTGATGAATCATTAATTATAATTAATTAACTCCTCACCCTATACCCATCAGAGGAGAGGTGTGGCGCTGCAGCCAGAGCGGCGTCCTCAAGAGCGCGAAGCTCACGGTTTTATCCCAGGCACTGGCGACAGCCCAGCTCAGCACCTTGTGACTCTGGGCAACAGCTCATTTAATCTCCCTGACGGCGTCCAGTGCCTTGAAACATTAAGGGGTGATATATTCACACTCTACAAATATGGATTATTATTATTATATTATTACCCCTACAAACCTAGCAACTAACCACAACAATATAAATTACTATTAGCAATTAAATAAAAAACTTATAAATCACTTAAAATTACAAACTATATTTCAAAATATAATGCAAACAATAATAACACATACAATTAATATATGAGCTAACACACATAAAGATAATTAAAAAAATTATATTTTGTACAACTGTTTTATTGAAAACGATATCAACAACAATGATATTATTGAAAAGGATATTACTTACCTGAAAAATCAATATTCTCGACAACAATATTTCTGCATCACAATATTTTTATATCACAATATTTGTTTTCTGATATTTCTGTAACTCAATATTTATAATCCAATATTTTGTCCAAATACCCATTGTAGTATGACTGTAGCAGTGTAAAAACTGAAATTCGACATGTCAAGGTAAACTCTTCTGACAGGACAAAACTATTGTTTAAATATTATTGAGTCACCCTATGTAGGCCTTGTAGCCCATCAGGCAGGGTACATAGTATTTAAAAATAGGGCATGTAGAAATGTAATGTTAACATGTCCTTAAACTGACTACCACTGAAAAGCTATTTTATCTGTTGGCCCATAGAGAAACACTGAGAAAAAAAAGTCAAATATAATTTCTGGTAACTCAGTGTAGGGACCAACTAGAAAAAGTAATGAACAATTCTTTTTTTAAGATTCATTACAAACCCAACTCAATGGTGAAGTTGGATTTTTAATCACTATCAAGGAAAAGAAACTTTTAAAAAGTAACTTTTTCCCTGCCTGAAACTCATAAAGGCTAATTTACATTGACCTTCCAACTGCCACCCTGCTGGTGAATGGCCCTGAATGACTTGGGAAAACTGCTCCCAGAGCAGAGACAAAGGCCTGGCTGTGGGTAGGTGTTTTTGTTCCCTTGGTAGGATGGTCAGTTGGGGTGAACCCAGGAACTTAATTTACTTCAAAGAAGTCTCCTCTTTCACAGGCACATGTTAGCTGATACCTGGGCAGCCCTCATCCTTTGTTAAAACAGTCAGGCAGGCACCAAACCTATTGTTAGGAGAGTTGCCCCTAGAACTGGTTTGGAGTGATCACAGAAGAGAGGTAATCCCTGGACACACCTCTGGGTGGGCACCCAGACTCTGCACAATGGGAGAATGGCTTCACCATTTTGGATCTTAGGAGTCAGGGGCACTGTGGGATTGTTTGCAGTAGGGCAGACGGGAATTGCTGCAAAAGTGGGTAGAGCTGCCCCTGGGAACTCTTATCCCATTGGTTAGGGAGGGGCTAGAAGTCAACCCCATCCACAAGCTAGGACCAGGCATAAATGTGGCATCCCCTGGCACCTTTCTCGGAATGCTACTGGACCTGAGGAAGAACAGAAGAGGACTAGACCTGTTGTCTATGACCCGAGAGGAGCCCTGAAGGTCTGGGCCTCTTGCATCCAGGACAAAGAAGAGGACTTCAAGGGTCAAGTGGCTGACCCCCAGTTTAGCTACGGGGGTACAAGAAGCCTTTTTCTGCAACTCCTAGCTAACCAGATGCAACTGGGCCTGAACTCGACCCTGTGTTGGTCTCTGCTGGAGTGAATCCTGGTCCCCAGATGCTGTTCCTGAGGTCCTGTAAACCTTTACGTTGTCTGGCTGGACTTCTCCTGCCATCCCTAAAAACCTGGGACGTATTAATGTTTTCAACTTCAAGGCTTCTGGGGGACCGGGACAACCCTGCCAAGCCGATCCGCCCAATGGCCATTGCGGCTGGGCTGTAGAAACTTTCTCAGGTTTCTCCAGCTTGGAGCTTCTATGCAGCAGCAAATCTGGTTCAGGACGACCTTGTGGAGAAAATATCCGGCCTCGTGGAGCCCTCTATAGCTACATCCTGTAGCTTTGCTCCATTGAAAGAGTCTGAGCTCCAAAAAAGTGACTAATTGCGAACATAGATATCTTTACTGGGTGAAAGCGCCAAAAGTATCCAGCAGGCGAGAGGACTTCCCTGGGCGCGAAACTCAAATTCCTTCAGCTTTGAGCTTTGCCCGCCAAAATCAATGCCTTCACTGGGACTGTGTCCAGTGGTTATCCAACCTCGTGGATCTCTCTTCAACTATCTCTTCGACTACAGGCCTTGCCCTTCTGAAGATTTTTTGTTCCATTTTTGAGACTTAAGTCACAAGGTTTTCCTTATTGGATTTTAATTGTTTTGGTGTGATTTTATGTATTAAAATTTGCTCTATTTTTTAATTCAATTTGGGTTTTTTGTTGTGTTGTGTTTTGACTTCATACTGTTGCTGGAGGGAGAATCCGTTTAACTTAAATGGTTTATTATCTCACGCGCAGAGCTGATCCTCGCTCTGTTTTTCTAATATTTTTATTCTCTCTTTGAATGGAGATTCTTCTTTTTCTTCCTGCACCCTAAGAACTTGTGCGACGGATCTTGGCCACCATTTATGAGAATCAAGAGCTAGTCATCACATAATTCATAATCACAAATCTTAATGGTAACTTTAGTCAATAGTGAGAGTTAGAATTTGTTTCAAGGGTTTTATTTTCATTAAAAGTTTAGTAAGATCTTTTTGTCTTTATTCGATTAGTTCAATATCTCATTCAATTAACAGAATTGATAAAAAGTATGGTTAGATCAAAATAATTTTCATATAATAAAGCATCAAGTACATTCCATAAAGTAAAGCATCCCTATTCTAAGAATTGGGTAAAAACTGTGTTAGTCAGAACGCATAAAGAGTTCAGGTTTGAGAGGAAGAGTTAGATAGAGCATACAGCTCAAATTCAATCAATCAATTTCAGCAGGACTTCCCATAAAGAGAAGTTTATGACACTTAATAGAGGCTCAAGCAAATAAGGCAAATAATCATGCAGTAGCAGTAGCAAACTGCAGTCATCAGTAAGGTCAAAAGATTGTGGGCCCGATTCTGATGCGGGTTGGAAAAGCTTCCCGACCGAGGGCCTGATTCTGATGCGGTTAGGAAGGCCTCCTAACGGCATTTGCTCCTTCCAAATCGGATCGGGAACGTGTCTTCCCGACCGAGGGCCCAATTCTGATGCGGTTAGGAACAAATGTTCCCATTGAAGTCAATGGGAGTTCAACCAAATCGTATCTGGAAGCATCCGGATGCATCCTACTCCGCCGGTCGGACTTTCCCGATCCGAGTGGGTCGGACACCATTTCCCAACCGATTCGGTCGGGAAGCTTTTCCAACCCGCATCAGAATCGGCCCCAATGTATCAGCTTTCTGCATTCAGCATGAAGCCTTCAGCATTCAGCCTTGGGAGTAGGTATGGAAGAGGGGAAAAATCGCCTGGAAAAGGTATCTGGAAAAAGGCATAAGGCAATACCCTACTCTAGAAACACTCACTAATATGAACAGTTGAAAAGAAATGTTGCAGTTCATGTTGCCTCTTCTTCTCCTCTCATCCAATCAACTTTCAGGATTCTTTTTAGAACAGGCTCTCCTCTTCCTATGTATTGAACAATGAACTACAGTCAGTAATCATGAAGTGTGAAACAACATTTGCAATTGTGACTACAGGCCTTTCGATTCAGACCTTCTTTTCCATGAGCATGACTACATTTCTAACCTAATAACATAAATTGTAAATTAGCTGAAAAATGAACTATGTAAAATAGAAACATCAACTATAATGAGAAATTATTTAGCACCACATCCTTCCTTATAATATGAGGAAAATTACATTAAAAGGTTAACATTTCTGTTCAAGCATTACATTTTTGTGCAATTATTCTCTATTCATTTATTAATGAAGTTTCTTTAACAAACATTTCAAAATGTTATTATTAATCACAAACATTTTGCAGAGTTATGTGAAGCTTTTCACTAAAATGCATAGTCTTGGAAAGGTCAACTTTTAAACAGTTTTCATGCTGATTTCAACACTTCTTTGTGGAGTCATTTATGAAGCAAAGCTGCTTTTTAAACATTTTGAGGCCTAGCACCAATAAGTATGACTACTTACTATTTTGGTACATTTTTAAACATAAATTCAGTTTAATATAAGTTGCATGTTAATGTTGCAAATATAATTTTGACTATAATTTTGTAATCATTAATCATTTCTCTCACAGTTTTGATAATGCATAAATACTCTATACATTGCCTTCAGTTAGGCCGTCCACAGTGTGCCATTGCTACCAGGTGTTTGAACTCAGGCTAATTTACTGACTTGAGAAATCACCCTCACAAGGGATTGTGATTATTACTCAAGATGGGTAATCACACCCCTTGACTAATAACACAATTTCTTACACTTGACCAGAGCTGGAGGATTCTGTTCTTTGTGATTTGTTGTGATTTATTCTTTGTTATTTTTGTACAGTGAAGCTACCGATGTTCTTTGTGTTTGCAAACCTAGATATGGTAAATAAATGTAATCTCAGAAGAGTGAATGAAGTCTGAGAGGTTGTAGAGATATGAAATATGAAAAACATATAGCACGTGGTATAGATAAGTTAAATCTTGTGACTGTTTTTTAATAAGTTTGTACATCATATTTAATAGCAAAATAGTTACCTACATTGTGTTTTATTGCTGCGTACAGTAATACAACTATTCATCCAACTAAGCTTGCTGGCTGTTTTTGGAGACTTTCCATTATACCCATACCCCTGCTGCTTCGTGAATTGAAAATACCTGGAACAAATTAGCCTTATCTCTGTTTCATGTTTTACAATTCCACATAATCCCTTTAGTAATGCTTCAAAGCATTTCACAAAACATTTCTTGGTACATTCAGTACTTCTCGGACTGCATTCTTAGCAGTCCCCTGTAAATGCCCTAGTTAAAAGTTTCAAGGGGTCCACATTTATTGTGGTTCATTGCACATCATACATCTGAATGTACGTGTGAGCTGAGCCCTACCTGTTTCACAGTCAGAAAGAAAGAAGGCTGAGTGGGCTGAAATGATTTGCACAAAATCACACAATAAGGTGAAGGATAGATATACAACTGAGAAGCCAACTGGCAACACAAAGAACACTGGTAGCATCACTGTACAATAATAACACCGAATAAATCACAACAAATCCCAATTATCAGAATCCATTGGCACCAGCTTTTTTCTGATTTTTGGAATAGCAATTTTATGAAGAGTTAAACTCCTTTGCTTTTTTAGGAGATGGACGTCTAAACTGAGTGATGTATAGAAATACATTGTGTTTCCGTCTACCTTACAGAGTGTGCACTCCTTTGATAGCTGGTCATGACTCTCAAATGACTGGGTTTTTTTCAAATTCACTCTTAATTTTACTGTAAAATAGCTTTAAGCTACATTTCAAGAAGTTTGCATTCTATTTATTTGTTTTTGACACATTTATTTTATTGGTAAATATCACAATTACAAACATATCATGAACAGCCGGCAACTATAGAGGAAGCTGTGTTTGGCTCAAACAAATTCAGCTTTGGAAGCAGTACAGTAAGAAACAAACATGGGTGCAGCCGGATCAATGTAGAAACTACCTTAAACAGTTCAGATGCGTGACTATCCTAAGTAACAGACATGATGTAAGGCAGCCAGTCAGGTTACAGCACAAGCATAGAATAACGGGGGGTGGAAGGAATAATGGGGAGAGGAGTGAGGGGTGGGAGAGAGTAGGGGCCAAGGGAACAAGGATACAAGCAACAGGGCGGGAGAATAATAGCATCTCGGATCTGGGGTTGCGGCATGATTGTTTGCATTTTTAAAATAATTGTCTGTGTTTCAAAGAGGTTGAGCATTTCTAAAAGTGATTATGACTGTCTTTTAATCTGTTTGAACATTTTGTGCATTTAAAAACAAAATGGTATGCTTTAAAACTGACACACTCTATAACTATTCACATTGTTTAAAATTCTAACTACAGAGTGCTAGATATGCTTCTCCCCTTTCCATCTGATCAGGATGGAATGAAGAAGAACAGAGTCTGTTTTAGTGAATTTGTGTAAAAGAATGCCCTCAGTGCAAAAAAACCCGTCAAGCATATTGCAGTCTCAAGACCCGTCAAGCATATTGCAGTCTCTGATCCCTGGTGGTTGAGGTGGTGCAATGGCGGTCTGTCCGTCCAACTTGTATTAGGGCGGTCGGACCGCCAGTGCCTGGACCGCCACATCACCGCGAGTCTGGCGGTCCATGGAGCTCCAGACTCATAATCAGGCCCTAAGTCACATGGACGTTTGCCTTAAACCATATCATTGAATCTCTGCAAATTGCCCACACCTCATTTTAAAGATCACAACCTCTCCTTTAAAAAACATATTCCTGCCAGCTAACAACACTTAATCTACTGTTGCTCATCTGCTAATACTACCAATATTAATATAGATTCAGACACCATTTCTCCAATTAAACATCACACATAACTCCTATTCATTTAATCTACTACATAGAAACTGGATTAAATGCATAGAATAGTTCCATTAGGAGCACAGTTCTAATCCCAATAACCAACTGTAACCAACAAAATAATACTAATATAGTAACGTTCAACAGTCGGTCAGTTGATTGTTGATTGGCTGCAAAATAATTCCCTTTTTACTTCTTGACACTCTAATACTCACATAAGACAAACCTTCTATGGGTCATGTTCATCACCTAAAACGGTACCTGTCCACAGCAATAAACCAACCATTATGAAGTGAATAATTGAAGAGATGTGCCACATGCCGCTGGCCGAAGGAACACTTTTTAGTAACCCACTTCAGGTCCCAACAAGTTTTTCCTACGGCCGCTTCTTTGCATCTCACGATGATAATCATATAAGGGATGATATTAACAATGTCTATCCTGGCACATGTCTACACCATTTCTCCCTCTAACGTATTCCTGTTCAGGGCCATCAGCTTTCAACAAAATATCTCACAGTGGAAAACCCACTGCAGTAATTGGCTAAGTAGACTATAATATAATAAAGCATATCACAATGGACCTGCAGAGCTGCTCAAAGGTGCCAGCTTACTGAAAACCATAAACTGCACACCTCTCTCACACTTCTTAATGCATCACACTGCTAAGCACTGTGTTTCCTAACATGAAAATGAATCTACTCGAGAGGCAGCCCTCTGACTGCCGCAACCATCCACTTTAGAATATCACGCTAGTGGACTCCAAATCTCACTCATGCTTGCTTTTTCTAGAGCCCCGCGGGAGAAAAATTCTGCCGAGCGGTGATTGGTGGTACTTGGTTAGAACTCCGCGTTAAAGAGTAACGTTGAGTGACCAAAATTCTGCCAATTCTGCTAGTAGAACGAAACATTCTGCCCACCCCTTTACATGATGCCTTTGTACCTGATGCATCTCCTTTTGAAAGCAGCGATCCTTCATGGGAGCCAGATACTTACTTTGGTAAGAGGGTTCTATGGGTATATTTTTTCTTCTATATCTGGATGATACATGTTGTGGTATGTACCAGGCCCTTAAGGAGGGGGCTGTGTGGCATCTGGGAGGCAATGGAGCAGAGCACTTCCACCATCTAATTATATTATTTTGAATTATATAATGAAAAATTATTGACAAATAAACAATAGACAACATAGTAAAAGAAGGTGGTCGGCACAGAGTGTGATCATGTGGGCCACTAATGTCTTCACGTATGGGCATGTTTTTCATGACCATAACTTTTTCGAAGTCTCATGCCCTCATGGGAAAAGATGTACCCAAAGAATTTCAGTTGAGTTTTTTCAAAGTCACTCTTATCAGCATTGAGTAGTAGACCTGCACTGTAAGGTGTTTTCAAACTTCCATCAGAACTTAGAGCCTGATTATGATTATCCTGTTGGGAATGGGACCGCCCAACTAACTGTCGGCAGTCCCGCTACTGGTATAACAATGCGACCGCCTTGCAGTGTGTGCAGCAGGCTGCAGCACACGCCGCAATACAAAAACCCCCCACATTTTGCATATCCCTGCACTATGTGGCAGGCACCATGCGTTGCCTGCCACATGGTGGGGGGATATGTAGGGGGGCACCAAAGGTGCCCCCCAGGGCCCATATCGGAGGGCCAGGGGGGCCCGCTATGCTACGGGTTAACCGCAATGATACGGCCGGTGGAAAGGGACATTGTAATCCCTACGGCAGTGCCTGAGCAGGCACTGCCACTGTTGTAGGGATTGCAGTCCCTCCGACGGTCCGACGGGCTCAAGGAGCCCATTGGATCCATGCCTTTGACACCATCTCCCATAGCATTCTGGAACATCGGCTTTGGGAGGTAGGTGTCAGAGGCAATGCCCTCAAGTGGTTTAAGAGCTACCTAGCCGACCGAGTAACAACAGTCCAAATGGGTAATAACATCTCATGTGAGAGACCAGTTAAGATGGGAGTGCCACATGGCTCTATTTTGAGCCCGACCCTTTTTAACCTGTACATGACGCCACTGGCCAAGGTGATCAGATCTTACGGTTTTGATGTCATATCTTATGCAGATGACACGCAGATTCTGATCACTATTGGCCCAGACCCCACCGAAACAAAGCAGCGTTTCAAAAAATGCCTGTCCCACATTGACAGGTGGATGAGCTCCAATCACCTACAACTGAATGGAGGCAAGTCGGAGATTATGCTCTTCGGTAAGGCTAGGAAACCATTAGTCCAGGGACTAATAATAAATCGAATGGACTATGGAAACGCCCTATTGTTCTCAATTAATGAAAACCTTTTAGACAGACTACAAATTTTGCAGAATACCGCGGCAAGGCTGGTCCTGGATCTTCCGCCCAGATCTTCCTCCACACCCTGCTTGAGATCCCTACACTGGCTTCCAGTGAGAAAACGAATTCTCTTCAAGATCCTTTGTCTGACCCACAAGCACATGTATGGAAAAGGCCCAAGATACTGGTCCAAGAAACTATGTTGGTACCAACCACGTAGGATGCTCAGATCCAGTAACACATTTTTGCTTACCCCTCTCAGAATCCGCACTGCCAGAAAAGGAGGCAGGTCTTTCTCCTTTCTCGCCCCAGCATCATGGAACAAAATTCCCTCCCACTTACGTTCCATCTCCGATCACAACTCCTTTCGTAAGAGGCTGAAGTCATGGCTATTCGACAACTGATCTATCATCTCCATCAGAGCCGTCTGCAAGCGCCATGAGACTTCCGAGTGATGTGAGCGCTATACAAATGTCCCTGATTTGATTTGATTTGGCGGTCGGGCTCTCCGCCCACCTTCCATCCGCCCGCCATGATAATGCGGCGGGCGGTCAAGCAGGGTTCCATGGCGGTGGGACCGCCACCGAAGGCCTGACGGTGGAAGTCCCACCGCCATCCTAATCAGGCCCTAAGTCATGTTCCTTCATTGCATAAATAAAAACAAGTATGTAATCACTGTAGTTGATGTTGTCAACAACATTTTATTTAGTTACCCATGATACTACTCTGTAAATAAGGTCACTCATTACATAGGCTCTGGAATGCACAGGTCATTAAAAATAACCTAAAGGTGATTGTTAGACCCGACATCCTTGGTGTGGTATTCCCCCAGACATGTTTCCTTCACTGCCTTGTTTTGGCTGAAATTGTTTTTGTGGACATTAGGATTCTATACACTTTACTCCTGCTAACCAGCGGTAAAGTACTTGTGCTCTTTCAATTAAACATAGTAAAATTGGCATACACCTAAGTGGCACATTTAATTTACCTATAAGCCCCTAGTAAATGGTAGTACATGTACCCAGAGCCTGTAAATTAAATGCTACTAGTGAGCAGTACCACCTGTTGTGATCCCCACTGAAGTGGCACTGCAAAACATGTCTGAAGCCTTTCACTGCAGTCTGTAGCACAGTTTTAAACAGGCCATTTTGAGAGGCAAGGATATACCGCCTTCCTGGCACGTGCTATTATTGTACCCATTCATAAAAAGGGGAGGAAGAATGTAGCGTCCAACTATAGACCCATTAGTCTAATCGACATAAGCCAAAAAGTGTTTGTAAGACAGGTATTAATCAAACTACAAACTTGGTTAACAGAAAATCATATTCTAGAGGACTGTCAGGCAGGGTTCAGGCCAGGGATCAGTACCCTGGACTAGGCCTTCTGCTTCAGTGCACTGTTCTGGAAGTATGTAGCCCTGAAGTGGGATCACCTCTATGTTGCCTTCATAGATTTGAGGGCAGCATTTGATCTGGTTCCGAGGGCGAACCTTTGGGCTGTTCTGGAGGCGTATGGTATACCTGATAATCTCATAGGAATTTAAAAAGCTCTACACTTAGAATCATATGCCCAGGTAAGGTGGAATGTGGGGGGAGACCTTACATTTAAGATAAGTATTAAGCGTGGGGTGAGGCAAGGATGTGTGCTTGCTCCCACACTTTTTAGCTTGTATATAAATGGAGCAGCACAATGGTTAACAAATTGCCAACACGATGTACCGAAATCAGCAAGCAGGAGTGTTCCCATTCTAATGTTTGCTGATGACACGCTTTTATTATCTTGGACAGCGCGTGGATTACAGTTACTGATTGACAACCTCTCGTCCTTTTGCCACCCAAGGGGTCTTGAGATAAATCCAGTAAAAACAACATTTATGGTCTAAAACCCCCATCAATCCTTTAGGGGCAAAATAGAGTTAGAGGGGGCTCCTCTAGAGCATGTAAAGTCCTTCGATTATTTAGGAGTAAGATTATCCGATAATATGTATTAGGTACATCAAATAAGGAAAAGTAAAATGATTCTACTACAAAGAGCCATGGCCATAGGGAAAAAATACAAGGCCACTTTTAGTCGAGCTGTAGCCCCAGTAATGGAAGTGTACAGGGCCACGGCCATGTCGGGGGCAGTCTATGGTGCAGAGCTCTGGGGATGGTCAGATACAACTGCCCTTATTAATGCGGAAAATACATTTATCAGGTCCCTTTTCAATCTTTCTAGAAGCACTCCAATCACCCCCCCTTCGTTTCGATCTAGGTTTTGCATATCATATTGATCATATGATTGATCAATATCAAGGATTGATCATATGATTTCATTAAAACCCTTATTGTATTGGCTCCGTATCTGGAATACCCCGGAACTAGGAACATATAGGAAAAGTTTAGCTGAGATCATTAGGTTAGACAAGGATCTTTGTATCTCCTGGCTAAAAAAGATAAAAGTCATGTGTGACTCACTGAAGATGAAAGAGGTATGGCAACACCCTGACAAGATGCCAGAAGTTACTAAAGTAATATTAAAACAAACTTACTGGGAAGGCATCCTGGAACGCTCATGGGAAAATCAAAAAGTAGGGAGCCTAACTGAGAAATGTTTGAGTCACAAACATGGTCCGTCCTTTGAGCCTTTTTTGGATAGAGTACGACCATCCCAAGCCAAAACCTTGTATATAAAATTCAGGCTTGGCATTTTACCTTTAAACTCTTTTATCTCCTCTTGGGACAAATCCAATCCTGTATCTCCTAATTATCCATTCTGCCTACAGCCAGATGAAACTATCGATCACCTTTTGTTTTTTCGTCCTATATATAGTATGCCCAGTAAGGAAAGGATTTTACCTGTGTGTAAGTTACTGGGTGTTGCCCATTTCTGGGAAGCCTCCAAAATCTTTAGATGCGATACGAAGGAGGTAATTGTGTTTAGCGTGTCTAGATTCCTATTATGGGCATGGCGACTTAGAACATATAAGATAAAAGCGATATCTTAAAGGAATATACATTTTTGTATGAGCCTTTACGAAGTATATGATGCACTCACACTTTAATTGATTTTAAGTCTGCACCTGTGGAAATGTTCTTTAACCCAATGTATTTGATGCATTTTACTGTCTTAAGTTTAAATAATAATAGGATCGGCCTACTTATCCAATGTAAATTTAATGTGTTTTAGATTGTGTGTTATTTATGAACTTTTATGGTTATGAAAGCCGAAATAAAGTGTTGACTAAATGCTACTAGTGAGCAGCACCACCTGTTTTGTTCCCCACTGAAGTGGCACTGCAAAACATGTCTGAAGCCTTTCACTACAGTCTGTAGTGCAGTTTTAAACAGGCAGTTCAACCTGGCATGATAAACCTTTTGTCAGGCCTAAACCTTCCTTTTTAATACTTATACCTCATCCCTCAGGTTGGCGCTAAGCACTCCTAGGGCAAAAGTAGGACATGTTTCGTTTTCACTGTTGTAAGGAATCTTTCCCATAGACTAAGACTGGGTCACCTTATTACACTTAATAAGTGAAAACTTCAGTTTGGGAACATATAGAGAACTGCTTCTTCCACTCATTTGAATGGCAATGCTGAAGTCAGACTTTAAGTTACTATTCAAAAAATGCTAAGTTGCATTTTTCTGCCTCAACCAAATGTGCCTTTCTGCTAGTGTGCAGGGTCACATGACTGTGAATGCCTGTCCTGTTATGTATTGTGTATTCCTTCCAGACATGGGGACAAAAGGGACTTGGGTGTGGGCACAGGGTATTCCCTTCCTGGGCAGGATGTCCTGGGGGTTGTACTCACCTTCTTAAGCTTCAAAGGGTAGCTATGCCCATCCCCTTCTTGACACCTAAGGGATGCCTACCCTGCTACTGACAAATGCAGCTCACACCTAGGCCTGCCTGCCCTTTGTTACCCTAGACAGTTTGGAGCCAAACCCATGAAAGGGGAAAGGTTAGACAAAGGAGGTATCCATCACCCACAAACTGGCGCTGGGTATTAGAACAACATCTTCAGAACTTCTCATTAGAACACTCCTGGACACCTGTGGAAAATTCAGAAGAAAGACTGCTCTGCTGTCTGAAGAAGGACGATTGTACCAGCTTACTTTGAACCCAGGATCCCGTCTGTTAGCTGATCTCCTTTTTGATCTACAGGGACCCAACAAGCTTCCAGAGGCCTCCCTGCAACTGCCCAGCTGATCAGCACCAACTGGACATGCCAGAGCTGCCTGAGCTCTGCTGCTGGTCCCTGCTGGAGTGAGTCCTGACTCCCAAGAGGTGCCCCCAGGTACTGGACCCTTGGCTAATAACAGAGTGTACACCTAAACTGCAGGTGAAAATCCAGGAGTTTTGGCTCCTCATGACTGCAAGTGGACTCTGCGCAAAGAAATGGCCATCAGCGACCTGCCCTTTGCATCAGCGATGACCGTCCATGACAGCAGCGACTGCCACCTCTCCCGCCAAGGTGATGCTCCAGCGGCGACCTGCTCCTTGCACCATAGAGAAACTGTTGGAGTCGATCGCAAATGCAAAGCTCCAGCAACCTATTCATCGTGCCAACATCGGCCTCCTCGTGGCCCCCGCCAACCTGAAACTCCAGCTGCACCTCCTCATATGGACTTGGACTTTCAGAAGGTAAACTCCTCACCGGGGTAAACTTGAAATCTGTTTCTGACCCACGCTCCATCCAACAGGCAAAAAATACATCATTCATAATGGGTCAGCCTGAGCTTGTGACTTTGACCCTGTCCAGCGCGTCCAGATACCCACGAGTGCTGCTTTGTGCTTTTTGGTGCTATTTTCACCTAGAAATGTAGAAAATAATAACTCCGATTGTACTGCTAGAATTTTTTTCATTTATGGTATCATTTTATTGATCAAAATGCACTCTTTTTATTTATTGGTTTGGGATTTATGTTGCATTTTGTTTTCACCTTATTATTGTTTGAGTGCTGCATAAATACTTTACAGATTGCCTCTAAGTTAAGCCTGACTGCTTTTGTGCCAAGATACCAGAGGGGTAAGTACAAGTTTATTTAGAGGCTTTTGCGATTCATCCTGACAAAGATTGTTTTTATTGCTCGAGGGGGCTTCCACCACACTCAACTAATAAACAGATTTCTTACAATGGTCCACATGACATAATTTGACTCTAACATTGGCACAGACACTACAAGAAAAATAATCTCAAAAGCAAGCATAAGCTTAACGGAGACAGAGCCTGTGAGCGCCAGCACATATTCTACTATGCGAGGTCATTCACTATTATCACGGATCTCCAAGCACTCCTGACAATCTATAGAAATCCTCGAGTGAAAATACCAGCTAGAATTAAGAGGTAATGAATGGACCTGATGAAATGCAATTTCAAAATAATTCATAAGCCGGGAAAGGACCACAACCCTTAAGACGATAAACCAAGCTTGCGGGTTCAAGAATATGTCTTCAGATGGCATTCCACAAATGAAAAAGTTTCACTATAAAACATGCCTACTCAGTCCAAACTAGAACTCACATTGAGAGAAGCGTATCAAGTTATGATGATGCAGCACTCTTAATGCAAACAAACACCCAGAAACAATAGGCAAGGCAAACCAGGCGCCCTTTCAAAACATCCTTGAATAGTTGTCAACAACTTCTAGAGGTGGTGTAATGCTGTGAGGCTCTGAAATAGCCATTCCAATGGCACTGCAAACAAGAATAATTAGCATTACCCATAAAAGCTGCCATCATATAGTTGCAAGAAAGCACCTACACAAGAAACTGTGGTCCCCAACACTAGGTATAATGGTTGAGGTCACCAACAAGATGTGCCACATGAGCCCAAATCCCTAACAAGGAAATGCATCTAGAGGAATTGCTGATGTCAGAGCTGTGTACCTGAAGCTGTATCGTAACCCCTGGTAGCATCATTCTATGGACACCTTGAGTCTGGACAGTACTGCCTATTTCTCCGGGTTATTCGGATTTCCAGTATATTCCCAAGATAACTCCATGGTAGCTGCAGCATAATCTCCCATTCTGAATGATGTATTTGCTGCCTGTTGTTTTCCAGACGCATTAAAGGGAGAAAATGGACTACAGTTTAATAGCAATGATTTTTGCTGATTTGCAAAATACATGGTCTGAGCCACTCGAAAATAATGACGCTGTGATCCCAAGCCAACTGCACGGTTCAAGGTTTCATATCCCCCCATGAAGAAGGCCACCCATGGGGCCACGTTCACGCAGACCTCCGTGGATAAAACACTGTATTACATCCTCTGAAATCGCCTGACAGCACCACATAGCTCCACAGGAAACCGCCTGGCTGAACTGGTGTTTGAGAGAACAACTCCAACACATCTTCCCCAAGGAAAACCAGACCCATAAAGAAGCTTGCTGACAGGCAATCACAGATCGAAAGATAAAGGCAACATGAGGTGCTATGCAGATTGCAAAATGTGAGCTGCCTCTTCAGGCATTGTCTCCATTCTTATGTGGCAGGGACAGGACAGAAAATGCAATACTTTCTTCAGTGATACCCCAATGCATGTCAGTCAAGTAAAGGGAACATTTGTGTCAGACATGTGTTGTGTGGTTTCTGGTGTATTGTTCGTGATGAAAGTGCAAAAAAATGCGCCAACAGCCCACATTACTGTGTGAGCAGGGCGCCCCACTGTCTTCCTCAAACAAAGCTGACTGGACAGAAGAGGGTGTCACACACCACAGCAACATCACATTATGCACCGTGGACGCCAGAGGCGCCTTCTAAAAAATTAACATGCATATGTAATTTGCGGAGGTAGGAGGCACCCAGTCATGTTTGCCTGTCACGCACATCTGTATCACATCTGCCGTCACATACTCCCTAGCTGCGAATAAATTACATCCTCCTTCTAACGAGAGCCCTACACAGAGAGTCTTCTGCACAGCTGATTGTACACGCTAAAAAGTAATTCAATTACAGCGCGATCTATTTAATTGCCGCCATTGAAAGCTTCAGCCAGGCTGTGCTGCGTAGAGACTTGTAAAAAACGTCGTATAAATGTGCAGTTACTTGTGACAGGTAATTAATTGACATTTGAGGCGTAAAACACTCCAGGACAGGCACGGAACTCATGGACGTCAGGGAATATTTATTTCAGCAGTATGGATGCAAGACAACGTGCCCACGAGGCACCATCCAGACAGGGTATTGGACACTCATGCTGTGGTGATTGACAGGTACGTGTCGCTTGAAGGGTGCTAGTAGAGGGCACCATGCGTTGTTTCCCAAGGCCAGGGGGTGGCTAGTGGCCGCTGTTGGTCTAGAGAGCAGGAAAAACAGGCCCAGGAAGGGGAAGGGACAGTGAGCAAAGACTGAAGCAAGGAGAGCCGAGGGATCCTGCGGCCTCACACTGCAGTGAGATGGAGGATGTACACAGTGAAGAAGCGATGGGTGGAAAGCAATGTGGATACACCCGAAGTCGTGGCGCGCCAGAAACAGGAACAAGCAGCATACGCTGCCCGCCCCTCTCGCACACCGGCTCCTTGCGCATGCGCCTAGAAGCGGAGAAAATGACTACAGTTAAACAATACAGTTAATGCCGCTGCCATGTTTACGTCAGGCAGAGATGCACGAGACAAAGAAAGAGTGCGAACACCCAGCCAAAAGCGGACGAAAACTGTAGTTAGTGGCCGCTGCTTCCGGATCACACAAAAGTCAGTTTGCCATCAACAGCCAGTAAAAAAACAGGTAACAGGAGCTATGACAACATTCAGCAAATGGCAAGCGGCAGGAGAAACTACCGGCCGCTTGCCAACACATAGAGATTACTTGATGCCTCGTAGAGGCAGCGCATGCGCTGCCTATGCGAGACCTAAAAAGGAAACTGGCAGTAGCGGCTCCTCGAGACCCTGCTGCGGGGCGGGGGAGGGGCAGGGTGGGGGGTAGTAAACTCCGGAATTGGGCTGAACCGAGTTGAGTAAATAAATAAATAAATAAAACGAATTACATTGCGCGCTGCATCGCCGATTTGGCGTTGCAGCGCGTGCAATGTAATTCATTTTGTTTATTTATTTCTTTACTCCACTTTGTTCAACCCAATTCTGGAGTTTACTACCCCCACCCTGCCCCTCCCCCGCCCTGCCCCACCGCCCCGCAGCACTCCCTCGAGGAGCCGCTACTGGAAACTGGGTCTCACCCACATAAACACACCACTGTCAGAGTATGAAAAAAAGGAAAATAGCAGCTGGACACACCATTTTCTTTCTAACTTTCTAAATTCCTCATCAACATGTGAATTCCCTGTAGTATTGCGCACTATATCCCTATGCAACGAAGTTAGATAATTTTGACAATGCTTTTACACTCCACACTGATAGTTTACAGCCTGCCATTCGTTCACATTGCTTGATCTTTGTGCCAACCCACCACCAGACTAGCCAATATATTTGCCATACTTCCTCTAGCACCCCACAGGCATTCATGATTCATTGCAAATCACCCCAACACCCACGGGTGCAGTTGAAAATATACAACTTGATGCTTCAACAAGAAAGACTATATCATTGGCTCCAACATCCTCTAATAACCTCTACTGATAACAAACTGCTGAAAACACCCAGCGCTAGATGGATGTACAAGCATAAACAAGCATTTGCAATGCAATCGGTCTCGCCTTTGGGACCTTATAAGTATTTAGCTATGCACCATATTATCCATTGGACCACCTGCACTCACTTTTCAGTTGAAGCCTTTGCTATCAAACACCCCATCTTGTCAAGCACTAACTCCGGCCGTCAGGCCAACCTATCGCCCACTTTTGCTACTATTGTCCACCTCACCACTGCATCTCCCACAAAACATTAGGCCAACCATCTCTCTTACTGAAGTCACTTCCCTACCACCATCACCATTTACTAATCCCACACTAAATACTTTGTCAACAGTCTCTCCTGTTCAAATCACACTCCTGCCACATCCCCACCCTAAGCACTAGGCCAACAGCCTCTCATGCGGACGCCACTCCCCTGTCATCAATATTCCTTATCACGCTAAACCCATAGCAATAGCAACTTTGCTCACGTTACTTCCTTGACATCACTAATGCCCAAGCTACTCCTTGCCAACAATCTATTCTGCTGACGTCACTCCCTGCCATGGCCACTGCCACCCTGCATGCTACTACACCTTCTAGCCACTTCCCTTACTTCCCTCCTAGCCCTCCGTACTGTGCAGGTTTGTATCATTGAACCCCATGAAGGCAGCATACAGACCCCAGCCCTCCCATTTTATACCCCGGTTCACGTTTATAAAGAACTGCTGTTCCTGGTATGGGCTGATACCCGATATCACAATATCACCCGATATCACAATGATGGAGAAAGCTTGCATTCCTGGGGGAATCTCACACACTGCTAGGGGAGCTCAGGCTACTGAAGGAAGCTAACACTGCCGGAAAAAGCTTGCAATGCTAGGGGAATCTCACACTGCTCTACTGGAGCAAGTTCAGAATGCCTTGGAAAGCTCATACAGCCAAGAGAATCTTACCCTCATGGGGGAATTGTACACTCATGGAGGCAATCTCAAGTAACTGGAGGAAGCTTACACTGCCCAAGGAAGCTCACAATGCTGGGAGATTCTCACCCACTGCTGGAGGACGCTTGCAATGCTTATGGAATCTCACACTGCTCTGCTAGAGGACGTTCATTCTGCTGGGGAAGCTCATACTGCTAGAAGAAGCTTGCAGCGCTCACAGTTTCTCTCAGTGCTGCAGGAAAAGGACCATGCTGGAGAAACTCCCATTGTGGGAGCCCAAGAGTAATGACAGAGGGAACTCGTGCTGCTGGGTGAAGCTTGCGCTGCTGGATGAAGCTCGCGCTGCTGGATGACACTCGCACTGCTGGTGGAAGCTCGCATTATTGGAGGCCAAGAGCAATGGCAGACGAAACTCGCACTGCTGAAGGAATCTCACACTGATAGAGGAAGCTTGCAATGCGGGGGGAATCTCGCACATTGCTAGGGACGCTCAGGCTACCGGAGGAAGCTGGCACTGCTGGAGAAAGCTCGCAATGCGGGAGGAATCTACTATTGTGCAGGAGAAAGTTCAAACTGCCTTGGGAATATCGCACAGTGCCGAAGGAAGCTTGCAGTGCTTGGGGTGCTCACACTGCTCTGCTAGAGTGAGTTCAGATCGTTGTGGGTAGCTCATGCAGCCAGGGTCTCACACTGTTCGGGGATTCACACACTATTGGGGGATTCACACACTGTTGGATCTCTTTAGCACTAATAGTAAACTTTTAGATGAATCGGACATAGCTGGAGAAAGCTGCCATCTTTTAAGTCTTGTCCGGCCGTACGGATATTATGTTGGCATAAATATGTGGGTGACGCACTCTCCGTGGCACACACCACACTTTTCGATAGCTCTGGAGGCCCCAGGCCCACCTTGAACCCTTCTCTCGGCACCTGGTCTCTAGCGCTGCCGATAGCTTCTGTGTGCCTCAAAAGCCCGCCCCTTCACCGAACCCCCCCACCTGGGCCTGTAAGTTGTATGATGCCGCCACGCTACAAAAGTGGATTCGTCTTGGGTCGGACAAACCGCGCCGAGGTCCATAAATCAGAAGCCGGCACAGTTTAATAAAAATGTATTGACTTACAAGTGATTATTAATCAAAAGGCCATTAATAGCGGCGGCCGCTACCGAGGGGTGCGCGAGAGTGATCGGAAATCCATGGTGGCTGCTGGACGCATGCGTAAGATAGCCGTCTGTATTGAGCATGTGTTCTGGACAGGTCAGGCAAAATAGAGTGCGAATTCACCCAGCCAATCCCAGGACAAAACAAGCATTTAAAATACAATAGGACTCGTATTTACACGAGACCTATTGCATTCGAAACGGAAGTGTGGGTGTCGAAGAAGGCACGAATGGGAGGGGGGGTGGTGGTGGTGGGACGAGAAGTCACGGACTGCGGGAGGGAACGGGGGGAGGCAGGGGAACAAAACAGTTTTTAAAGTAAA
This sequence comes from Calotriton arnoldi, assembly GCA_963921515.1. Classification (NCBI taxonomy): domain Eukaryota; kingdom Metazoa; phylum Chordata; class Amphibia; order Caudata; family Salamandridae; genus Calotriton; species Calotriton arnoldi. Next base: position 2,159,713 of record CAWUFW010000458.1, read on the forward strand.
GGGGCCGATAGCCACGGAAGGACAAAAATTACGACATGGCCGTCAGGAGGCGGGACTAACAAGCCGAAAACCAATCAGAATGCAGCATTTAGGATTTCGGCCAATCAAAAAGATAGGCGGAAAGAGGGCGGGCTTCCCCCGCTATACTGTATACTGCATGCCTCGCAAAGCGAGCAACGCATGCGCTGCAACACTATGCGAGACCTAAAAATAAAGGTATACCGAATGCGCCTGGCCTCTTTCACCGCCCCAAAGAAGCTTTCTCTCCTTGAACATTTCCTTGGCTGTGGGGCTTTGTAAAGCGAGATAGTGCATAAAAAGCATTTTTAGTAGTGAGCTTGCACTCCAGCCTGGCAAAGGTGTTGTCATGGTGATGAGCGTCCAATCTATATTCCAAATAGAAAGAAATTCTGTAGCCACTGAAGACTGTATCTGGCGTCCTTGCTTCTGCCAAAATTCACATCTAATCCCTGTAAGTTAACAGACTATTTTTATTGGAAGAACAGAGGCAGAGCTCTACCTGGATTAGCTTTCTGCGGGCTAGGTCAACTTGTATGACTTCATTTAACAATGTTCAGATCAGCTCCTGATGGAATGTCCTCTAATGTCCATTCTTGGCCCTTTCAGAAAGTCATGGGAGGCGCATATTATAGTGGCAGGCCCTACCTATCAACCAACTTGGCCACCTGTTGCCTAACTGTAGACATTAAAAAGGTGGTTTCATGCTGTGTGTACCAGACAGATCCTCCACCTGTGAAGCCCTGCGCTTGAGCTCTGATGTTATTTCTCTTAACTTGACCATTTCCTGATATTTACAGATAATTGATCTGTACTGTAATGTGCTTGTTGCCCTTAAGAAAAAAAAGTGCTTCATGTGGCTCCTTCCGTACGAAATTCTGTATTGCAGCCTCCACCATGTTCAATTTAATTTGAAACCTTCAATCCAAACTACCTTCAGGTGTTCCAACTGTCCCCTGAGCACTTTTCCTCTGCCTCCATACCTAATCTCCTCAGATGCATGCACTACCACATGGTCGCAGCTACCAGCTCACTTTCCTTACTTTAGCAGTTATAAAATAGCCAAATGCGAGCGGCAAGAAGATGGTGCGAAAGGTGTACTACAGCCACCTGGAATCGAGTACAAAATGTAAAGTGCCCCTAGTTTTGTCAGTAGGGCAATGCACTTCAGCGCTGCACCACTTGTATCAATTAGCTAATATTAGACAAAACTCATGCAGTGATCTGCCCCTCTCAATAGATGGCCGCTAACCAATGGTGTGCTATGATTGGATGACAGTATGGAGGCTAGATGGGCGATTAGTAGGAACAAAGACATTTGGCTGTGGCCCTAGCATCATCTGTAACAGGTCCTCTGTTCCTCTATGAGGCTGCTCAGTCTACATCCCCTGGCACCCAGTTGTCTCACCTTTCATTCCCAGCTGAGAGTGTCAACCAGTGAAGTTCACAGCATCTCCCTAGCATCTAGGGCACTCCAGGAGTGCAAGCGCAGGCCCTCCTAGCAGAGCTCGGACCCTTCATAAGGAACCTTGGCGCCACAGTACAACACAGGAGAGTGCCCATGCAGCAGGTCGGTTTATAGCCAGAGTAGCAAACAGCTCACCACATCCAAGTGCTTGGTGGTGGCGCTAGTGATTCAGGGCAGTTAGTCCAGAACTACCTCCATAACAGCTATCACTGGGACCAGGCTACCCCATTTATCTCACTTCCTTCACACACATTCAAATCTTTAGGAGGAGTCAAAGAATAGAATAAACATGTCTATACTTCAAAGTAGAATTGAAAAGTTTGCCTAAGAATTTGTGTCAGTTTGCCATCTTGGAACCAACCTCTAAGGAAATACTTTTTTTAGATGCCGGTGTGTCATGGATGGGTTAGTTGCTGCTTCCCCTTTGGAAGTAGCTTCACGAATGATTCTGTTTGCTGAAAAAATCCGTACCAATGAAGGCTAATCTTGTCTTTCCTCCCTCTAAATTCCATAAACTCAACATTATGAGAACAAATCAAACAATACATTGAATTTCTAAATTGTAGGGTCAGATTGCTGTTAAACAAGTCAGACACTGCCACTACAATAACATGCCTGTTTAACTGGGAAAACATATGTAACATAGTTGCCTTAGGAAGCATTGCTTTGAGAAAGTTGGAATGAATTGTGAGGTTTATTACAATCTGTAACTCTATACCAGCGGTAACTTAAGCACACCCTCCAGGACTTTGACATTCTAAACATAAGTTGTAAAATCAACCGTTTGTCAAAAGTCTACACTTGCGAAATTTACAGGTGGTCCCTTGAAGCTTGCTTCTTTTTATTGGTGCATGCCCTGCTGTTGGGCACAGTAATTGAAAGTTGTGTGCACCGATTGTGGGACATGTGTTCTCCCGATGAGTGAGAGTGATAAGTATGGTGAGTGTGATGATCAAAGTTAGCGATAATGAAAAGCAGGCTCTAAGGACTGGCCAACGGAGGTATCCTAAGTTACAGAATCTTTAGAGTGTAGCTTCTGTATCTATGGATGCAGGGTGGAATGTTGTGAAGGGAGAAGCTGAGAAGAGGCTGTTGGCTCTCAGACATGCTCTGCGGATGGGGTCTCTGTACAACCTTTTACTTAAATAAAGAATCCTCAAACTACTTTGTGTTCTGTGTGGATTATCCATCTTTACATTTGCCGACGAACGACCTACGTGAGTAACGAAACACCGTAACGACAGAGATCGAGTGCCGATACTTTAACGACGGAGAAGATAATTGCCGCCTCACAAGTAAAGGAAATCATTACAATGACCTCAACGCAATAACCCATTGTGGGACGGCTCAATCAGATGTTGAATCATTGCAAGGTATAATTCTTCTACCTTTTAAAATTTTTATTCTGAGTGAAAACTGTCCATTGGTGGCTGGAGCGCAGCACCGGTTGAATCCATGCTTGCTCGCGCTATGGAGTGTGACGTATGACATCTCCCTGCTACGCTCACCAAGGAGTTGATTGTGAGAGAGTTGAGCGTTTAGTCGCACTACACGGTGACGTGTGTGCGTGTGGCAGCCATATTGCTTCAGGAACTGTCGGGCACAACATCGAGTGCCGATACTGACACAGTACAAAACAACACAGCTGATTCAACAAGAGGAAGTGCAGCAGTCATAATACTTGGTGAATTCTCTGGCACATAATCGAGTGTCAGTGTGTTCGGTAACAAATTAAATTGTCATATCGCGTTGTGAATTTTCGGGCACATAATCGAGTGTCAGTGGGCTCAACATTAACTTAAGGAGTTATGCTGTATTGAATGCCGGTCCCTGTAAAGTACTATATTTGCGTAAAACATTAGATGTGTTTGTAGTCTTAATGCGTAAAGACTAAAAAGTTCAGTTAACACCATAATCGGCCATTTGACAAGATTGTATTTAGTACTAAGCTGACGGTGAGCAACCAACTATTTCTTCATAGACATGCGTGGCTTCTCTTCAGTCTGAGAGAATTGAATGCCGGTTCCCCTGGAACTCCACTACCTCCAGCTTAAACTAACATTCGCTAGACATTTTGGGGTCGATTCCGATTCGGGCCGGAAAAAGCACCGACCGACTCGGATCCGGAAATAATACCGACCGACACGTACCCGTGGCGCCCGACACGCCAAGTACGATGCAAGGCGTGAAAAATCCGACCGACACGTACCGAAACCAAGTCGACCGACCGAGCCGCAAGGAAAACAGCAATCCGGCCGGAAAAACACGCGAATCCAACCGACCGACACGCACCCGGAACAAATCCGACCGAAACGTACACGCGAACTCCAAACCGCAAAGTACGATGCAAGGCGCGAAAACCACGAGCGAGTCGGACGGAGGCCAAGCCGTACGACCGACACGCATACAAAACCAAGCCGAAGCAACACAAAACACCGCGACCGACGCGTACGCAGCATAGAAAACTGCACAAACACAGCGTGAACGAAACGGAGAACACCGTACGAGACAAATGCAGGGTCCGACTCGGTCACAAGAACGTTTCCAACATACACAAACAGCACAAAGGAAAAATCACCCAAAAAAAGGCCAAACAAGCAATTACCAAGCCAATAAATACTGGGGGGTGGGGACAGAGAACAAAGACACACCCACAACTCCACCTATATAAAGGACACAAATCACAACCATGAGCCTTTGCAAATGCCATTCCACTGCCAGCACCCAAGAGAAAGCAACCACACACCCACAGCTCATCCCTCACACAAGCCACACACCAGCAGCACACCAACAAATACCTACCTCACATACACCCAGCAAAACACACACTCACACACCCTCACCTGCACACCAACACACACATCACTCACCATCACCACCTATCACCATGCCCCCCAAGAAGAATCCCAAGTTCTTAGATAGTGAATTGGAAGTCATGGTAGACGAGATCCTCAGGGTAGAGCCACAGCTGTTTGGCACACTGGTCCAACAGACCCCTATCTCCCAGAAAACCAAGATGTGGAAGAGGATCATCAACAGGGTGAACGCACAATCACCATGTCGGCGCACAAAGAGCGACATCCAGAACAGGTGGTATGACGTGCGCAGGAGGGTACGGGACCTGCTGAAGAAAGACTACATCAACAGCCAATACACCGGCAGTGGCCCTCCTGCCAAGCCAATATACCTCAGGCCCTGGGAGGAGAAGGTGCGGGCCATCCTTCCGCCAGTGAGCGTATATGGACTAGAGGACATCCCAGAGCCTGGTGAGTACACAACAAATGTACACCATATACTGCCACAAAACACACACATCACTGTCAAGGGGAGAGTCAAACCATGCACTCATAGCAATTACACAGCAACCAGAACAGAATCATCCCAAAATGTGTATGTCAGTCAGATAAACACAACACATGCCATCAAAAAAGTCACATCCAACTGTGCCAACACATGTACAAACACAACTACAACTACAGCTAGGCAGTGGCACAAATAGAACTAACAAACACATCCAGACATGTAGCCACCACAACAACACCAACACACAGTGAAGACCACTCAAAGGAAGGAATTCTGTGTATGCTGGCCAAGTCAGTGTAGCCAATAGCATCATGGGAGTCGCAGTCACACATATTGCCCCCCCACAACTGTCCCATCAACACCACCCTGAACCATGCTCACATCACAGGGAGTGGAGAAGGACTCACAAGATGGCTGACACTGGCTACTGCTGTGGGGAGCACAAGGCCCTGCTGCCAACTGTGCACCAACAAACAGCAGGACACCACTGACTGACATCCTGAGAGACAACTTACACTCCCTGCAATGCAAGCACGTACCATGGTGGTATATCTGGCTAGCTGGGTGGGAAGGAGGACTTGCAGCACTGACCATAGTCACAAGCACCTCCCCTCACACACACCCCAACTCCACAGAACCCACCTGGTAGAATGCAATGCCCCCATCCTAACACAAGATCCCACAAAGAACCACCACCCTGGGTTATGTTGTGTGAAGCACAGGGCCACTCTTGGGACTTTTAGCCAAACAACTGCCAGGACAACACTCCCAGCCATCCTGGCAGCACAGCCAGCCCACCCCACAGGGAAGCAGAGTCAAAAGGAAGGAAGCATGGGCATGCTGGGAAGGGGGGAGGAGGCAATAGCATGATGGGAGTCGTAGTCACAGCTCTACATCCCCTACCACATGGCCCAGCAAGCTCACACTCACGCATGCACATCCCACAGAGAGTGGAAAGGCCCATCAAAGATGTCTGACACTGTTGCTGTGTCGTGGGGAGCACAAGGGCATGCTGGGTACTGCACACCAACCAACAGCAGGACACCACTGTCAGCCATCTTGCCATTGCTCTCACACCCACACACACTGAACTCCCCACAAAAGCAAGTAAGTATGGGAATGCTGGGAAGTGGGGTGGAGGCAATAGCATGATGGGAGTCGTAGTCACAGACATAGCTCACCCCACAACTGTCCCATCAACACCACCCTGAACCATGCTCACATCACAGGAAGTGGAGAAGGACTCACAAGATGGCTGACACTAGCTACTGCTGTGGGGAGCACAAGGCCCTGCTGGCAACTGTGCACCAACAAACAGCAGGACACCACTGACTGACATCCTGAGAGACAACTTCCACTCCCTGCAACTCAAGCACGTTCCATGGTGGGATAACTGACTGGCTGGGTGGGTGGGAAGGAGGGCCGGCTGTCAACCAAACACAACCAATGCAGACCATGTTCACACCCCAGAAAATACATAGAAATGCCCAAATAATGCAGGACAATGTGCCACACCAATATCAACCCCTGACTGTGACGACTTAGGGCAATGCAATGTACAGGCCCGCACCCAGAGGCACAGTCACAACTGTCATGTGTGTCAACCATTGATGCCTGCAGAAACATAACATACATTGTTTGTGTCTCCCAAAAACAGGTGATGATGGGGACACAGCAGCAGACGCTGAGGAGTCCCAGTCCCAGGCTCAAGAGGATGCGGAGCTCACTGGCGTCGTACAGCCTCTGTCCTCCTCGGACGATGAAGACCAACCTGGCACATCCGGTGCAAGTCAACATGCAGCACCAGCAGGACCACCAGCTGCAGCACCAGCAGGACCACCAGCTGCACCCCTGCACCCACCCCTCCAACGACTGTCACCACAAATACCATCCCTGCCGACATGGACAGAACAAGGAACAACACCAGCACAGGGACCCTGGACCAACCTGGGGCCATGGACACCACCACCACCACCAACCCCCAAGGTGGACCAGGGTTATCTGTGCGTGCCACTGCACACACTGCACATGTCAGCAGGGGTGGTGGGAGGGGTGGGAGACAGAGGTCGCTGCTTGCAGACGTTGCTGGTGTGCATGATGACCCACAACTGGTACGCATAGCTGATGCGTACCAGTCCAGCACCGGAGAGCTCAGCCAGGTAGTGGGGCTCCTCAGAGACATGAAACAGCAGCAGGCTGCCCATCATGCCCGCTTGGACTCCCACATGTCCCACGTGGAGTCACACATGTCCCGCGTGGACTCACACATGTCCCGCGTGGAGTCCAAGTGGGATGCACTGCATGAGATGACGGCGGTGCACAGGGACATTTTACAATGCCTCCGCCAGATGAACAGCAACCAGTCCACACCTCCCTGTGTGCCAACAACATCTGGTGCCGAACAAACTGCAACTGCCACAGGGAGGGAGGAGGACTCTGGCGGAGAGTCCCCTGCACCGCAGCAGCCTGTACTTGAGGGGCCCCCCCAAGAAGAGGGGTCGTCCGAGGAGGGAAAAGTGAGAGGCCGATGGCCAAGCGCAACTCCCAGGAAGCCTGAACCTGTTCTGGATGTTCGCCTTTGTGCACAGACTGTTCACCCTGTTGACGGCAACACTACTCCCACACATTGCATGGGGAGTACAAGTTGGACCAATGTGTCAGACAACTGTGGCCCCGATACTGGGGATCCTGTCTACCAGGACTTTCAATTCACCTAGGAACTTCGGATTGCAAGATTTATGTACAGCACTACCCATCCTATGCACTATTAACACAAATGTATCACAATAAACACACTAATACACCATACTTGCCTCTGTCGTGATTCCAACGTGGGTGCTGGTATGGGGATGATGAACTGCAAAATTACACTGTGTATGCGAACTGCAACAGCAAGGACAACACAGGCATGTGAGTAAAGGCAACGTGACACATATGAGGGAGACACACCACCAGGGCTACACAACACATACACACCTAGGCCATCTGACTCATTGCCTACACTGATGTTGCCAGGGAAGACGGTGCAATGCACAGACACCACACCCATTCCCAGTTGTAGTCAAGTAGCCCACAGGTGCAGTAAGCAAATGGCAGTCAAATGTGTGACCACAGACAACGCACATCACAAAGTGAAGCACAGGTTTATTACACAGTTGCAACATGTCGTAACCACTACAGATGCAAGGTAATCCCACCTGGCAGCGGGCACACAGTCAACAACTCTAGACGGAAGGAAGTCCATGGGTGTGGCGCACATCACCTGTAGGGACACAACAGCTACCACCCTGGATGTGCAATCACGTCGTCGGTGGACACAGTTGACCAAACGAATCTGAAAGTACCCTGTGAAGGACAGAAATGACACACAGTCAAAAGCAATGGAGTACAGGACAGAACAGCAAAACTCATGCACAATACATGTTACAAGATACCCACCCAGAACCAAGTTAGCATGTCAACACTGTTGGGGAGTTAAGCCCACCTGTTAGCACACATCGCAACACACATCCAGTCAAGTAGCACATGGACACACTCCAACAGCACCAGAGCACCACTCACACATCATGCCAACTCACATCATTGACATGACACCTCAGGATACTCACATTCAGCTAAAGAAGTTGGTGATGAGCTGTGTGCGGACATCACCCTCATCATCATCATAGTCACTGGCATCGTGGTCGAGGCCAGGATCCTCCACAGGTGGCGGATGTTGGTCATTGTCATCCTGGATGAGAGGCAACTCCTTCCGCACTGCCAGGTTGTGGAGCATGCAGCAGACGATGATAATCTTGCACACTTTCGCAGGGGCATATGGGAGGGACCCTCCGGTCTTGTCCAGGCAGCGGAAGCGGCTCTTCAGGAGACCAAATGTCCGCTCAATCACTCTCCTGGTCCGACCATGTGCCTCATTGTAGCGCATCTGGGCTGGTGTCACAGGGTTCCTGAGGGGTGTCAGCAACCACGGCATGTTGGGGTATCCCGAGTCACCTATGGACAGACAAGTGCACATTAGCTGACTTGGAAAAGTGGGCGGAATACTACAGATCAGATCACACACAATGGCACAAAGTCAGTACACACCGACAAGCCAGGCACGCTGGTTCTGCATCTGTGCCATCATCCTGGGGATGCGACTACTCCTCATCACAAAGGCATCGTGTGCTGAACCAGGGAAACAGGCACACACGTGTGTGATGGTCATGTCTGCAAGACACACCACCAGTGCATTGACCGAGTGGTAGTGCTTGCGGTTCCTGTAGGCCTGCTCCTGGGCCTGTGGTGGTACCAAAGCCACATGTGTCCCATCAATGGAGCCAATGACATGCGGCATCCTCCCCAGGGCATAAAAATCACTCTTCACGTCAGTGAGTCGTCGCAGTCTAGGGAAATAGATGTACCGGTTCAGGAATAGCAACATTGCCGCCAAAACATCGCGGAGCACACGGCTCAACATGGTCTGTGACATCCCACCAGCAGTCGCCACAGTATGTTGGAAGGTACCGGTGGCAAAGAAGTGTAGGGCTGCCATCACCTTCACCTTGGGGGTCAGCGCTGTAGGATACGGCCGGCCAGGCTGCAAATGTGGGGACAACTGCACTGCCAAATCCTCAATCAGCTGCCTGGTGAAGCGGTACCGTCGGATGCTGTCCCGTTCCACCATCGTTGCCAGGTCTGGGAATGGTCGATGGACAGCAGGAGCCCTGCAGTGCAGAGGAGAAGTAAGCAAGATTGTCAGTCACCCCACATATGCGGCATTGAACACACTCAAGATCCCAACATACATCATTATGAGGCACAACTACATGAAGTGTGCAGTTCCGGAAGGACATGTATGGTACATACATGGCCAACATCTGTCAACACGGTCCAACAGGTGGCATCAATTAGTACCAGGTTGGCCCATTGGATATCATGAGGCCGTGTCACAGTTCCCATCTCCTGCTGCCGTGTCACAATAACCCCCACAGTGACATGTGAGGACAGATGTGCCCCAGGCACCACAGCTCAACGACAGGTACATTCCCAGGGACCCTGTATTGCCACATGGACACTGGCATTACATGGAGTATCATGTATACACCACAGCAAAACAACCATGACCCCCACAGGTAGTGGCCCCACTTGCCACGGCAGGACAGACATGGACATCTGTGACACACACACGCACAACATCAAAGTCCATGCACACACAACCTGGATGTGGAGACTGTCTCCCATTGTGCACATGAAATCAGAGACATTGTAAACACTACATGCACAAAGACTGTGGAGGACCATCACTATTGTGCCACTGGGACACCCTGGCTCAAACATACCGTGCCACATGGGACTCACGGGGTATGTGACATGACATACACATACACCACCGTGAAATGTGACCATGGCACATGCACAGATATGAACAGTTGCACATCACAGTGGTAATGTACACGTAACACCCAGGATCCTATCCCCATGAACACGTGCACAGCCTGGGGGTAGCTGCCCACAGTTGACACCCACAGGACAACATGTACACCAACATACACACAATAGGAAATGCAGCCTTACATGCCTTATGATAAAGTTTGGACAGGCTGTCGTGATGTAGGTGTGCCCCTCACTCCCTGGGAGCTATCTGTGGCTGGCATATGTCCATCTGAGACAGGCATGCTGACATATGCCAGTCACATGTACAGTGATGCGTTGTACTGCAATGGACCGATCGGTGCCCCCGGCCGGCCCATTGCATTCAATGTGTGCGGGCACGCGTTGTACCCCTGTACGCGTTGTACTGCAATGGACCGATCGGTGCCTCCGGCCGGCCCATTGCATTCAATGTGTGCGGGTACGCGTTGTACCCCTGTACGCGTTGTACTGCAATGGACCGATCGGTGCCTCCGGCCGGCCCATTGCATTCAATGTGTGCGGGTACGCGTTGTACCCCTGTACGCGTTGTACTGCAATGGACCGATCGGTGCCTCCGGCCGGCCCATTGCATTCAATGTGTGCGGGTACGCGTTGTACCCCTGTACGCGTTGTACTGCAATGGACCGATCGGTGCCTCCGGCCGGCCCATTGCATTCAATGTGTGCGGGTACGCGTTGTACCCCTGTACGCGTTGAACTGCAATGGACCGATCGGTGCCCCCGGCCGGCCCATTGCATTCAATGTGTGCGGGTACGCGTTGTACCCCTGTACGCGTTGTACTGCAATGGACCGATCGGTGCCTCCGGCCGGCCCATTGCATTCAATGTGTGCGGGTACGCGTTGTACCCCTGTACGCGTTGAACCGCAATGGACCGATCGGTGCGCACCCATTGACAATGGGCTTGCCTGGCAACGGACGCGTTTTCGAATTTCGAACGAGTCGGTTGCTGGAAAATCAGTTGGTCACCCACAACAATGTTGCAAAATCATGTATGTCATGAAGTTGAAGATTTGAAGGATGCTGTGGGCGTGTTTTGGTGCTGCTATTCCATGGATTGGCCAGATTCAGAAGATGCAAACGACTTGGACCTATCACTTTGGACACAAGGGACAGTATCTGCCTCTCCAGCACATATATATTGCTGGCTGTTCCCCTGAGAGCTCACTTGCCTGCACTACATGCTCCAGGATGACATCTGCCACTGCACTGCTGCTGTCTCTGCCCCTCTGGACCCTGCAATGGCACGTACTGTGGAGAGAGCCCCAGCCTTCAGCCTTGAAGAGAACCAGGCCCTGCTGGACAGCCTACTTCCACAGTACAGGAAGCTGTATGGGACACCAGGGGAGCAGGTGAGTGTTCTGTGCACTGCCTTTCTGAATGTGCATTTTGTCTGACTAGCAAGGCTGAAAGTCTGCACGCCACTGGCTAGCAGGCTCACTGAGTAGTTGTCACCCCCCATAGTGTGTAGTGACATGCACTGGACAGGTATGGTGCAGTGACAGTGCATTTGAACATGGTTTTACTTCCCATGCAATGATACCATGTAGTGATGTCTGGCAAACTGTCCATGGGCAGCTTTGCACTGCCTGTGTACATCATGTGCCCCTGTGATTGAGACATGTATATACAACTGTGTCATGCACGGATATGTTGCATGTGTGGTAATGGCCTTTTCACTTTGTCATCCTGACAGGTTAATGCCCATCGGAAGCAGGAGATCTGGAAGGACATCGTCCGGGCCGTCCGGTCCGTGGGGGTCTACAAGCGCCGGATCCGCAACTGCCAGAAGAGGTGACAGGACCTTCGGGGCTGCACCCGGAGGATTGCACGGGTCCAGCTGAAGCGGTCGCCTCCTCGCAGGAGGGGCGGAACACGGACCCTGACCCCCCACATGCTCTAGATCCTGGCGGTGGTGTTTCCTGACCTGGATGGGCAGCTGAAGGCCAGACAGCAGCAAGGAGGGGGTGAGTCAAAGACTGCACTGTGAACTCTGTATTACATGCTTTGTGCCCTCCTCTGGCCTGGTTCAACTGCCACAGTGCAGCAGTCATGTTGTCCAGGAGCCATGTCCCTCTATTGTGCCCTGCCCACTACTCATCTGATACCCAGGTGTGGCCCTTACATTCAGGGAATTGTGTCACTTGGGACTGTGTCCTTGCAGTTTGCTTCACTAAAGGTGGGGGACAGCATCTGTTTCCCTAACTCTGTTGTGGGCATCATGGGTGGGTCCATTGTTCACACAACGCCTGTGTTTGGACATGTGATCTGCGTGTTGCTTTGATATGCGGTCCACTTGCTGAGCTGAGCCACCACATGTGCCTGGGGTATGTGGCACACGCCCATGCAGCGGGTGGGAACAATGTTTGGGCCCCAGGAGTGTGCAGATTACGTGTGTCACACATACATAGCCAGCTATCCACTGTCCAGGGCACATCCCTCATTCATGTGGAGCAGGACAGTCATGCCTACTCCACGCCATGCAATGCACTCTGTACTCCCACTCCCGTGTATCAGCTGACACATTGTGCACAGTGATTTGACCCCTCAGGTGTCTGCCTCTGTGTCAGTGTGCTGTGGATTAGTTGCCAGGACTGCTGGGGTGTTTCTTGGTAGGGGCTCAGCATGCCCCTGGAGATGTGACCATAGGAGACGATACTTGTGTGTCACATAGGTGTTTGATCAGCTGCCCGTGCAGACTGGGGTATGCGAATGTGAAGTTCAGGCAGCTGTTTCCCATTCACAGCAAATTGTGAGGGGCTCAGGTTCAGAGGGTAGTGTCACAGGTCTCCCATATGTCCAATAGGTATGACCTGGACAGATGAGGGTTAAGATGATGTGTTGTGTGGGGGATGTACATGTGCACTTGTGCAGCTCCAGGACTTGCATTCCCCATGACCTACTATTGTGACACAGTGCATAGTGTTGTTGTCTGGCTGCCAAGTCATACATCACTGAGACAGTGATGTATGACTTAGCAGTCATGCCTCTGCCATGGCATGTGTCAACTTATTGGTGGTCCTGCAGGGGAGTGACATGTGCTACATGCACACCATTGTGGCGATGGCTATCAGGACATGGGTGCATCATGGTGTCTGTCGCTGGTATGCATCACATGCATTTCCTATTTGACTCTGGGCATCCCTTTCATCCGGAAACCTGTACTGACTCAGTGGCAAGAGCTGTGATGTGTGCATGTCCACATGCCACACCGTGTCCTCTGCACTGTCCAACTACTGTGTACTTGGTGCATGTGTCCACACTGGGGTGTTGCAATCCAACAGACACCAGACAGATGGGTGCAAGGCCATGTGGGATGTGAGTGCCATGCTTGGCATCAGACTGACAATTGGCTTCTCCTGTTCAGTTAGGGCACTTTTAGCAATGTACAACTAATGATGCCAGGGCTTGCTCTGTAATGTGCTGTGCTCACAGTGGTGTGTGCGTTTGGTGCAGGTGACTGATGTCTGTCTGTTTCCCCATTGTTTGCAGATACATCCACGGCCACGGAAGGGGACAGCTCCACGGACCAGGAGGAGCCAGAGAGCCAGACTGGGTCAGCAGCCGAGGAGTGGTCGGAGGGACCCAGTGGCACGGAGGGCGAGGGGAGCCACACCGAGGAGTCCTCAGCACCATCCACCTCAGCTGAGGACCAGAGCAACTCGGAGGATGACTCCCTTGTGGAGGCGGGTGTCAGCAGCCACCACACCCCAGCTAGTGTTGCTGTCCCCGCCACCACCAGCACCACCACCGCCCTCCCATCGGCTCCCATTCCCCAGGTCCGTGGAGGCTCCCATGTTCGGGAGCGTGTCTCCTTTGGGCCAGGCACCGCACCCCTGCCCCTGTGTCCCCTGCTGCCCTGAGTGAGGAGTCTGTGTACCTCCTTCGCCAGCTCCATGTAGGGCAGACAGCCATGCTGAGTGTCCTCCATGCGCACACCGCACTGTTGACTCAGCTGGTGTCGTTCATGGAGGGCATCTCATCGGGCATGTCTGACCTACAGAGGGGCAATAGGTCCATGGACTCCTCCCTGACGGCAGCAGTGTCCCTCCTCAGACAGTCCCTCACCCCTCCTGCCTCTGCTCCATCCACACTCCCCAGCACCTTACCCGTCCCAAGCACACACACACCGGCACAGGCACACACCAGCACACACACGTCCAGCACACAGACACACACGCCACAAACAAAACGCACACGCACGCACAGTCAGGGGACTGAAACCAGACTCACAGGGGATGGGGCCCTGGTACACACACACGCATCCACGGGCACTGCGCAGTCCTCAGTTGCCTCTCCCTCCAAAGCACCCTCCCTTGCCTCACCTGCAACCCCAAAGACCCAGCGCCTCTTCCTCAGTGACCTCGGCCTCTTCCCCTCCGATCCAGCTGCTCCAGCATCCAGGGTGAAGAGGAAGCCCCCCACACGGAGCAGAGTGCCCCTCGCCCCCGGACACCCTCCCCCAGGCGCAGACAGACTGAGGCACCCACCCGCAAGTCCCCCGGAGTGCTAAGAGCAAGACCCCGCCGCCGCCCTGCAGCTCAAGCACCAGGTCTCCTTCCTCCATCCCTCAGGCCCCCACTCCACAGGTGCCCCCACCACACCCTGCCCCAGGTTCCCCCAAACACAGATATACCATCCCCAAGAGGCTCCGGCCTTCTCCCCCTGCCACTTGCTCTCCCGGCACCACACCCCCAGCAGCGCTTGTCTGTGCCACTGATGTGCTGAGGGTGTCCTCCCCCTCTGTCCAGCCCACCTTGCCTGTTCCCCATTCTCCTCCCCTGGTGGTAGGCACTGCAGTGGAGTCCACTACCACCCTGTCTGACTTGGGCACTGCAGTGGCGGACCTGTCCACTCCATCTGCAGGGTCCACTGCAGTCGTGCCGGCACCCACAACATCTGAGCCATGCCCCCCAGTTGTGCCGGCACACACCATGTCAGACACCTCCACTGCAGTTGTCAGTGGCTCTCCAGCACCCACCACCCCTTCCCTGCTTCCTCATGGTGAGCCCTGATCCTGTCCCTGCGGTGCCTGGCCTACCCCCGGTTGCCCCTCCTAGTGGATTGTCCCTGGTTTTGTGCAGGCATGTGTAGGGTGGCATCTAACACTGTCACCCACTTGTGACTTTGTTGATGGACTGGCCATTGGCCTTTGTTTATGTTCTACCGGACTTCTACTTTTAATGCCACATATGCTGAATAAAGCAACTTTCTGTTCTCTAGTGCTTTTGCTTCTGATGTACATGATGTTGATGATGCTAACCATGCCCTTGCTGCAGTGATGGTGATATTTGGTCTCATGATAATGAAGTGTTACTGTGCAGGAACCCATGTGGTCCAGGGGGAATGTGTCCTATCCTGTGGTGTATCCATGTCATCCATAGCAGCATCTGAGGGTGTCATGTGTTCAGTATTTGGCAATGGGATTTCCTACTTAGATTGGCTATTTCACATCTGTGGCTTCCACCCCTGCACATCTGTTGTGCCTGCCATTGTTCAATTCGTCTACTTCCCTGACCGTGTGGCCATCTCCAGTGGACATGCAGGTTTGGGCATCAATGGGGAAGGACTCATCTGTGTTGTCAGTGCAACATTGCTATACAAGTGTGTTGGATCTGTGCTGATGATTCCGTTGGCACTTCCATGACCAGGCTGATGTGACGGGAGCCCTCATTTGGTGCTAATTGTTGATTGTGTGACCAAGTGCTCAGCTGACATGATGGGGCCCTACTGAGGCAACATATGGCACAGCTTTCCTCACACAGGAGTGGAGTCCCCTCATGGCAGTGTGTACTCCTGTGACATTGCCTGCGCCCAAGGTGTGTGTTGTATGTGCATGTCTGTGTGTTCACTTCCGTTTAGCTGTGCATGCTGTGATCCCTAGTGTTGTACCTGTTTGTGATGCTAGCTGAGTTGAGCTATGTTCCCCAAAGTCTTCTCCCTGGGTTCTCTGTGATGTGGGTGCATGGCACATTACTGGTCATCAGGGTGTCACCCATAGGTGTGCTTGCTGTCAGGGCTGAGTTTGTGTGCAGACGCAGATGGGTCACAGTCAGGTTTCCCCTTGGCACTTGTTGTTTGCCCCTGTCATGTGATTTCCAGTTTGTGTTATCTTTCAGTGATTGTGACACGTTGTGTGTGTGACTGCTGGCACTCCTCAGGGTCCGGGCTGCAATGTTGGTTGTTGTATATGTGTGTTCTTTGTGGGTGACCTTGGCTTCTTCATTGGTGTGTGACTGTGGCTGTGATCCCATTGGTTGGTGTGGTATTGCCGTCATGTCCATGTACAGCGTAGTGTGCAGTGTGTCAGACATTCAGGAGTCTTGTTGAGTGTCCATGTGTGATGTGTTTCTGCACCTTGGTTCCCACCCACCACC
Source organism: Calotriton arnoldi (assembly GCA_963921515.1). NCBI lineage: Eukaryota > Metazoa > Chordata > Amphibia > Caudata > Salamandridae > Calotriton > Calotriton arnoldi. Next base: position 2,176,292 of record CAWUFW010000458.1, read on the forward strand.
CTGGAATAGTCATGGGTGCATGTGCAATGTCACCAGTGCATGTGTGCTTCACTGCTGCACATTGTTGGAGGTCGAGGGGTGTGGTGTTGAGTGTGTGCAGATGAGAGTTGTTGCCCGGCTAGGCCCCTGCCTCCATGTTGGCCTTGGCTTACTGGCCATGCTGTTTGATTTGTGCTTGTGTAGGTGTGATGGTAGTTAGTTGCTCAGTACACATGACTGTGGTTCACAGTGTGAACCACATTTAGGTTTGTCATCACAGTGGGATTGTAATGCAGCCCAGGGTCACCACATTGTGGGGGCCCTGGGGTGGTGCTGTGGTGTGTCTGTGTCTTGCTGTGTCAGTTGCTGTCCCTACGTGCCTGTGTGACATGTGTGATTTGTGCTCCCTCTCATCTGACAATGCCTGCTTGCCCACATAGGGGATTTGGATCCATGAGTTACCTTTGTGTGGCACTGTATGCACATCTGTATGATTGGTATTCAGGTCTCCTCATGTGTTGTGTGGTTGCCTGGGGACACTGGCACCCCCCCTCACCTGTTGTGTATGATGTGCAGTGTGGGTCTGCCTGTTTGTGTTTGTGCATCTGCACCACTGCATTGGCATATCTTGGGTGTGCCATTGGCTGTATGTAGTTTGGTGGGTTTCCCCTGCTGTCCCTGGGACTCCTAGGTCATCGGTCAGCACAATGATCATGGTTTGTGTGTCCCATTGCTGCCATGGTATGGTATCTGTTCACCTCACATCTGCAGTCTCCACAGGGTATCTGCATGTGTGTGCCCATTGGTGCAAATATGTGGGTCTGCATTCTGATGGTCACTTCTGTCATTGTGTCATTGATGATTGTTGACGGTGTCAGCCCCCATGGGTGTTGTTTGTCTGCACATGGCCAAAGGTATGTCTTATTTGCACTGCAGGATTTGGCTCCCCCAATTTATGTTGCAATGGGACACATACACTACTTTGCCACTGATGTGTTTGTTGTTCTGTGACCAGGAATCATCCATGCAGTTTGGCAGTTGCACCTCTTTCTTTGTCAACACTTACCTTTTGGTCACTGTGATGATGGGGGTTTGGACCCCATTGCCACAATGTTCGAAATGTGCTTCAGCTATGGACCCCACACTTACATTTTGGTCACTGTGATGATGGGGGTTTGGACCCCATTGCCACAATGTTCAAAATGTGCTTCAGCTATGGACCCCACACTTACCTTTTGGTCACTGTGATGATGGGGGTTTGGACCCCATTGCCACATTGTTCAAAGTGTGCTTCAGCTATGGACCCCACACTTACATTTTGGTCACTGTGATGATGGGGGTTTGGACCCCATTGCCACAATGGTCATGGCCTGCTTGCATTGTGGGTGCCACACACATATATGTGTGGCACATGTGCTAGGGGGTCACATTGTATGTTCAAAGTCATGTTCGGTGTTGTAGGCATTTGACACAGTCTACACACGCTTGTCATGGTGTTGGGGGGATGTCTTCTTCTTGCATTCCCTAGGTTGTGGTGTGCTGGTTGTGTCATGCATTGTCCATCCTATGAGTGGGGGTGGTAGTAGTGGTAGGCATCCAGCCCCCCCTGGGTGAGGGTGGTAGTAGTGGTAGGCATCCAGCCCCCCCTGGCTAAGGGTGGTAGTAGTGGTAGGCATCCAGCCCCCCTGGGTGAGGGTGGTAGTAGTGGTAGGCATCCAGCCCCCCTGGCTAAGGGTGGTAGTAGTGGTAGGCATCCAGCCCCCTGGCTAAGGGTGGTAGTAGTGGTAGGCATCCTGCCCCCTGGGTAAGGGTGGTAGTAGTGGTAGGCATCCTGCCCACCCTGGGTGAGGGTGGCAGTGGTGGTAGGCATCCAGCCCACCCTGGCTAAGGGTGGTAGTAGTGGTAGGCATCCAGCCCCCCCTGGGTGAGGGTGGTAGTAGTGGTAGGCATCCAGCCCCCCTGGGTAAGGGTGGTAGTAGTGGTAGGCATCCTGCCCCCTGGGTGAGGGTGGTAGTAGTGGTAGGCATCCAGCCCCCCTGGCTAAGGGTGGTAGTAGTGGTAGGCATCCAGCCCCCCTGGCTAAGGGTGGTAGTAGTGGTAGGCATCCTGCCCCCCTGGGTGAGGGTGGTAGTGGTGGTAGGCATCCAGCCCCCCGGCTAAGGGTGGTAGTAGTGGTAGGCATCCAGCCCCCCTGGGTGAGGGTGGTAGTAGTGGTAGGCATCCTGCCCCCCTGGGTAAGGGTGGTAGTAGTGGTAGGCATCCAGCCCCCCTGGGTGAGGGTGGTAGTAGTGGTAGGCATCCTGGCCTTCCTGGCTAAGGGTGGTGGTAGGCATCCAGCCCCCCCTGGGTGAGGGTGGTAGTAGTGGTAGGCATCCTGCCCCCCCTGGCTAAGGGTGGTAGTAGTGGTAGGCATCCTGCCCCCCCGGCTAAGGGTGGTAGTAGTGGTAGGCATCCTGCCCCCCCTGGCTAAGGGTGGTGGTAGGCATCCAGCCCCCCCTGGGTGAGGGTTGTAGTAGTGGTAGGCATCCAGCCCCCCCTGGCTAAGGGTGGTAGTAGTGGTAGGCATCCAGCCCCCCCTGGGTGAGGGTGGTAGTAGTGGTAGGCATCCTGCCCCCCCTGGCTAAGGGTGGTGGTAGGCATCCAGCCCCCCCCTGGGTGAGGGTGGTAGTAGTGGTAGTAGTGGTAGGCATCCAGCCCCCCTGGGTGAGGGTGGTAGTAGTGGTAGGCATCCTGCCCCCCCTGGCTAAGGGTGGTGGTAGGCATCCAGCCCCCCTGGGTGAGGGTGGTAGTAGTGGTAGGCATCCTGCCCCCTGGCTAAGGGTGGTAGTAGTGGTAGGCATCCTGCCCCCCTGGGTAAGGGTGGTAGTAGTGGTAGGCATCCTGCCCCCCTGGGTGAGGGTGGTAGTAGTGGTAGGCATCCAGCCCCCCTGGGTAAGGGTGGTAGTAGTGGTAGGCATCCTGCCCCCTGGGTGAGGGTGGTAGTAGTGTTAGGCATCCAGCCCCCCTGGGTAAGGGTGGTAGTAGTGGTAGGCATCCTGCCCCCCTGGGTGAGGGTGGTAGTAGTGGTAGGCATCCAGCCCCCTGGCTAAGGGTGGTAGTAGTGGTAGGCATCCAGCCCCCCTGGGTGAGGGTGGTAGTAGTGGTAGGCATCCTGCCCCCTGGCTAAGGGTGGTGGTAGGCATCCAGCCCCCCTGGGTGAGGGTGGTAGTAGTGGTAGGCATCCAGCCCCCTGGCTAAGGGTGGTAGTAGTGGTAGGCATCCAGCCCCCCTGGGTGAGGGTGGTAGTAGGGGTAGGCATCCTGCCCCCCTGGCTAAGGGTGGTGGTAGGCATCCAGCCCCCCTGGGTGAGGGTGGTAGTAGTGGTAGGCATCCAGCCCCCTGGGTGAGGGTGGTAGTAGTGGTAGGCATCCTGCCCCCCTGGCTAAGGGTGGTGGTAGGCATCCAGCACCCCTGGATGAGGGTGGTAGTAGTGGTAGGCATCCTGCCCCCTGGCTAAGGGTGGTAGTAGTGGTAGGCATCCTGCCCCCCTGGGTAAGGGTGGTAGTAGTGGTAGGCATCCTGCCCACCCTGACAGTGGTAGTAGTGGTAGGCATCCAGCCCCCCCTGGGTGAGGGTGGTAGTAGTGGTAGGCATCCTGCCCCCCCTGGCTAAGGGTGGTGGTAGGCATCCAGCCCCCACTGGGTGAGGGTGGTAGTAGTGGTAGGCATCCTGCCCCCCTGGCTAAGGGTGGTAGTAGTGGTAGGCATCCTGCCCCCCTGGGTAAGGGTGGTAGTAGTGGTAGGCATCCTGCCCACCCTGGGTGAGGGTGGTAGTAGTGGTAGGCATCTTGCCCCCTGGGTGAGGGTGGTAGTAGTGGTAGGCATCCAGCCCCCCTGGGTAAGGGTGGTAGTAGTGGTAGGCATCCTGCCCCCCTGGGTGAGGGTGGTAGTAGTGGTAGGCATCCAGCCCCCTGGGTAAGGGTGGTAGTAGTGGTAGGCATCCTGCCCCCCTGGGTGAGGGTGGTAGTAGTGGTAGGCATCCTGCCCCCCTGGGTGAGGGTGGTAGTAGTGGTAGGCATCCAGCCCCCCTGGCTAAGGGTGGTAGTAGTGGTAGGCATCCAGCCCCCCTGGCTAAGGGTGGTAGTAGTGGTAGGCATCCTGCCCCCTGGGTGAGGGTGGTAGTGGTGGTAGGCATCCAGCCCCCTGGCTAAGGGTGGTAGTAGTGGTAGGCATCCTGCCCCCCCTGGGTAAGGGTGGTAGTAGTGGTAGGCATCCTGCCCACCCTGGGTGAGGGTGGTAGTGGTGGTAGGCATCCAGCCCACCCTGGCTAAGGGTGGTAGTAGTGGTAGGCATCCAGCCCCCCCTGGCTAAGGGTGGTAGTAGTGGTAGGCATCCTGCCCCCCCTGGGTGAGGGTGGTAGTAGTGGTAGGCAGCCTGCCCCCCTGGGTGAGGGTGGTAGTAGTGGTAGGCATCCTGCCCCCCTGGGTAAGGGTGGTAGTAGTGGTAGGCATCCAGCCCCCCTGGGTAGGGGTGGTGGTGCGCATTCAGGCCCCTGTGTGCATATGTGGCATTGGTGATGGGCATCCCGCCCCTATGGTGCTGCTGTTGCTGGTGTAAGTATATTCTGCATCCCTCTGTGTGTGTGTGTGATGTCGTGTACGTGTTGTATGTGTTTTGTGGTTGGTGTCTGGCTTACCTTCTGCGCCGTACGCGTCCGTGCCTGTTCCGGTAGTAAATGTAGAATATTGGTATGATCGGGACGAAGGGATTCATGGTTGGTTCGTGTCGTTCGTCCTTCTCGTCGCTTCGCGTCGTCCTCGTCGCTTCGCCTCGTCCTCGTCGCTTCGCATCGTCCTCGTCGCTGCTGTGTTCGTCTCGGAGCCGTGGATCGTGTTGTGGCGCGAATCGGAGCTTATGTGCGCCTCTCCCGGATGCTTACGCAAGCGCATCGTACTCGTTCGGCCGGACGGAGCTGCATTTTCCCTTCCGTGCGACTCGATTCAGCGTTTCCGGATTCGCCTCGGTCGGGAAACAGGACCTGGTTTGGGTGAGTACGGCTCGGCCGGATTCTTTGCTGTTGTGCGCATCGTACTTACTCGTTCGGTGTGCTGTACGGATCGGTCGGGAAACAGGCTTTCGCATGGCTTTTTTCCCGACCGAATGGTGTTGGGTACGCCTCCGACCGAGATCGGAATCGGCCCCTTTGTGTTTCATTTTGTGAAGTTAGTGATATTAGTAGCTATTTGATTAATCATTTTACCATACTAGCCACTTGTCTAATATTGTTTTTACTTCTCCAACATGCAAAATGTAACGGCTCCTCCATTCTTTTTGATCTCTCCTGGGGATCCTCCTATGCTGTGGGCCAAATGGAAGAAAGTTTTTGCTCATTCCGCAAAAGTGTGTGGTGCATCACTGAGCTCGGAGCGAAAAACTTCTTTGTTAATGCACTGTTTAGGGTCTGAAGGGCAAGAGGTATTCGAGCATCTTCCTGAACTGTCTGAAGATGAAGTTACTGATCTTAATGAGTATGAGATTTGTTTAAAAAAACTTGACCGTCATTATCTTCCTAAAAGGAGTACAGTGCTTGAACGCTATCATTTTGGAAAGAGAATGCAACATCAGAATGAAAGTGTAGAACAATACATTAAAGAACTACGCAAGCTTCGACTTGTGGTTTTGGTAATGCCTTAGATGAACGTTTAAGCGATAAATTTATGTTAGGGTGTTCCATAGAAAAAGCAAAAGAAGCGATGTGGGAGAAGGACAACCCTTCGTCACATGAAGTTTTGACTATAGCCAAAACACAAGAGCATTCAAGGGCATGTGTTGAAGTAATTTGCAAAGATGCTATTCAAACAAGCAAGCGTGATAGTGCTTCATTCAAAGTAGTGTCAGAAAAAGAAAATGATAACTGATCTGTTCAAGTGAAAAGTGACACTGATAACAAGACAAGTCGCACATTCACAGGCAAGTGTTACCGCTGTGGTGAGACAGGTCACATGGCTAACTATAAAATGTGCCAAGGATGGAAAGTTACTTGTAAAAATTGTGGGAGGAAAAGGCATGTAACTATGTGTTGCAAATCAAATATAAAGAAAGTGAGAGAGGTGGATTGTGAAGTTTATCTGGTGGAGGAGGTAGTAGTTTTACAAAACAAAGTTGAAAGTTTAGAATGGCCTGTTGAAGTGGTGCATGTCAATGGGGAAGCAGTCAAAATGTTGTTTGACTCAGGAGCTAAAATAACATTGATTCACAACACTTGTTATGAAGACAAATTAAAAAACGAAATCAAACTATTGAAACCTGATATCAAACCTTGTGGTTATGGTGGTGAACCTATAAAACTCGCTGGATATTTTTGGGGTACAGTAGAATTCAAGGATCGATTGATACCAGGAAAGGTTTACGTATCGGTGAAGGGTGACTCACTAATAAGTTGAATTAATCAGCAAGATCTTTACGTATTCCTAGATCCAAACGCCAATCCTTCAGTTTGTATAAAAGAGTTGTCGTCCGTGTGCAGTGTATTGGATGGGTGTGATGAAATAGTCAAAGAGTTCTCATATATTTTCAGGGAAGAGCTTGGTTGTCTGAAGAACTATGTACACAAGATTAAACTTAAGTCAGATGCACATCCAAAGGTAGCTAAAGTGAGGAGTGTACCTTTGGCGGTCAAAGATAGCATGAAAAGGGAATTGGACAGATTGCTGAGTGGAGGCATAATTGAAGAAATAGAAGCCTCTGTAGTGGCTCGCACCAGTGGTGATGGCCCGCAAGGCCAATGGAGATGCAAGATTATGTATCGACTTGAGAGAATTAAACAAAGCAGTTATTGTGGATCATTTTCCCCTTCCCAACATCAGTGAAATGTTGTGTTTGCTGAATGGGGCTAAGCATTTTTCATCATTAGATCTCAGTTCAGCGTATCACCAAATCAAACTTGACAACTCTTCACAAGAATTAACGTCCTTTACACACCCTATGGAACCTTTACATTTTTACGGATGCCTTTTGGTCTTATATCAGCAGTGTCTGTGTTCCAGAGGGCTATGGAAAAAGTATTGAAGGATGTTATGGGAGTCAAAGTATACCAAGATGATGTTTTGGTTTTAGGATCTAATCTAAGGGAACACAATGATAGATTATGTGAAGTTATGAAAAGTTTGCAGAAAGCGGGACTTACTTTGAAAAGGGACAAGTGTAAGTTCAATGTCCCTGAGATGGACTACTTAGGGCATTTAATTTCTGGTTCAGGAATCAGGCCAAACAAAAAGGTTTAGTGGACACCATTAAGAATTTGGCTTCACCCAAGTGCAGAGATGAGTTAGTAAAGTTTTTGGGAATGGCTGAATTTTATTACAAATTTGTGCCAAAATTTGCGGAGAGAACAGTTTTACTCAGGGCTTTGTTAAAGTAAGGGAGTGAATTTGTGTGGAGTGTTGGTTGTGAAAAAGAATTTAGTGATATAAAACAGGGATTAGAGAGAGCCTCAGACTTAGGAAGTTTTGATACCAAAGACGATGCCATTGTAATGGCGGATGCCAGCTCAAAGGGATTAGGAGCTGTTTTGTTACAGAAGTCTAAAGGTGCATATAGAACCATTTTATTTTTATCTCGTGGTTTGAGGGGAGCTGAACTTAACTACTCTGTCATAGAGAAGAAGCTCTTGGTGTATTTTGGGCTGTGAGAAAACGTAGAAAGTTCCTTTGGGGAGGTATGGTTGAGATAAAGACTGATCACAAGCCCCTCAAAGAAGTTTTTGAGAATAAAAGAATTGATCAAATTTCTAGTCGCATTAGAAGGTGGGTTGTTGTGCTTCAAGAGTTTCAGTTTCTTCTGTCATATGTCCCAGGAGCATGTAATCTACAAGATGACTGTCTCTCAAGGTTGCAGGCAACCACCATGACTGATGATGAGTTAGTAGCGGAGGACTTTGGTAGGGAAGAGTTTGATGAGGAAGTAAAAGTATGTGTCATCACTGATGGTATTATACAAGAAGAGGAATGGAGGAGAATGGTGCAGGAGGATGAGTGTCTTCAATATGTTATTCGGATGATCTTGGAAGGATGGTCGTGCAAGAATTTGTTTGAACAGAATGCCCTAGCGTTTTGGGAGGTGCGTAACAAGTTGTCTGTGGTGGATGGTATACTCTTGAGAGGGAGTAAATTAGTGCCGCCTCTCAGTCTGAGAGACAGGTTAATTAAAAGTGCCCATGCCGGTCATATGGGTATATCTAAAACCAAAGAGAGAATCAGGGAAGTCTACTGGTAGCCATCAATGGACCTAATGATTGAAAGAGAAGTACGCAAATGTGTGGAATGTGTGCAAAGTGACAAGGCGTTGAAGTGCAGGACACAGCCAATGGCTATCAGGGAACAAGCCTCAGAACCTTGGGCTTACATTGCGTTGGATATTCTTGGGCCTGTGAAAGTGGGATCCTATGACAAAAATGTGTTGGTTTATCTAGACATGTTTTCTCGATGGCCAGAAATCAAAATTGTGAATTCTATTGAATCAAAAGATGTGATGAATTTTTGGGAAGAATTGTTTGAAAGAGAAGGTTTTCCCACAAGCGTACTAACGGATAATGGGGTTCAATTGACTTCTGTGGCTGAAGAAGAATTTCTGAGAGTGAGACGAGTGAAGCATAAAAAGGGTGCTCTTTATCATCCTGAATCCAATGTGGTTGTAGAACGATTTATCAAAGTGTTGAAAGAATGTTTACAGCAATCATTAATGTCTGGCATGAACTGGGAGGAAGGCTTGAGGAAGAAAGTGAGGGAGTACAGACTCACTCCACATTCTACGACGGGTGTGTCTCCTTTCAGACTATTTAAAGGGAGGTTGCCAAGCTGTGAGATGGTACCTACTTGGGTAAATGAAAAAGAACTTTGATAGATGAACATATTGGTGATGTGAGTGGATGGAAAGAGAGGGAACAGAAGAAAATGAAATCCAAATTGTATTATGACAGGCGCAAAGCTGTTAATGAGTCATGTGTACATGTAGGTGATTTGATAAAGATTAAGTCTCCCAGGAAAGAAAGAAAGTTGTCAAAATTTAGTTAACCATGTAGAGTGAAGAAAGTGTTCAAGAATGCTGTAAAGACTGATGACAATAGAATCTGGAATCTTAATAGGATTGCCAAATGTAAACCTGTTTTGGGAGGTGATATGTTACCCTCGAACAGCAGATTGGCTGAAGAGTTTACGAGTCACCCCAAACGCGAAAAAAGGAGACCAGCTCGTTTGGGTGACTATGTTTAATTTGAGTGTATATACAACAAAGTTTTTGTTGGGATTGTTCATACAAAAATGCTTTTTCTTTATTCTGTTTTCTTATGTATCTGTTTTTCCTCCTCCCCATCCTGCTACCCTTTCTACACTTTTTATTCTGTTTTAGTTTTATGTGGATAAGGGAGATAGTGTGGTATCCTAAGTTACAGAATCTTTAGAGTGTAGGTTCTGTATCTGTGGATGCAGGGTGGAATGTTGTGAAGGGAGAAGCTGAGAAGAGGCTGTTGGCTCTCAGACGTGCTCTGCGGATGGAGTCTCTGTACAACCTTTTACTTAAATAAAGACTCCTCAAACTACTTCGTGTTCTGCATGGATTATCCATCTTTACACCTACCTGACTCACAGAACAGTACCAGGCATGCACTGATTCGACCACAAAACAGTCATCATCAGCCTGGCTTAAAGCAGCCTACTGTCGCCCCCTATGTGTACTGTTCCTCTGAATGTGTCCTTTAGTTAAAATAAGCAAAAGCTTTGTGTTTAGGGAGCACCTCAAAGAAAGTGGCAGCGAAAACAGCCCTGAAAAATAAAGAAATGCCAGATTAGTTCTATCAATTAGACTGACCCCTTTCTAAGGAAGAGGGATATCTTCTTTCCTAACGAAAAGTTACTAAAACTGGAGCAATTAAGCTTTGGAAATGCCAATAGGCCTCACCTTTTGGCTTTGCCAGTGCAGATCTATTGGCATTGCCAGTGCTTTATACCAATGCTGCGTGCTTTATGCCAATGCTGCTCAGCATCAGCAAAAAAAAAAAATGGTTATTGCTGATGCTCAACAGTAATGCCCACAAAAAGAGCAAAAGCGTGATGATGTATATGTACAGAAAAATCCTGACACAGTGGTCATTTTGCTTTTGTTTTAATTTACTGTTTCAATACTGCGCACACCCACCTTGGAATGGTAAATTAAAAAAAAGTGTGCAAATTTTTTTTTTTTAAATGGAGCAGAGGCAGGTTCCAGTTGCCAGGCTCTCCAAAAAAAGAGAAAAAAAGTTACAAATAAAACACGACAGATAGGCAGGGAGCAATGGCGCATATTGTGGGGGGAGTAAATGCCTAAGTGACAGGAGCAGTGGGGGAGGTAGACCAATAGAGAAGCAGGTTTGTGGGATGTGTAAATAAAAGAAATACAATTTCGGAAGACAAATGCAGCCTAGTGCAATGGGAATGTGAGTTGGTACAACGTTTTGTGTACAAGGATTGCAAAAAACTAAATCTGAAAATGATCTGTGTGATACTTTAAATCAAGGATTAAAGCAGTATCTCAAAGATCATAAACAAGTTTTCCTCCTTGACAATGCATTAAACACCAACTGCAAGCAAATCCCCTTAGGATATTGCAGCATCTATTTAAACAAGAGAATGGTAGGAAATCAAAGTGTTGTAAAAATACAACAAAAAACGCAATTGTGGGCCACAAAATTTGAAATTTTGTGTCACAAATTTTGCCAATCCATGCTGGAATATCCTCGGAGACATGTGAATCGCAGGCTTCGGAGCCTCAAAATACCTTTGTATAGAGGTGATAGATCCTCCTGTAAAAAAGTGTTTTGTGGTGACAAGCCTGTATAAGCTCAGGGTTTGCAACAGCAAAACTCCTTTTAAAGAGTATCAACGCCCTTTTATGAGTCATAAAATTATTTTCTACTCGTAGAAGGACATTTGCGATCCAGTACATGTTGCAAATGCAACGAGGAAAGAAATGGGGCGTCCCCCTACCAAATGGGAGTTGCAATGGAATTCATCAATAGTTTGTGACTGCAAATGCTGTTGCAAATGGTTGATAAGTTACCGACCCCTGCTTTCAGGTGGTAAGAGATTCACAAAGTAGAAGCTAATCCTGTGACACAGCTTTCACTTTGAAAATTGTGTTAGCAGCCTGGGTGGACCTGGCAGTGTTTCAGGGGATCCCTGCTTGTTTCCACAGAAGTGAAAGAAGTGTGAATCATTCTTTTAAATAGAACCTCTTCCTTTAATAGACCCGACCTTGGCTGACCCTAGGGGTGACTTATATGTATTAAAAGGAAGGTTTGGGCCTGGCAAAAGGTTTTGTTTGCCAGGTCGAAATGGCAGTTTAAAACTGCACACAGAGGCTGCAATGGCAGGCCTGAGACATGTTTAAAGGGATCCTTCAGTTGGGGGCACAATCAGTGCTGCAGGTCCATTAATAGGATTTATTTCACAGGCCCCAGGCACATGTAGTACCACTTTACTAGGGAGTTACTAGTAAATTAAATATGCCCATTGGGGATAAACCAATGCTACCAAGTTTTAAGGAATGGGCACATGAGGTTTAGCACTGGTTAGCAATGGTAAAATGCACAGAGTCTAAAGGCCAGCGAAAACGAGATCAGCAAAAATGGAGAAGGAAGGTAAAAAGTTTGGAGGAAGACCACCCTAAGGTTGACAGGTCTAACATGTGTTCCCCCTCCTTCCCCCAGCTGAAAGTGGGGAGAACTACCCAACCTCTTGGGAGTTCTCATCAGTAAAGCGGAAGAACCTGGATAGACCATCAGCACTGGCGTGGTCCGACCCATGACGATTTTCCACTGTAAAGTCCATTCCCTGTAGGGAGATGGACCACCTCAACAGTTTGGGATTTTCACCCCTCATTTGCATGAGCCATCTGAGAGGCCTGGGGTCTGCCTGAACCCGGAAGTGAGTCCCAAATAATGAATGGCCTCAGCTTCTTCAGTGCCCAGACCAAAACAAAGGCCCCCCTTTCAGTTGCACACCACCTCTGTTCCTGGGGATGAAGCCTCCTGCTAATAAAGGCTACTGGTTGGTCTAGGTCCTTCTAATTTAGCTCTGCTAAGGCAGCCCCTAGACCATGATCTGAAGCATCTTTCCACACAATAAACTCTTAGCGAAGTCAGGAGCTTTGAGTACAGGTGCTGTACAATTGGCCTCCTTGAGGATGTCAAAGGCTTTCTGGCAGGCCTCTTTCCAGATCACCTTTCTGGCTGCTTCTTAGAAGTCAGCCCTGTTAAGGGGGTAACAATGGTGCCATAACCCTTAACAAACCTCCTATACTATTCTTTGAGGCCTAGAAAGGCCCTCACCTCAGTCTGTGTTTTAGGAGTTTGCAGGCCAGGATAGTCTCAGTCTTGGCCTGAATGGGCTGCACCTTGCCCCCATCCACCATGTGGCCCACATATAACCCAGTACCCTGCCCTATCTGGCACATACTAGCCTTGATAGTGAGGACCGCCTGATGCAAGGCCTGAAGCACCTCCTGGAGGTGGTACAGGTGTTCTTCCCTGCTGGAGCTGAAGACAGCTAGGTTGTTTAGGTAGGCAGCACAGAATGCCTCCTTCCCAGCTAGGACCCTATTGACCAGCCTCTGAAAGGTGGCAGGGGCGTTCTTTAAGTCAAAGGGCATCACCCTTAACTGCAAGTGGCCTCTGAGGTTGAGAATTCAGACCTCTCTTTTGCCCCCTCAGTCAGAGCAATCTGCTAGTACCCTGATGTGATATCATAGGTACTGAGAAACTTGGCAGCACCCAGCCTGTCTATGAGCTCAACAGCTCGGGGGATGGGATGTGCTCCAGTCTTAGTGACAGAATTGAGTCCTTGGTAGTCCACACAGAACCTGAGTTCTGGAGTGGTACCTGGTGGGGCAGCTTTGAGTACCAGCACCACAGGCCTGAACCAGGGACTGCTGGAGGCCTCAATCACCCCTAACACTAGCATCTTGGAGACCGCCTCCATGATACTGGTCCTCACCTTATCCAACAGCCTGTAAATTGTATTTTTGACAGGTGGACTGTCTCTAGTGTCTATGTCGTGGGTACAGAAGTGTGTAAGCCCAGGGGTGAGGGAGAACAGAGAGGAAAACTGCCCCAATTCTAGGGTCAGGGTAGGGGAGCCCTTTACTGAACCATCATGATTTTGGGCAGACAGGAGGTCAGAGAGAGAGAGGTTCACTCTCCTCTCCCACCCCTTCATCTGTCACCAAGAGTATGTTAACTTCAGTCCTCTCAAAGTGGGGTTTGCGGCGATTTATGTGGAGCACATTTAAGGGGACTCTAGCAGTTTTGAGATCCACCAGGTAGGTGAACTCCCCCTTCAGCTCCGTCAACTTGTATGGGCCTGTCCAGTGACCCTCGAGAGCTCTGGACTCCATAGGCTTCATAAACCACAACGTTTGGCCATTCCATAGTTACATGAGTTGTTGACTGGCCTAAAGATTGTCTTTTGTCTTTTTCCAGAAATGACACAACAATTTATCATAGCAAGTTCATCATTGCCTGATGGCATTTTCTGTTTCCGAGGGTAGTTATGCCATGCTGGGGAGCCTATTAGGTTCCCAACGAAGGGAAAATGGGCCATATTTTTTATATCCCCCTGGATGGCTGGCCGATTTATCAGAGGCGCTGATGTCCCAAAAAACATCTCTTTTGTTGTTGTGCCTTTGACAGGATGGTCTGTGGGCTGGGCCCAGGAAATCGATTAACTTCAAAGAGATCTACTATGGCACAACCATATGTAGCTAACACCAAGGCCTGGACCCTTCTTTTGCCCCCTCCCCCCCACAGCGTTACTGCCCCAATCACAGTGGGTCTCTTTTTGACGTCACAGTGTCAAGTCTGCTGAAGTGTTAAAACCTGCTTGATAGGTCTGCTAGGGTTTTTCCTATGACACTTGGGGTGCACTTCAAAGGAGGGAATCATAACACCTAAACAGCTCTTGTGTATCCACTGTCTTGTTGCTAAACACTTAGCTTTTGTTTTACAAGACTTCTGTTAGATGTGAGAGGAGACTAGGATTACCATAGTACACTTCCCACATACACCCCAGCCCTCAGAGCCCAAGTTTAGTGTGGGCAAAGACATTTGTCATCTTGAAAATGCCCAAAGTGGATAGGTTAGCCCCGGTATCCTTCAACCCATTGGTTAGGACATCTACTGGGGTCATTCCCACTTACTAGCTAGTGCCTGGCTTAAATGTGGCATTTCCAGGCACCAACTTTAGAACACTCCTGGACCTGTGTGGGAGATCAGAAGAGGACTGAACCTGCTCACAGACGTCTGATAAGAGCTTAGAAGACTAGACTGGCCTCTTGTAACAGGGACAAAGAAGTGGACTCCAAGGGTCATAAGGCTGACCTCCTGTTAAAGCTACAACAAGATACAATAGGCCTTCTCTTGCAACTGCCCAGCTAACCAGTGGCAACTGGACTTGGCTCGGACCCTCCTGTTGGCCTCTGCATGCCATCTGTGAGTCTCTAAGTGCCTGCATGTGGATTACAGCACATCCTCAAGCAGAAATCTTTTTGAGAGGGCCATCATTGGAAAAGGGAGATTCTCCCTTTTTTCAATGGTGCCCCACTTGTCCAGGGTCCTCCCTGGGTGGATAATCTCAAGCCCCCAAGCACGATAGACCAAAAAAGCACAATGGCCACTGCTATTTTCATTGCTTGGGATGACGATCATGCCATGCTCTGGCGTCCGATAGCCCCCCCCTCAGGAAATGAGAAATTATTTTAATTACATATTATGACCCCTAGGGCATTGATCAATGTTAGGAGGACTAACACCCACCCAAAAAACAGTTATCCCTGGTATCTAGTGGAAATTTCCACTTTTAGATCTGGGCATGCCTGCGATCCATGAGTAGGAATCCTTTTGAAAGATGTGTTGCTGTAAAGGGGAAGATTATATCCTTTCCATCAAAGCCTGTCTCCAAAAAAAAGAAGCCAGTTCAGGGGAGAAGTCTTACCAGACGTGCAGAGCAACTTCTACCTGCTGCTGGCACTCGTGTTGTCTAGTGGTTGAATGGCACACTGACATTATTGATACTTTAGTATGTCACCCTAAGTGGGACGGTTATGCCCAGAGGTGGGTCCTGTGCAAACTGTGACACTGAAACCAAGCTGTACACAGCTTATGAGCCCATAACAAGGGTGAAACCAGTCCTGAGTTGCTTTTGTTCTAGTTCAGGGAGGGCCTGGCTTGACAGTTCAGGCTGGACTGTTCCCATTGGAGCAGGGTCAAGACTGATCTGCATATAGCTGGGTCCAAACTGAGGCGGCATGGTGTGCAAAATAACAATGGACTGGGTTGTGGCCCAAGTAATTACCAGTGGCTGAGATTAATTCAAGCACTCCATCCATCAGTTGTTGTACACTTAGGACATCATTGATGGGGGCAAGGGCTGACACAGAAGCAATTCCGCATTTTTATGCAAACTGGGGGAGGCGTCTGGTGCAAGCACAGTAGGTTCCAGTTGGAAGTTTGTCTTTTCGGCAGGGTCACCCTGGAGGTTTTTGCCTTTTTTTTGCTGAACTCTTTTTTTGATGGCCATAGAACACTGCAGTTTGTTCCTGCTAACCAGAAGGATAGTGCTTATGCACCTATTTATTAGCAGGTTGAAATTGATATTCACTTGATTGGCATATTTGACTTACCTAAAAATCCCTAGTTTATGGTATAGAGTGTACCCAGGACCTGTAGGTTAAATGTCACTAGTGGGCTGGAGCACCCATTGTGCCACCTGCTGCAGTGATCCAGCAAACCTGTCTCTAAGCTTACTATTGTAACCTGGTTGTGCAGTTTTAAATAGCCAATTCGATCTGTGAAAATTAACCCTTTTCACTGGTTAAAACCTTCCTTTTAAATAGTCACCTTTAAGTAGACCTTATTGCCCATAAGGCAGGGGTGCATAGTATTTAAAATAAGCACATGTAAAATTGTAATGTTCCACATGTTCTTACAGTGAAAAAGGCACAAGCAAGGCTGGCTGCTCCATAGGAAAACACTGGGTTAAATTATTAAATACAGTAATGCTAATTTTGGTTTGGAAGAAGTTAGAAAAATAATTCAAGGACTCTTTCTAATAGTTATTCAAAAACCCATTTAATGGTAAAATCAACTTTTATATACCTATTAAGGAAAAGGTCATTTTTAGAAAGTTACTTTTGTCCTACCTGTAGTCCCTGGAAGCTAACCTGCAGTTTGCTCTCCCACTTCTGCCAGACAGTTATTTAACATTTGAGTAGGTGTGAATAAGGTTTGAACTTGCTCCCATGACAGTGACACAAGGCCTCGGGTGTGGGGAGGTTTTGTTGTGCCTTTGACAGGATGGTCTGGGGGCTGGGCCCAGGAAATCGATTAACTTCAAAGAGATCTACTGTGGCACAACCAAATGTAGCTAACACCAAGGCTTGGACCCTTCTTTTGTCCCCCTTCCCACCAGCATTACTGCCCCAATCACAATGGGCCTCTTTTTGACATCACAGTGTCAAGTCTGCTCAAGTGTTAAAACCTGCTTGATAGGTTGCTAAGACAAACTCTGGAATGCTTTACTTTTGACAGCTGGAACAAGCATTTACAAATGCAAATGGATTTGCCTTTCCCAACCTTTTAATCCAAAACCCAGTATTGGCAAGACGTATCTATGATATGTTTTGGAAAGAGGGTTGGTTCACTCAGCTTTTCATCTTTCTAAGCTCGATAAAATGAGTATTTGGAGTTGGGCAACAACATACTTCTAGGGCGAATTTGTGCTTTATAAATACACAAGTTAAAGTTATGTTAGTGGTTTTTCCCTTTATGACATGCCAGATGTATTTTTGGTAAAGACAGCCACAATAGTCCCACTTCAAGGTGCCACTAAGAGACGCCAATGTGATGAAACCTAAAAAAGTCAATACCTGTTGCTCTACAATAAACTGTTAAAGGCTTTGCTGTTTTTAAAGTGTTGCTGTGAATGATCATATTCGTATTTGTACTGTTTATTTGTGTTATGACATCTTGTTGGAATACCTACAAATGAAATCTGTGTTTGGGGTAATGTGTATCTTGGGTACTCTGCTCTGAAATAATAATTACCAAAGGAAAAGTCAAATAGTTTCTAAATGATCAAACTTGAAATGGTGTACATGGAAAAATGCTATTTAAATATAAAGGTCTTCATTTGTCAATTGTTATTGCAGAATGAAGGTAAATTGTTATGGGCAGATGGGTCTTCGTATGACCTGGGACAATCAGAAATATCACCAGTGTCAATGATCCCCAGCAATGAAAGTGACTGCTTCGCCTTGCAACAAAACGCAACTGGACCAAACTATTTCTTCACAGGGTTTTTCTGCTACATACCTTTGCCTTACCTTTGTGAATATAAATGTAAGTGTCTTATTTTCCACCTTAACAGTTTAAGAAGGAACTTTTGTCTGACTTGTTTCTTTATTTGCAGTGTATAAGCTCACTTTCAAAATCTGCCTCCACCGTTTGTTTGTCTCTGTTGCATACATACTAGATAGAGGAATATATCTTTCTACATAATAATTTGATTATTATGCGACCACTCCTTCTTTTGCTTGTTGCCATTCATTTTGTTTTTCTGGGTAAAGGTTTTGTGGAGTCTATGGCATGCACAAAGTTAATATCATCTCAAAAATATTGCCAGACACAAATATGGTAAAAATTAGGAGATAAACAACAGGTGGCTATGCTACACGCTTGCACATCACATCAAAATCAATTGTTTTGGTTAGTAGGTGAGTTCCAAATATCACAAACGAGGAAAAAAGGAAGCTCATTTGGTGGTGCTCACATGGTGACAGCGCCCAGCCACCTAGGGTGGGGATTACTGTACTGTATGACCGTACCAACAGCTTGAAAGAAAAGCACCAAAGCACACACTCTACTGTTTCCGTGGATTCTTTGATAATGGAGCAAGTGAACAGGTAAGTCAGATTCTTCTGTTTATTTGTTACAAACCTCTGTGCATGGCATGAATATTTTCAC
The DNA here is from genome assembly GCA_963921515.1 of Calotriton arnoldi. Lineage (NCBI taxonomy): Eukaryota > Metazoa > Chordata > Amphibia > Caudata > Salamandridae > Calotriton > Calotriton arnoldi. The sequence goes on from CAWUFW010000458.1 coordinate 2,194,298, forward strand.
CATGCAGGCAGCCGACACGTGTTTCATCCACAGGACTTTTTCAAGGCTGCAAAACCATAACACAGCAGTTCAACATATATTGTGGATAATCCATAAAACTCTCGGTGAGCATACTGATGTGCCAACATATATATCATGGAGGGAATGATGACCAGAAAGTGTACAAGGATACAAGGAAAAATTAAAAAGAGGATACCAAGCAGAACAGAAACAGGATTGAAGTGTGGAGCCCCCAACTAATCCATACGTGAGTGACAAAACATCTCATTGTCAGAGACACCCATGCCATCCATAAGCAAGAAACTCCAAGTACTAATTAAAAAACGCCATGACATATACAAGTAAAGTTAAAAGTGGTAATAATTACCTAGAACAATGTCCAACTACCAAACTGGTAGACCATGACCAAAGGCACATCTGCCACGCTTTGTAGGTCCTTCAAATTGGAGGGCAAATTGCACTAGTTGCTAAAAATCGTAGTAGTAATCTCTAAAAAGTAACTACGGCCAACCCGACCCATGTAGGCACTGTAAATGAAAAAGTTAAGTAACATTTAGATCAGTATAATCTGCCAATATCGATTGTATACAACATGCCTAAGCGTTAAGCCTGGTAGTTATAAAGCCCCCTGAGTTAAAGAATAAACTGTGAGGGAACATCCACTAATGTGAGTAAAAACAGGAGAAGCCACATGTATACCCATTCAGACCTTGCCCCCTGGTTCCATGACCAGAATCACTGTGTGGACGAACCCAAAGTACAAAAAAGCATACATCCATTAGTTAATGAGACGCAACGTATGACCAAGGAAAAAATCAAGAACAAAAAGAACGCATGTATGGCATCACCCCTTGGGACGCGGCTTCACATTCAACCAATGTCAATACACCTGAGAACTGAAGTAGAAAGTACCCTTCGAGTCGGAAGTAAAAGATCACCATTTTTAAAGGGATGAGGAAAACCACACCTGACGTATATTAACCCACCAATCATAAGAAAGAGTACCAATTTTTAAGCCAGAGAAATAGACAGAATGTTCATTCTGGAAAACCATAGCTTGTTTGCCTTACCCAGTGAAATCACAGTCACCACATCAGTAGTGCATATCCCTTGGGACCCATCACCCGTGCATAAGAGAATAGTGTAATTTGCCAAAATCCATGCATAAATGTAGAATATCACACATTTATATTGGCAAAGCATGTAACTGGCCTACAGACACTATTATATGCAGATCTTAGTTATATATTATATTATACAGGTAGTAATGGAATTATTCACATGATAGTCAACCAATCGAGATATATTGTTACATGGTCCAAGACATCAGTCCAAAACAGTGTTGTTACTTAGAACAATAGCAACAAAGATATTACAAAAATACATGTAACTCCTTATATGTGTTCAGACCAAATTCCACCGCCCTTAGTTTAATGATCCTTTTACTTCCTAGTTGCCTGAGCGTTGAGGTCTTGTCACCTCCCCAGGGCATGCGACCAACAAGTCCATACAATGAAAACCAATGTTAACCATTTCATTACTTTTATGCACAGCATTGAAATGAGCGAGGGAAGCTGGGATTTATCCCAGTTTTTCCAGTTTCACATAGTGCAATTCAGCCAGTAGATGAGTATTTCTTTCCCTCTCTTGTTTTACATCAAAGCTTGATGCTGTGTCTGTAATTCTTGGCACATGAGAGCGTGGGCAGCAGGCAGGAGCCATATTAAAGCTTGCACTGTATTGGGGTTGAGGATCCAAGTAGACTTTGAGCTGAGCCCGAAGCAGGCATCTGGCTCGAGCCTTCAGTGGCTTGCATACCTCTAGCATAAAGGCCTTTTCATATTGGACGCAAAATGTACAACTCCCTATTTGTAAATGTGCAAAAATAGCACAGTCCTTTCTATCTGTATTACTTGTATCTGAGTATTTTCTAATAACTCACTTGTATTGCCATTTCAAGTGTTTTAGGGCCAATTCACAAAGGCATTTATGACTATGAGAATTAGTACTACAGGAGTGCTACTTCTTGCACTCACGAATGCCTTAGTGAATTGGACCCATAATGTTTATAGTGCAGCACTCAGGTCTAAATTAGGCCCGGAACATACTGCCAGAGTGAATTTTTGTCTCACACTAGAAGTGCAGGCAAATATGTTTATGTATGTTTGTTTTTGTTAATATACATTGTTGCGAAAGATCATTTTTACCTGCATTTGTGACAGCAGTGAACCCACAGTTAGCAAATGGTACCATTCAGGGGAGCTTTGCTGTATTTCTGATGCTGAATCACCAAATTGCAAAGTTTATATCAGTGCCGCCGTCCACTTTAAAATGGTGCAAAACTCTCATTTAGCAATAGTAGAATTGATCGTAAGCAATAGAGCCTGTTCAAGTTATGGTGCGTTATGCTTAAGGCTGTCTTCAGTTAGGTATTAGTTATGTCATACTTCTGTGCAAAGTAAACATGTAGATGCCCATCGCCCACCTGAGATCAGTTTATCAAAGTCTTCTGGAAGTCTTAATAGTGGATTCAGTGCAAAAGATGGCAGTTTCTTAATAAATGTCATTCTTTCTTGTCTATGGTCATTTGATAAACCTGCTGTTTACTGAGAAAAGTCAACAAATTAGCCCACCATTAATCACATGCTACGGTATTTTAACTATCCCTTTTAATGATAATGCACTTTATTTTGTTATTGGCAGGGTTCTTTGTCCTTTTCTATAGTGAGAGCTACTTTCGCTCAAGGAAATACTCCTGCGTTAATAGCAAATGTTATCACTGTAAAACAGTGACCCATACAATTAATATTACCCTAGTGCCCACCCTACGCAGGAATATCCAGCTTGATGACCCAAACATGTCAGACAGGGTTACCTGCAGAAATGTCCGGAAAAACCTTATCAATATGAAATGCATCCACTGGATTAATGAAGTGGAAGTCACATCAGCATGAGCCCTCTGGCACAAAGGACATACCCAGAGAAACGTCTCCCCAACTCAGCTCCATTCAATTACCAGCTTTAAATGTGTTTTGGAAATGTGGCCTTTTGTCTTCATCAGCACATGAGTTTCCAAAAATGTACATATTTTTCTACCAAATACCCCTTTCCTTTTGGGGCAAAAAACAAACTCAATTTTCCAAAAGAAAAACACTTTCTGAAAAACATACATTTTGCCTGCAAAATGTGAGTTTTAATTTTTAGGAAGTTAGTATACAGTCCCCAAATATCTGTTATTTTCAACAAGTACTCATGTACAAATGCATCACATGGACAAATTCCTCTTTTTATGCCCAGGTATTAGAGTCGTAGGTCATCGATGCTCAATAGAACACCAGGGATGTAGGTAATTTGCCACTAATGCCCACCATTATACCAGGGTCATGTTGTACCAAGGCTTGGACATCATAATGACCAGGATGCCCACCATATGTCAGTTATGGCCATTATTAAGCAAGGAGAGACCACTATTATGTCAGAGATGGCTTAATGTGGGCCATTAAGGCTCCTAATACGGCAATGATGGGTACCAGTATGCTGCAACTAGACCATGAAATCCCAAAATATATCACGGATGGTCATTACAATGCCCATTGCCTCCCATCAACGGACACAATTGTGCCGAAGAAGAATCCCGTAAGATGAGAGACCACCTATACTTTTGGTTGTTCTTGACACCAGGATTAGCTTTCAGAGAGTAAAACTGTTTACTAGGGAGATGCATATGCCAGACATGCACAAACATGCATGTAAATGTGCACAAATGCATAAGCACAGAGATGCATGCCCATGAGCTCTTAATTGTCTCAGCTCTGGATTCACATCCTGCTTTCTTCAGTTCATGGACAAATCATGCTCCACACATTTTCCCTCTGACTCCTGCAATCCAGCAATTTGAAGGGTCCTCACTGACTACTGCTCTGGCTAGTGCTGGCACTTTTCTTGTCTGGCCCACTGTTCACACACATACTGTGACTGATGCAGCAGGAGTACACACAAAAGAAGCGGTGAGGGTACGGACTCACCTACCCCGAACCCCCTGTCAACACTTAGTACACCAAAAGGAGTAGGGAGTAATAAAATATATTGTGTGATGGCACGTACTGTATGTGTCCTCCTTCCGCCTCCTTCCGCCTACACGGCGGAGCACCACCCTTGGCGTAAGTGTGACTACAGGGGGCCTCCCCTTGCCCACCGCCAGTTCTAATTCGAAATAGGGGTAAACTCGTTTTTTCATGACCTGTTAGAGGGAATTCCTCGACACGGAAGGAACTGGTTTTAAGTTACCCTCTTATCTCAACTGGAGGTGAGAGCGCACTGGGACAGGTAGCGTCCTGAGGAAGGCCGACGTGACCCTACACGAGGGGCATACACTAACGGCCGAAACATGTTGACCACCTGGCAGTAAAGGAGGGGTGCTAGGAGCACATAGGATCTCCCAATCACCACCATCCTTCACATTTTTTAACCCTGGCCGGAAGATCCAGGAATAATGTTTTAGCCACAGCGACACTTCCGAGCTAGTTTTAAATCACACTACACTGCACTTTCACTACCGTCGTTCCCAGTCACTGTATACTTATTTTGTGTCTTTTTGTGTTGTATTGTCTTTCCCCACCCTATTGCTCCACCCCATGCGTGGCTACGCTGGGGTGTTTCTGTAAGCAGCCCAATGATGAAGCATGTCACACATCTGTGTGAGTGAGGACAGTATTAGCACATACAGCACGTGCCATCACACAATATATTTTATTACTCCCTACTCCTTTTGGTGTACTAACTGATGCAGCAGGGCCTACTACATAGCCAATCACCTTGTGACTGCTAGATTGAGAGTGGGGATAGATGGTCAAGCGTCAAATCCCATGGGCAGACACATTCTGTGTATGAGCGTTATCATGAGACCCTGACATTGGTTTGGTTATCTGTCATTCTAAGAGTCTTGAGATGAGTAATGCTACCTTCTTTCATATGCACAGATCCTCTGAATGGGGTACTGGGTTAGGCCTAATTTCTTAGAGCTACTTCTAGGGTGCTGGCAAGTTACCAGTACGTCCCAAGCTACTTGTTGGAGACCCCAGCTCTTAGACATAATTTAGCTCAGGTCTAATTGGTTGGGCTAGGCCTCTAAGTGCAAAGTCGCTAATTGGAATAGCATTCTTAAATAAAATGCACATGACTAACCCATTACACATAGCAGGATAGCCCACTTGTGAGGGCTAACCCAGCTTCCAGAAGCCCTCTCCCTGAGCTATAGGCCCAAGCTTTAGGAATGAGCCTTTATTGCGGTAGAGGGCCTTTAATGTTAGTGGGCCTTTAATGTTAGTCTGTTCCTCTTTAGTGCCTCTTTTCCGCTTCATTGTAGAACCCAACAATCCAATATTCCAATACATGTTACACCTGGTTTGCCAATACCTTTAAAATGTGATGTTTCGTATTGTGTAGTTTGTTAAAATTCAGTATGCTAGTTTGGGCTAACACTTTAATTTGTAGAGGACCTGGTTGGGTTAGTCCTTTAAATTACAATGCCACTTGTAAAATTGCCCTTGTAATTTGAGAGATTGAAATTGTCTTGTCAAATGTAATGCATCAGCGCCTCCTACTGTAATGCTAAGATGTGCGAACTGCGCTTGTGTGCTGTTCGTCACAAGTTGTGTGCCATCTTCTGTAATTTACCCCTGGCGTGAGCATGCCTTAAAGATGTAATGTGACTTCGTGATTTGTCTAGCGCCTGGGGAAAACGTTGTGCCTGACAGTGCCCTGTGCAATACATTCTTTTTAGATTTAGTTTTGTATATTTTTGGCACACCGTTTTTAAGTGTGTGTTACTATTGATTCAAAATGTCATTCTATTTCTTCCAGTTCCTTCTCCACCTGAAAATTTTACTTTCGAGGTACAGGAAGTCACAGAGACGGAAGTTGTCTTTATTTGGAGTGATTTGCAGGCCTGGCTTGGATTGAGTTTTGAGTTTGCAATTATGTACAGCTCGGAACAGGCAAATGCATATTTTGAGATACTGTTGCCAAATACTACAAGAAAGAAAATAGTTCACCTGTATCCCGGTCATCGCTACAGCTTTTTATTGTCCGCGAGGAACCCAAGAGGGACACAGATTAATTTAAGCCCCGTTGTCAGTCTGGAAACAAGTAAGTGAAACATATCCGTTCTTGCACTGATATTGACACCAAAAAATCGTTTATCAATTCTAAGAGTTGGCATCTATACACTTCGTTAGCCTATTATGTCGAATGTTAATATTTGCAGTTTATATAGTGTTCACTGCTACATGCGTTGAGATACTGAGCAAGTCCTGCTGACGGCTAATGAACGGTATCAAAATAGTTTCACGCTTAGAAACCATAATTATATAAACAGTTTTTTGGGAATATTTCGAAAGTGTAATTTAATTTCAAGTTATGTTTTTTGGAAGTGCATTACTTTTTTCTCATCTATCCCTGCAATGATTTATGTAATGGGGTGTCAAAGATTTTCTGAAAGAGAGCTAGACCCCAAAGCTGGTCAGGCTTTGTTTTCATAGGCAAGGGGAACAGAACCCCAGTGAAGAAGAATGGATTAGCCTTTTTAAGCCTGCTACCTAGAGACAGTCTTAGTGGTTGCACTAACCTTATTTATTCAAAAAAGTAATGGATAAAAATACATACTAGACGGGATTTGGGTCTTAGCCCTTCCTCCATCGGTCTCTTTAGCTGCCATTCACATTTTGCCTCAGACGTTCACCACATAGAGCACTAGGCGATGGGTCAGCCCACGTCAGCCATTGGGAATGAATGAGGGCACTTTTCCTGTGTACATATGAAGATCCACCTGACAAGAAGTGCACTTCTGTGCCAGGGCTGGTGAAACAAAACTTTACTTTGCCAATGTTTTTTCTTCCCATTCCTTATCCTTTTTAGGCCACGGCTCTAAACACGCGCATGCGCTGTCTCGAACCCAGACATGCTATATCTACATCGTGGTAGGTCTCGGCTCTAGATAGCGCGCATGCGCTGTTTCGAACCGAGACATGCTGTATCTACATCGTAGGCTTACAGCCTGCCCATAGGCTTCCCATTTGTGGGCAAAGTACCAATCTTGTTCAATTTTGAAACTGATTGATCTAAAAAAAAAAATGCAGTTGCGAGTACTAGTTTGGTTCACTGTATCCAGGTACTTAAGCAGACATTATAGGAAAGTCACCATATCACTGGGATGCAAAATGAAGTGATGGTGTCTGCCATTTAAAGCTTTAATATAGTGCACCAACTGATAAATCAATTATAGGAAATCAAAAAGTAAATTTTTTTTAGTTGTGTGCCGTTCATAAATTGCTCAGCCTACGCAAGCTAACTGTTAGAACCTGGCCTTGTTCCAGGGGTTTGACTCCTGCGGTGTGGATATATTGTGTTGCTGCTCACCATGCGGGGGGGAGTTCTCAACGCCCATAGTGTGATTGGCCAACAGGAATGGACATCATTTGGGAGTAGTCAGGGGTCGCAGCTGTGACCTCTAGCTTGCTCTTTGCTACTCCTGACACTGCCTTTGTGACCCCTGGCCTCAGAGGGGGCAACAATTTGCCATATAACCATATGCAAATCAGCCTTGACCCTGCTCCTTATGGGAACAGTCCAGCCCGAACTGCCAGACCAGGTTCTGTGCTCGCAGGAAGGATATGCCCAGATGTGGGTCCCGAGCTCGCTATGCCACTGGATTCAAGCTAGCCTGGCTAATCAGGAGTGATACTCTGAAACCTGTCCCAGGATGCTTGTTTCTGGTCCAGGGAGGACCTGGCCTGCCAGTTTGCCACCCTGTTCCCATATAGTGAGCAAAAAAAATGATGGATTTAACCCAGATCTGTGACTGGCGGTGAATGTTTGACAATGTTCAGCATTCCGTCCATCATCTTTTTGTGTTGCTATACTCATCTGCTCAGCACGAAGATACTCTTGCAGGTGAAAGTACACTTACACATAACATGACATGATATGACATAACATACATACCTTGCAAAACACTTATAACGTGCATCTTTACAAGTTCAAAACTGCCTCAATTTGCAATCTTGGGCCACTTTTTTTAATTTTTTATAGCTAATTCACTAATGGGGTCCACTTTTATTTTGGTGCCCGGGCCTATTTTCTGCCCCAGTCCGACCCAGACTATATTTAGCCTATATCCTTTGTCAGTGTTGGATTCTGCCAGCCAGTTGCTCACAAAAGGTCCATATACTCTAATGATTTAAAATTGAAATCTATTCATAATATATATTAAATGTGTCAAAGAGGATGCTGCATCAACAGTATGTGACACTTCACTTGTGTAGCATATTGATAATATGTTTTAAGATGGCTAGTGATATAGTATATGTTCAAAGAATCCACATTTTAATGGGAAAGAGAAAGTGGCTTAATGCTTAATTTATCCCTTTAAAAGGAAAAGGAAATCCGCAGTATTGATGTAGTACTGTTCCTAAGGGGCAGATTATTACATTTCCTAAGCGGTTTAACATTACAGGGGCTCTTAAACTAGTATGCACTACAGTTGCAGACATTGGTCTCTAGATCCTGAAGAAAGGCTTAAAAGTGACCCTTAAAATTTTCACCATTACCACTAAACCCATCCTCCCTCTCACCATCTTTGTCCTTCTCTGCACTCTTTTCTGCATATGACTTTCACTGAACAGGGAATATGACTCTTCAGATTCTACACTACATTTCTGAATCTTTGTGTGCAGCTTGGAACCATGCTTGAGCTCTTGGCTTTTTGCCAGTCTGTAATCCTAGTCTATTTCTTTTTCTGGTCAAGTAACCAGAATCCTCTTGGAACTGCAAAATATCCCTCAGATACTTTGTGCACACTTATTCATCAATGCTTCTATTGCTGTACATTGCCTCTAGAGTTAGACATTGTTGGGCGCAGCCTGGTGCTTATGAACAGTTCTGAATGTATGTTCTTTATGTTTTCTTTCTCTACAGGGCCGTTTCATCCGCAAAATGTGCGGTCGAAAAAAGTATCCTCAACAGAGATAGTTCTCCAGTGGGATCCCCCGAATGATACACTCAGTGCATCTTTCCATGGCTACATTGTTTCAATTTTGGATGTAGAAGAAAAGAAACTGAATGCCTATTCAGAAAAGAAAAAAAAAAACTTCAACTACAATTTACAACATTAAGCCTTACCATCAGTATCGGATCCATCTGCAAAGCATAGCAGAAGGAGGCACTTTAAGTTGTGGTGAACCATCTTTGCTTCTCATTACAGGTATGCTGGGGCATCATGGCATCATTTCACATATTAAAATTACATTTGTCTGTTCTAAATTTGAAGCGTTAGTGGTATGAGATTTATGTGAAGATGCGTCAATTTATCGCTGTGAAGTATCAAAATATTGTAGAATTGTACCCGGTAGCACAGAGAACGTTGACTTTGTCTATTAAAAAATAATCTGATAAGAGAAAAGTGTGATAACGGTGTTTATTGGGGAAAGCAAGTGGTATTGGAGGAAAACTGGTTTGTAGCTTTGAAATATTTGTTTATGATTATAAACTTATAAAATACCGTTCAATAACATTTCTATAGAATTAAAGTATCCTCATGGGTATACTTTAAGGTTTATCTGATCATCGGTTCCTAATGTCTGACTATAACTTTCGCAGTCAGCAAGAGTTAGGCGGGGTTTAAGATAAGAGGACTGGAATTGTTCTGCATCAATAAACATGTGCATACTTACACTATAATTGATTTGCTTTAGGTGTCAATCCACCAGAGAAAGTTTGGACTGTGCCTGAAGACGTTGGAGAGGACTATGTGGTTCTTCAATGGCAGCCTACTCAAGGAGAAGATCAGTTTAAAATTCAATTAAAACCTGACTCCGATCCCAGCAACAAATTATACTATTTGTCAAATAGTACAAATGTGATGAGAATTCACTCTTTGCTGCCAGGCGAAACGTACGAAATAGGCGTGTCAAGTGTAAAAAATGGAAATATCAGTGAAATGAAGACCATCCGAAAAACTTTAAGTAAGATCACTTTTTGTTAAAGATGAATGCATCATTCCATCTTTAGTTTGTAATAGTCATAATTGTGTATCTTTCTGAATACCCCTTTGTCCACAGAGCGTTTGAAGGCTAACCCAATCTAGAAACACGTTTGAAAAGCCTCTGTGGCTCAAATGTAGTGTCAGCAAATAACATATATTTCAACTTTGCATCAATGCTGTTTTTCAACCCCTGGCAAACAAGAGCTAATGAATGAAGTTGCATGTATTTGCATTTCTCAAATTGTGAGATGGACTCTAAATCTTTTTTTCTCAAAGCATCAAGTAAAATGTAGGGTTGGGCGTAACTTGCGTAATTCCATGTAGCATAATCTCGTGGAATTACCTAAGAATTCTGTGAAATTATGCATGAATTACGCAAGAAGAGTAATTCTGCATTTAGCTCTATTTCTTAGTGCAAAAATGCCCCCTCGGATCCAAAATGGACGCGAAGATGCATTTTGTGCTAAGAAATAGGGCTAAATGCAACAGAACACAAATGTGCTCCTGCATTAGGGTTTGTTTCCCCCAAATTACTCTTAATCACATGAGCAGGAGTAATCACAGTTGGTGTAGGCTTTTCCCCCAACTTGCTACTGGCCTTTAGCGTTATTTTATTAGCACAAAATGCACCCTCATGTCCAAAACAGCACTAAATGCAGCAGAATACGAATCGAGAGCTGCTGCTTGTGTTCACTAAATGTGCTCTTGTGGTAGGATTTTTTTCCCCCAAATTACTCTTAATTACGTGAGCAGGAGTAATTGCGTAATTATCTGTAATTCTGTGGCAAAGAGTAATGCAGAATGACTGAAATTACTCAGATTACTCCGGCATAATCTAAATTCTGCCCAGGCCTAGTAAAAGTCAGCTATGTTGACAGTGCAACATATCAGTGTGAATCTGGGATGGCAATAATAATGAACAAACCCAGTGTTAATTGACGCTGTAACATTTTGAGTTAATTTTGGTTTATTGGTGAATTGACACACATAGCTACTGGTAAAAATCACCCACAAGCCAATTTGCTCTTAATGTATGGGGAAAAAATTCTATAGCTCTGGTTTCCATATGGAAATTCTTAGGACCAAATACTAAAAGATTTGTTCAAGAGTAAGTCTGAGTTACACCTGGAAAAATTAATACGTTACACCCACTTACTAACATTTTATTCGCAGAGTGTGAAGCAGTAAACATCTTTTATGTACATGTAATTCAATAGTTCTAGATTCTTTTGACAGGCATGAGACTAGTGTTTGTAAGTTGGAAGTGTTTGTGAAATTACCATGTGTGTCACATAATGCATACATAGTTTCAGTAATCAGGATCTCAACTGTTTACTTGCATTTCACTAATACCATAACATTCTTGCAAAATGGCACAGACATAGCCTGATTGTTTACAGCACACAGACCCAGTGTATCAAAGGATTTCGCCCATTCTGTTTCTATGGGGAAATGCTTTGAAACACGAGAGCTAAAGTCTCCTCTTTCACCATGGATTCCCTCTTCCACATTTGGTGAATACACAACAGCATTTCTGACTTTGACACAACTCATCAGTTAAGAAGCCTTCCACAGTTTTGTAATGCCTTCACCGAGCCCAAAATCATCCACTGTTGCAAACTTCATTATTATATGCTTAACTTTGTCATGTAACCTATACTGAGCAGACCATTACTGGCCCACTCCCCAAAGGCATTTGGGTGCAGTGTACTGCTTCCCCCCAAATTGCTTATTAGAGTGTTGGATTTTTAGCCATCATTTTGATTTTTGTAATACTTATGAACTCAATACAAAGATGATCAAGACAATACATGCCTTCCATATGTAGGCTCTCTTTGCTAATTGTAATAAAAAACAGTCTTGTGTGTATTTCCAATGAGACCTTGATATCCAAAAACTGCAATTCATGTTCCAAGTAGAAGAAGCTATTATTTGATTAGCAAAAAATAGACAGTAGTGTTACACGGGACTGTCAGGTGCATGTGTAGATGCTGATAGTAAGGAATACAGCAACAATGGAAATATTTCAGTACCTGACCTGTGAGTCTTATTGCCTGGTCCATTAACAAACGTCATAATTATTCTCTCTTTCAAAGTAGAAAATGAAGGAATATGACTACCAAACACTGCATTTAATTTCTTACCTAACGCCTTTGATGCATACTTCCACAAACTAATCAATGACAAAAACATCACTTACAAACAGTTTCTGGCAGCCCTTTGACACGTTTTCTCACCTTCCTCCGCACAAGCACAATTGGCCAGATTTATAACTTGCTTTTATTCATCCCAAATTAAATCTTTCCTGTGCTAAAACTACTAACTTGTCATGTGCTTCATATACTCCTTCCTATCCTCTAATCATTAAGTTACTTGCACCTCATTCAAGGTCCTATTATCCCTACCCAAGCATGTGTTTGAAGTTTGACATAGTAGGGTCAATTTGGCAAATCCTACAGCTAACCACATTTTTATCTCTAACATCCCCCTGTCTTCCAGATGTCATTCCTTTCCAAAACTCTGAAAATTTAGGTTTTTAACAGGCTTACCTATTACCCATATACAACCAATTTGGCCCTCTTGTACCTGGTTTCCAGCCTCTATACTCTTCTAAAGCATAACACACAACTCATCGCAATCGACTCTTCAGTTGATATCCTCCTTGATCGTTTGGCAATGCTACTATATATCTCAGTGAGTTTACTACTGCTCTGGTAAGTCCTCACCTACTCATCTTGCATTGGGTGTTCCATAAGGTTCTGTCTTTGGCTCATTACTTTTCTTTGGGGCCATCAATTTGTATTGCTTAACTCATCCAAGAATGGAGTACTTTTGCTTCTTTAAACCTCATCAATGCTCTTTTTTATTTACTTTCCTCCCAGTTAATCGCTCCTGCGTGGAAAGTTGGAATACTATTTGACCTCACTCTATGAGAAGCATCATTCATTTCTCCTCAAAAGTGACTGCCAGGCTGCAGTGGCTCAATGTCAAGAAGATTCATACGAGCTCTCTATTCAGTATGTCTAAATCACCCAAAAACATGCTTGCCATGTGTAAGTCAAATTATTATTCTTGTTGGCTGCCAGAAACACTCCTCTCCATGTCACAGAGTTATAAACGTTGCAACACAAGTCCTCTGTACTTGTCATTTTAGGTGACAATCAGAACGGCTGTTAGTCAGCACAGACATATGGTCAAGCTCTTCATTCTGGCCTTTGAGGCAATTCAACGATTGGCCTTGCCAGTTCTCTCACACTATTTTACTCAAAAATTGCACTCTGGCCAAGATTCACATTTTCTTTGTGGCATGGCTCTCCTGCTTAGTCTCAGCTTTCAAGAGTTTCCTCGAATCCTGTTTACTGCACCTCAAAGTTCACTAATGCATCCCCACTTAAGTATTCAATACATGTGCCCAACTATATCCATCATATTAGAAGTCCAAATAGTGGACTGTAGCCAACACGGTCCTCTTAAATTCACTTACTATATGTGTTATAGTTTTTTTTTTTGCGCTATATAAAACTTCAATATATATATATATATATATATATATATATATATATATATATATATATATATATTTACCATTCTTAACATCTATGAGACTTGAATAAATATATATATATATATATATACATATTTGTTTTAAAGTATTTTATTGGCATTTTGTAATATTCAACATATGTGATATAGATTATAAAACATCATGATTAGAGACAGTTTGCCAGCTGGCAGTGATATCACAACTCAAAGGAACATGACTCAATGTTCAAAGGCAGAACCGTGAACCGGTATCAGCTGCTCATCTCGTAGTCTGTATACACAAAAGGTTACGTTCAAATAGTAGTCCATCGTATTACTACCAACTTCAAGCGATGACTATATTTCCTAGTACATGTTCCACTAAAGTTTTTGCACAATAACTTATACGTGGGAGTTTCCACCAGCGATCCTGAGTACAAGTATAACATTCGTATTTATCAAAATGGTACTTCTTTTATTAAGAACAGTCCTTATAACAAAAAGAATAACGAAACTGAAAAAATAAAGAAGTAATTAAACCTTGTGCAGAGGGGTGAAGTAGATCATATCTGATATAGCACACGTAGGTGGAAATCACAACATAGATGGGCATCCTATAAGGCTGGAAGGGCAGGGGGAAGGGCTCCCACCTGTTGTCAAAGCTACCATGCCTGATCAGTAGGCTTCTGCCTGTTATTTCCCTACAATCATCTACCATTCAGGTCAGCGCTCAGGGCTTTCTAAGGGCCCTGTGGGGTTCTCACTTTGCGCGTTTTCAGGGTGGGACTCTTGGCCAGGATCAGAACCTGTCACATTGTTCGCAGCATCCTCATGCGTTTCCCATGCTACCATCACCTCCCTCCATTGTCCGGCTATTGGGTGCTTCCTCATGCCCATAGACTCTTCCCAGCTGAGTGCTCTACATTCTGCCCCAGCCCACATGATAACGTCTCTATTCCAGGTCTCAAACTGAGGCCCTCTCGGGGCCTTCCATTCCATCGCAATTCTGCGCTTAGCCAGGCCCAATGCGAGGTCTATCAACCTATTCCCAACTTTACGCTTTGGAGGTCTGGGGAAAAGACCCAGTAAGCAAGTCTGTTCTGTGGGGGGCAGCACTCTGCCCAGCACTTCTGTGAGTTTACCAAGCACAGCCTCCCAGAAAGGACGCAGGTTTTGACAATCCCAAGTCATATGGCCGAAGTCCGCATCCGGGTACATGCATCTAGGGCATAGACGGACTTCCCCCCCATAAGTCACATTCAGGCGGTGAGGTGTCATGTAAGCCATGTGTGTGTAATTGAATTGTATATATTTTAAGCGTGTATTGCGAGAAATCTTCTTAGGATAGTGCAGAACCCTGCGCCACTCCACATCCGTAAGCTCTCTGCCCCCGATTCTATCCCATTTTGCCCGTAACCCACTCAGGGGTCCTACTGACGCTGATTGCAGTGCAACATAGAACCATTTCACTAGGTGACATGCCATCCCAAGTGTGAACAGGGCATGCAATACTGGGTGTGTCTCTGGTTTGTCCCTCCCTTTATTCCATAGCTGCGCAAATGTACGTGTCAAGGCCTCATATTGTAGGAACTGGCCCGAAGGAAGACCACAATCCTCCACAAGCCCTTCAAACGGGAGCAGAGATTTGTCCAGGAAGCAATCCCCAACATTATCCGACCCTGCCTCTGACCAGCGGGCCAATTGCTCGCTCGTGAATAGAGTTTGTGGATCACCATGTGGCAGTCCTATGAGTGGTAGCATAGGGGTATACTTGGTGGTTCACCACTCCTTGCCCTGGCATCGCCTCCAAGCTTGGAAAGCCGTGCGCTGCAACAAGGTGCAGTACGGGGTAGGCGTTGTTGGTATTAACAATTTCGCCATCACTAGGTTAGGACGGGATTCCGGAAGTGATAAACACGTACCCTCCTCGTTCACACCCTCCACACATTGCGCCAGCCACTGTAACTGAGCAGCGAACATATAAGATTCAAAATTCGGTACCCCCAGCCCACCCTCAGACATAGGGCGTTGTAACGTTTTAAGAGACACCCTAGGACGCCCATCTCCCCACACCAGGCCTCGTAGTAGGGTATTCAAGGGGCGAAACCAGCCGCTGGGCATGAGTACCGGGAGATTGACTAAAAAATACAATAAGCGCGAGAGCATGACCATTTTAGATAAGGAGAACCGAGCCATGATAGGTAGTTGCAGTGTACGCCAAAAGTGCACACAGGAACGTAGCAAGCACAGCGCTCTGCCCAAGCTTCCTTCCTTCAGATGATCCAGTGAGTGAAATATGTGTATGCCCAAGTATTTAAACGTATTCTGAGCCCATAATATGTCGGCCATCAGTGCATCAGGCCTGTGCGTTGGGCCTGCTACCGGGAACAGATATGTCTTTGTTTTATTGACTCGCAGGCCTGAGAGGCACGCAAAGTCATCCAGAATTTGTATGGCCACTGAGGTGCCCGCGACTGCCTCTGACAAGTATATCAGCAAGACGTCTGCGTAGAGGGAGACATGGTTCATCTGCCCTCCAATAGACAACCCAATCCCAACCCCTCCCTGACGAAGTCTCTCAGCAAGGGGCTCGATTGCCAGGGCAAACAGGAGGGGAGAAAGGGGACACCCCTGTCTAGTCCCGCGGGATATCTATTACTGCCTGGAGATTGTTCTACCCGTTTTAACCTTCGCCGTAGGGGCAGCATATAAAAGCCGCAGCCACTGCACCCATTCCTCTCCCAGGCCCATGCACAGCATCACCTCAAATAAGTACTCCCACCCCACCGTCTCAAAAGCTTTTTCTAGATCGACAGAGAGCACCGCTGCCTGGTGTTTGGTTGGGGCCTCGATATGATAGAGAATGGAGTAGAGCCTGCGGAGGTTATAAGAGGTGTTGTGAGAGGGAATAAACCTGTTCTGGTCAGGGTGTACTAGTGTCTTCATATGTGGGATTAACCTACCGGCCAACACCTTACTTAAGATCCTAAAATCCATGTTAAGCATGGAGAGGGGCCTATAATCTTTAACACCTGCCTCTGTCTTCTTAGTTTTCGGGAGGGGGATCACCAGGGCTGTCTGGGTGGAGCAAGGCAACTCCCCAGACTCATACGCGTCAGCATACAACTTGACTAGCTGTGGTGCTAGCAAGTCTGCAAAGCGTTGGTAAAATTCCGCCAGGAGGCCGTCTGGCCCCGGCCTTTTGCCAGGTGCTAATGCACTAATGGCGGCTTTGATTTCCTGCAAATTTATTGGTTCTCCCATTTCTTCCCGGTCCTCCTCTTCCAGCACACGGAGTGGCAGAGGCTCCAGATACTCTCGTATGTGCAGCCGGGAAGCCGCCGTCGAGGCTGCGTATAATCGCTCATAGTATATTAGAAAGGATTAGCTAATCGCATCTGGGTCGTACACCACCTCCCCGGTGTCTAAGCTAATTTAAGTGATTGGAGATCCCCCTAATTCCGGTCTAATTAACCTTGCTAGTAGTCGGCCCGCCTTCCCTTCCCCTCTCTGCACTTTATCTAAGTAGTCCTTGTGTTTGTAACATCGCAACCGCCCCAGTGCATCATTATACTTTACCCGCGCGGTCTGTAGTGCCACTCGAGCAGCTTCGTCTGTACCCTGAACATTATCTAGGCTGCGGATGCTCCCCTCCAGGTCTAATATTTCCTGACGGAGCTCTCGATGGGCCCCCGTCGCCTGTCCCATACAATGGCCCCGCACGACCACCTTAAACGCCTCCCACTCCACCTGAGAGGAGGATGCTGTGCTGACATTAATGGGAAAGTACGTGTCTAGGAGAGTATGCAATGATGTGCGAAAAGGAGCATCCTCAAGCATTGCCGGGTTTAGTTTCCAGGTAGGGATCGGAGGGCACCATCCCGGGGGCTGATGTGTAATTATCAGTGGGCTATGATCCGACACTGTGCGCCCTAAGTATTCAGTATGTTTAATAGAGCTATTAAAGGCAGGGGAGCACAAAAACGTATCAAGCCGTGTGTGCACTTGATGGACCGGCGAAAAGAAGGAGAACTCCCTATCTCTGTTGTGATGTAACCTCCAAGTGTCTTCATGGCCCCAAAATGTGAAATCCATGTGCGGAACCCCAAGGCTGTGCGGCGTGGCTGTGACCCCATCAAGGGAGAGTGCGAACGGTCAGTAGCAGCGTCCGCAACACAATTGAAGTCCCCCCCAAGTATCAAGTTTCCACTTAATTTATCGGCCAATACAGCAGAGAAGAATTCCAGAAAACCCATCTGGTCTTGGTTAGGAGCATAAATATTGCCAAGGGTAACTTCCTGACCCGCCAGTCTCCCCGTGACCAGTGTGTACCGGCCCTCTGCGTCCAACCATGAACGCTCAAGAGCAAAAGGGACCCCCGGCTTAACCCATATCAGTACCCCTCTGACGAAAGCCGAGGAGGTGGTCTCAAAGACCTGGCCTCTCCGTCGTCGTTTCAGCTTCCCAGCTTCCTCACTGTTCAAGTGGGTTTCCTGAAGTAGCGCGATGTGTATGTCCCTGCCCCTCAGGTATGAATAGATATTATGGCGCTTTGCAATAGACCCCATTCCTCTAATGTTCCATGTTAGGAACCGTATAACACTACGAGCATCTGCCATTCATGTTGGGTATCACCAAGCGGCTTGCGGAGGGAAGCCCTCCCCCAACACCCCCCCGTTCCTGCACCAAACCCCCCTCTGCAAATGTCAAAACACAAAAAACAAACAAAAGGGCCCTTATGATGGTCAAAGCCCTGACCCCAGGGCAGTCCTACAACGGTCGGCTGCCCAAACATCATGTGAAACAGTTAGTACTAAATGAGGCCCTAACCTAGTACGGCCCTCAGCGGAGGTTAGCCAAGAAAGCTTAGATCAGGACGCTCCCACCAACCAGAGCGCACCAGCCCCAAATATAATGAAGCAGCTTGGGACCTGGAACAGTCAACTGCGGTTCAACACCCCTCTGAGTAGCACAGTCACCTTAGCTTACCAATTGCATCAGATAATATCGTCCGCAGTGTTAGGCGTCAGCACCGGCAGCTTCACACTGTCGCTGCGGGAGGTGTCAGACTCATTGTCTTCAGTCTCTCTCTAGGAGCCGGCCTCTGCCTCTGGGGCGGGACTCCGACCCTGCATAAGCGCCGCCACAGCCTGCAACGCTTCGGCCCTCTCCTTCTCCGTCTGCGATGAGGTTGGTTTCTTCGAGGTTCCCCTACGAGGTCATCGTCTTGGGCGTTTCCCAAGCTCCGTGGCTTTCCGCATGACAGATCCAGGCCCCCTGTCCCGCGGTGTCTCACACTTGTAGGCCTCCAACCAGTCCCAGGCGTCTTTAGGACTGTCAAAGTAGTGGGTGTTCCCCTCGAGCATTATACGCAGCCGGGCCGTGAACATCAGAGAGTATTGGAGACCTTCCTCTCTCAATGCCTTCTTGACCTCTAGATATGAGGCCCGCTTCCTCTGCACCTCCAACGTATAGTCCGGGAAAAGGGAGACTCTACTGTTGTCCATAGTGAAGGGGCCCTCCGCTCTCGCCTTCTGCAGGAGGAGGTCTCTGTCCCGTAAGTGAAGCAGTCAGGCCACCACAGGCCGTGGAGGCCTCCCAGGGGCCAGTGGGCCCTTTCCAGCGTGTAAAAAGTGGACAGACCCTCCGGTGCTACCACACTTCTGAGCCAGTGCTCCAAGAAGGACACCATATCGCTGCCTTCCGCCCCTTCCGGCAGGCCCAGGACCCTGATGTTGTTCCTCCTGTTGCACCCTTCAGCATCTTCGGCCCTTCGTTCTAGCAAACACACTCTGTCCGTAAGGGCCCCCATCTGCTGCTCCAGTGCCTTTTGTGCCGGCGCCATTTCTGCGACATTAGACTCAGTCTCTATAACCGTCTCCGACAATTTCTTATGTTCTTCCCGCAGTAGGCCAAGCCCCACCGCAACCGTGCTAATATCTTGATGGAGGGTGGCCTTCGTGTCAGCTATGGCCTCCAGTATTTTATTGAGTTGTTGTTGCACTGGATCCTCTGGGGTAGGTTGCGACTGTTCCTGGGCACTGTCTTCCGGATCTTGAAGGGCCCCAGTCTGCGGCCTCTAGATTTGCCCATCGTGCCAGGGGCTCACTAGGCCTAGTCGACGCCCCCTGCTGACGATGCTTATTAATTTTAGGGCACGCTCCTGTTGGAGTCCAGCAATGGGTGTAGATCTCCCACCTCAATCAGGGCCGCACCACAACTTGCCAGAGTAGTCCGACTCAGCCCCCACCCCACATTTCTAGTAGTCCCCGCTGTGCGCAATGGGCCCCGTATGCTGCACCTCCTCAGGACGGGTAGCTCCGCCTGGACCCCACTGGGATTTCTTCACCCACTTCAGCCGTGGTCAATGTGTCCCACCAGCCTACGGGCCCAACCAGCACACACTTTGGGCTCCCAGCAAAAGTCCAGCGACCTGCCCACTCGGGCGTCGCAAGCTCCCTAGCTGCACCCCTCACTGCGTCTTCCCGCGTGATGGGGTCTGTCCCGACTCACAGTCACAGATTCTTCCCGGGGTTCTCGCCGCCTGGCAATCCAGCGTGGTTCCACCTCTGGGCCGTTTCCACCACCTCCTAATGATCCAAGCGAAGCCCTACAATCTGCCCGGGTACATCTCCGTCAGCGTCCTGTCCTGTTCGCCTGGCTATTTATTTATTTATTTATAAAGTTTTATATAGCGCGAACATGATCCCGAAGGATATCAGAGTGCTTTACAATAGGAGGGAAGGAAGGTAATAAATTGCAGTACCGGCATCAAATAAGAATAACAAACAGAACAGTTACAAAACAAAAGGGGTCAATAGAGAGTAATACAATAAGTGGTACATAGCGAGCTAAGAGGGAGCAAATGATAGGTTAACGAAGAGTAGCACCCAGTGCAGGTCGTAAGGTTGTAAGTCCAATGACTTAGAGCCGATGATCCAAAGCCATTTAAGGTAAGAACTTGTTCATAAGGAATCTTTTAGCTTCCAATTTGAAAGCAACCGTGGAGGAGATTCTGCGTACTTCCGGTGGAAGAGAGTTCCAGATCTTCGGGGCAGAGCCGGAGAATGCTCGGTGACACGTTCTCTTTTTGCGAAAGATCTGTGGTTTCAGGATGAAAGAGTTAGCACTTCTCGAGGGTCTACCACCTCCAGATAATTCTAGCTTTTGCGCTAGATAACTGGGGGTTTTGAAATGGAGAACTTTGTGAGACAGGCAGGCAATCTTTAGCTGAATTCGTGCTTCGTAGGGCAACCACTTAAGGGATTTTAGGACTGGGGGTATGTGCGCATTTCTTTTGGTACCCGTAACCAGTCTGGCAGCAGCGTTCAAAGATGCCCTTAATGGGGCCAAGGTATATTTGGGGAGGCCACAGAGCATAGCACTGCCATAATCTAGTCTCGGCAAAACAAGCGCTTGGACTACCTGCTTGAAATCAGCTTGAGGAAGGAATGGTTTGATATTCCTGAGTATCCTCATCAGGTGATTAGCTCCCTTGCACACATTGCTGATATGATTCTTCATGTTCAGATGCTTGCCCAGGGTGATTCCGAGAGATTTGGCTGAGTCAATAATGAGGGGGGAGCAGTTGAAGGCAGTGAGGTGGTTCATCCAAAGGTCTAACTTGGGGATGTGATTCGGAGAAGAAATGAGAAGGAATTCTGTTTTGGAGGTGTTAAGCAGGAGGTGGTTCTCGGTTAACCAGTTTTGAGTAGACGTTAGAGTAGTGTTGAGTGATATGAGGTTATCCAGGGTGGAGATTTTCAGATAAAGTTGCGTATCATCCGCATACATATGGAAGAGAATGTTCGTGGAATTTAGTGCATTAGCTAATGGTTCCAAGAACAAGTTGAAGAGTATAGGAGATAGGGCGGACCCTTGGGGGACCCCCACGGATACTGGAGAGGGCTGGGAGAGAGAGTGGTTCGCCTTGACTCTTTGTGATCTGTGGTGGAGGAAGGACGAGAACCATTGCAACACCCCACCTGAGAGGCCCATCCTGTTCTTCAAAATGAATAGGAGGTTGTCGTGATTGACAGTGTCAAACGCAGAGGAAAGGTTGAGGAGGATTAGGAGGCAAGATTCATTTTGGTCAAGCATTTTTAAAATGTCATCCATAACGTGAGTCAGAGCCAATTCAGTGCTGTGCCCATTCCGAAAGCCAGATTGATGCTGGTCCAGGAGTTGGAAATTCTCGATGTGAGCACAAAGTTGTGATTGGATGCATTTTTCTAGGAGTTTGGCTAGGGTGGGGATGTTAGAGATAGGGCGGAAGTTGTTAAGGTCAGCACTATGTGCATTAGGTTTTTTTAGTATAGGTGAGACCTGAGCTGCTTTTAGGCAATCTGGGATCATGCCTTGTGACAATGAAGCGTTGATAATCTTTGTCCAGATGGGGATGATGACATCCTTGATTTCTTTGAAGATGTAAGGTGGCAACGGGTCGCTAAAGTGATTAGATGGGTTTATACTCTGAAGAATCTTGTTGATGTCTCTTTCACTTAAGGGAGTAAAGGTGCCCCATGAGGCATTGTTCTTGATGCCCAGGCTGATTGGTTTGAGCTTCTCTAAGAGGGCAGGAGGTGGCGCGGACCCATAGGATGGCAATAGAGCCTTCTTAGAAGCAAGTTCATTATTGATGAGTCTTGATTTCTCAGTAAAAAAGGCAGCCAGTTCGTCGCATGAGGGTGGGCTGACTCCAGAGTCATAACGGTTTGGATCTTCCACCGATTGCTGTTTAACCAGTTCAAAAAGTTTCTTGGGGCGATTAGCGGCTTGATCAAGTTGGGATCTGAAGTAGACTGCCTTAGTTAGCGCTCTTGATTTGTTTGTTGTAGGAACTCCTAACCTCTCTAAGGAGTTTTAGCTGATCCGAGGAGGGTTTGGATCTCCAAGATCGTTCAATTGCCCTAAGGTTGCGGCGTTCCGAGTTTAAATTGTCGTTGAACCACGGTTTGGATATTTTTGATGAGACATTTTTTTGTTGGAGTGGTGCATTGGAATCCATAATGCTAGATATAGTAGAGTTGTAAAAGTCAGTGAGTACCCGAACCTCCGACATGTCAGCTTGGGAGGAGAGGGCATATTTACAGTGGGTTGCTAGTTCATCTGTATTGATAGATCTGAGGTCCCTTTTCCAGATCTTCGATTTCATTGGTTGAGCCTTCCTCAGAGACACCTCCTTGTTAATATAAAAGAAGATGCTGTGATGGTCGGACCAATCGCAAGGGGTAATAGTATCCAGTGTGATGGTGTGTCCTTTGGTGATGATGAGGTCTAGAGTTTCTCCTTTAATATGTGTTGGCCGGTCACAATGTTGAATCAACTCTTGATCACTTAAGAATGATTTAAGGCATGTTACAGCTTGGTCATTGGGGTTAGACCAGTGAAGGTTGAAATCACCGAGGAAGATTTGAGACATTACGGAGTCGACATTGCCACAGATGATTTACATTAATTGTTCGAAGAAGGGGAGATTGTCCACAGGGGGGTGATAAAAAGTGTGAAGTTTGCACACCGGAAGGTTGTTACTTGAGATGTTGAAACAAAGGTATTCGCAGGAAGATGGCGTAGAAGACTCCGAGTGGGAAACAGAGAGTGTGCTCCGATGTATACAAGCTAGGCCACCACCCAGCTTCAAAGCTCTGTCTAGACGAATTATGTCGTGGGTAGGAGGCACTAGGAGGTCTAGGATAGGAGTGGAGGAGGGATTGAGCCAAGTTTCGGTGAGGATGATGATGATGTCTAACTCATTGTGTTGGATGAGGTCGAAGATATCGGAGGCGTGTTTACTGGCTGACCTGCAGTTGAGTAGTACGCATTTAAGTCGTACCGGAGTAAGGGGGGAAGGGGTCTGGCTGATGTTCACTCTCA
This sequence comes from Calotriton arnoldi, assembly GCA_963921515.1. NCBI lineage: Eukaryota > Metazoa > Chordata > Amphibia > Caudata > Salamandridae > Calotriton > Calotriton arnoldi. The sequence goes on from CAWUFW010000458.1 coordinate 2,217,732, forward strand.
TGAGGTTATTGATGACTCTAAGATTGTGAAGGGGTTCTCTGTTCGGGTTAGAGTGGATGGCTTGAATTTGCCCCAGAGGGATCGTGTTGATGTCTAGAGTAGGCGAGTAAGAGTTGAGTAGGTCATCGATATCATTAGACTCAAGATAGGTCTTCAATCTTCTGGGGCGGGAGGGGGCATTAGGTAGGGGTATGGTTTTCAAGATGGGGGGGAAACTGGCCAAGGCGAACTCTATCACTAGGGGGGGCTCTGGGCAAGTTCGCAGAGGAGAGGAGGGAGCTGATCAAGGGGAAATGTTCAATTGAGAGGGCTTTCAAGTCATGTAGTTCGACGGTGAGAAGCTGCAACTGGAGAGATATATCGTCCAGGCGCGCCACCATGTCTGAGTGCTGGGTGAGGGGTAGAGGTTGTGTTGGGAGATCAGGCGGAGATGAGGGGCCTCGATGTATGCCCGGAGGGGTCTAAGGCGGTGATGCGGAGTTCTGGGGGGGGGGGAGTTGGTCATTAGGGACTAGCGGTGTTCCAGGATGCTTGGATGGAGAGGTTGGTAAAAGAGAAGGAGGGTGGGAGGGCCATTAACCTGTGAGTCAGGGACGGTCCAGCCAGGGTTGAATGGGTTTGGCCAATCATGGTCCTTGGAGGGCAATTGCTAGGTCTCCGGCCTAGCGGGTGGTGTGGAACGAAGGATGAAGGAAGAGGGATCATTCATTGAGAGCAATGGCGGTAGGGCGTGAGGGAATATCTCAGCTCGAGAATCAGCCAGTATCGGACTGGAGAACTGCGGGCAGAGCGAACCCGTAGGCCCGACCGCCTTCTGAGTCGGGGGTCCAGTGGGTGGTGCCAGTTCGACAGGGGACTGAGAGGCTATAGCCCGACTTCTTACGGGCTCTAATCCGCTTGCGCCAGAGCCTAAAAAACAGGACCGCCAGACCAAACCAGTGCTCCCTGCTTCTCCAGACTCGCTGGCAATCACTGAGACGCTGCTCCGGCCGGCCTCACCCAGCTCCCCGGCGCTCCTGCCAGTGTATCCGGCCGTGACTGTAGGTCAGGGCAGGGGGGGGGACCCCAATGTCCAGCGCCACTTCGAGGCTCAGCTGTCACATCACTAGGCCCACAGGAAATTCCCCAGGCGCCGACTCGCCGTCTCCGGCCGGGGCCTCAAACTCAGCTGTTTCCCTCCCGGGGCACTCAGCCACTACATTGGTCCCGGGAGGCAGTCCGGCATTGTAGAAGGCGCCCCAGCGCCAAAGCACAGCCAGGCGGCGCACCAGTCACTCCGTGCTCCGGACCGTTAGGCTCGTCAAGGGAGGCCCGCCTGCGCCACTCCAGCAACACTCGGGCTCACCTCAGGGCTTCAGCCACCGCCCCGTACGCGTGGATCGCCACCGCACCTCCCGCTGCAGTTCTGCGAGGTACGCCACAGTGCGCACAGGCAGCAGCAGTCGCCCGTCCACAGCCCAGCTCCGCTCACGGAGAAACTCCCGGGCACCTCAATGGTCTTCTCGGCCTCCGTCGCTCCGGCCTCAGCAGTGCGCTCCACGCAACCGATCGCCGCACCCAGCCGGAGCCTCTGACAGGCCCCAAACTCCTCATGGGCGCACCCCTCGGCCCACGGACCTCAGAGGGGCAGTTTAACAGCATTTCAGCCCGTCCCGGCTGCCAGTTTCACGAGGATATAACACGGGCTGGTGCGGAGCTCTCGGCTCACGCGTCCGCCATGATCCTCAGTTAGGCCACGCCCCCCTACTATATGTGTTATAGTTGTTGTCTAATATGTTATATGTATCCACTCAACTATACTACTGATGTATGTATTAGTGATCTTCTGTTAATTAAACCAACGGGTAAAGGAAGTCACAGTTTATCTTGTTGTGGTAGGCAGGGCAACAGGGTACAATGAATCCCCTAATGGTCCATGTCTTTCTATGGGAATTATTCTCCATATTTGCCACCATTTTACTGCCCTATGATTTGGAGGCAGATCCTGAAAATGACAGATCTGCACAGCTCTCAGCTTGCTTGATTTAATGATATGGAAATTCACCATTTTCGCACCCCTTGAGATTAATATCTATTTTTTGTGCTCACCAAATTCCAGATTTTTAGTGCTAAAATGCGACCACACAGTGAGTAGGAGCACCACTTTCTTTTGCCTGATTGTTCTTGGTTGCATTATATAGTAAAGCAAGAAGAAACACAATTCTTCAACAATGTCGAAGAGACTATGGTGGCTGAACCCCATCTAAACAGCGAATCGTATCCCAGTAGGGACATTTGCATTCTCTTTCACATTAATATTTTACTTTGATAGAAACAGCACCTCCTTTAACTACCATAAACACCTTCAAACTGCCTCTTGCCACCATGGCATTTGTCTGATGCATGGGTGAAAATGTAGACATTATATGATTACGAAAACCACTTTGTATTCCCTGGGGTTTGCCAAACATTACAGTTGATATACCCCTCTCAATTACATTGTAATTATATTTACAAATAAATAACTAAGGGGCATATTATCAAGGGCAGTATCGCCACTTTAGCAGCACTTTTTGCTGATAAAGCGGCGATATTTTTATCGCCCTATTAGCAAGCTGTCGCTAACAGAAGTTAGTGACAGCTTAATGGCAATAGCGGCCGTTTTGTTGCCGCTTTGCATGTCAGCGATATTTATCGCTAATGACATGCAAAGTAGGCGTTCCCAACCAAAAGTCAACAGAAACAGCCGCTAACACAACTACCCCCTATTAGCAATGCCCGCGAAGCAATAAAAAAAGTCGCGCTAACCGCGATTATTGCTGGAATTTAACACCTGATAAAAACTTGACTTAACCATCTTGTCAATGGGAGGTGGATTGTAAGGTTAAGTCCTCACCTGCCTATTAGCAAGCTTTCCATTAGCGCAGTGAATTTATCGCTGGATTTTTCGCGCTATTGCTGGGTTTTGCCGCTATTGCTGGATTTTTTATCGCCTTGGAGATAAGCGTTGATAATAACGCGTTATCTCCACAATGAAATCCAGCGATAGCCGGCGATAAAAAAAACAGCGCTAAGCGCGCTTTGCGATAATTATCGCAAATCCTTAGTAATATGCCCCTAAATACTTTCATTGTCCCTACCACAAGTTGTACTTGTCTGCACCAGTACTTCAGCATAACTTTTACTTGGCTCTCACTCATTCTTTGACTGGGTTGACATGTATATTTACAGTTTAGGTGTCGGAAAGGAAGTTGGACAGCCTAATGATGGGAGGAAGTAAATGTTGGGAAGTAAGAGGGGATACCCACTGAAACCACCGCAGATTTCCCAACTTTTTCCCTACGTTTTCTATAAATCACATTGCCATGTCATCAGAGCTGGTTATATTTTAGTCGAGCAAAGTGATGTGAAGAGCTATCAACTGTATTCATCCAAGTAATCTGTCTTTTTCTGTTTATAGCGAGAAGGTAATGGAATCGTTTCATATTTTGGGCCTCACAACGTATTACTGATGTCACTTGGCACAGTGCTGCTTTGCTTGTAGAGTACATTTTGAAAGTTTTGGTATTTTTGATTTTCTAACGTGCAATGTTTTTTTTTCTTGCAGAGCCCAAACCAGTACAGATTGCTGTCCCTTATGAACTCCATAGCAAGCATGTGGTACTTTTTGTTCAAATGCCTGATGTGGGGTTATTTGATGGCATATTGGTGTCAAGAACAGGCATGCCAAGCACAACTTTTGCTTTAAAGAGTGACGGCAAAATAGCAATTGAAGACCTTGTTCCGGGCACAGAGTATGAATTCTATATTTCGACAATTAGTAAAACGATGCACAGTTCTGCATATAAAATACCTGCAGTTAAAACATGTAAGTGTTCAAAGTACAGTATTGGTTAATTTCGCGTTTGTGGACAGCCAATACTGTGTCCGCAATCTTTCTGTGGTATTGTGTGCGCGCAAACAAACAAGTGTCAAAAAGCACCTTTAGACGTTTTTAATATTTTTTAGGCATGCGATTGTAATACAAGTGTTTTGGGCAACTGCATTTTCCTTGGTATTCCAGTAGGTAGAGGGTTAATTGCTTAAGGGCCCACATCTTCACTGTCTGTGTCTGATGCAGAGAGATGTGTGCACTGGTGTTTAATTTCTTAGTGTATGTAATCAATTAGTGAGCTGAATGCACACATAGCAGTATCTCAAAGGAGATTTGTCATTGACCCGACATCATATAATATTTCACAATTTGCAAAACTGCTTCCGACGTTATTTCTTTGCAATTCCAAAAACTTAAATAGTCACATTAAATAACTTTGTGCTGAGATGGAATCCTGAATGCCCCACAACAAAAGTTACTATAATAGACAAAAATGTTATAATTTGAGTCAGTGGGGTACAGGAAAAGTAATATGCATAACATGTAACCCAGTTGAAGAAATAATGGCCATCAGAAACAGGTTATATGATTAAAACACCCTGAGGAATAGTGCACGGAAACATACTTCCATCAGAAATGTAGGGACCTCAGTCCAAATAATATTCTAAGTGTACCAAAGTCAGCTTTTCTCCTTAATAACTCCAGATGTTTCAACTTTTTTTGGACTCTATTTCTGCTGGTATAAGGACTTTGTGCACACTGACACTGTTTATCAGTGCCCAAGTGCGTGTGCTCTGCATTTGAAATGGTAGTGTGAAATTGGGTTAATCCCAATGGTATATTAAACTTTCTAGAAAGACCACTGTAAGTTAGTACAGAAATTGCTTGGAAGTTAAATGTCATATTTGGGCTGCATTTTGCAGTTTAAAACCACTGCAGTGACACAAGGCAGAGAAAAGGTATTTTATCATATAGGAAAGTTGTATATATGTGATAAGTCACATCTAAAGTGTTCTAATGTAAGCCCACGCGGTTGGGTGCTTAATATATAAAAATATGGCATGTTATAAATTAGGAGTAGTATGCCCTCACAATGGAAACTTACTCCAATGCCCTCTTCATTGCGGAGGTTAAAGATACATTTTCCATGAACAAACCCCGATGTAAGTACAATCAATATTTTGTATTTATACCTAGAAAAATTTTCAAAGTTATTTTTCGGTAAGTTTCATAAATCTAATTCAGTGGTGAATATAGAGGTTTGGTAAATTTAGTGGAAAAGTAACTTTTAGAAAGTGTACCTTGTGCTGCCTGAGAGAAAACTGCTTTAGATAGTTTGCCTCTGAGCCCTACTTTAGAGCCTCAGTACATTTTCCTGGCTGAGTTAACATCCCTGGTCCTAGAAAATAATGACTTGGTGTGAGAAATCGGGTTATTGGTTGAAACACTACTCAAGCAACAGCCACAGTCATTGTGAGCTGCATCGGTTCCGATGAGGTCACCGGTCAGGAGCCTGTTGTGTCACTGGGACAGGAAGAGCCTGGTTTAGGAAGGTTTAGTCCTGGCAAAAAGGTTTATTTGGCAAGGTGAAAATGTCACTTTAAAACCACACACAGGCTGCAATAGCAGTCCTGAGGAATGTTTTAAAAAGGCTACTTAAGTGGGGGGCACAAAAAGTGCTGCAGGCCCACTAGTAGCATTTAATTTACAGGACCTGGGTACATGTAGCACCACAGTAATATGGATTTATAAGTAAATTATATGTGGCAATTGGTTATAAGTGAATTTTACCATGTTTAGGGAAACAGCACATGCACTTTAGCACTGGTTAGCAGTGGTAAAGTGCACAGAGTCCTAAAAACAAACAAGAACGGATTCAGAAAAAGGAGGGGTGAAGGCAAAAAGTTTGGGGATGACCCTGCAGAGAGGGCCAAGTCCAACACTTGGGCTCTGAGGCTAGGAAGGCAGTGGTTTTGTCATCAACTAGTCACTTAACAGGGATAAACCAACTGAGAGGGGAGACAGGAACGGTTGGCAGACCAAAGGACATCCTTAGCACTTATTCTTTTGATACCATTCATTGTAAAGACTCCCTACACTTTCTAGCCTCAAACCCAGCAGGAGGGAAAATCAGTGTAGACCCTGAGAGAGGTCCGTAGCTGAGGAGGACAAAGCCCCCCTCTCCCCAGATGGGGTATGGGGATGGCCATCTTGCATTTATGACTTCTGGGAATTCTTCCGGTAAACCAAAGATGAATTGCTGAAAAAGGTGGCAGGGATAGTGTGAGAGAACAGTCAGAATTAGGTGTAGGAAATTCTATGATCATTAGCTAGTGCATACAGTAAGATTGCAAGTCATCACAACCACTTCAGAACATTTCTGAACCTGGGAGGACAACACCAAATGAGGGGAACGTGCTTGGTGAAATTGAGAACTCCAAACACATTGTAAGTATGAAATGACTTTAAAATTCACTGCACATGAATGTCGTATAAGTGGTATTGGCTAGTTGAGGAATCTGCATCATAAGGAAGACTTAAACTGGATGTGGATTATAATATACAGATCTCGGATGAAGCACTTTTTGTCTGTGAGTGAAACGCGTTGGCTGTTCAACTGTATTTTGTGTCAAGCAACTGAAGAAGAATATAGAGATAGGTTTTTACTACAAGCTCAAAACCACTGTAGCATTTCATAGACTGAATGAACTGATTTATTTCATGTTGACAAATCTGTTGCCTCCCTTGTTTTGCAAGATTTATCAAGGCGCTGAGTATGTGACTGAATTTTTGTATTCCCTGTTAGATGTGTCTTAGCAGAGGAGCAATAGCAGTCTTCTCATTCCTGCTCTGTGAGAGAGCTGGGGCATGATTTTTTGGAGGGTCAAAAGGCTTGAAGCACACTTTTTCATGTTGAAATATAAGCACATATTTTAGATAGGGCTTTGGGATAGCATCACACTAGAGCCCTGCATATGAACCGGAGCCCTGACTATGATGATTTAGCTGTTATCAGTGTGTATGGGACTAGTCTGTAGATGAAAGTAACAGTCTCGATTCTAAGAGCTTAGCACAGATAAAGACAGGAAACCTATATTCGGGTTTCTATGGACCAACAGGAGAGCTTTTTGTTGAAGCAGGAAATCACCTGAACGCTCCGTGTGCCTTTATGCAGCCTCTCTCCTGCACAACTGGGGTTAGAACCGAGCAGATTAAAATTTTTTCCCTCGATACTGTGTCTGCTATTAGGTATCAAAGGCAGTTGCCAAGGGTGTGTAAGAGTTCAATCAATCAATCAATCAGGGTACTTGTAAAGCCCGACTACTCACCCGTAAGGGTCTCAAGGCGCTCGGAGGGGGAACACAGCTGGACTGCCGGAGGCGCTGTGGTTCACTCGAAGAGCCAGGCTTTACGGTCCTTCCTGAATTGAGGTAGCAACGGTGATTGCCTGAGGTGGAGAGGCAGGGTGTTCCAGGTCTTTGCTCCGGAGGTAGGAGAAGGATCTTCCTCTGGCCGTGGTCTTGCGGATACGTGTGATGGTATACAGGGCCAGTTGGACGGAGCAGAGGTCTCTGGTGAGTGTGTGGAATGCAAGGCGATGGTTAAGGTTCGCAGGTCGTGTAGAGCTATGTAGGCGTGTATGGGGAGCTTGAAGTTGATTCTTTTGTTGACTTTGAACCAGTGGATGTCTCTCAGGTGGCCGGTGATGTGGCTGCGGTGGGGGATGTTGAGTATGAGTCTGGCGGAGGTGTTCTGAATGTTCTGCAGTTTCTTGAGGAGTTTCTGGGTGATGCCAGCGTAGAGTGCATTGGCATCTTTCTGGACACAGTAGGGATCCATTTGAAGATCTTTAAGAGCAGGCGTAGCGTGTGGAAGCAGGATGATGAGACTGCATTGATCTGGCAGTTTATGGTGAGCGAGGGGTCCAAAATGATGCCTAGGTTTCGTGCGTGGTCTATGGGTGTGGGGGGGTTCCAAGTGCTGCAGGCGCCAGGAGTCGTCCCAGGTGGAGGGGGAGGAGCCCATGATGAGGACTTCGGACTTCTCTGAGTTGAGCTTGAGGCAGCTGTTCTTCATTGTGGCGACATCCTTCATCCCGTTGTGGAAGTTGGTCTTGGTGAATGTGGGTTCGGTGGTGAGGGAAAGAATCAGCTGGGTGTCATCGGCGTAGGAGACGATGTTGAGTCCGTGGTTCCTGATGATGGCTGTGAGCGTACCATGTAGATGTTGAAGAGGGTGGGGCTCAGGGAGGAGCGCTGAGGCACACCACAGCTGATCTCTGTGGGTTCGGAGAGGAACGGTGGTAGTCTGACTCTCTGTGTTCGTCCGGTGAGGAAGGAGCGGATCCATTCTAGGGCTTTGTTGTGGATGCCGGCCTCGTGGAGTCTTGTGCAAAGGGAGCAGTGAGAGACGGTATCAAAGGCGGCCGAGAGGTCCAGGAGGATGAGGGCTGCAGTTTCGCCTCAGTCAAGTGGCGGCAAGGAGGGTGGTCCCCATGCTATGGTTGCTTCGGAAGCCGGATTGGGACAGGTGATTTGCTTCGATGAACTCGGAAAGTTGGGCATTGATGGCCTTCTCGATGTCCTTGGCTGGGAAGGGGAGAAGAGAGATGGGTATGAAGTTCTTGAGGTCAGTCAGGCCAGCAGAGGGTTTCTTCAGCAAGGGGTTGATCTCTGCATGTTTCCAGTCTTCCGGGAAGGTGGCGGAAGTGATGGAGCAGTTGATGGTGCAACAGAGTTCGAGCGCAAAGGTGGTGCTGGCTCTGATAAAAATGTGGTGCGGGCAGGGGTCTGAGGATGCTCCAGAGTGGATGCTCTTCATGATCTTGAGGGTGTCGTCCACGGTGAGGAGAGTCCAGCTGAGGAGGGTCTGCTGGGGTCCTGTGTCATTGGGAGTGGTGGTTGCGGGTGGGGTCAGAGGGTCCTGGGTATCTAGGCTGTAGATGCTGTTGTATATCTCCTTAATCTTGCGGTGGAAAAGGATGCCTAGGTTGTTGCAGAGGTTTTCGGAGGGAGGGATGTCTGCAGTCTCTGTGCTGGGTCTGGCGAATTCTTTGACCACGGCGAGGAGTTCTTTACTGTTGAGTGCGCTGGCGTTTATCCTTTCTTGTAGGGCCACTTTCTTTGATGTTCTAATGAGGTGGTGGTGTGCGGTGATGGCGGTTTTGAAGGCTGAGTGGCCTTCCGGGGTTTTGCTGCTCCTCCATCTCTTCTCGAGTCGCCTACAGGTGTGTCAAGATTTGTGAAGGGCGGGAGAGAAACAGCTGGCTTTTTTGTGGTGCTGCTTGCTTGAGGCTTTCTTCAGGGGAGCCAGGGTTGGTGCAGTTGGAGATCCATCTATGGAGGTTGCATGCTGAGGTGTTGGTGTCCGTGGATGTCAGTGGGGGGGTTTTGCTGAGGCAGGTGGTGAGCTGCTCTTCTGTGACCTTGTTCCAACATCTGTGAGGGTGGTGGTGTATGGTGGGTTTGGTGAAGGATTCTGCAAAACATTAGATTGTAACATGAGGTACAGTATATTGCAAACATACAACCCAGAATGCAATAATGCATAAAGTACTTGTTTACAGTTAACATGAAGATGATAATCTTGAAAAGTTTGGAAAGCTTATAGTTGCAAGATTTCACTGCATACTGGATTTTACTTTCTAGGAGCAATGTGTGAGTAATACCCTATCTTTTTAGTTGGGAACGATAGGTAATACAAAACTCACGGACTGTGCATTCTTGCAGAGGCTCAATTATTTTGAAGTATGATGATTAATCAGAAGCAGCTCGGTGTTAAAGTAATTTAACATGAGACAATTTTCTGCCCTTTGTGAATTATTTATGTGGATTCATCCTGCATCTTGAGTTTTAGGTCCTATTCATTCCAGGTAAAGGATAATGTTTATTAACAAAGCTCAGATAATGTGTTTATCTAATGTTATCATTGAAAAGATAGAAAGTAGGGACCCTTCATGAAGACTAAGGGGGCAAATATCCACACTTTAGACTTAGGATCTCATTTAGTGTGTGGCTCAAAAGGACATCTGCTGTAAAACCCCAGCTGCCACACACATTTTCTGTGCCCTACTTAGAGATGGATAAACTACTGGCCTTCTGACAGCGGAGCCTCAATCATCTGCAAAGTGGGATTCCCTTAACTGGTGGCCAATCCGCCACAGGGCTGCTGACTGTAGAGCATCAGACAGCCATCCATTTTTAGGGCCACCTTTGGTACAATGAGAAAAATCACGGTGCATCAGTTATTGCTCTTTTTGTTTCATGAAACAATTTCCTTTTTGGAGGTTCGTTTCTGTGAAACAAAAGAATGCAGAGCCAACTGTTAAGACATAGCAGCATGCCCCGCACTGACGTTGTTGCTGAAAATGCTCATGTAGTGTCCACAGGGGAACATTGGGCAACATTTCCTTCCAGTCTGGCTGGAACTCTAAATGTGGGCGGCATGCCACCAAACTGAAAACAACTAAATTACTTATATAGCAGATTACTTTCAAGGCAGAAATGTACCCAATAATTAACAGATTACTCTTTGTCCACGTTGCTTTGTAGTAGCTGTTGGCCTTTGGTAATGAATCCAGTGGACAAGAATAAGCATCATGAATGTTTACTTTTAGCCACTTATACACACTTACAGACTGCTCTACATAAAGGAAACAAACGCTAATGTTTCACTCGGAGGAAAGAATAATATTCAACCCCAGAGCAATTTCTAAACACAACAGACCATTTGTAATCGTGCCCAAAGTGTAAACAGTACCGTTGTTGGTAATGTATATAATTATGTGTAACTTTGGCATTTTCTATAAAATGTAGGACCGAGATCATATTAATTGAGTGGTTGGAGGTTTCCAGACATAGCAATTAAGCCAATGGCAATCATGATTGTAGGAAATATTGAGACAACAAGCAGGCAGTGTGGAAAGGACCTGGGTGCAGTCTGAAAACAACAATAAATGAGGGAGACTGGTAATAAAGTCATCCGCCTATGTCAGTGGGTTGTGGGCATGTGGGTCGGAGCTGTCCAAAAATGCAAGCATTTAAATTATATTAATTCAATGGAGGATTCAGTGTAGAGAAGCACAACATGAAGACTTTAGGACTGCAGGTGCTAGCAGCTATGACGTAAACATTTATAGGGGTATTCAAAAATTGCTTATTGCTGCTGTCTTCTATGTCAGAATGTACGAGGTTGTTTCTTCTGTTTCCAAACTCTATCATACCCACTTACGAGCTCTTTCAGATTCATTTCCAGATTTCCAAGATTAACGGAAATACCAAAATGTATGCAAAAATCACTTGGAAAAGCACAATTGTGCTATCCAACCTTGGTGCAATATTTAAAGATGAAAAACTGGATACAAGAATCGATACGAAAATGTGAAAGCATTTAATAAAGTACCACTATCAGAGAATGCGAGATGTTGACTTTCGTAAGGTGATGTCACTGTAAACAGCACACTTGATATAGGCTTTTAGTGATTTCACTCTTCTTGAAGGTTGTGATGAGTAGAATCCCTGAACCCTTGTTTTGTGAGATCCTTGCAGGACACACTCCCAATGGTACTGGTGTCTTCACCTATCGGTGTATTCTGGAGAGAACTATCCAATATAGAACAACAATGAGAACCAAGTGAGCCAACTATGTATAGAGCTCTGCTGAAGCACGACTTGCTTCGGATAACACGTGACATATCTTCCACTGGACTAAGTGGTGCTATTGATAGATGTCCTTTTTAGGTTGAGCGTAGGCATGCGCTGTATGCAAGACCTGCTGTAATCAATACTACTACTCTATTACAGCCTGCTACTTACCATAGGCTCAGTGCAGTGTCAAATGCCTTTGCTGCCTCCTAACTCGTTCCTGTAGCCGATACCTCACTTCCGTTTAAGGATGAGGAGCACTGGCCAATTACAGTTTACATACGCTAGCATTCTTTATGTGCTGTTTACAAGAGCTCTTTATAAATTTTGGTTTCTGCCAGTCACTGCTTGCTTAGTTTGGCTTCTCCCTTCCGCTTTACGTTATAAGCCCTCCCCCCATCCGCTGCATCCTCCAGAAGCTAGCCTACAAACAACCCCTTCTCCTTTTGCTGCTTCAGCCGTGCTGCTGAAGTTTTTTTTAACTTTAAAGCTGAGTGCGGCACCTGCATCAGGGATGCTGCGCTTTTTGTTTCAGCATTGTGTTTTTTAACTTTGAAGCGGAGTGCGGCGCCCACTTTAGGGACGCTTTATGTTTCAGCATCGGTTTTTTTAACTTTAAAGCTGAGCACGGCGTCCGCTTCTGGTTGGGGAAAAATGATTGGGGTAGCCTGTTGATTCTCCCCAATCACAACACCCCCATTGGCCCCCACAACCTCCTGTCACTCATGGCTTCTCCACCCTGCCTCCTCCCTCTATGTTCCTTTCGCCCCCCCGCCCACTTTTTATTTTTTAACACCCAAAATCACAGATCTGGAACTTAGCTCCTATCTATTTGGGTTTTTTCCAGCAAAAAGGCAAAGCTATCCACAGTATTCCACGCCACACAATTCAACTCCACACATTTCCAATCCACACCACACAAATCAACACCAAATCACATCACTCAACAACAGAATTACACAACACAATGCATCCAATCCACACCACAAGATTCCACATTATGCCACAAAATTCAACAGCACACCACATAATTAAACTCCACTACATACCACTCCACAACACAAAATATCATTCCACATACTTCCACTCCATAACACACAATCCCACTCCATCTACTATACTCAATACCACGTAATTAACATCCACATAATTCCACTGCACACCATGACACATAATTCCACTACAAAAATCCACACCACACAAATCCATGCCACACAATTCCACAATTAACAATTCCAATCCAACCCACATAATTCGACTACACACCACATACATGCACTCCATAAAACATGGGTAAAAGACATTGTAATTTACAATGCCAATAGCTCTAACTCAAGCAAATATGAGACCTATTGTATGAGAATGGAAGAGTAAGGTGGGTTCTGCATGGAGTAGCCCATAGACATGCAATGAAGTGCAAAGTACTAAACATGTTCTCTCCGCCTAAAACACATTAATTTCCACATGAAAAAGGATCTGATGCCTAAACATAAAGAGGAGGATGCATGCTATTAAGAAATGGCTAAACTATAATGATATATTAACGGTAGGGCATTCAGTGCATCAAATTATATTCTGTGCATCCTCAATACCATTAGGCAAAGCAGGGCCCTGACTGAGGGGATATAAATCACGTGAAAAATATTTTAAAATCCGGAACATTGCAATAAAAAATTTATTACTTTCGTAATGCATAAATCACATGAAGATTATAGTTTTAGACTTTGAGACTGTGCATACAACTAGCAGCTTCGATTTGTCTGTTATACAAGCCAGCGGAAACTTGCAAGCAAAATGATTGGATCTGAGTATGAAATTGATAGAGAAAAGACAAGGCAATGCAGGGTGAAAAGCAGGGGTGTAACAAAGGCCCCTGCAGCCCATGCGGTACGGTGAGGGGGGTTGATTGCCCTTTAAGGGGCCCCAACCATTTGGAGACCCCCATTCAGCATAAGGCAAATGAATTTCTGTGAGATGTGGGAGGCTCCAGGGCTTCTCTCCACATGCTTCAGGGCCCCCCATCATTTTACGTTATACCATTGTTGAAAAGTATGACTACCACGGTGTATAGTGATTTCCCACCTCTTTGAAGCAATCCTGGTGATAAACAAGAATGTGAATAAGTAGGCCATCCTGTCTTGTCCCGAAAATGAGTTGTGTGTTCGTTGTGGTATACTAGTATCTGCTGCAAGCAGATGAACCCTAGTTAATTTCAAATATTTTGAGTTTTTCTTTTTTGTACAAGATGTATATGACCTTGAGCTTGAACACCAGCACCCTAACACTTTTGTGCTAATCTTTTGTGTGGTTACGCTATTTCTACACTCTTCCTGAAATAACAGGACTGTTACTGAGAATTGACACAATGTTGTAGTGGAAAAAGCTGGATTGGCACTAAATGGAAAGGGGAAATGTCAATTATCTAGACACTAAGGGCCTTATTACGATGAGGCCTGGAAAGCCTCCGACCGCAGGTTTGGAGGCTTTCCAAGTCTCATCGCGGTTTCAATTCCAACTGCCTAATTACAATCTAGGCGGTTGGAATTGAAATCGTCCGGTCATTCCAGCTGGATTCCAACAGGTCCAAGGAGGCCGTCGGCCAGTCGGATAACAGCACGTAATCCCAATGGACGGCATTTCCGCAGTTGGGATTACGATGTTGGTTTCTGACAAGCTTTCTGTCGGAAAGCAAGTTTGGGGCCTCTAGCATGGCCCCCTTCTTCCTGTGGCCTCCGGTTAGGGGCCGAGAGGGCACCTATGGTGCCCCCCTGTTGATCCCTGCACCATGTGGCACCATGTGGCAGGTACCTTGAGGTGCCTGCCATCCCTGCCATGCAGTGCAGGGATGAATAGAATCTCCCACTTCTCCATGGGAGTTGTGCTGCAGCAGGTTTACAGCCGCAGCAGAAGCTTCCATAGAGAAATGGGAGTATGCAACCGCACTATGTGCGGTCGCATTGTAATTGCGGTGTGGGGCCGCCGACCAGAGGTCAGTCGGTCCCAAGACTGCAACGGTGTCAGTCGGAGGCAACTCCGACCGACATCGTAATCAAGCCCTTATTTTGTTGAAAGCAAACCTTGTGGAAATCAAAGAAAATCCTTTAATCTTCTGTGACCACAGCTTAAAGTCATGTGTAGGTTATGTTCGGTCTAATTTATTGTGGAGTTTTCTTCACTTACTGTGGCGGAATCATCCACAGAGTTTAGACCAAGACAGGCAGCAACTGTGTTATATCTTTGTGTCAGTTTGGTCAAGGTATTTTCATTATTCATCAATATTGAGCATGCTGCTTTCAGTTCTCTCACAAAATCACAACTAAATTCTGCAGCCTCCAGGAGTTGAAGAACGACCATTCCACATGATCGAAGGCCATCTCTGTATCCAAGGTTACTCTTACATTTGGGTCGGATTGGCCCTCGGGCACGTGTATGGCATGAATCACCCTATTGACGTGCATGCTGAGGTTCGTTTTTAATATATAAAATGTGCCTGAGTGGTAGAAGCTAAGATATACATAACAGGTAATAACTGAAAAAGAAGAAAGAAGGGTAATGATATCTGGTAAACCTTTAAGAGAGGATGTGAGCAAAGATAATTCAATGTTCTGCTATTTTCCTATATTAACAGTCCAGTCTGTAAGGTTTGAAGTAATTGAGCAGTGATGTATGGAAACAAAATATAAATTAGAGAAACTAACATAATCTGATATAAAAACTAGTGTACAAAGTTTTTTGTAACCAGAAATAGGTTTCAATACTGTCTTAGAAACTTTAAAGTGAGTTGAAGTCATTATTGCTCTATCGAATATCAAGGTCTGACTTTCAATCTGCTGGCTGGACTCTTGGGGGCAGTGACACAGTTGAGTCAGGGAGATCTTCAGGATTTTGGAGGCCCTGGGCCAAACATAGCGGCTGATTACGATGTCGGTTGGAAAGGCTCTAAATGGCATTCGGTTTGACCGAACCCGTGTTGGATGCCAAGTTTCGAACTGACTCTGAAACATTTCTGACTGACCGATTATGATACAAAGTAGGCGGTCGGTCATTCCGAATCGGTTCCGACCGGCATGTGGTGAGTCCGAGTTGGTCAGAGCCGAATCGTAGAGCTCTACGGGCCGTGTTTCCAACCGATCAATTACGATGTTGGAAACCAACTTTGGGGGCCCGTAGCAGGCCCCCCTTCACTCGGAGGCCACCGGCTGGGGTGCCCGCCACAGGGTGCAAGGTTTTCGCACCCACCCCCTTTTTCAATGGCAGCCTGTGTTGTTGGTCGGAACACAGGCTCCCATTGAAGTCAATGGGAGTCTGACCGAACGGTGTTCGGAAACATCGTAATCTGTCGGTTGGACTCCCCGAACCCGAGTCGGTCGGAATGCTTTCCGACCGATATCGTAATGAGGTCCATGTTTTGGGGGCTTTCTTTCGGAACAGCTTTGAATTTATATTCAATTTTAGCTCTTTTATGCCCTCCTTCACCAGGTCACTGACAGTGCACAGGCATATATGAGGTCCTGTTTTGATCTAAAAGAACCTTTTTTTGGATGTTGCATGAAACATAAACAGACTTTCTGCAAAATTTCTGTAATAGACTCTCACACATCACCCACATTAAACATAAATTAAAGGAAAAAGGTATTTAAAGCATTCTATTTGAGAATTATTAAAGGTTATCAGGGCAAGACTCCCTGCAGAACAAATCTGGCTCTATCAGGGGGGCCCTCTGAAAGGCTGGGGCCCTCAACCAGAGCCCACTTTGCCCATGCCTTAAAATGTCTCTGAGTTGAGTTGGCCTTTTCTTTAAACCTTTTTATTCGCTTTGTCAATACGAATAAATGAGCAAGAGTCACTGTTATATAGTGTAGGTTGCCCTGTTTCCTTAGCGAATACAAATTTGCCCAAACTCCAATATGACATTCTTGGTTACACAGCAATCATTTATGGGGGGATGCAGGGTTTCCCCTTTATCCTTAAAGTATTTTCATCTATCTCTTCCTGTCTGTCTTTATATCATATCCGGTATATGTGATAATGCAGATGACTCCTTAACATTTTTCATTGTGAGCCCTGATTTTCCTCATATTTCCTCCATACTATAAAGAATTTCTTTGGGCAATCCTTTCCTTCATAAATGACCTTCTCAGCAATCATAGACCACATCATATTTTCACACCAGGCGTCAAAGTCTGGCAGCCTCTGTGCTCCCCATAATCTTGCAATATCTCTTCTCACCACTACCACCCCAATTTCACACAGTATTTGCGCATACTTTGGCATGCACATCAGCATCTCCTTCTATCCCAAGCAGGGCTAATTTCTCATTAAGTCCACAGGGGTCTCAATCATACCTGATAAGCATTCTCCCACCTTACTCCAGAATGGCCTTTTACTAGGGACACTCCCAAACAGTGTTCATAAAGGTTCTTTCGCCATAGCCCCATAAGCAGTAACCTCCAGTTACTCCAGTTGGAAATATCGTTTTACCACAATATACTGCTTTATGGTGTGACATCAAAAATATTGTTTTCAGCAAAATCGCGTGTAAAATTATTGATTTTAAGTGTTGTTTTTATTATCGCTGTTAAAAATATTGTTGTATATAGTATAGTTAGTTAAATGTTATATATTTTTTCAATATTATTGTATTATATTTATGTTATAAGTTTGTTCGTTTTTATTAAAATGTTTAAATTTTTTAGGAGTGGGTTGTTGGTTTTAGTAGGGCAATTGGGTGGTCAGTTTAAAAGAAAACTTTTCCCATAATTTTTGTTTTGTAAAATATATTTTAAAATGATTTATTTAGGTCACAAATAATTTTTTGCTTTTGTGTTGTTTGTTTATGTAGGTTTTTATTTTTCTCAATATTCTTAGTAGTGGAATGTATGGTTTATTGAGGGAGATGGTGGAGAGTAACTTTGAAGTTATTTTGAAACATATTTAGAAAATATATCTGTAAACATAATGTTTTAATTGTAAGACTTTAAAAAAATTGTATTCTTACTCTGAAATAAATGTATTTTTTAATAAATTACATATAAAATATGTAATTTTATGTGTCAAGAGAATAACAAATATATATGTTGAAATAAAATTGTATTCTTACTTTGAAATAAATGTATTTTTTAATACATTATATATAAAATCTGTAATTTTATGTGTCATAGGAATAAAAAAAATATATGTTTTGATTAGAATATTTATTTCTTAGTTTTATTCCTTTGTTTTGATTTATTAGAAATATTTTAAATTTTTATATATATTTTTTAAAGATTGTTTATTTGTAAGGATTTTTATGATTGAAAAATGATGGTATTAGTTAGTACATTTTTTATTAAAACAATTAAAAAAAAGAAATACTTATTAAAATGTGGAAATATTTTTCATTTTTTCATTTGTTGTTTTTTAAAATACATTTTTTAAAGTCATATTTACATGTTTTTATTTTTGTGAACATGTTCACGCATTTATTTACATTTATTTAATTCCTACTTTTATTAATTTAAGGTTTTATTAAATTAGGTGTGCATTATACGCAACCATTAAAGTATAATTCTTTCTCAAATGTACTTTAAATTGGAGTGGGAATAGAAAATACACCCCTTTAATATGAAGGTTTTCCCAATGTTGCTTAGATTGCAGTAGGAATAGTAAACCTACCTGTGCTAATTTCCAGCACGTTTCCCAATGTAGCTTACATTGAAATGAGAATAGTAAATCTAGTCCTGTTGAAGTTCAACACTTTCCTCAATGTAGCTTAGGTTAGAGTGGTAAAAGTAAATTTAGCCCTGTTAAAGTCCAACACCTTCCCTAGTGTAGCTTAGATTGGCGTTGGACTAGTAAATCTACTCCTGTTAATGTCCAGCACCTTTTTCAATGTAGATAAGATTGGAGTTGGAATAGTAAATATAGCCCTTTCACAGTCCAACACCTTCCCCAGTGTAGTTTAGATTGGAGATGGAATAGTAAATGCAATCCCTTCAATGTCCAATAATCTCCTCAAAGTAGCTTAGATTAGAATGGTAATAGGAATGTAGCTTAGATTGTGCTGTGAATAGTAAATAAACCTTCTTTAAGGTGTAGCATTTGACCCGTGTTGGGTGTAATGTAGTGTTGTTGTGTTATTAAAAATAATTGTTACACATTCATTTATTAGCATCAATTTTAATTTACAATGTTCATATTTTATAAACACCTTTATTGTACATTGTTTTATAACTTGTATTTACATAAATTGAAATTAATACACATTTTTCCATTTACATTTACATTTAAGTACATTTTTGAAGGCGTACTTTTTAAACAAAACCTTTAAAATATATATATTACATTAGATCATATTGTAATATGTTTTACATATTTTGAAAAAATATTTATGGGGCAAATACCTTTTGTTTTTTCCATTAACATTTTTTCAAACATTTTACAAATACATATATACTTAATATATGTTGATAAGTACTATACATTAAAATATTTCATTTTGATAGTACCTTTTAATATAGCTTACTTGACTATTTAAAGTCAATTTTATACATTTTTATAATATCTTTAAATAATTGTTAACAATTTTTTTAATATGAAAGTCTGCAGTTTTTTTAAATAACCATTGATTCCTATGGAAAAGTAGTCTTTTTTCATTTTCACTTAGGGGCCATGTTTTTTACCATTCCTTTTGGTTTAGCCAATTAACATCATTTTAATTTGTTCCTGGTGGTTGTGGATCTCTACTGCTGTCTTACGGATCAGGTGAGACTATTTTTAAGTTACTTTTTGGGGATTTATTGGTGGGGGATTTATACTAAAGTAAAAGTATGCTTTAGTTAGTTAAAGTTGGATTTCAGTTTTTGTTTGAATATTAGGATTTTTAAACTAATGGTCTTGTTATGGATTCTATGTATGTTAGCCCTAGGTTATTAATGAATGTTTGTACTTTGCATTGTAGCATTTCATACATTTCTTTGCTTTGGCAATTTTAGGTTTTATTTGGGTAATAGATTGTTATGTTCTAAGTTGTTGGTATCTTTGCTCTTTTTTTAAATATTTCTGAAAATTGATAGAGGGTAGAGTGGCTTCAGCCTAGAATGCCTTCAAAGGCATTGTGCCACACTTCCACTGTATTGCTTGTCTTGGTTTGTTGAGCCATGGTGCTGCCATATATATAATTAGGATTCAAGCTTGCCTGGCTGATGAAGGGTGACATACCCAGAAACCGGTCCCAAGATGCATGTTTCCGGTCCAGGGAGGACCTGGCTTGGCAGTTCGGTCTGGACTGTTCCCATGAGGCACAGGGTCAAGACTGATTTGCATATGGCTGGGTCCAAACTAGGATAGCGTAGTGGGCAAAAGAACGATGGATTAAAGCCAGATCTCTTGACTGGGGGAGAATGTTTAAATCATTCAGCATTCCGTCCATCAATCGTTGCAGTTACACTTTTCACCCTAAGTGGGAAGGGTATGCCCAGACGTTGGTCCCTTGCTCACTGTGTCACTGGATTCAAGCTAGCCTGGCTGATGAAGGGTGACATACCCAGAAACCAGTCCCAGGATGCTTGTTTCCGGTCCAGGGAGGACCTGGCTTGGCAGTTTGGTCTAGACTGTTCCCATGAGGCACAGGATCAAGACTGATTTGCATATGGCTGGGTCCAAACTAGGGTGGCGTAGTGGGCAAAAGAACGATGGACCTAACGCAGATCTCTTGACTGGGGAAGAATGTTTGAATCATTCAGCATTCCGTCATCATTTGTTGCAGTTACACTTACCGCCCTAAGTGGGATGGGTATGCCCAGACGTGGGTCTCTTGCTCACAGTGCCACTGGATTCAAGCTAGCCTGGCTGATGAAGGGTGACATACCCCGAAACTGGTCCCAGGATGCTTGTTTCTGGTCCAGGGAGGACCTGGCTTGGCAGTTCGGTCTGGACTGTTCCCATGAGGCACAGAGTCAAGACTGATTTGCATATGGCTGGGTCCAAACTGGGGTGGCGTAGTGGGCAAAAGAACGATGGATTTAACCCAAATCTCTTGACTGGGGGATAGTGTTTGAATCATTCAGCATTCCGTCCATCATTTGTTGCAGTTACACTTTTTGCCCTAAGTGGGATGGGTATGCCCAGATGTGAGTCTCTTGCTCACTGTGCCACTGGATTCAAGCTAGCCTGGCTGATGAAGGGTGACATACCCCGAAACCGGTCCCAGGATACTTGTTTCCGGTCCAGGGAGGACCTGGCTTGGCAGTTCGGTTTGTACTGTTCCCATGAGGCACAGGGTCAAGACTGATTTTGTCAGAACCCAAGCTGATTCTAATGAGTTACCGGGTTCTAGTTTGAATATGATTCAACACGGAAGCAAGAAGAACTACACAAAGGGGCAAAAGAAAGTCAATTGGTTTAAGGCTTGGAACTCTCGGAATTCCAAGATGGCCGCCAGATTCTCTTCCTATTAGTCAGCGCTCTAGTTACTCAGAGCACGAGACAAAGGAATCTGTAAAATGCGCACAATACACCTGACTCCTCGCATTTCACCTGAGGAGATTCCATGAGCAGCAACGTCTTTCCTGTAGCGTCGCGGTAGTCAGTCAGGGTAGTGGCGACAATAGTTTTTTTTCGGCATTTAGTATCATCGCGTACCTTCCACGTTTCCCTCTAGGTAGCGACCACTTCCTTTGGAGCTCTTTCTCTGACTAAAACTGAAGGCGGAGTAAATTCTCTTCATGTGACAGAGAAATGCGTAGCAACGTTTTAGAAACCAGTGGCACTGGATAGTAAACGCCAGATACCCCTTGTATTTGTTCCGTGTGCACAACAAGTATGTTAAGCATGCGGAATGCATAAGATTAGTGCCTATCTCGAATAAACGATTTTTTGAGTGATAACTAGTACTTAGAGAAGGAAACAGAGGCGCGCAAATATTTACCCTTACCGAGTCTATTCTCTGTGTAGCAGTTACTCTTCAGAACTGAATTACAGCTACCCAAGAAGAACAAGGAGAGCCATTCTTACCTGAGATTCCAGAGAGGCAGAAGAACCACGGAATCCATGGTCACGCAAGTACCCTAAATTTTTTTTTTTTTTTTTAAATAGATCAATAAACTAAGGACAATTTATTGCATGCATACAATAAGGAATGTAACAAGTTGTTAAGAGCAAAAAAACTATTCAACAAATATCGAGAAGATTGTTGCATTTGCATATAGTAATCATCTAGAAGGAGGAGGGGTGTTCAACCGAAGTTGTAAAGGTAATTTGTGTAAAAAATATTGAAGAGAGTACAAGTGCATATAGCATATGCATAGGAATACTGATAAATGTGTTTTACAGATAAGGAGAGCTCCTGAAGAAGCATAATAGACGAGCAGCGGACGTAAGTGAGGCGACAGGAGAACTTCGGCTGTCTCTTCTTTCAATCCCATTCCCCTTTCGGATCAGATTCTCTCCTAGTGAATATTTGGAGGCGTTTGATCTGGAGTGGGCATTGGGAAATTAGCTGCGTTCTACTTCCACGCTGACCTGTGGCATCCTTGACAGAGTGAAGTGCCCTCGTTTTAATCAGCGTCTGAGTAGAATGGCTGAAGGCTTAGATTTCAGCAAGTTAAGTGAAGTGCTAAAAGGCATACAGAAAGAGTTATTCGGAGTACGGGAGTAAAATAGAAATTTGAGATTAGATCTAATACATTCTAAAAGAGAAACAGCAGATTTAGGGCTGAAGTTAGATAGTCTGATTTCTGGGAGTAGTTACGGTTTCCCATTCACAGGAAGAAGGGAAGAATCTAGTTCGACCCAGAGTCCAATTCCTAAGAACTTCACAAAAGGCCCAAATATTTCTAACTCAATGTACGCTCTATTTTATGTGTCGCCCAGCCATTTTTCCCAATGCACAGTCTCGAGTGGCTTTTATCCTCTCCTACCTCAGTGGCGATGCAGCGGCATGGTCAATGCCCATTGTTACAAGGAACGATCCAATCTTATATGATTTTGATAAGTTCAAAAATAATTTCTTAGGATATTCGATCGACGATAGGCATCACATGCTACAGATAATGAATTGCTGGAATTGAAACAAGGCAACCGAGACCTAATAGCTTATTTAGCCCAATTTAATAAGCTGGTGGTTGAAACTGAGTGGCCGGAAGAGAAAAGAGCTGCAGTCTTTTATAGAGGTCTAAAAGACGAATTAAAAGATGCCTTGGCACAAGTACCCAACAGGCCTACAGAGATATCAGCCTTGATAGACCTAGTCCTAGAGATCGACTTCCGACAAAACGAGAGAAGAGGAGAAAAGAGAAGAGATTTTCGCCCAAGTGCTCCACTATTTGATCGAGCAAAATCCGAGATGTCAAGGATAACGGAAGGTCAGTCTGGAGTAGAGCCCATGCAGGTTGGAACAATTCGAGGACCCCTATCAAAAGAAGAAAGAGAGAAGAGAAGGCTAAATAAACTGTGTTTGTATTGTGGTGCGAGTGGGCATTTTTTGAAGAACTGCCAGAAAAGGCCCAAGATAATACCGAAGGAAAGCTTGCAGCACGACCAGTGAGCGGAATTGAACTGGTGAGTGCAGAATCTGATATAACTCAAAAAGGACATCAGTTGGCTGACACACTACAATCTTCGTCTCCTCATCTTACAAAGTTAGTATCGTTACGCTTTGGGGAGAAAGAATTAAATGGAGTTTCAGTGATGATAGGCTATGGGGCAACTGGAAACTTCTGCGACCTAAAATTCACTGAGACAATTGGTTTGAAGGCCTTACCCAAATCAAGAAGCGAAGCAGTGAGAGCAGTAGATGGGACAAATTTGTCGTCTGGGCCCATTGTGAGCCACACTGAGCCAGTAGAATTAATGTTTCAAGAAGGACACTGTGAAACCTTACAGTTTAACTTAATCGATGCACCCCAATTTCAGTTTATTTTAGGACTTCCGTGGCTTACAGAGCATAACCCAACAATTGACTGGAGTGCTCGAACTATTAAGATGGATTCAAAATTTTGTCAAGAAAATTGTTTCAAGAAGAGTGAACAACACGGAGAGAAAGGCTCATCGATGTTCCTGTGTGAAGGCAGCGCAACAGTATGTGTTATCCAGTCAACTGAGATTCCATCCGAATATGAAGAATTTCATGATGTCTTCAACGAAATTGAAGCGGAACGACTTCCGCCCGACCGGGCCTATGATTGTAAGATCGAACTAGAACCAGGTGCAAACCTGCCTTGCAGTAGAGTGTATTCCCTGACGGAAAAAGAGAATCAGCATTTAAAGGTCCACATCCAGAAATATTTGGAGAATGGATTTATCCAGCCGTTACAATCTCCGGTTTCGTCACCACTTTTCTTCGTGCGAAGAAAGAAGGAGAGCTGAGAACGTGCATTGATTACCGGGCAATAAATCGCATCACCGTAAAGAATAGATACCCTTTGCCCTTGATTTCGGTGCTGTTGGACCAGGTAAAAGGAGCGCAAGTGTATACCAAATTAGATCTGAGAGGGGCTTATCACCTCATTCGAGTACGTGAAGGTGATGAATGGAAGACGGCTTTTAGGACGAAATTTGGATTGTTTGAGTACCAAGTAATGCCCTATGGTTTGTGCAATGCACCAGTGGTATTTCAACATTTCATCAATGATGTTTTAAAAGATTACATTGATCAATGTGCAATCGTGTATATTGACGACATATTAATATACTCGAATGCAGTGGAGGATCATGATCAACATGTTAAAGGAGTCTTACAAAAGCTGAGGGAGAATTGTTTGTACGTTAAATTGGAGAAGTGTGCCTTTAAGGTGAAATCAGTGGAATTTCTTGGATTTGTGCTCACTCCAGATGGTCACTATGGATCAGCAGAAAATCAGCGCTGTTAAGGAGTGGAGCGCACCAAAGTCGGTCAAGGAAGTCCAAAGCTTCATCGGATTTACGAACTTCTACCGAAGATTTATCCAAGATTTTTCTAAGAAGCTAATTCCTTTGACACGCTTGTTAAGGAAAAAGGTCCCCTTTGAATGGTCGGAAGATGCTCAAAAGGCCTTTGAATCTTTGAAAGAAGATTTTACAACTGCACCCATCCTTCTCCATGCCGATCCACAAGAACCATTCTTTGTTGAGACCGCTGCATCAGATTTGAGAATCAGTGGGGGGCTGTCTCAACTACACAAGGTGACTGGACAGCTGCATCCAGTGGCTTATCGATCTA
Organism: Calotriton arnoldi; assembly: GCA_963921515.1. Classification (NCBI taxonomy): domain Eukaryota; kingdom Metazoa; phylum Chordata; class Amphibia; order Caudata; family Salamandridae; genus Calotriton; species Calotriton arnoldi. The sequence goes on from CAWUFW010000458.1 coordinate 2,242,405, forward strand.
GCAAACTAATACACGCTGAAGTAAATTACACCATAACGAAGAAAGAATTACTAGCGATCAAAGATGCCTTTAAAGAGTGGAGGCATTATTTAATGGGAGCGCAGCATATGGTGACAGTGTATACGGATCACCGAAATCTGAAATTGTTAAGATCATCAAAAACCCTAACTCCTCGACAACTCTGTTGGTCACTATATTTTGCAGATTTTGATTTCGTCATCACCTTTAGACCTGACACGAAAAATGGAAAAGCGGATGCTCTGTCTAGAATCGACACTGGAACATCACAAAAGGCGTTGGAAATTCAAAACCTCATTCCAGAGACAAGGATTATCGGAACAACGTACGTGAGGTCCTTAGAAGGAGATTTTCAAGACATCATGACCTCAGCAGAAATGGTAGAATGGGCCAATCAAGACTCAAAAAGAGAAATTCAAGATAATCTACCATTTCACGATGGAGCTCTATATCTCCCAAATTCTGAGATGCAAAAGAAGGCACTACAAGAATGTCATGATAGTACACTGGCTGGTCATAAAGGGATGCAGAAGACTGAAGTGTTGGTGAGAAGGAACTTTTGGTGGCCACAGATGACAAAAGACATTCAGCAGTACGTAGTCACTTGCGAGATCTGTGCTCGGGGAAAGGCCGACAGACACTCCCCAGCTGGTTTGTTACAACCATTGCCCAATCCTCCCTACCCCTGGCATACCATAACCCTAGATTTAATAGTTGATCTACCCTCTAGTCAGGGGTTTGATACAATTTTAGTTTGTGTGGACACCTTCACTAAAATGGCCCATTTTGTACCTTTGAATGGAATTCCAACTGCTCAGAGGTTAGCACAGGTATTTGGAGAGCAGATAGTTCGAGTTCATGGGTTACCAAAAGTATTGGTTTCAGATAGAGGGTCTCAGTTTCTGTCCCGCTTCTGGAGAACCTTTACCAAGGAATTAGACATCAAAACCAGATACTCCACAAGCTATCATCCCGAAACCGATGGCCAAACTGAAAGGGTAAACCAGGAGCTAGAACAGTATTTGAGGCTATCGTTGTTAGAACAAGAAGGAGATTGGCCTGAGTACCTTTGGGCCACAGAGTTTGCGCATAACAACGCAAAAAATGTTTCCACTGGGTATTCGCCTTTTTACATGAACTATGGCAGACATCCGAATGCAACTCTGTCTTTTCAAGAACTAACAGTACCCGCAGTTACAGATACATTAAAGAAAATGGCGTCAATTCATCAATCAGCCACAGACAATCTAAAAAAGGCAAAAGCGCAGTACAAGCATTATGCAGACAAGAAAAGAAGAAAAGAACCTGACCTAGAAATTGGAGATAGAGTCTGGTTAAGTTCAAAGAACCTCAGATTGAAGGGTAACAGAAAATTTCAGCCTCGATTCATTGGCCCTTTCGAAATTGAGAAGAAAATAAATTCAGTGACCTACAAACTGAAGTTACCATAAAATCTAAAAATTCATCCAGTGTTCCACGTCTCACTATTTAAAAAGGTACCTGAGGGTTTAAGAATTAAATTGCCTCCAAAACCAATTCTAACAGATGCAGGGCCAGAGTTTGAAGTAAAACTAATTTTAGACTCAAAGATGACAAAAGGTCAGATTCATTATTTAGTTGATTGGAAGGGTTACAGACCTGAAGAAAGATCTTGGGAACTGAGTTCCGATGTTCATGCACCTCGTTTGGTGAAAGCCTTTCATAGAAAATTCCTGAAGAAACCAAGACCCGGAGAGCCCTCCTTGCGAGGGGGTACTGTCAGAACCCAAGCTGATTCTAATGAGTTACCGGGTTCTAGTTTGAATTTGATTCAACACGGAAGCAAGAAGAACTACACAAAGGGGCAAAAGAAAGTCAATTGGTTCAAGGCTTGGAACTCTCGGAATTCCAAGATGGCCGCCAGATTCTCTTCCTATTAGTCAGCGCTCTAGTTACTCAGAGCGCGAGACAAAGGAATCTGTAAAATGCGCACAATACACCTGACTCCTCGCACTTGACCTGAGGAGATTCCATGAGCAGCAACGTCTTTCCCGTAGCGTCGCTATAGTCAGTCAGGGTAGTGGCGACGATAGGTTTTTTCGGCGTTTAGTATCGTCGCGTACCTTACACGTTTCCCTCTAGGTAGCGACCACTTCCTTTGAAGCTCTTTCTCTGACTAAAACTGAAGGCGGAGTAAATTCTCTTCATGTGACAGAGAAATGCATAGCAACGTTTGAGAAACCAGTGGCACTGGATAGTAAACGCCAGATACCCCTTGTATTTGTTCCGTGTGCACAACAAGTATGTTAAGCATGCGGAAGGCATAAGATTAGTGCCTATCTCGACTAAACGATTTTTTGAGTGATAACTAGTACTTAGAGAAGGAAACAGAGGCACGCAAATATTTACCCTTACCGAGTCTATTCTCTGTGTAGCAGTTACTCTCCAGAACTGAATTACAGCTACCCAAGAAGAACAAGAAGGAGAGCCATTCTTACCTGAGATTCCAGAGAGGCAGAAGAACCACGGAATCCATGGTCACGCAAGTACCCTAAAAAAAAAAAATAGATCAATAAACTAAGGACAATTTATTGCATGCATACAATAAGGAATGTAACAAGTTGTTAAGAGCAAAAAAACTATTCAACAAATATCGAGAAGATTGTTGCATTTGCATATAGTAATTATCTAGAAGGAGGAGGGGTGTTCAGCCGAAGTTGTAAAGGTAATTTGTGTAAAAAATATCGAATCGAGTAGAAGTGTATATAGCATATGCATAGGAATACTGATAAATGTGTTTTACAGATAAGGAGAGCTCCTGAAGAAGCCTAATAGACGAGCAGCAGACGTAAGCGAGGCGACAGGAGAACTTCGGCTGTCTCTTCTTTCAATCCCATTCCCCTTTCTCCCTTTGGATCAGATTCTCTCCTAGTGAATATTTGGAGGCGTTTGATCTGGAGTGGGCATTGGGAAATTAGCTGCATTCTACTTCCACGCTGACCTGTGGCATCCTTGACAGATTTGCATATGGCTGGGTCCAAACTGGGGTGGCGTAGTGGGCAAAAGAATGATGGATTTAACCCAGATCTCTTGACTGGGGGAGAATGTTTGAATCATTCAGCATTCAACCATCATTTGGTGCAGTTACAATATAATTGGGGCTCCCGGTTTTATGGTATTTATTTTTTGCAACATTTCCATCTGTATTTATCCATATTTGCCCATCTTATTGGTATTTATCCATATTTATTTTGTGTTTTGCGAATATATGGAGTGATAAAATGGTATATTTCCACATTTATTTAACTGATAAACATGCACTCATACTTTGCTGCCTGTTGCGCTTTAGCAAATTTAGCTAATATAGCAAAACACTACACCTTCAGGTAAGTATGAGCATTATAATACAAATATATGTTACCATACACCTGCATTTAGGGAAATCTCAACTTTTTTTAACGTCCCATGCTGCCTATCTGCTCAGCTGTTGTCCTAGAAATCACGAAAAACAGCATGGAGAGTCACCCACAAGAAGCACACTTTTATGCATTTTTCTGCTTTTAAAAATAAATACAGACAGGAAACACTTTGGTTTCTGTCTGTAATTATCTGTATAAATCAGTAAAAATTGAAAACTGGGACCCTTATATATAATCCACCATGGAATTTGATACTTGGCATGGCATTAGTGGCCAGAATGGTGCTGTTTGCCAACCCAAGTATCTTCAAAATAGTCATTATGGGACTTAGTGTTTGTGTGTTATGTAGTAGGGTGACTCAATGAGGGGGTTGTGATGGTTAGATCTGGGGCTTTTATACTCCACTCTTGTAGCAATTTTTTTGAGGTGTCACCAAATACACTAGTTGAAATGATACATACAGCCCTGTATAGTGGGTAGATTTTTATTCTGAAAATAATCATTGCTTGTTCGAAGATAATGATAATTTTGTGAGGGGTGCAAGTTGGTTTTTTGGATTTTATTTGAATTAGTAGTTTGTAATATGTAGCACTGTTGATAGGAAGAAATGTGCACACAAAAGTTATGTTTGTATTGTGGTTTTCACCATGTATGGTGTAAATCTGTGTGAATGGTGGAGGGCGCAATCTAAAGGTGCCATCCATCATCTATGTGGTGCGTTAAATGTGGATAGTTAAATTATCAGGTATATATATATATATATATATGTGTGTGTGTGTGTGTGTGTGTGTGTGTGTGTCTTGGGATTTTCTTTTAGGAGCAGCAGGGGTTTTGACTTGTAGCTTGTCTGGTTCGTGCTATCAGTCTTTTTAAGTTTGGGATACCTAGGAGAGACCTAGTAATAGGATCAGGAACTTTTTATGAAAAGAGTTTATTACATTTTAAATAACATAGAATTATCAATCCAAACAAGCAAGTTGAGGAGCCACAGTAATACTACACTTCCCCACCCTCCCGTCACCCACTCTCTCCCAACCCTCACCCAGTTAGTTAGGAATTTTTTGTATGACATCTGGTAAAAAAAGTTCTTGTAGGGTCTTGAGAAGTAGTGCTTGCTTCTCTAAGGTCTTGTAAAACATTTCAAACTTCACTTTTGGTCACGTTTGATGAGGGGTTTGTCCTCTAACGCTCACTACTACATTCTTCCCAGTTGTATCCCTCCCATAACAAGCATTTGCAGCTTCTCTGATTGAACCTTCTTTACTGTAGGTATAATCCCATGTGAGAAAGTACCAGTTTTCCTTTATGAGATATGATGTAAGTGGCTCGTTTCACCATAATATCTGTGAATTTTTGAGTTATATATTGATTAACTGTTTGTTAGAAATATAATTTAAAGTAACATTTACAGTTACACATGTATTACAACATTTATGCTTGCAGACTTCATGTTAATTTATTTTCTAGAAATGTTTGTGAGTCTTCATTTTTGGGGAAATGTATGAGGCAGGTGCTTGATTTTTGCCTGTTTGAAAAAGAACATTTATTAGTTTTACATGTTTAAAAAATAGTTTGTCTAGGTTTCAAGCAAATGTTATAGTTTTTGGGGTTTGGGTTTGTTTTATGCTAAGTTTTATTTACTTACTTTGTAATGTTTGACTGCCGAGTTTGGGAAGCTCAATTTATGATTTTCATTCTATGAATTTGGGATTGGCTTCATTAAAGCTTCATATGTTTAGGAAAATGTAAGGATATACATTTTTCCATTTAAGCTTAAAGTTAGTCTCTTTTACCTAATATTACTGTAGGACCCCTTTGTTTCCTCATCGCCACACTTTTCATGGCGGGCTCACAGCCATGAAAACTGTGGCGGTGAGGAAACTAGTAATATGCTTGGCGGTGCCTCAGCGGCACCACCAGCATATTTACCAGCCTCACACTGCTGCAAGACTGCCAGTAATCGTGGATCTCTGGTGGCAACAGTGATTCTGTGGTGGTCCAACCGCCATAGTCGAAAAATGGCTGGAGGACCGCCACCACGACTACTGCGGGTCGTAATAAGGCTCTTAGTACTGTCTGGCTCATGTCAACCTTTTTCCTGGATGACTAGTGACAGACAAGCAGAATTTAAGGCAGAAACATATCTGATGAGCAGAAAAACACTTTGAAATGCCTATCATTTCTTGTACTTCACTTTTGTCCTTTCTTGATGGGAAAAAGGTTCTTTTTATTAGGACCCTGATGACAAGTGGTTTATTTTTTTCCTGCAGCTCAGAGTAGTAATGTTGATATGTTGAGTATTGTTAGACTTTTCAGCCTTAGGGTGGTCTTCCCCCAAACTTTTTGCCTTCCTCCTCCATTGGCAAGCACAAAGTCAATGATTAAGAGGAGAGTAAGCTGGGTTGTGGATGGTTAATGCATTATGTTGTAGTGTTCTTTAAAGAGACAAGTCTCCAATGTCCTAAATTGGGGCAGTTTTTGGGTGGTTCTGATGAATACAGGGATGCTGTTCCAGATCCTAACTGCATAGATAGAAAATTCCTCCTGTCTTGTTTTTTAAATTTTTTTTTACACTACTTAGGGGCCGATTCCGATTCAGGCCGGAAATCTCCCCGACCGAGCCGGACCCGGAGAGATTTCCGACCGAATCGGACTCTAGCAGTCCGACCGAACGAGTACGATGCGCACGCATGCTATCGGACTCGATTCGGTCGGACTCCCATTGAAGTCAATGGGAGCCGGTCGTACAACGCGTACGCGGGCTCCCATTGACTCAATGGGTGCGAGGCGAACGAGGCGCCCCTACAGCGGGTTCGCGTCGATGCGGTTCGCGCCGCACACGCACAGGTAGGGGGACCCATGGGTCCCCCTGTGTGCGGCTACACGTACAGGGGGTCCGACACGGACCCCAAAGTCCGGCTCCGACAGCTGTTTCGAGCCGGACGGTGCGGGTCGGTCGGACTGCTCAAGGCGCGCATCGTACTTGCCCGGCCGGGGAACGTCTCCATCGCGCGGTGCGAGTCGAGTCCGAGCGAGTCGGTCGGTGCGGTTCGGACCCGTGAACGAGTCGTTCAGCGATTTCGCGTGCGCTCGCATCGTACTCGCTCGGCCGGACGCGCGTTCGAATCGGTCGGAAAAGAGGGCTCCGAATCGGATCCGGTTAAGCCGAATACGATTCGGTGCGCTACCGGCCGAGATCGGAATCGCCCCCTTAGTCTGCCATCTGATGGTGTATTGACTGTGGTGGTGCTGAGATCCACAAGAGATGGTGAGCTTGTCTATACGATAAGCAGAGGTGCTGGTCGTGATGGCTTTGTAAATGATGCAGCTGGTTTTGAAGATGACGGCAAGAGGAGCCAATGACGCTCATCAGGATGGGGGTGATGCATTCAGATTTCTTTAGGCCCTGGATGAGACAGTCTGCATCATGTAGGATGCCCTTAATGGTGCCAGTGTAGAGTGTGGGAGGTCGTAGAGTAGGGCAATACCACTATCCAAATGCGAGTGTACGAGGGCTTGAACAGCAGTTTTGAAATCACTTTCTGGATGAAATGGTTTGACTTTGTTGGCCCTGAGCAACACTAAATAGCTTTGATCCAGTGCACTAAATTTATCTTAATAGTAACAGGGAACTTTGCCTCAGAAGAGTACAGTTGGTGGCCGCATCCACCCAGGCATTGTTGGTGATGTGTTCTCCCTTCAGTCTCTGCAGTCCATGCTCCAAGATGGAAGAGTGCTTACCCTGATATATATTAAGGCAACATTACCACCGAGCCCGCCCTTTTGTATACCTGACATTTCTGCAGCTAGTGTTGATAAGATGCATGTGGGGTGTCTCATTTGGCTAACGGTGGTTGCTTACTTCCATGGTGATTTGTGAGTCACGAGTTTGAATCCTGGCAAGGGCTCACCAACCCTTCAAGTCTACCGAAGTTTGGAAATTGAGTACCCTTAAATTTGGTCTCAATAGCGGCTGTTATAAACAATTAATGAATATTGTTTAAATTGCTCATTACTCCAAGTTTCACAGTGCTTACAGGCTGTGCTGCCTCTGAGTTCTACGTGTGGTATCAGAGGCTTTTAGGTAAATGTTGGTTATTTTATGTTAATATGTGTTAACAAGGTTTTAGTTCTGTAGGGTAGATGTTTTATTGGTGTTCATTTGGTATGAGCTTTACTGTCCTGTTTCTAATCCGAATTATACATTTGAGCAATGAAAGGGCTCAGTTTGATTTAATTTTAGCAATGCTATTCATTTAGACCAGTGGTTCTCAATCTGTGGCCTGGGGATCCTCTGACGGTCCGAGAAGCATACTCAGGGGGTCCGCGACTGCTTAGAAAATTAAATAATATTAACAGATCAATAAAGTGTATATAAATGTAGATGCAAAACGTGAAATTTCAAATTTTAAGGTGTTCTGTAAATGTGAAGGAATTTGAAATTGGAGGCTAATAATTTGGTATGCTTAGATTGATTCGCAGGAGCAGTGCACGTGCACCAAACAGAATATAGGGCCTGATTAGGATGGAGAGCGGAGTATCGGGGGTCCCACAGGCCAAATTACAATGCGACCACGGCGGTCGCATTGTACAGGTTTTCCATTGCGGCGGGTCCTGCTGGCTGCAGCACCCGCCGCAATGGAAAAAGGGATGTGTAACACATCCCTGTAGTACGTGACAGGCGCCATGCAGTGCCTGTCACTTGGTACGGGGATCTGTTGGGGGGCACCTCCCCCACACCCAAAGAAAAGGGCCCGAGGTGAAGGGGGGCCGCTACGGGCCCCCAATGTCTATCCCCGCCAGCCTTTCCAAGGCGGGTGAACTGCCATGGAAATGCTGGTGGGGAGGGACCATCCTAATCCCTACGGCAGTGCCGGTAGGCACCACCACCATTGTCGGGATTGGGAGGCCCTCTGCAGAGCCCGTCGGATGCGTGGCAGTCGGGCTTTCCACCCGCCTGCACACCGCCCGCCATCAAAAGCTGGCAGGTGGAAGCCGCCACCAACAGCCTGTCGGTGGCGGTCTCCCCGCCATCCTAATCAGCCCCATAGTGTGGACAATGAGTGGCCTTTAGAAAAGCTCCAACCTTCCCATTAAAATTTAAATTACCAATAAAAATGTTTCTGAATGAAATAAAATATTAATCATGTGTGTACTTGTTTGATGAATGCTTGCTTATGTATTTTTTGTATATTGTTGTGTGGTTCAAATCCTCAAAAATGCTTTTTTGCCCCCTCCAATAATGATTCACTGCCCATTTACACAAGAATGACCCCGAGTCCCAGTTTTGATTAAGTAGGGTCCAAGGAAGCCAAAGGTTAAGAGCCACTGATTTAGATAATGTGAGTCTAAATTCAAGGCTACAACAAATACGAAACGAACAACACTCTTATTAAGAAACCACTAGGGGGCAGAGGCGTCATAAGTAAACAGTCTCCTCACACACGACAGAAACCTGTACGATGCGTTCTTGATGGCGCATTAACCCAACTACGTAACATTTGCTGTTTAATCACGTCTTTGCAGGTCTGGGAAGTCCAGTAAATGTGCGCGAGGGCGTGGTCACAGAAACTTCTGTAGAGATTACCTGGAACAGAACTGATGGAAATTTCCAGCAATATGAAATCACTTGCATAAATTGTGCGGCAACTTTTCTGGTAAGCTAATCATATGTTGTGTGCCATTTATTTTGTTCAGTAAATGACCAGCAATGACAGTCAGAGTAAACTTTGCAGTTATTAAAACATTTCACCACCTTCATAGCTTACTTCAGTTTTTTTCATTAATACCACTAGATAATAGCCATTCACTGCTTTCTTGTGACCTTATAAAACTACATTTGGACATTTCACTTCCAGTTACCCATGGACTGTACATATACACGCGAAAGTGAGGGTAGAGAACGACCATACAGGTTCTACCTGTTCTGGTCACTGTATCACATTAACACCGTTGGCATTCCCAGCATAGGCCACTAACACCGCTGGAATTGGAAATAATTTATTCCGGGATCCAATAAATTGGGGGTCAAGATGTGACATCAGAAAGTTAGTGGGTGGCGGTCACGAGGGTCGGAGTCATGAAGAGGGAGTCTGACAGTGAATTTATACATTTACTTTTTTAAATGTACTTTGAAGCAATTAACATCAAGGACAAATGTGTGAGTTAATCTGTTCTGGCTTACTTAATTGGCCACAGCAAGCTGCATTTTAAAATGTCTTACAAGGTTAAAGTACCTGCTGCAGAGATCTTTATGTGCTCAATAATTTGCAGAGGATAATAATAACGGAAGCTAACACTGGTGGTTAATGCACTTGCTGGAGAGATCTGTGTTTTGTCACAGTTTTGGCTTATCAAAGTAGCATAGGATGTTTATATGGCTGCTGCAAAGCAAAACGTGTAACATGCACATCATTGATTTGTATTTTAAGTAGATATTTCAATGATTACTGCTTTTGTCACAGAGATCCTCTTAGTTCATGAATTACAGTCCTTCTGATAGAGCACAGTGAGCTGGGGACCGCCATCAAGGAGCTATATGCAAACTGTAAGGCATAGGTTTAGAACCTTAATGTTTATTCTCAATCTTTTTTTATTCTAAGGTTGCTAAAAAGAGTTCCTTAGAGTAGTAATAAAGTCTTATTAGTACAAATAATCTCAACCACTACGTTATGTTTCAAATCCTGACTTTGTTTTTCTTCAGACCAAGTATTCTTATCATATAATACCTTCCAGTATGGATGATATCTGACTCGTCTCCTACAGCTCGTTACCCTCATGGAACATTTCCTGTACAGTTATTTACATACCTGTATGATGCATTGTCTCTGTATAACGTGTGTGTGTGTGAAGTACATCACTTTAACACCCTACAGTGGGATGAGTAGTGCTATAAAAAAATGAAACAAACGATCAAGTACTGTTTAAATTGTTATTAGTGTAATTACTCATACAGACAGATACATCTCACAATATTACTGTGCATGCACATCTCTTTTATACAGGGTTGAATAAAGTCAAAAACCTGCTTCCAAATCATAGGTTCTCTTAAGGACTTGACAAGTGATAACAAGTTGTGTACCTTTGTTTCCCTCTATTGGATTGGCATCTTGGTGTTAGGATTCAAATAGTTTCCAGCCACAATGAGACTCCAGCAAAAGGAGGGTTGCTGGCCTTTAAGTGAGGCCTTTGAGTTGGGCCCATCTGGAAGTGAAAATAATAACCCCTTCCCCCAGCTCCTTCTGGTTGCTCCTCTGAATGAAACCAGATAACGTGCAAGCACTATTGGATGTGTCTCGGTGTTTGCAAATGACTCCAGGGCAAATTCAGCAAATTTGCATGTTCTGTTCCTGGATCCGCACAAAAATTTTGCCGGGTGTGGGATCTGACTTGATCCCCGTCATCTGCTTCACTGACCTCTAGTGAACAATCATACTGGTATGACCTAAAAACCTCTTTCAAAGTGCTCAGAGTAAACGAGAAAGTCACATTTCCCCTGCGCCCCGCCAACGGCAGTTTACATGTGCCATCTCACTAAGAAAGTGTTTCATTGAAGCTAAATAGTGTATTTTACAGTACACTCTCCAAAGATCCTTTAGGCCATTGGTTTTACAGAAATGTTTCAATATTCGCAATCTAGCGGACAATCCTTACAAATGTAACTGAATAGGACATCAGTTTGCCGTTTTCTGGAAAAACATATTATGTCCTCAAATAGTAGCTGGTCATTGTTAATAAATTAACACATTTTACCCAAACAACCGAGGTTATACATTAACTTTACTCTCATATTACTGTTTTATATGTTTTTAAAATAAATTTAGCTCCCCAAATGTTTGCTTGCAATTTTCTCAAAACATGGTCAGTTTGCTTTCCATGAACAGCTTTTAAACTATGATGTATCTTTTTTAAAATTCTGTTTCCAGCCATCTGCATAAGAGGCTATGCACATGAACTATTTTTTAAAAATCTCAAATGCAGCTTTTCATGTTTGGTTGATGAACACATTTCCTTCCGCCTAAAACTTTATCTGGCCATGTTTCGAAAATAATCAGATTTTCGCTGTAGACATTGGCCTTTCATTTTTGACAAATGATCTCGAGTTCTTAAAAAAAAAGCATCTCTTTTGCAATCAAATACATTATTTGTCCCCAAATACATATCCTTCATTTTTATTCAATTAACTAATTTTGTACAAAAACATTACTATGCCAAATTCTGAAAACATTTTTTTTCAAAAGGGATACATCTCCAGTTTTTAATACCACAATTAAGCTCATATTTTACATTGTTAACACGATGGTTTATTTAGATACGCTTCATGTATGAAAGATTCGGCCAGCCAAGGGAATATGGCTAAGTTCCCTTATTTGAATTTGTACTTGTCGGTATAGAGGTATTTCCCACTTCCTAGGGTACGGAAGTGCATCCACAGATTAAACCAATTCTGGAGAGATCGCTCCCTGGGATCCTAGCTCCCCACTATTCTTCGTCCGAATCACTTTATGAAAATACACTACGTTCGCACTCCGTTGTCATTTATCCATTTATAGTAAATACACTACCTTCTATCATATTACACTTGCTAATCACTCCGGCAATAATTGAAAATATGCTACGTTTGTCCTTAATATCTGCTTCTCATATTCATCATGCATTAATTTACAACTGCTAGACACGGAAATACTGCTTCACTTTCCCATGGACAGTCTACCATGGCCATTCATAGCTGACACATGACCTTTTACTCTGCCAGAGGCTCACATACTGTCCCAGAGGCACATATATCCCACCATATGCCAGGTATGTTTACAAACCCCTTTTAATGACCACATTGTGCCAGGATTTACTTCTTTAGGGCAAACTACATACCAGTGATGTTCACCACATGCCTGGGAGTGTTATTTTATGACAGGTGTGCATATTATATGCCCAGGTTAGATACTATATGTCAGAGATGCCTAGCAGAAGTCAGATATGACCAGCATGCCTATAATGACCTTGGGATAGATTGTTTGTTCTCTGAATAACATGGGTGGATACCATGTTTTACGTTTTGGCACCGTGTGCCAAGGATGGTCACCATAAACAAAAAATGTCTGCCAGGTTCCAGTGATGGCCATCGGATATCAGAGGTGGGCACCATATGCCAGATATGGGCACTGTGTGCCATGGATTGTGATCATATGCCAGGGATCCCAACAGATAACAGGAAACTGCACCATATATCAATAATATCTTCCAGATGCCTAGATTACCATCAAGTATGAGAAATGGGCACCATCTGCCTTTGAAGGCCAACATACCCCAGAGAAGATCACTAAGTTACATGGATGCTCACTATTTGTGAATGATGGGAATCCTATACAAGGGAGTGCCCCAGATGCCAGGGATGCTCACAGGCAGTGGCGGCTCACACAGGTAATGCTGTGAGGCGGCGAGGCGGGGCGGGGGAGGGGCCGGGTGGAGGGGCCGGGTGGAGGGTAGTGGAGTACGACATACGACGGGAAAGTGAAATGTAAATAAATAAATAAAACCACTTAACTTGCGCTAGCCGCATCGCCGACCAGCGCAAGTTAAGTGGTTTTGTTTATTTATTTCACTCTCCCGTCGCAAGTTAAGTGGTTTTGTTTATTTATTTCACTCTCCCGTCGTATGTCGTACTCCACTACCCCGGCACCTCCCCGTCCCGCCGCCTCACAGCGTTACCTGTGCGAGCCGCCACTGCTCACAGGAAGCCAGAGAGGTCAAAGAGCTGACCATTATTATATATCATCGATACACATCAGATGTGCAGTGATCATATTTGATGTCACCATATGTCCTGGATGGCTACCAGATGATATGGTTGATCATCATAGTCTCAGAATGGGTACTGTGTGCTAGCGATGTCTAGCAGATGGTAGAAAGGGACATCAAATTCCAGGAATGGGCACCAAATATTAAAGAGTGTCACCATATGCCAGTACTGATCCCTAGATGTCAGGGTTGGACTTCAATGGGCATTTACTAGATGTTCCTATTTCCAGGAGCCATTTAATCTAGTTGGGTGACAGCCTGTTTGACTTCAGATAGACACCCAGACACACAGCTGCTATTGAATTTAGATGTGTAAGAAACTGGGTTACTGGTTGAGGGGAGTGAAACCCTAGTCAAGCAGGAACCACAATCCTTCTCAGAATGAAGTCACAAGCAAATCCTAAATTATACCTGTGCTCAACCCTCAGGTAGCTTGGCAGTGAGCAGTTAGACTTAACCCAGAGGCAATGTGTAAAGTATTTGTTCAACTCTTCAAACAGCAATAAAGTGAAACACACCACCAAAAGGACCCCACACCAGAGCAGAAAAAAAGAGTGCATTTTAATCAACAAAAAAAGGCTAAAACGATAAACATCCAATAAGTAGAACCAGAGATATGCAGTTTAAAGATTTTAGTACTAATAGTGCCAAAAAGCACGAAGTGCCAACTGTGGATATCTGGTCATGCTAGACCGGGTCAGTTACAGCTTCAGCTCGACTGCGATGGAGTGCGGGCTGGCTACAGGGACCCAGTTAATTCCGCTGGACAAGAGTACCTTAAGTCCTAATTGAGGAGCGTGCAAGGTCTCGCGTCGAGGATGCAACTGTGTGTGCAGTTTTAAACTGCCATGCCAACCTGGCAAAGTAAACATTTTGCCAGGTCCAACCCTTACTTTTGAATACACATATGTCACCCCTATGGTAGTCTCTGGACAGCCCGAAGGGCAAGGTGCATTGTACCCATAAAGTAGAACATATACTTTTAAGTTTTACATGTTCTGGTAGTGAAAAACTATTAAATTCATTTTCATTACTGCAAGGCCCACCTCTTCCATAGATAACATTTGAGTTACCTTATTACATTTAATAAGCTGCAACTTCCAAATGGGAACAGGTAACGAGTTCATGTTTGTTGTCTTTGGAATTATAATGAAAAATCCTCTCTTATGGTAAAGTCAGATTTTAAATTACAATTTTTAAAATGCCACTTTTAGGAAGTTGGCATTTTCCTGCCTTAACCATTTCAAGCCTGCAACCTGTTTCTATGTCACAGGACTGGGTGTAGCTGACAGTTGGGCTTTGTGTATTTCTCCTAGACAGCCACATACAATAGAGAGCTTAGGTGTGCCTGGATGGGCCACCACTGGCAGGTTGGGAGGGCGGAGCTGCGCACAGCCCTACTTACACTTGAATAGGCTATGTCCTGCCTCCACACAAATGGCTGCATACTCCCTGTAGTCAGTGTGAAGACGGGGCTGGGATGGGAAACCTTTAGAAGATTCTCCCGCTTCAAAGTAGGCACCAGGTATAAATTTGGGATGTCAGACACCAACTCGTCATTACCCTTCTGGACCTTTGGATACTGTGCCAAGAAGAAGGACTGCTGTGCTGCTGAAAGGACTGCCACTCTGCTGTATTGCTGCCCTGAAGAACTGCTACCCTGCTGCCCTCTTGCCTGGGTGAGAAGGACTGGAGCTGCATTTGTTGAACCCAGAACCCCAGAGTGACTTCAAGGTCTAGTTTGCTGGCCTCTTGACTAGATCCTCAGAGACAGAAGGCTCCAACAACCTTGAACCCAGCACCTGGACTCTGCCATCTGTGGGTCCTACCCTGCCAAGTGGTGCCACCCTAGTCCTGGACCCTTGGAAGTGGGCCTGAAGGTGCTCCGCCAGCCCATCTGTTGGTCCCTCAGAGCAAATGCATCACCTCTGCTGCGTGGAGCAAACCTGAGCAGAACAGACACATCGCATCTGCTACGAGGGTTCTCCCAGCGCAAGGACTCCACATCAACCTTGCGCCACTGTGTGAAGCTTCCCTGATGCAGGCCCTTCCATCTCAAATCTCTCGTCACAACGAGCATGCAGTTTTTTGCATCGCAGTCTTGCAGCTCTTCTGAACCAATGCATCGCTCCAATTGCCGCCTCATCCTCAATGCCAGACTCCGCATCGCAAGCCCTCTTTGACAGGATCCTCAACGACTACACAGGACCTCGCAACGCAGCTCTGTAGCTCTTCGGAACCAACTCATTGCCTCGGCTGCACAATGCATCCTCAATGTGGGACCTCACAATGCTCCACAACCAGGACTTAAGGTACTCTTGTTCAGTGGGCCTAACTGGATGCCTGTAGTGGTCTGCACTCCATTGCGGTCAGTCTGAACTTGTGACTTTGCCCCAGTCCGGCACGACCATATATAAGCAGCTGGCACTTTGTGATTTTTGCTGCTATTCTCTCTGAAGTCTTTAGAACCCCATATCTCCATTACTACTGATTGGATTTGTGTTGTTTTGGTCTTGATTTATTAATTAAAATTGGTTCTATTTTTCTAAATTGGTGTGGAATTTTTCTTGTGTCATGTTTTTACTTATTACTATTTGATGTGTTACATAAATACTTTACACATTGCCTCTAAGTTAAGCCTGACTACTCTGTGCCAAGCTACCAGAGGTTTGAGCACAGGTTTATTTGGGATTTGCTTGTGCCGCACCATGACAAGGATTGTTTTTGCTGGTTTAGTAGGGTTTCACTCGCCCTGAACCAGGAACTCCATTTCCTACACTTACCTTAAGGCTGACAGGTCTAACAAAATATGTGATATTTAACAATTGCTTAATGTTATTGAACCCAATACTCTAAACATAGGGCCATAAAATGTGATGGTTCAATTTCTGTTTGAGTCCAAATAGACCGTGATATATAATAGGTCCATAGATGACGTAGTATGATATGCTAATTCATCAAGACTTGAATAATAATTTAATCAAAGGAGCAAAGCCTAATCATTAGACATATATCTTGTTGATGTGCTGCACCAAACTCTGGGCTGATAATTATTCTGTCAATCCTAAACTCTCCTTATTTAGCAACTCATATTGCCTAAGAGACCTTACATGAGACTGTCAAACCCTTAACAGTCACTTGATTTTTTGATCCTAGTCCTAAAGTCTATGTTTAACTTGCTCACACTCATTGTATTGCCTAATGTGTTGTATATTTAATATCAACATACTCGAGACACCTTCCTAGCGAATAATGCCGCCAGTACTGGTATTCTGTATTACTGTATAAATAATACTAGTACATTACTTTTTGATTTTCTGCAACTAAAACAGCATTTTTCTAATAAAAGCAGTAAATTTATACACTGTGATGAAAATACCACTATCTAGACATAAACGTGTGAAGTGAAGGAACAGGAACCGTTCGACAAAACAATTCTCCTGTCACTGCTTCAGTGGACAGTGACCACAGCTTGCCTACATTTTAGATAGTGTCAACTGGTGATGGCATTGACAAAATGTGACATCAGCATCGACTTGATGCCATTTTAAATAGTACATATTATAATGTTTATATTATCTTATTTACTCTAATGGGACAGTCAATGGTAGTGCATTTATTATTAGAAGTACAGTTACCACAAGCCAACACTTGGAAGTATTTCTGAATTAATCTGGTAGAGTGGCTTTCTTCTGTAGGTAGTATTTTCCCATTTTCCAGTGACTTATGACATTTGTAATTTGCTGCGTATTGAGCCAGAAAAGTCACTCACACGGAGACAGACGTGTTTCCCTGCCCCGAGTGTTCCAGGTGTGGTGATTTCTGGGTCCTTTGTAATGATTTTTGCCATGAGCAAACATGCATTATTCATGTGCCCTATGAACTAGGACTGTCCCATGGACTGCAGTCAGCTTAGACCGGGAAGGGTGCCCAAAGCGTTACCATCAGGAGGTGTAAGGCTACTGCCTTAACCTGGAATTAAGGAGCACAAGTGTGGTGGTGGTGGCGTACCATGTTTTTAATGATCAGCAGAGTGAACAGGTCCGTATAACCTGTATAACTAGAGTAGTGCCTCCTGCCCTACTCTGGTAAAGTTCCACTACGATCTGCTTACCTCAACCCTTGGCCTGAATTAGATTTTGTGAGCGCAAGGATGTATGTGTGCCTGAGAGATACTACAGTGCAGGATGAATAGCGTGAGCAGATGCATATGCGCACTAGGATGTGCATGTGCATGCAAGACAGTACATAATATAGGAGATAGCGTGCAAGGTTGCATGAGCATGCTAGGCTGTATGTGTTCCCAGAAAGAGGCACAGTACATTGGAGATGGGCACGTTTGAGTGTGTGTGTGTGTGTGTGCAGGAGTATGTGTGCGCTTGTGAATGGCACAATACATGGAAGACACTAGGTTCCATTTTGGGAGACTCAGGCCTTGCTAGAGGAGCAGGGAGAGGTGGAGTTTCCCCCAGACAGATTTGTGGATTGCTGCTTTACTGAAAACTCAGTGGTAAAGAATAAGGATGACCACCCTTGGTGATGCGCTGTGAGAGACAGAGGTCATTGCCCAATACAGTGCCGTGACCAAAGGGGGCCGTCACCTTGATCATGCCACCCATGGCCCCTTATGCCAGGTGGGGGCCACAGTGAAGAGAAAGGCCTTTTGCTCTGTATGTGCTGCAGCGAACCTACCTGCGTGTCAGGAGGAAGGGGCCATGAAGGAGGAAGGGGGCTGTTGCCTTGACCCCACATGTAGCAGAGAAGACACCACGGGCCGTAACCCTCCGGTTCACCTCCCCCTTATGGTATTATCGAAGACCTGGCCTAGGACCCAAGGAGAGACTTGACCAAATTGGAAGAGCCCCAAGGATGGTGGGTGCCATGACTATAGCTTCCAGCTGTCTGGACACCACCGATGGCTGAGGGACGCCGGAGGACTCTGAACCACCACTCCGGGAGAGTGGGTAAGACTGACAAGTGGGTTGCTGGGCCCTGGGGGAACTTGCTCTGAATTAACAGTCTCCAGTGCGGGAACTCGGAGATCTTGTCAAAGAGCCCCCAGAGAACTTCTGAGTCTTGATCGAATTGGTGGGGCCTAGCTTTGGTGTAGCCACACATGAATGGGGAGTAACCGCCAGCCATCAATGGTGAAGTGGAACTTGAAAGCTGACCTGGATAACACTAGTAGGCTTACTGCAAGAAGGCTGTGTATATTGTTTGTAGTGTGTTGTATTGTACTTTGCGTTAGTAGATAAATACTTTCTTTTTGCATAAAAGCAAGAATTTGACTGGACAATCATTTATTCGGGTAGGTACATGTATTTTGAGTTGAGCGTCTGTGCTTGCCTTACACCGACCTCCTCCCGGAGAAGCCTTGGACTGGTCGACCCATGCTACCACTGAGAGTCACGTGCTGAAGGGGTACTTGACCAAGTTGCTCGGAGCCAGTAATAAGATGGGGCCTGGGACATCAGGAGTAAAAGGCCTCAAACTCCATGGCTAGTGTTCAGTAATTCCTGCTTGCTCCGTGGCCCTCTGAACGGGGTTCTGACACTGTAAAATAACAAACCTTTCAGAATAAGGCATATAAATACAGTTTAACACTGTAATTGATTAATTTAGAAATAAAATATTAAGCTACTCTTTGAGTTTAACATTTTTTGTTTCATTCTCAGGTTCAAAAAGTTATCCAAGAAGTTGCTGTATTTACCAACTTGAATCCAGGGACATTTTACAATTTTTCAGTTCGAACAGAAAAAGAGCATTTCAAAGACAGTGAATCTGTTTTCATAGAAATACAAACAGGTAAGACACTTCGTTTACCTCAATCAATAGAACATTGAAACCATACAATGTCTAAGGCCTCTGTTTAGACTTGGGTGGTGGTACAGCCTCTAGCTAGGTTGAATACTCACCACCTCTCTCCCCGCTGGTGTCAAAGCTTTTACCCATTAATTACAGGGGTGGCCTGATGTGGTGAGAGGATGACGTTATGAGGCAGACAATAGCGTGGCAGATCCATTTTACCATGCTCATATCCCTGTTCTACCTACTGGTACCCATAGCTGGTGAACACTCCCAGGCCCTGGGGAAACCCTGACGTTGCCTGGGGTGGGTAATTGCGGTAATCATGTGGATTACCTTCCCAGTGGATTCCCTTGATGGTACCACATGCATCTAGAGTACTGGTGAGGGAATCCATGGAATTCTCCTTTGCCAAGTGGTCAGAAGGGAGTTTGTGCAACAAAGGGTATTACTAGTATTAATTCTTTATTGCTTGATTAACAAAAATCATTGCAATTTAAAAACAAAGCAAAATAAAACAAAGCACAAATCCCAGGTTCTTTAGCAATATGCGCCTGTACAAAACAATGTTTCTATGGTTAAATGCCGTACCATAACATTGACACCACTGACTTTTAACACAAACGTGATGTAATCATAAAACTGATAACGTATCATGGTTACATTCCCAGGAATATACAATAAAAACTATAACATCATATTACATTGTGCAAATGTGCTATAAAGTGCCTATGTACACAAACGGTATCATTGCGTACCAAAGTGGAAATGAGCTTTAATGCCTGTTATCTAAAATTGCCTTAAGGCTAGAATTTTACAGTAATTTCCATTGCGCAAACTAGCAATGAAAGTGCATCAGTGTTTTCATATTTTCTATAGGGCCTAAATACCGTAGTAGCTTAGACACTGAATTATTCAAGGTGTCAGCAATCTGAAAACAACCACTGTGGTTCATAATTCATTAAAACAACCCTTAGGTAGCAGATACCAATAATTTGTCTGCATTAGAAACAAATTTTATCAATTGACATAGCAATGGGATCGACTCGCCCAATAGAAAAAAATAAGGGCCTGACGGGCTGATCTTACCCCAGCCTTGAGGAATAGAGTTTTTTTTTTTTTGATATTCAATTTTATTGACATTTAAGAGAAACCACGACAACAACACAACGACAGCCAGTGTCCGCACAATAACTTGTGGAATCATAGCAGGAGGAAAAAGCCACAAACCCACCTCCCCACTCACCGTCCCAGGGGCCCCTATAAGTCTGTCCCCACACCCAAGACCACCGTACTGATTATGGTATAAGATTAAACCATTTACCCCAAATTTTCCTAAATAAATCAGGACAGCCTCGGGCCTCAAAGAGAGGTTCCTCTTGAGATCCGCACCAGTCCACCCCCGTCTGCATCTCTGCATTGTAGGGGGTTTGCTCTGAGACCACAACGCAGCAATGTCCCTCTTGGCCACAGCCACCGCAGTGCCAAGGAGACGCTTGTCGGCTCCCGAACCACCCAGGCCATCAAACATCCCCAGGAGCAGGCACACTGGGTCGTGGGGGATCTCCCACCCCAGGGCCAATGTGAGCTCCCGTTCCACCCCCGTCCAGAATGCTGCAAGGGCGGGGCATTGCCAGGTCATGTGGTAGAAATCAGCGGGGGAGTGGTCGCAGCGTGCGCAGTTCGGGGTAGGCCGCAGTCGCGCCCTGTATAGCCGCTCAGGGGTGAGATATGCCGTGTGTAGATAATATATTTGCACCAGACGCAGTTTAGAGGAGGTCGTGAGGGTCCTGGGGGCCATCAGTGCGTCGCGCCAGTCCTCATCCTCTAAGGGGCCCAGCCAACCCTCCCAGCGGGTGCGCAGTGAGTCCAGGGATGCAGGGCCGTTATTCACAAGGGAGCGATAAATCCTTGATACCCCCACTGCCTAAGTTACCCATCATCACTTGCGCCTCAAGCGGGCTGAACTCGGGAAGGGAGGTGGGGGACGGGATGTGCACAGTGAGGGCGTGTCAGAGCTGTAGGTTTCGATAAAACTGGGAGGGGAGAAGGGAGTAGCGTTGCTGCAGGTCTGTGAAGGTCCTGATATGGTCCCCTGTCCAGACATCCCCCAAAAGTGAGATCCCCAGACGGTCCCAGTGGTCAAAGTCCCGTAGGGAAGAAGTCTCCGCAGCCAAGTTCCATGCCATAAGGGCGTATGTTGGGTAAGTTTCCGGCTCCATTTCGTGTGACGCAGGGCGGTGCGCCAGGCCAGGAAGACGGCCTTGGTAAGGGGGGGAAGGGTTTGGGGTATCGGGGCCCCATACAAGTACGCCTGAAGTTGCGGGAAATCCATCTTATGGAGCTCAACTCGGTATGTCGGGTCGGACCAGCCGCCGTTAAACCAGTCGTGGACCACTATGAGCCTGGTGGCCAAGTAGTAGAGATGTAGATTAGTCACCCCCATACCGCCGTCATATGGAGGGATCCTGCAGTGAGCCAGCGCCATCCGTGGTCGTCTGCCCCCCACAAAAATCGGGTAAGTAGGCCATCGAGCTCTCGAAACCAGCTCCCTGGGAGGTGAAGGGTTATATTCTGGAGAATGTAAAGAAAGCGGGGAAGGATCATCATTTTGAAAAAGGGCGCTACGGCCTAGAGGATTAAGGGGGAGAGACTGCCATCGTTTAAGGTCCGTCTTGGTTTTGTTGACCAAGGGCGTAAGGTTAAGGGCCCATTCGAGCTCTGGGAGCAGGGTCACCCAGATCCCCAGGTACTTAAAGGACTGTCGCCGCAGGGGGATGGTAGATTGCCAATCGAAACAGGATCGGGACGGGTGAAGAGGGACCAGCGTGGATTTTGCCGGGTTAAGGCGCAGGCCGGAGACCTGTTCAAAGGCAAGGAGAACCTCCAAGCTCCGTGGGCCGGAGACCTCCGGGTCCGCCAGGAAGAGAAGGACATCATCCGCGTAGAGGGCGATTTTGTCCACTCGAGAGGAGTCCCATTCCCACCCCCGGATGAGAGGGTCTCCCCGGACGAGCCGGGCCAGAGGCTCCATTGCCAAGGCAAACAGGAGCGGTGAGAGCGGGCAGCCTTGACGGGGGCCCCTACGGATAGGGAATGCCTCGGAGAGCGCTCCATTGACCAGGACCCGCGCCGTGGGGTTGGAATATAGGACATGGATGAAGCTCCTGAAGGGGGACCAAATCCCATCAGCTCCAGGACCTCCTCCAAGTAGCGCCAGTCAACGGTATCGAAGGCCTTCTCGAAATCTATGAGAAGCAGGGCCAGATACGGGGTAAGCGACTGGCGGTGGGCGAGAGCGAGGTGAAGGCGGCGTATGCAATGCCGAGTACTACGGGCGGGCATAAAACCGCATTGGTCTGGGTGGACCAAGTCATGCAGATAGGGACGGAGGCGTTGCGCCAGGACCGTGGCGAAAATCTTCACCTCTGTATTGATGAGGGAGATGGGGCGATAGGCCGCGCAGACGAGTGAGGGCGGCTGCGTCTTGGGGATCACCACTATGGTGGCCACATCTGTCTCTGCAGGGAAGGAGCCTGCGTCTACCACATGGCGGAAGGAATAGAGGTTTTAAAAGTGTGGGGTGTATTTTGAGCAATTTAGGGCACGCATAAACTATGTGCAGTAAGGTTTCACATGACCACCCACACAGTCTACATTTGGTACTTGGCCATTGCTGAATCCAGGTTAGTGTGCCCAAAATTTATGCCCAATCTTATTTTTAGAAATGTTTCTTTCATTTGGGCCGAAAAATGGGCATTCAAATAAGTCTGGATTCGCAAAGACTGATGTGAGCTAATCACAAACCATGCATGAGTTTTTGCTGCTAAGGCTGTTTTATCCGCAGTAAATGATTTAATTTTAATTTGTTTTTTTTAAATTTGTTTAAAGCTGGGCATTGTCAGATCTGAGAGCCCTATCTGCAGATCAAAACATTGGAGACATTTTGAAATGTGAGATCTCCATGTATATGTATAGGCAGAATTTATTATTTCATGCCAACAAATGTTCGCTAAGGAAACAGGGGCAG
Source organism: Calotriton arnoldi (assembly GCA_963921515.1). NCBI lineage: Eukaryota > Metazoa > Chordata > Amphibia > Caudata > Salamandridae > Calotriton > Calotriton arnoldi. The sequence continues at coordinate 2,265,454 of CAWUFW010000458.1, forward strand.
ATGAAAACATAGAATACATGCATTTCAGATATGATCCTTGCGAAACCATGGACTGTCTTTGGAGGCCAAACTCCAATCTGATTTCTGCTTGGCCAATTGACCTAGGGATCCCAAAGATTGATTTATAGGCCTTAATTACTAATAAGTCCAATAGTTTCGCATCCTTACCCCTAGTAATAGGCGAGCCATATGTGATAGTTGGCTGTAACTTTGCTCTCATAACTTTAAGGAGATGATCGTATGATTGGAATCTCAATGATTTATGTAAACATTTAAAAGCGTAAATTAGGTTTGCGGTGTTTGCCCGTAGATTTTTAAAATGGTTTTTAAACGAGGCTCTATTATCAAATAAAATATCCAGATATTTATATGTCTTTATCACCTCAATTAGCCCTCCTGTGGCACTCCATGAATCAGTCTTAGATTTTACTGGGCCAATTTTCATGATTTTAGTTTATTTAACATTCAAATCCAGGCCATTCATTAAAATATACTCATCAAATGCATTAATCAATCTTTGTAAGCATATCGGGGTTTGGCTCAGCAAGATAGTATCATCTGCGTTTTGTAAGTAACTAAGATGCACCTCACTAATTTTTGGAGGATGGGCGTTAACGGGCTCTAGGTGCTGAAGTAGATCTGACAAAAATAAGTTAAAAAGGCAAGCCGATGAAGGAAGGACAACTGCTATGAACCTTCTAGACTTGAGTGCTGCTTTCAACACGGTCTCCCACATCCTTCTGCTTGAGAGGCTGCGGGAGGCCGGGGTCGACGGTGGCACATGGGAGTGTCTGAAAAACTTTTTGCAGAACAGATCCTTTCAGGTTCTGCAACACCCATTTAATTCTAGAGGCTGCCCTCTGTCGCAGGGGGTGCCGCAGGGTTCGGCTCTTAGCCCCACCCTGTTTAATATCTATATGCGCCCTCTGGCAGATATTGTAATGAGGCATGGGATAAAGCTGGTGTCATATGCTGATGATACTCAGCTGATTGTTACCCTGGAGCAAAAGGAGTCTGGAATGGCACCTGATTTTAAGGTCTGCTTGGGGGAGCTTGCGGACTGGATGAAATACAGCTGCCTCCAGCTGAATGCGGGGAAGACAGAAGTGATGGTTGTTGGAAAGCAGCCCTCTCTTTGGTCACAGCGATGGTGGCCTGAGGTACTGGGACCTACTCCGGCACCGAAAGCAAATGCGAAGAATTTGGGAGTATGGGTTCGATGAAAATCTGTCTTTCTCTGATCAGATAACCGCTGTAGCCGGAGCCTGCTTTGGCATTCTTAAAATGCTACGCAAAATTATGGACCTACTCCCCCTTGACGCCAAAAGAACTATTGTACAGGCTTTTGTTACATCTCGCCTTGATTACTGTAACATATTGTACCTAGGGGTGACCGCCAGAAATTTTAACCTCTTGCAGAAGGTTCAAAATGCTGCAGCCCGACTGATCCTGAACATCCCTAGGCGGGCCTCGTTTGGGGAAGCTCTGAGGAAACTTCATTGGCTCCCAATACAGGATAGAGTTACCTTTAAGGCCCTATGCTTTGGTCATAGGATCCTTAGTCAGAAGGGGCCGCGATTCTTGCTCCCCCTTCTTACAGTTTATCGGCCCGCACGGGATTTGAGATCGCTGGGCTCTGCTAGGGTGATTGTGCCCAGGGTGCGGAAGGTTCGAGCTGGAGTGAGATCCTTTGGCTTCCTGGCAGCTAAGGCATGGAATGACCTGCCTGCGGATCTTAGGACCTGCGTGTCAGAGTCTCTGTTCCGTAAAGATTTAAAAATCTGGCTCTTCCGACACCCTTTTGGTGGACGGAAGTAATATTTCTTGACTTCTATTGTTTTGATAGTCATATGCGCAGGAAGGGCGTTAGTTCAGGTCAGTCGCTGGGGTTTTGATGATGTTCTAGTGCGGGGACACTCCGTTGGAGTAACCAGGCGCTTTACAAGCCAAATAATAATAATAATAAGGTGCAAGGACACAGCCTTGCTTGAGACCATTATAGGTTTCATTTTATGTGATAGTGTACCACCGTCACCTAGCTTGACCTGGACCCAAGTGTTGGTGTAAAGGAGTATTATAGCTTCTAGCAATTTTCGTGGAATAGCCCAGACTACCAGTTTGTTCCATAATAATGCTCAAGGAACTGACTCAAAAGCTGCTTTTAAATCTATAAAAGAGATGTATAGATTTTGTTTTTAAACTTACAAAGGGTATTGAATCGTATGGAATTATTGTGATGCTTAGAGTTCAGAAATGACTGGAACTGCTTCCCCCTCAGCGGATCTCAGGAGGTCCCCACAAATTTTACCTAGGTCAGTGGCAGGCCTGAGGATGGATATCCATGGGGAGTCATGGAGATCCAGTGAGAAGAGATGGGGGATACTACCAGCTCAGATCTAGTGTTGTCCACCGCAACCCCATTTCCATTGCCCCCTGCTTCTTATGCCAGAAAAGAAACAGGTGGTGAGTACTGCCACAGCAAGTGATTGAATTGCTGCCAGGGGGTGAAGAATGGGACGTTGCCTCCCTAACCCTGGCCTGTCTATTCCTTTTTTGTTTTTTTAAAACTTTTTATTTCATCGCCACAAACGATGTTTTTCGTTATCCATACAATACAAAAACAGCAAAGAATACTTTCAGCCCACCTTTTCCATCCCAACCCCCACCCTTGAGTTGGATCCAAAATGCATTTACAAAGACAAGGGAGATAATACACAAAAAAAAGACACCCATCATGAGAGAACAGGAGAGCAATAAATCAGGATTAAATCAGCTATTGTTACTCAGCTACTCTTTCAATACATTGTTTGACTGGAGCCCAAATTTCCTTTCCCCTTTTCCAAGCGTTGCCTCCCCTACGTTCATAAACTGCCATTTCAAAGCGATATATTGCTAAGAGCCTCCTCAGCCATTGTTGCCCAGAAGGTGGTTCGGGATCTAGCCAAGGTGTGGCCAAGCAAAGTCTGAGAATAGTCATAGCTATGAACAAGAATATCTGATGTCGCCAAGGGATTCCTATATCATTCACCCCTAAGACCAATAAGCCAGGAGAGAGAGATACAGGAAAACCTAGCTGTGCTTCAAGTAATTTACCCACCTCTTTTTTCAAGTTCTCAAGCTTGGGACACTTTGCAAATAGATGTGTGAGATCTGCAGCAAAACAGCCACACCGTGGACAGCTAGTGCCAGTAGATCCCCCCCCCGTTTAACAATCTTCGCCGGAGTGATGTAGAGGTTGAACCATGTTTTATAGCATTGTATCTGTAGATTAGCAGCGATGAATGAAATCTGAGCAAGATACAGGGAGTCTTCACATTCTCCCGCCCAATTTGCAGGAGCTCTGACCATCGAGCCGTGTGTTTCGTGAGATCGTCTACTGTAGGAGAGTAGGATCTGCTTCACATGGGTACCCCCACTTTTTTCTGATGCTTCACTGTTTTTCGACTTTAGTCTGGCTGGGGCCCTGCTAATCAGAACCCCAGCCTAGCTGCTTCCTCTCCAAAATGGTTTCCATGTGCCTTAGGCACATCTCTGATTGGAATCTGGAGTGCCCTTGTAAGTCCCTAGTATATGGTATACTATGTACCCAGGGCATAGGTACCTCAGAGGCCTGCCAGGGGCTGAAGCATGTATTGTGCCACCCCTGGAAGGCCAGCCAAAAGGACACCACAGGTCTGCTACTGCAGCCTGGGTAAGGTGGTGCATGCACCCCTTACAGGGATATAGGTTACCTATATCACTACATACATACATACATACACACATATAACCTATAAGTCACTCCTATGGCAGGCCTTGTCAATCCTGAAGGCAGAGTGCTTGGTTCCTATGTGAGAGGGTGCCCCTGCATGAGCAGAGCCCCTCTGCAGCGTTCGGAGACCCTTCTCTGATGCTGTTTGTAGTGCAGCCTGACCATATACTCTTAAGCGCATTATAACCTTGCGTTAAATGCTAACTTTGGGATGGCTGCACGGAAACATGTCGTGTTTGGTGTCAAACATCTTGGAATACTACCCCCGCCAGTTCTGGCGGTGGGGGTAGCATTCCACCCTTCTAGAGGGAGAGACATGTACACACCGGCCTGCCCGGTAACTTCTTTCCAAGCCCTGGCATCACAAAATGGATGCCGCTGCCACAGACACGAGTCTGGCCTCCTGCTGCTGACCGAAACTCCGGCAGGGGAGGCCTGGACAATAGGTTTCCTGTCCCAGGGAGGTGTAACCACCTCCCCAGACAGGATAGTGTGTATTGGGGCTGGGCGGGAGCACTCTCTGGTGCTTTGAAGTCCTGCACTGGGGGCACATTTGGTGTCCCTGTGCATACCCCAGTTCAAACCGGCTCAGGGGCTTCCAGCCCCTGCTCTGGCACAAAACTGGACAAAGGGAAAGGGTGTAACCACCCCTCTGCCCTGACCCTCCCATAGGTGGGTCCCCAGAGTATGTCCAACCCCTAACTTGGTATAAGTATGGGACCCCAGTCCTTAGGACTTTAGATTTACCTGGACGAAACTCTGACACAGAATCCTGGACCTTCGACGCTCTACTTTAAGATTAGAGGACTGAAGAATCTCCCTTGGGGTCAAGGAGTGACTCCCCTGCTTGGCAGGCACCAACAAAGCAATTGTCCGGTCTGCATCGCTGAAGCTCCCGCCGGACGCCGAAGTCTTTGCATCACCAGAGGTAGATTTCCAGACTTCCCCGAGGCTGCCCTGAGTCCCCAGCAAAGATGAGGCCCGTAGCTGTCGTGGGTAACGTGGAACCGTGACCCCTGGACACCGAGCACATTTGCAAGTGCATCCTCTTCCTGGTCTTCCACGAAGTTGTGCTTTGGGCTCCGAGTAGCCCCCGCCTCCAGCACCGACTGCACCGAAGATCACTGGCCTCCACTCAACTGTTGTTTTTGCATTTGTCCACTCCACGAGTGTCCCGTGAGCCAGCTCTAAGTGCGTCCACTCGAGGCTCCTTCGCGGTCGCTAGTCCATTGGCTAGTAGGCCCTCCTGAAGGCCAATCTTTTTCTGCTTGGGCTCCCTGGTTGCTCCAGGTGTGCCCTGACTTACCCTCGCTGGGTGAGTCCCCCAGACCTTGCTGGTCTGCACCACCGTCCTTCTTCTATTTCCACGAGACTTGCCGTTGCCAAGGCTTGTTAGGTCCAATCTGGTCGCCGACACCCTTGCAATCGACAGACGTCGTGGGACAGCTCGAATCCAGCTCCTGGTCGTCGTCGACGCCTCCTGGACCTCGTGGCTGAAGAGTCAAGACGACTGTCAACCTACCTGAAGCACTCGACATCGGTGGGCTTCTGCTCATCGCCTTCCTGGTCACTGGCTAGTGACCCAGACTCTGTCCCCTCTGCTTCCAGGTTCTTCAGATCTTCGATCCACCTTTGGATCCACCCGAACACTTTCGACTTGGCCGCCAGCAGCGCTTTAGAGCAGATCGCCATTGAAAACGACGACGAAACCCGACCCCGAAAGACACCTATGCACCCGGCTTCCCTGGGTGAGGTAACTCGAGTACTCCGGTGCTCCCGTGGGTATAGACTCTAGAACAACCCAGTTCTAAAGGGGTTTGCTCCAAGTCCTCCTCTAAGTATCCCTTTTCTTTAAAATTCCAACCGCGACTTTCCCCATATAAGTCAACGGCGATTCGCGGCTGTGTTCTCACACTGCACGCGTCCCCCGTGGGTCCCCGGTGTCACTACCTTGGGTGGTTCCTTGTGGTCCAAGCACTTCTACAGGCTCTAGGCCTTGTGTCTAGCTCAGTCGTGGTTCTTATACCACTTTATTGGTATATGGTTTGGTAGGCCCCTAGGGCTCAAACGTGTATTTGTGCTATTACTGTTGATAACTAACTTATAACTTATGTATTTCGAACTCTAGCCTCATAAAGAGACTAGAGGGGTGTGTTTAGCAATAAATACATATATTTTGAATATATACCTGGTGTGGTCCTCTTTCATTTGGTCACTCAAGAGATTATAGACTGGTAAAACAAGCTGCTTTACATTCCTTCAAGACTTAGCCTGAAGGCTGCTCTCCATAGCTACCACTAGGATAGCTTTCAATAAAGGTTGTCTTTAACCTATCTCCAATAAGGGGTTGTTTGGACTAGTGCAAGGTGCCCACTATAATTAGTGGACAGCATATACCAGCCCAACTTCTCACATTGGTGTGCAGCGTGTGGGATTCCAGCTTGCTATTGTTTTACCAGATAATCTCAATTGAATTGATCAACTGAAAACCACTAAGGGTACCTTAGGTACATATAAAAACAAGCTTAGTATACAGTAAGTTCTACTGAACTTAGAGTTGTGTGTAAAGGGATAGCACACCCTTTCTACAACTCAAGAGAGTTTAGTAGGCCACACTAGAGTAGGCAGTGCATACACCACACCTCACTAGTAATGTCTTCAAAGCCAGGACCCAGTGAGTCCTTGCCAGAAGCCAGTGGGCTTCTTCCCTCCAAGTATGATAAACTCCCATTCTTGGAATTGAGAGCATTATGCAATACTAGGAAGCTGAAGGCAGGCAAAAGTGCCAGCACCCAACACCTCAGAGAGGTGCTACTAGCTGATGATCTCAGCAGGCCCCTAGGGTCTGAAGGGGTAGGCAGAGAGGGTGGGGCAGAACAGGAGGAAGGGATCAGGGGTGAAGAAACCCAGGCCCCCCCCTCTGAAACTGGCCAGGAAGGTGACAATGACCTTGCCCTGGAAAACCCAGCTATTCCTATGGATGAAGAGGAGGATCAGGATGACCTCACCTTTGTCCCCCCAGGAAGAGTTGAGAGTGTGCCAAGAAGGGATAGATCTCATTCTCAGGAGTCTAACCACTCTGACACCTCAATAGGGACCTCTGTCTCTTCTCATAGGAGAGAATCCTCTCATGAGAGGAGAAAGAGACTGATTCAGTATGAGCAAGCCCAGCTTGAGCTCAGAAAACAGCAGTTGGCTATAGACAGGGAGTCCCTAGATCTCTACAAAGAGAGAAAAAAGATGGGACTAGAGTCCCATGGTGGCAGCAATTTCCCCAGAGATAGGGAAAGGTCTTATGGCCATAGAAACCTGAGCAACCCTCCCTACCAGAGTGGGGATGACATCCACAAATGGATAACTGCACTGGAGAGGGCCTGTAAAGTACAGAGGGTCCCTCAGGAGCAGTGGGCAGCAATCTTGTGGCTCTCCTTTGCAGACAAAGGTAGAGATAAGCTCCTCACTGTTAGAGAGGAGGATGCTGATAATTACACAGTCTTGAAGAGTGCTCTGATTGATGGGTTTGGCCTAACCACTGAACAATACAGGTTAAAGTTCAGATATACCCAAAAAGCACAGACTCAAGACTGGGTGGGCTTTGTTGATTGTTCTGCCAAGGCTCTGGAAGGTTGGTTATTGGGCAGTAAGGTATGTGACTTCACAGGATTGTACAATCTTATCATGAGGGAGCAGATTCTTAATAATTGTCAAAATCAGCTGTTGCATCAGCACCTGGTGGACTCTGATCTGACCTCTCCCCAAGAATTGGGAAAGAAGGCAGACAAATGGGTCAGAACCAGGGTGAGGCAGAAGGTACAGAACCAAGGTGGTGACCCTAAGAAGCAAGATTCTAAAAACTCTGATAAGGGTGGGGAGAAGGGTAAAGACCAGAAGTCTTCACAAGGCCCCCAAAAATCTTCTTCAGGTGGGGATTCACAGTCTAACAAGGGAAAAGGCCAAAAGAAACCATGGTGGAAGGTCTGTAAGCAAAAGACCCACTGGACCAGTGATTGCACCAAGTCCAAAGACTCTACTCCAGCCCCCACCAATGCCCCTAAGGCACCTGCTCCCCCTAGTGCAGTTACAGTTGGTGGTGGGACTACACAAGCCAAGGGTTTAGTAGGGTTGACCCTGGGTAAGGAGATGAGCTCTGACCTAGTCAGAGAACTCACTCAGGCTGTCCTAGTCTGTGATGGAGGCATGGATGTGACCTCCTCTGTGAGTCCCAGTAATCTGGGCAAGTACAGGCAACAGCCCTTAATCAATGGAAAAGAGGCTTTGGCATTTAGGGACACCGGGGCAAGTGTCACTATGGTGACACAAGACCTTGTGGATCCTGGGCAGATTATACTTGGTGAAATGTACCAAGTGACCAATGCTAGCAATGTCAGAACAGACAATACTCTGGCAGTTGTTAACTTCTCCTGGGGAGGGGTAACTGGCCTTAAGAAGGTTGTGGTAAGTGCAGACCTACCAGTTGAATGCTTGCTTGGCAATGATCTAGAGACTTTAGCTTGGGCAGAAGTGGAGCTCAGGACCCATGCAGAAATGCTGGGCATCCCTGCAGATGTGTTTGCTGTGACCAGGTCACAAGCCAAAATGTCTAACACTGAACAGGCCTTGGATTCTGGAATAATGGACCAAGTGCCCTCCAAGAAGAGGAGTAGTAGGGTAAAGGCAGTGCCTTCCCCTTGGCTCAGAAGGAAGATCAGTCTCTTGAGGGGGATGATCTCAGTCCTGAGGAAGGAACTGTCCCAGAGGAGCTTGAACCTGACCAGGTTGAGTTCTTGGGGACAGGGGGCCCTTCCAGGGCAGATCTGAGCCAGGAGCAGCAGAGCTGCCCCTCTCTTGAACCCCTCAGACAGCAAGCTGCTGCTGAGGCTGCTGGGAAAGCTAGTGGTCCCCATACAGTGTATTGGGATGATGGACTCTTGTACTCAGAGCGTAGAGACCCCAAGCCTGGTGCCACCAGGAGGTTGGTTATACCTCTGAAGTTCAGGGGCTTCCTATTGACCCTAGCCCATGACATTCCCTTAGCAGGTCACCTGGGCCAGAACAAGACTTGGGACAGAATTGTCCCTCACTTTCACTGGCCCCACATATCTGAAGACACCAAGGAGTTTTGTCACTCCTGTGTAACCTGCCAGGCCAGTGGCAAGGCAGGTGGCACCACAAAGGCCCCCCTTATACCACTACCTGTGGTGGGGGTTCCCTTTGAAAGGGTGGGGATTGACATTGTTGGTCCCATGGATCCCCTAACAGCATCTGGGCACAGGTTTATCCTGGTGGTAGTGGATCATGCCACCAGGTACCCAGAGGCTATTCCCCTTAGGACCACTACAGCACCTGTGGTGGCAAGAGCCCTCCTGGGAATTTTCTCAAGAGTGGGCTTCCCTAAGGAGGTTGTATCAGACAGGGGTGCTAACTTTATGTCTGGATACTTGAAAGCAATGTGGAAGGAATGTGGAGTGACTTACAAGTTCACCACACCCTATCACCCACAATGCAATGGTTTAGTTGAGAGATTCAACAAAACCTTGAAGGGCATGATTAAAGGGCTCCCAGAGAAGCTTAGGCGAAGATGGGACATACTCTTGCCCTGCCTTTTATTTGCCTACAGGGAGGTGCCTCAAAAGGGTTTGGCTACAGCCCTTTTGAACTTTTGTTTGGTCACCCTGTCAGGGGTCCATTGTGCTTGGTAAAGGAAGGATGGGAGTTACCTCTCAAGCCCCCAAAGCAAGACATAGTGGACTATGTACTTGGTCTCCGCTCCAGGATGGCTGAGTACATGAAAAAGGCAACTAAAAACCTTGAGGCTAGCCAGGAACTGCAAAAAGCCTGGCATGACCAAAGGCTGTACTGACTGTTTACCAGCCAGGACAGAAGGTGTGGGTGCTGGAGCCAGTGGCCCCAGCAGCTCTCCAAGACAAATGGAGTGGACCCCATACCATTGTTGAACAGAAGGGTGAGGTTACCTATTTAGTAGACCTAGGAACACCCAGGAGTCCCCACAGGGTTCTCCATGTCAACAGGTTAAAACCATATGTGGACAGGGCAGACATGGGCTTGCTCATGGCTACTGATGAGGGACAGGAGGAATAGAGAGACCCACTCCCTGACCTGCTCTCACAGAACCCTGATGATGGGTCAGTGGATGGTGTAGCCTTGGCAGGCAGCCTCACTGCCCAGCAGCAAACTGATTGCAGACAGGTGCTCAATCAGTTCAGGCACATATTCTCACTGACACCCAGTCAGACCACCTGGTGCACTCATGAAGTGGACACTGGGGACAGTCTGCCTATTAAAAATAAGATTTATAGGCAACCTGACCATGTCAGGGACTGTATCAGGACAGAGGTGCAGAAGATGTTGGATTTGGGAGTTATTGAACCCTCAGATAGCCCTTGGGCTAGTCCAGTGGTCCTTGTGCCAAAACCTCACACCAATGGTGGGAAAAGAGAGATGAGGTTTTGTGTGGACTACAGGGGTCTCAATGCAGTCACTAGGACTGATGCCCATCCAATACCGAGGGCAGATGAGCTAATAGACACTTTGGCCTCAGCCAAGTATCTAAGCACATTTGACCTGACAGCTGGCTACTGGCAGATCAGACTAGCTGATGATGCAAAGCCAACGACAGCATTCTCAACCCCTAGTGGGCATTATCAATTTGTGGTGATGCCCTGTGGTCTGAAGAATGCACCTGCCACTTTTCAGAGGTTGGTGAATACAGTCCTTACAGGTCTGGAAGCCTATAGTGCAGCATATCTAGATGATATTGCTGTCTTTAGCTCCACCTGGGAGGATCACCTGGTCCACCTCAGAAATGTTTTGCAGGCCCTGCAGAAAGCAGGCCTGACTATCAAGGCCACCAAGTGCCAGATAGGGCAGAGTCAGGTTGTGTACTTGGGCCACCTTGTGGGTGGAGGCCAGGTTCAACCACTGCAGAGCAAGATCCAGACCATCATGGACTGGACTGCTCCAACTACCCAGACTCAGGTGAGAGCCTTCTTAGGCCTGACTGGGTACTGTAGGAGATTTGTCAAGGGGTATGGATCAATAGTGACACCCCTGAATGACTTAACTTCCAAGAAAATGCCCAAAAAGGTTCAGTGGACAGCTAGCTGTCAGAAGGCATTTGATGACCTAAAGCAGGCCATGTGCACTGCTCCCATTCTACAGAGTCCTGATTACTCCAAGAAGTTCATTGTCCAAACAGATGCATCTGAATTGGGGGTAGGGGCAGTACTGTCACAATTGAATGATGAAGGTCAGGATCAGCCAGTAGCTTTTATTAGCAGAAGGCTGACCCCTAGAGAGAAACGTTGGTCAGCCATTGAGAGGGAGGCCTTTGCTGTGGTCTGGGCTCTGAAGAAGTTGAGGCCATACTTGTTTGGTACTCACTTCCTTGTTCAAACAGACCATAAGCCCCTCTTATGGCTAAAACAAATGAAGGGTGAAAACCCCAAACTGCTTAGGTGGTCCATTTCCCTACAGGGGATGGACTTCACAGTGGAACATAGACCTGGGAGTAACCATGCCAATGCAGATGGACTCTCTAGGTACTTCCACTTAGAACATGAAGACTTAACTGGGCAAGGTTAGTTTAATGTCCCTATGTTTGGGGGGGTGTGTAGGAGAGTAGGATCTGCTTCACATGGGTACCCCCACTTTTTGCTGATGCTTCACTGTTTTTCGACTTTAGTCTGGCTGGGGCCCTGCTAATCAGAACCCCAGCCTAGCTGCTTCCTCTCTAAAATGGTTCCATGTGCCTTAGGCACATCTCTGATTGGAATCTGGAGTGCCCTTGTAAGTCCCTAGTATATGGTATACTATGTACCCAGGGCATAGGTACCTCAGAGGCCTGCCAGGGGCTGAAGCATGTATTGTGCCACCCCTGGAAGGCCAGCCAAAAGGACACCACAGGTCTGCTACTGCAGCCTGGGTAAGGTGGTGCATGCACCCCTTACAGGGATATAGGTTACCTATATCACCACATACATACACACATATAAACCTATAAGTCACTCCTATGGCAGGCCTTGTCAATCCTGAAGGCAGAGTGCTTGGTTCCTATGTGAGAGGGTGCCCCTGCATGAGCAGAGCCCCTCTGCAGCGTTCGGAGACCCTTCTCTGATGCTGTTTGTAGTGCAGCCTGACCATATACTCTTAAGCAAATTATAACCTTGCGTTAAATGCTAACTTTGGGATGGCTGCACGGAAACATGTCGTGTTTGGTGTCAAACATCTTGGAATACTACCCCCCGCCAGTTCTGGCGGTGGGGGTAGCATTCCACCCTTCTAGAGGGAGAGACATGTACACACCGGCCTGCCCGGTAACTTCTTTCCAAGCCCTGGCATCACAAAATGGATGCCGCTGCCACAGACACGAGTCTGGCCTCCTGCTGCTGACCAAAACTCCGGCAGGGAGGCCTGGACAATAGGTTTCCTGTCCCAGGGAGGTGTAACCACTTCCCCAGACAGGATAGTGTGTATTGGGGCTGGGCGGGAGCACTCTCTGGTGCTTTGAAGTCCTGCACTGGGGGCACATTTGGTGTCCCTGTGCATACCCCAGTTCAAACCGGCTCAGGGGCTTCCAGCCCCTGCTCTGGCGCGAAACTGGACAAAGGGAAAGGGGTGTAACCACCCTCTGCCCTGACCCTCCCATAGGTGGGTCCCCAGAGTATGTCCAACCCCCTAACTTGGTATAAGTATGGGACCCCAGTCATTAGGACTTTAGATTTACCTGGACGAAACTCTGACAGAGAATCCTGGACCTTCGACGCTCTACTTTAAGATTAGAGGAATGAAGAATCTCCCTTGGGGTCAAGGAGTGACTCCCCTGCTTGGCAGGCACCAACGAAGCAATTGTCCGGTCTGCATCGCTGAAGCTCCCGCCGGACGCCGAAGTCTTTGCATCACCAGAGGTGGATTTCCAGACTTCCCCGAGGCTGCCCTGAGTCCCCAGCAAAGCTGAGGCCCGTAGCTGTCGTGGGTAACGTGGAACCGTGACCCCTGGACACCGAGCACATTTGCAAGTGCATCCTCTTCCTGGTCTTCCACGAAGTTGTGCTTTGGGCTCCGAGTAGCCCCGCCTCCAGCACCGACTGCACCGAAGATCACTGGCCTCCACTCCACGAGTGTCCCGTGAGCCAGCTCTAAGTGCGTCCACTCAAGGCTCCTTCGCGGTCGCTAGTCCGTTGGCTAGTAGGCCCTCCTGAAGGCCAATCTTCTTCTGCTTGGGCTCCCTGGTTGCTCCAGGCGTGCCCTGACTTACCCTTGCTGGGTGAGTCCCTCAGACCTTGCTGGTTTGCACCACCGTCCTTCTTCTATTTCCACGAGACTTGCCATTGCCAAGGCTTGTTGGGTCCAATCTGGTCGCCGACACCCCTGCAATCGACAGACGTCGTGGGACAGCTCGAATCCAGCTCCTGGTCATCGTCGACGCCTCCTGGACCTCGTGGCTGAAGAGTCAAGACGACCGTCAACCTACCTGAAGCACTCGACATCGGTGGGCATCTGCTCATCGCCTTCCTGGTCACTGGCTAGTGACCCAGACTCTGTCCCCTCTGCTTTCAGGTTCTTCAGATCTTCGATCCACCTTTGGATCCACCCGAACACTTTCGACTTGGCCGCCAGCAGCACTTTGCAGCAGTTCGCCATTGAAAACGACGACGAAACCCGACCCCGAAAGACACCTATGCACCCGGCTTCCCTGGGTGAGGTAACTCGAGTACTCCGGTGCTCCCGTGGGTATAGACTCTAGAACAACCCAGTTCTAAAGGGGTTTGCTCCAAGTCCTCCTCTAAGTGTCCCTTTTCTTTAAAATTCCAACCGCAACTTTCCCCATAGAAGTCAACGGCGATTCGCGGCTGTGTTCTCACACTGCACGCGTCCCCCGTGGGTCCCCGGTGTCACTACCTTGGGTGGTTCCTTGTGGTCCAAGCACTTCTACAGGCTCTAGGCCTTGTGTCTAGCTCAGTCGTGGTTCTTATACCACTTTATTGGTATATGGTTTGGTTCACCCCTAGGGCTCAAACGTGTATTTGTGCTATTACTGTTGATAACTAACTTATAACTTATGTACTTCGAACTCTAGCCTCATAAAGAGACTAGAGGGGTGTGTTTAGCAATAAATACATATATTTTGAATATATACCTGGTGTGGTCCTCTTTCATTTGGTCACTCAAGAGATTATAGACTGGTAAAACAAGCTGCTTTACATTCCTTCAAGACTTAGCCTGAAGGCTGCTCTCCATAGCTACCACTAGGATAGCTTTCAATAAAGGTTGTCTTTAACCTATCTCCAATAAGGGGTTGTTTGGACTAGTGCAAGGTGCCCACTATAATTAGTGGACAGCATATACCAGCCCAACTTCTCACATCTACCATTTCTTTATTTAATAATTTATACACGGTGGAGATTTTAACAGTAGGTCAACAAGTGCCACACGAGTAAAGCCAGCACTTCCCCCTCTTTTTTTAGCCAGAAAATCCCTAACTTGAAAATACTTGAAGAAGTGGGTATTGCTAATGCCAGATTTATCCTTAATTGTGTCAAAGGGGAGAATCCCACCTTCATCAACCAAATCACCAATCACCCTCAATCCCCTCTGAACCCACTGTGTCATATATCCATCTTTGAAAATATCCGGGAGTAAAGCATTATTATATAGAGGAATGTATCTATTTACCCTACCAATACCAAGTTTCTTCTGGACAGTTGTCCACACTTTGAATGCTCCCATCACAACCTTGAATCTAACCCTTTTAAAATAGCCATATTCAATCTGTCGAAGAAAACAACCTCTAGCCTCAATACCCATTATCAATTCATAGATAGACACCAAATCTCCCTCCTCTGAACTAATTCCCACAGATGTTAAAAGTGTCGTCATTTGCTGTAGCATTGATGCCCAATAGTACAATTGAAAATTAGGGATGGCCCACCCCCTTGATCTCTTGAAAGAGTCAGAACTTTTAAGGCTCTTCGGGGACGTTGCCCGGCCCATAAGAACCAAGACACCATCTGATTTAAGGATTTAAACCAGTGGCTTTCTACCTCCAGTGGGATGGCCCTGAAAAAATACAAAATTCTAGGAAGGATCATCATTTTAATCACATTTCTTCTCCCTATTAATGTGAGCTTAAGATTATTCATTCGAAAAAATCAGTTTTGGACTTCCGTAATAGTGAACCTAAATTTAGGTCAACCATGTTCCCCACATCTGCTGTTATATCCACCCCAAGATATTTCGCCTTAGGCACTACCCGAAAATCAGCTAGTTGGACAGAGCCATTTATCACCACCAGAGTTTTGCTTTGATTAAGTAGATATCCGGAAAGCCGTCCAAAGCTGGCAGCTTCCCTTTCAATTTCCCCCAAGGCATCTGCAGGGTTAGGAGTGGTAATGGCCAAGTCATCCGCGTAAGCAAGAATCTTAGTGTCTCCCCCTTTATTATGCATAGCTACAATACTAGTATTTCGCTCAATTTTCCTTATAAGGGGGTCGATATACAGCGCAAATAATAAAGGCGAACATGGACACCCTTGGCGGGTTCCACGGCGGATCATAACCGGTTCAGACATATCTCCCATTACGACCACCCGGGCAACTGGATTTCGGTACATTTTCCGGATAGCCTTGATAAATCCATCTCCTAGACCATTTCTATCTAGTATAGCCCATAAGAAAGGCCAGGAGACCCTATTGAAGGTTTTCTCCGCATCTAGCAGGATTAAAGCAATAGGGTCTCCGGCATTCTTTGAGGCGTCAAACAGGGCAATTGTCCGCCATATATGGTCAGTAGTGCTACGGCCAGGAACAAAACCATGCTGGACAGGAGAAACCAGCCTCTTAATCACTCTAGCTAAACGATTACCCAGTATTTTGGCATATATTTTTATATCGCTATTAATCAGCGTGATAGGTCGGTAAGACCCTAGCTCATCAATGGGCTTGTCCTTTTTTGGAAATACCGCTATATTGGCATACCTCCAGGAATCCGGAGCCTCCCCACCTAGTTGGGCGTTCGTAACAATCTCACTCAGCATCTCATTTAACCACGGATAAAAGATTTTATAAAATTCCCCCGGAATTGAATCAGTTCCAGCCGTTTTCCCTGTCGGTAAAAAATTGACCGCCCCCCTTATTTCATCCTCTGAAATTGGGGCCTGAAGAAACTCAAACTCCTCAGAGGTTAGTTCTCCAAACGGTAATTCCATAATATATTCCGCCAATTCACTATCCTCAAAGTGAGAGTCTTCCGTATATAGATGTTGATAGAACCTCTGAAATGCCGTGCGGATCCCTAAGGGATCAGAAATTGAGCCAAGGATAGGGTCCTTTATTTCTGAGATATCACCCTGAACAATCCTCTCCCTTGTGCATCTAGCTAATAACTGTCCCACCCTTTCATTATTCTCGTAGAGTTTACTGCGCCAAGCCATATACTTTCCAGCTGCCTTTTTAGCCGAAAGCTCTATTATTGCAGATTTCCCCACTGCGACTCTGGCTTGTGCTTTTTCAAGTTCCCCTCCTGCCATAATTGTCGCCACTAATTGACCTTCGGCTTCTGTAATTCCTTGTATAAGTCCTGTTCTACTTTCTTGTTCTTTCTCTGCTCCGCCCAACCATAACTAGAAGTCTCCCCCCTTATCCCTGCCTTGAGAGAGTCCCACACGATATCTGGTCGAGCACTCCCTTTATTCTCCCTAATAAATCTGGGGATCCAGACCTTCATGTGCTGTATATATCCGCTATCAGAGAGCAGTGCCCTATCAAAAGTCCAGCATGAAACAAAGAAGATTTTCCTGTGTAGTTATTTCAAGAACAAGAGGGTTGTGGTCGGACATAACCCTGGGATACTTATAGATCTGACCTTTCTGTTCAATCGCGGAAGATACAAAAAAAAAATCAAGTCTGACATGAACCTGATGGGGAGCCGAAAAAACAGTATAACCGGGATCTCCAGGTTTATGTGTGGCCCAGATATCTAAGAGTCCATGCAACGCACATAAGTGAGCGAGAGACTTAAATACCTTAGGCTTACGGCCTTGGTATGATCTTTCCCCAAGATGACCTCCTTGAGGTTTTATATTTATATTGAAGTCTCCACAAATGACTAGAGGTAGCGGCCAGCCTACTAACTCGGTATTCAACCATTCAAACAAGGCTGAGTCATCTAGTACGGAACCGTACAGGGAGCATAAAGTAAATGAACATGCATTCAAGCAACATTGGGCGATAGCCCATCTCCCCATTTTATCCGAACTTGTACGAAGAACCTTAGCTCTCCCTTTCCGAACCATGATGGCTACACCCCGTGTTTGTGTCCCTTGGGAGGTACTGGCAATTAACTGGTAGCCAGCCAGTTCCGCAACTTTCTGACGGCCTGCTTCTATGTGGGTCTCTTGGAGACACACAATATCTGCCTCTAGATTTTGGATGTCTTCATTAATTCTGCGTTTCTTCTGTGGATTATTTAGGCCGCAAATATTAACAGAAGCAATCCTTATATTGCCCTTAACCATTTATTCCCCTTTTAGTACTGAAGTTCCTGTTCTCAGTGCCAAGTAACACCATCCCTTTATAGACTAAACATGTGATTATGGATCCAACCTTCCCCCTCCCACCCCCCTGAACCCGGTAAAATAGGTCCGAAGACCCTTGTGATGCCTCCTGCATCCTGCTGTCGCCCGATGCCGCCCCCACCCCAGTAAAGAAAACCTAAAAATAATTAGAAGAAAATTACTAGAGAACTACATGATGTCTTAACCATTAGGAATCAGACAAATGCTCACTATTTCCCTTTACCCAATATTTCCTGCAAATAATCTTGCGCCTGGATTTCTGAGTTAAACACTCTAATCCCCCCCCTGTGTATAACCTTCAGACGTGCAGGGCTCATTAGATATACTTCGCAGCCTAGCTTCTGAAAGGGAGTAATTAGCTGTCTGAGCCGCCACCTTCTCTCCACTGTTGTGTGGCAAAAGTCTGGCCTGACAAAGAAAGTGTACCCCTCTGCTGACTGTCTGGCATCTGGTCGGGCCTTGTCAAAGACTGCCTGTCTCAACAAAAAATTACCCCAAAAAATCAAAATGGCTCTGAGTTTATCATCTTGCTCGCCCTGGCCCCTTCTTTTCTTCAGCATGAGAGGGAATCGCTGCACTCTCTGCACTTCTGAGTCCCAGTCCCAGTGTTTCAGTTCTGGGAAAGCTCCCTTCAGTAGCCGCAGGACGAACACCCGAATATCCTCTCCTTCCACATTTTTGGGTATACCAAGTAGCCTCAGATTATTTCGCCGCTGGCGATTCTCGAAATCCTCGAGCTTCCACATGACGTCTGTCATTCTCGCCTCATTTGCAGTTGCTTGTTGCCCACTGGTCTCGGCACCTGCCTCCAGCACCACTACCCGTTCTTCCAGCGCCGTGGTCCGTTCCGTGATCTCGCAACAGACTTTGTTGACTTTCCTTATGGCCCCTGAAGTTTCTTTGTCGCCATGTGAGCTCTTTTATTTTCATGTCGGGCCTCAGTTTGTATTTGTTTGAGGGTAGAATAGATCAGTCCCATTGAGGGAGAGGATTCAGAGGTATCATTTGATCCGGAGAATAGCTTAGCTGCATCCCGCTGGATGCCGTCTTCTCCTATCTCCTTAACCTCTGATTCCAGAAGGATCCCAGAATAGTCCCATTTCATCTGGCCAGATTGGCCAAAATCTGATTCAAACCCCTTAACTTGAGACGTTTTTCCGCCGGTACTTTTCCGTTTTTTCAGTGCGGAAGCCCGTTTCTGAGTAACGGGTTCAGTCTTCGAGCTATCTGAATCTTCTCTGGAGTTATCGAGGTCGGTATCGCCCAGCTCACTGTCATTAGAAATTTCAGAATCGTCAGTAAGGGAGAAGAATTTGTCCCCCTCAGGAGATCCCACTACTTCTAAGTTAGTCAAAATAGTGTTAGGCTCCGTGAGCGTGTTGGGTCCTCCCAAGTCCAGCTCCCCTTCTTGTCTCCCAGGAGAAGCTTGTTGCAAGCCTATCGTGTCACCTCCCCCGGCTGCACAGTCGCCCAGCAGCACACTTGAAGCACTTATCCCACTCCTCGCATCATCAGTATGTTCAGCAAGAATCTGAGCAGGAATCAGAGTCTCATTACTCGCATTTTGAAGCGTGTTACCCTGTTCTTTCTGCTCCTCGATGTTAGTCCCTTCCTTGACAATTGCTTTCTTGCTGCCGGGTGGTCCGCGTCCCGAGAACATCCCTGGGACAGTCGGCTGCCTGGATCTCCCCGCTGTCTCCAAGGGACGCTGCTCCCGCGTCTGACGTCTGGAATTGGTCTCCTCCTCCTTCTCGCTGCTCGCCGGGGGAGTAGCGTCTTCGCCCTTGCGGCCGGCCAGCACCTTCCGGGAAGAGAGCAGACCTCGCGATCCACCAGTCGCAGCCGCCGCACCGCTCTCCGCCCGGTCCTTCGGGAGCTTTGCTACCTTCGGAGGCATCCTGTACCAAAACGGGTGAAGACCCGCGCGGTCGATAAACCTGCTGAAAGTGCCTGTCACCAGGTATACAAATCGTCTTGTGACCTGCCCGATTCCTGCTCCAAAGGTAAGTTTCATGGCAGTACTTTCTTTACATCTTTATCCTGCGAGGTGGGAGCAGCACACACAACAGTCACACAGCCGCCATCTTGCCTCAGGCCTGTCTATTCCTGAGGTAATCCCTCCTAATCACAGCTTGACAACGGCGGCTGAGAGGCTGCTGGAGGGATTTTGGAGAAGGGAGGCCTTCTTTCACCAAGTTTTAAATAGAGGTTGTAATGTTTAGTAAATACCTGGGTCTGGCCTCTCATTTCCCTCTGCCTTCCAGTTTATTCTTATTATACGCTTGATGGTGTATTGAATCTGTATATGGTAAACAAATCACTTAATTGATTTGCTAAAGCATACACAATGAAGGTGCCTCCTTAATAATTAATGGAGATTGTGATAGATGGTCATTTGCTTACTTAAGGTTCACCTGACTGAATTTACTCTGCAGACCAACACTAGTGAAGGAGATGGCTGTGGGTTGATTTGCGTTTTCATTCCCTCCTCATGGGGTCTCCACAGGGCCAGCTTTAGCGCTGGGGGCACCTGGTGCGACAATAGTTGTCGGCGTCCCCCCATCCGTGGTGGGGGTGGTGACCACCTCTACCGCAGATTCCCTCACCACCACCATTTAACAGTCCCCCTCAAGTCTCCATAACCACTCGCTTTCAGATGCATTTAGTTATTTATATAGTGTCACTCATACCAGTGTAGGGTGTCAGAGCACTTTGCATCACACACACATACACAGAGACAATCAATCATACATGTGTAAATCAGTGTACAGGAAATGTTACATAAGCCAGAGGACTACAAGGTGTAGGAGTGACTTGTCATCCATACTGGTAGGCAGTATTGTTTAAGAGTGCTTGGTCCAGAGAAGCACAAACTCAGAATTGAAAACAGAACACCATAGTTGGGGATTCTGTTTAATAATAAGAATCGATTTCTACCCAAATGAATCATTTTTGCAACATTAATCTATGCTCTAATCTATACTTTGAAGTGTGCATGCAGTTCTTTGATGACAGTTAATAATTCACTGTTCTGTATTAGGATTTTAACTTATAAACTACAAGTAATAAAAGGATGTCTCTTAGAAAAGCAGTAACCCAATGACCTATTTACTTTATATGCACTTTGTGATCTGCATAGTACACGTTCATTACAGCAGGCATATTAACCCTCTGTGCTATTTGATGATCAGTCAAAACCTCAACTAGACAAAACTCTGATCTCTCTCCAGGAAGAACGTTAATCACCAGAGTTATCTTGACATTTCTATTGTTGTCTGGAAATTGTGGTAGGCAAGGAACCGGCAGCAGGAGCCTTTAAAACCAAAATAAACTTTCAAATTCGGCGCCCCATGAAGTCAGCACTGGTGCAGTGGCACCGGTTGCACCGCCCTAGAGCTGACCCTGGTTTTGTGTCCCCCATGCCCAAAGAAGGAACAGACTCGGGCGGACGGGGAAACACCTCTATTTCCCTACATCGGGCGCGAACTGCCCGCTTCCTCCTGTGACTCCTCCCCTGCCTTCCCCTGCCATGCCTGACGTTGGGGCGAGACCAGGGCAGGCATGACGACATGACATCTCCCCCTTTTGTATTTTAAATGTTCACCGTTTCTCTCAGAGTTCTTTGATGAGTCGAATGGGTTTCCGAATGTCCCGTTGCGGTCGGCTGGGCCGGGAGTGACTGTGGGGGCACTCTCTTCTCAGCTCATCTGCCTCCGACACCCGTGTGGGTTCTTCATGGCTGCTTTCTTCTTGACTTGACACATCCGTATCCCAGTCCGATCTTTGAACCCGAGTGTAGGCTGTCGGGTTGCACCTTTTGAAGTGTGACCCGTTTCTGGTCGTTCTCTTGCTTCTGGACTCGGCTGTAATCATAGTCCCATTCCTTCTCGTTACTTGTAGTGGGTGATTGTGGTAGCGGCTGTCTGCCTTGGATTTCCTTTCTTGTCTCACCAGCACCCAATCTCCTTCTCGGATGTCAGATGTCTTGGCGTGTCTGCGGTGGTCTGCATATTCCTTCATTTTCGCCTTCTTGGTTCGATCCAGTTCGACCAGCGTCTCGTGGTCTGACGTCGTGGGCCTGGATTGTGTGACAGCATCTGTGGTTGGTATCCGAGTGCGAGGAGTCCGCCCGAGCATCAGGGTGGCCGGACATTGGTTTCTGGTGCTGTGTGGGGTGGTCCTGTATGCTCGTAATACTTCGTTTAGTGCTGGCTGGATGTCGCGGTGAGTTAGCTCAGCTTGCTGCATCGTCTTTTTGATGGTGGCCATGAATCGCTCCACCATCCCGTTTGCCTGTGGCCATAGGGGGGTGGTTTTCCGATGTTTGAAGTTAAGATGTCTGGTGAAATCAGCGAAATCTTGTCCGTTGAACGGCGGGTTATTGTCAGTCTTCACCACTGTGGGGATGCCCCATGCGGCGAATGCTTCATCGATTGCAGGTATGACTGTTGTCGCTTTTGTGGAGGAAATCTGGTGAGCGATGGGAAAACGGGAATATTCATCCACGATGACAATGATGTACTTTCCCGACTTCAGCGGGCCAAAGAAATCAACAGCTACATGTTGCCAGACGCCATCTGGGAGGTCCGACATTTGCAGAGGGGCATGTGGTTCTTCTCGCCCTACTAGTTGACAGTGTGGGCAGTCTCGGAGTGTGGACTCCACCATCTGGTCAAGGGAAGGGAACCAGACACGCTCTTGCAGCGCTTTCTTCGTGGCTACTACCCCTCGATGTCCTTCATGTGCCAGATTTACAGTTCCCTGTCGCAGCTGGTTAGGGATGACGATTCTCTGACCTCTTAGTAGCAGGCCATTGTCGCTAATGGAGAGTTCATCTTTGACGTGCTTGAACGCCGCGAGTTCTTGCCTGTTGATGGTGTCGCTCATCTTTGGATCTTCTAGATGGCGCCATGAGTCGGTGCGAACACGATGTATGACATTTTGGATTGTGGCGTCGTTTGCCGAGGCCTCGATGAGTGGAACGGCTGGTGGGCAGGCTCGGTCAATGACGAAGTGGAGATATTCTTCAGCCACGGAGGTGCCCGCCCGCGTCAGAGCCTGGGGATGTCGAGAAATGTAATCTGCCGGGTTCTCCGCCTTCCCCGGTTTGTGAATGATGGTATACGTATAGTCTTGCAGGCGGATGCCCCACCGTTCGATTCGCGGGGGCATCTTCGCCTTGGGGTTCCCGAAGATGGTGATGAGCGCCTGGTGGTCGGTGATGAGTGTGAAGTGTTTGCCGTACACAAAGAGGTGGAAATGCTCACACGCCCACACGACTGCCAGGCTTTCTTTTTCCGGTTGGGAATAAGCTTTTTCAGTGTCCGTGAGGCTGCGGCTGGCATACGCGACTATGTGGCTTTGGTCCGCTTCATCATCATATTGTGCCAGGATGGCACCTAGTCCGACGGGGCTGACATCTACTGTGATTTCAGTCTTCCGTTTGGGGTTGAAGTATGCGAGGTTGATGGCTGAGCTCACGGCAGCCTTGATCTTGTGGAACGCATGGTCACACGCAGTTGACCACTGGAAGCTGTGCCCTTGACGAGTGAGTTCTCTGAGAGGGTAGCTGATTGTGGCGTAGTCCTTAATGTACCGGGCGCAGTAGCTGGCCATCCCCAGGAACGAGCGAACGTCATGTCGTCATGACGTCATGACGTCATGTGGTTGTGGAGTGTCTGATAATGCTGATACCTTGTCGGGGTCCGGTCTCATGCCCTCCTTTGAAAAGATGTGGCCGTAGAACTTGAGGGTCGACTTGTGAAATTCACATTTGTCCTGATTGAGGGTTAGCGGAGAGTAGGGCATGACAGACTCGGTCTAATGCTTTGTCGTGATCTTTCTGGGTCTCACCAAATACCAAGATGTCGTCGCTGTAGTTGAAGGCATTTGGAATGTCTTGTATCACTCGTCTGACAGCCTCTTGGAAAACCTCAGCGGCAGAGGAGATCCCGAAATTGAGGCGTTTGTACCTGAAGAGTCCTTGGTGTGTGGTAAATGTAGTGATGTAACGTGAGCGTTCATGTAATTCAAGTTGGTGATATCCCTTGTTGAGGTCTAATTTCGAAAAGACCGTCGCTCCGTTCAGGCGTGTGATCATGTCGCTGATGTGGGGTCCTGGGTGCCGCTCCCGTTCGATGGCTGTGTTTGGGGCTCGCATGTCAACACACAGGCGTACTTTGTTGTCTTGGCCTCTCTTGGGTACTACCACTACCGGTGACACCCACGGAGTGGGTCCAGTTGATCTTTCAATGATATCTGCTTGTAGTAGGTCTTGGAGTTCGTCATCTACCGCTTGTTGTAAGTGAAAAGGCACTTTCCGGTGATGCTGTGCCACCGGCGTCACTTGCTCATTGATGTGCAGCTTGACTTTGAAATGAGCGAGCTTCCCTAGGCCATTGAACAGTTTTGGGAATTTGTTGACGATGTCTGGCGAGTTGTCTACTTTGTATAGGATCTCGACTAGCTTCAGTCGTTCCGCCGTTGGTAAACTGAGAAGGCAGTCTGCTGTTTCCGGGCCTTCGATCATGTGAATTTGCGCTTGGATTTTCCTGTCCTTGTAGGATAGCGTGGTGCGAAATTGCCCTAGACATGGCAATGGTTTTCTGGACATCCACGTGTAGACACGCACTGCGGCTGGCTCTAGTGTCGGCTTCGGATTCATGCTCTGGTATTCGGTGGCGCAGATGTAATTGAGCGATGCGCCTGTGTCTAAAACAAATTTGGCGGAGTGACTTCCTATTCGGATGTGGAGTCGTGGGTATTTCTTTAGTCTGTCTGGGTCTGCCACCATGCATACGTATTCATCACTGTCTTGTGATATGGGAGTGAGGGAGGACGACTCCCTGGAAGTTGAGCGCTGGGATCGGTACGAGCTATGTGATTGGGTACTGGATCTTGATGAGCTCGTCGAGTGGTCTCTCCGACCTTGTACAGCTCTTGCATGGTGACGTGATCCTGTACTCTGTTTGGTCTGTCTCTGTCTTGGTTCCGTGCGACGGGCTTGACAGGCGGCTTCGAAGTGGTTGTCTTTTCCACATCGGTGGCATTGTTGCCCGATGGCTGGGCACGGACCCGTATGAGGGTAGTCTTGGCCACACCGGTAACATTGCGAAGGTTGTCGGCGGGAGTGGCTGTTCTGTGTCCCCCGGCGGGATGACTTCATGAGAGGCGGCCTTGGAAATCTTCCCGATGTGTGTCGGTCTGGGCGACGCCTCGGTTCCGCGTGTGAGTGCACGCGGAGTGCTTATTCCTTTTTTTCAGTTTTGCTGGCCTCCATTTTCTTTGCGTGCTCTTCAGCTTGATCATTAATACGGGTGAGTTCTTCTATCTCATCTAGGGAGTAATGTCCTCGCCCCTAACAAGGGACCTCAGTTGGGAGTTTCTATATTTTATGTTGTGCTTAATTGACGCTTTCACTCGAGTTATAGCAATGATTGGTTGATTGGACTGACTCAGAATAGCTCTGTACGAAAATCACTGGACAGGTTTAGGCTTGGGTATCCTCATATGCCATGACGAAATAGGCCAGTTTCGTATTTTCGTTTCCTGAAGAGGAGAAATGTGAAATCCAAGCGCAGTCATATTACATCACAACTAAGAAGGGAATGATTTATACTTTGGAGGATGCAGAACACCCACCAAAAAGCAGCAAAAGCCCCGTTTGCCTATTTCAATGTATAGAGGTATTTGAGGTGCTTTCTCTCCACTCCCACACTTTTTCTAACCTCTTTTAATTAAATTTTGGGTGGGAACTCTTTGGCTGCAGTGTAGTGACAGTGTGTTTATAAATTGGACATTTTGACACTTGAATTAGCGGTATTTTACCGCATCGTGGGGGGTGTAGTTAGAAAATATTTTGGACCCCTCCAGTGTCTTAAAGCTAAAGATTTTTGTCCATTGAATCAGGCCCTTGTTGTTGATAATGTGTTGAGTGGGGGGCGGCTTGATGATTTTTTTCCCCCTTGGCTCCCTTCTGTGTTGATGGATGAAGAACATCCACCAAAAAGCAGCAAAAGCCCCGTTTGCCTATTTCAATGTATAGACATTTATACACTCTCAATAGAGCAGACTTGACATATATTAACTATATCATAGTGCAAAAGGGACATCTGGTGCTTTTTGGTGGATGTTCGAGGTCACCGAACTGTAAAACAGGTTGTACGTTTCTTGAACCTAACAGAACCTTTTAAGAATGACGTATTAATCTGATGATGAAATAAGAAAGTGGTTTCTATGATTACCACTCATGACTGGGGAGTCCGGACATACAATGCCACAAGGGTGAATCACAGCTGTCCGGCTATCCAGTCTCACGTCTCCTCCTGTCAGTAGTTAATAAACTAAACTCAGCAGAGAGGGGATTCAAGCGCATGAATGGATCCACCATGTTCCTGCAGTGATACCTGGCGCTTTCATGGCAGAACCAAACCATGAGTTACTTTGTGTTTTATTAGGAAACTGCTGGGCCACTTTTGGTTGTGAGGTTTTGTTTTTTGCCACTCACTCGATGGTGATCTTACCTGCCATTATCTGAGGATGTCAAAGGACAGAAGTAGGATGCACTGTTGTTCATCTAGGCAGTAGTGCTTAGCCTTAATACCTGGATGGCCAGGACCCCTAAGCCCTATTTTGGAAAGGGGCCAGCGCACTTCCGGAGGAAATCGTGTGACTGTAACATCCTGTGAAGGCCCATGGGACCATCCTTGCTCCCCCCAGGGGTCATTTTTGAAGATGCATATCTCACAGTGGCGGATGGATCGCTGGGGGACTTTTTCTAATTTATATTAAAACATCCCCATATAAAGGAGAACATCAGCCAATTAAAATGTTATAACAGTTTTTCTCAGTTGGAGCATTCACTATTAGGGAAGTTACCTAAGAAGTCCTT
The DNA here is from genome assembly GCA_963921515.1 of Calotriton arnoldi. NCBI lineage: Eukaryota > Metazoa > Chordata > Amphibia > Caudata > Salamandridae > Calotriton > Calotriton arnoldi. The sequence goes on from CAWUFW010000458.1 coordinate 2,291,686, forward strand.
TTGTAATTTCAGAGTATGTAGGACATTCCAAAGTGGCAACACTCCACGAGTTTGTAGGTTTTCACCCCTTTGTGCACATGTTCAATTTTTGTAGTACATCCAAGGATCGGTAAGTACACGATCCTGCCACAATGAAGGGGCATATTTACAAGAAACTGACACATCTGTAGAGATGCGTCAGTTTCCCTGCGCCAGCCTGCGAAACCCTTGCGCCACCATGGATGCGCCGTATTTACAATGCGGCGCGCCATGGCGCAAGGATTGACATGCGTCAGAAATTCTGACGCATCTGTTGGCGCAAAAGTCATGCATTGCTGGAGTCGTGTCGCATGTACAACGCCACTCCAGCAATGCATGTTGAGGCCTATTCTCACTTCACTGCGTCACTCCTTACGCCTGTAAGCAGGCGTAAGGTTTTGACCCAGTGGCATCCTAGAAGTGGCGCAGTGAAATCTTCTAGATTTCACTGCGTCACTTTTACAAGGCTCTAATGCTTGGGAACGCCCACCCTGCATACATTATACCTGACGCAGGTATAATGTGACGCAGGGCTTTACAAGTTGATGCATCTCCCTAGATGCGTCACGTTGTAAATTGGCCGCATTGTTTACACCGTTGCTGAGTCACAAAAGTGATGCAACGGCGGTGCAAAAGTGTCGCAAGGGGCTTGTAAATCTGCCCTGAAGTGTTTATTGCCTGCAGGAGTGGGTTCAGGTTAAAGATCCCCTTCTTCCGTCCCCACCCCCATACCGGCAGCCATTGGAGTTGACTTCCACGATAAATCAGCTGCTCGTTTACTTATTAAAGAATGATGCACCGTTCTCTAATAAATTCGTTTTTTAACTCAGCCTGTTCAAACTTGCCAGTGATGTGATGTGCAGAAATGATTGGCTTCCTAATCTTATCCTTTGTTTTCCTGTCACAGTGCCAAGCCCGGTCGCATATCTGAATCACACTACAACATCAGCAGCAGTAACTGTTTATTGGGGTTCAGCACTTGGAAGCTTGGATGGATATATTATTTCGATAAAAAATAAAACCTTCCATAAGGAGGAATTATTACTGCCCAGTATAAGGTAAGTACAATGCGAATTGCCAATTTGGCACATGTGTAATTTATCTAAGAACTGCTAGTAATGACTCGCACAAACACTGCCCCTTAACTTTCCAAAATCAGTATTTAGCTCGATACAAAGAAATCTGACAGCATTCGACGGGCTCAATAAAACTTCCATGGTTACAGAAGAGACCAAGAATTGGGGGAGGCACAGGATTCGAAACATCATCAACTATATTCAGGCTGACAAGCTATGTCCAGCACTAGAATGGTCGAAATGTCTACATGTAAATCTTTGGGTGAAAATGGAAAGTGTTTGCCCCCTTGTTCGAAATAGGGTTTCTGGTTGGCTAGGGTATGCACCTCAGCCAGGCAGAATTCACCACTCCAGTCAGGGTAAGGGAGTTACAAACTTATTTATAGGTTGCACATGTCATAAAAATACAATGAAAACATCACCTTACACCATCACTGTACATATCGTGGAGTTTCTGAAATAGTACTCGTTATTCTGGATAGTAGAAGGCATCAAAATGTCATACATCCATATCAGATCACATATATGCAGCATGTAAGGAAAAAAAAATGTAACATCAGCAGATCACTGTAAGTCCCTCAATGGCGTAGAAGTTACAAAGCCATGCCCTAAACACACAAAGAGCAGCACTTACGCTCTTAATAAATGGTTTCCGGTGTCCCTGTTCTCTACACGTAAGCTACTGGGCTACCTGCCCACCTACAACAGGAAATACGGTAATCACTGCTCCCAATCGGGGCCACAATCGGGGACTTCACCCATTATTGGGAATCCTGAACACTGCCCCCAGGTAAGTCTCCCAACTTGTGGGGAGGGGAGAGACACACACCCACAGCCTGCCGCAGCGGGGTAGACCACGCTGGGTCTGCTGCAATAACCAGTGCCCGGCAGCTACTGATGCTGCGGGCTCTCCCACTAGGGGAATCTCAGCACTGATAAACAAGCCCTTCGGCTCTGGGGCTCCATGTGGACAGCCCAGAGTGTCAGCCGTGGTCCCTCGGGACTGGTACGGCAACTGTGATGGTTCTGGGTAGCTCAGCGTTGTGGCGTGGGGCCTGGCCATGGAGAACACCACCGTTGGAGGCAAGCCTTCCGCTCTCTCACCCCCGGGCTCTCCTCAGTGTCAGGATTGGCCGCAATACGGAGCGAAGCCTCCATCGGTTACCACCCCTGGAGCCCGGTGGAGATCTCGTTCTTCAGGGCGGCTGGTGAGTGGTGCACTGCAACATGCACCGGAGGTCAACTAACCCAGGGAGCACCTGCTCTCTATTCTTCCACTGTGGCTGCCCACAACCACATGGTATCTTCTTGATAAAGGCAGACTCTGCAGGCGGGCACTTGCACCAACCACTGGCAATCACGCTGATCCCGGGGGCAGAGCTGCCTACTCCGGCATCACCGGGGGCTATTCGTTGCCTCGGCAATATGACAGGTGAGAGCAGGCGGTCCGATTTACGGCTGCCCTGCAAGGCCCCAGAGAATCGCCGATCTCCTCGCCGGGAGGGACCCAGTGCAGGCAACCAAACTCAGACTTTGGTGTGCCCAGTGCGCCACACTGGTCCTCTGTTGCACACGCCCTCCTTCACCTGAAGCTCTCAGCACACTTAGCGTCAGTGCCAGGCACCAAAGAAAATAAAGCGCTCACCAGGCACTAAGTTGTAGAGACAAGGGGCAGAAACAGCACTCCTTGGAGAGCACTGGGTGCACCAAAGCAGGCGTGCAGGCAGTAGTCCAGCACAGAGGGTTCATTTGGACAGGTCAGCACAATAAGCAAAGACCCATGGTGGTTCCTCATGGCAGCATAACAGCTCCTCCTGGCAGTGTGCAGTTTGTAGAGTCAGCAGCATCTGGTTACAAGTCCACGCAGTGTCTAAAATCATGGGGTCACAGCCCCTGTACTTATACTCACAAAGTCTTTGTTCTGGGGATAATTCAAACAAACTTCAGAAGTGCACAACACCCCCATTCAATCCCCAGCCCTGGCTCCAGACACACTACAGGGGGCGGAGACAGCATTGTGAAAGGCAGGTACAGCCCTATTCAGGTGCTAGTGAAAACTCCTTCCACCACTCTAAATGCAGACAGGTCTATTCAGCCTGGCTATTAGTCACCCAGGAAAGGCAGGACACACCTCAACCTCGAGTCCAGTCCTGGTTTTACTGTCGACACCTGGTTACGCCGAGACATTGTGTGGAGGAGAGGCGAGGCGAGGCTGCTGCTGCTCTCGTGGCTCCCGAGGCTGCTGCTCCTGTGGTTCCCGAGGCTCCCGAGGCCGGCAATCCGCGTCTGTGATTGCGGTAATTGACAGGAAGAGGACTGGCTGCAGCTACCGGCAGAGCTACATTTACAAGCAAGCCGGTATTTTACTCCCTTTAGCCCGCCCTCTCACAGGAGCTACAAACACTGTGTCGCCGCTGCCGCTTCCCCGCTCTCTGCTCCTCTTGTGCATTAAACCAGGGCATAGGTTCCTGAAGGGCCGCTAAACTGCACTGCCTGCCCGAACTCCCTGCTGTAACGGAGTAAATCGGAGTAAATCGGTGCGGGAGGGGCAGAGCCCAGTTGTGGACTTGCAGGAAAACGGAGCATAGGAGCCTAGGAGTGAGCAGGGTTGGTGGCTCCGGGGCTCCTAGCGCACTGTAGTCCTTGTGTGGCGCCCTCTGTGCGGAAACAGGACTGGAGCGCTGTTGGAGGTCCTGTTGTTTTGCGCGACAGCAAGGGAACGCAGTCACTGTACTACTGTGCTACTCGAGCTGTGCTGTGCTGTGCTGCCACTAGCCCCTTTGAAGTCCCTCCAAAAGCCCTGCTGCTGCCCTGCTGTTGCATGACACTTGACGCTAACTGAGCAGCTGTTCTTCTCTGTCGAACGCCTGCATCCTCCATCCTCCATTCTTACCACCTACCTTCTATGTGGCTGAGGAGGTGGCGGCCTGCGGCTTGTGGATCTGTGGCTGTGGATTCTGCTGGAGCCAAGCACCGAAGGCTCCTTGCGGAGAGGGGAGGTGTCTCTTTAAATCTTTGACAACTGCCAACTGCCTCATTCCTCGCCCCCTGCTTTCTTGGATTTCCTGGGCCTCACCAGCTTGTCAGCTTTTTATCAGCCTCTCATCAGCCTTTGCCTGGGCGCACAGAGTCACGGCTGAGGTTGCGGACAAGGCTGAGGTCTTCCCTGGTTGTTTGTTGGCCTGCTGCTGGGGGTCGTTTGGAGGGCGGTGGGGGAGAGGGAGTGCAGTGTGACCGGCTGTCAGCATCCCCCAGTGCCCCCCAGCACTATCAGCATCCCGGTACTGCGGCAGGTCTTCTCCAGGTGCAAGGAAGATTGCAGGGGGTGCGTGTCTCAACAGTTTTGGAGTTTTAGTAACTGGGTCACTGGCAGTCCTTCTCACTCCTATCGGCTCCCATCAGCTCAGCCCCCACCTGGACCCCTTATCTGTACAGTTCATTTGAATTCCTCTTACCTTGCGTGTTAAACCAAACACGGATTACAGGGTCATGAGATCAGGCCGAGTAAGGAAGTCTCCTTCAAAATCAAAATCAAAGGCAAATTCCAAACAAAAACAAAAACAAGGTATTGCAAAAGTGAGGTCAGATGAGCCAAGTGGCCCACGACTGGGGTCAGTATCTATCAAAAACGCACAACAAGCACAGAAAGCACCCCAGTCACGGGGATTGCCAGGTCCTGCTCCGGCACAAACTCACCCATTAAAAGCGACGAAACCAACGTAAAGTCACAAACGGGAGAATTAACTCTTGACCAACCAGCTAACCTGACGCATTCACAAGGAACACAAGGGGGACAAGGGGTCTGTGTTCTTATAAGTCCTGATGGGGCCCCTCAAAGGAAAATACCCTGCACTATCCAACCCAAAATTTATACAAAGTTCACGTTTCTGAAAGATCCGGGGACAGCAATTTACTCAAAAAGCGCGAATGTAAAAGGGTTGCAATCGCCTTTGCAGCCAGAGAAGTTCGGTTCAACTCACCAGCCAACTAATCAGTCAACCAATCAGTCAACCAATCAGTCAACCAATCAATCAGTTGACCAAGCTTCTTTTGTTTCACCGACCACGTTACCTGAACCTCAACCTTTATTTTACCAATCTACTAAACAAGTCGAAAATCAAGCTAAAATCGACCAAAGGAACACACCTACAACTACAACAGATGGCCAGAATTCTCCAAAAAGTACTGCTGGCATTAGGGCAGCTGATAATGTCTTTGAAGAGGTTTCAGGGGCTACAGTTGGAATTGATACATTAGGGGGCATGCCCCAGAACCAGCTTATAGAACAATTGGGAATGGCTCACCCGCTGTCCCCAAAAAATAGTTCTCCATTCCAACAGCATAAATCACAATCAGGGGCACTAAGTGTATCTGAACACCCGGTGGGCCCCAATAGCCCCTCGGCCAGCAAACCAGCAGCTCGTTATACAATGTCTCCCTATGCAGACTCTCATATATCAAGCCCGGATTTGTCTTTCCTGGCCTCTCAGGAATGGGAGGAGCTTGTCGCCTCATATAATTTAAAACCTGTTCAAAATAACACATTTCATGACCCGATTAATACATCATTGCAGGAAAGAAGTAACCGCAGTACTATAACACCTACTGAATCAATCTGGGGGGCAATTCTAAACTCAATGCAATATTCAACCACAGCTTTACAATATCAATCACATAAAATGGACTTACAGATTACGGTTCTTCAGACACTGGCTGATTTTACGTCAGGGATCGATAAAAAACTTTCAGAGCTCAATAACCTAATCAGGCGGGGACAAGAAGCGCTGCACGGAAGCCAAACCATCCATTATGAATGCACCTGTGCCCCAATAATTGACAAGCTCACAACACTACCGACTATGTTAGGGGATATTCTGTCAGAAATAAAAGGCAGTGTTACATCGTCCCTCACATCCACAGATGGCCAGTATAAGGAAGGGTCAGCCTCGCCTGAACTTCAAAAAATCGAACCTACAGGAACTAGCTCTTCTAATATTGTTGTAGCTAATGATGCAATACCAACCACGGCCCTAATAAAAACGGGTCCTTTAAACAAAAATCCTACACCCCGGAAAGTTCGCAACAAACAAAAAAGGAAGGGTCGCAATAAGAAGCAACTATCTCTTGCTTTGAATAGACTAAGCAAATCACCTGTCAGTGTAGTTGAACCAGACCCCGACTTTGATGAAACCAGGACTAGCTTATGCTCTGCTTTGCCTGGCAGATCGGACAACTCACTCGTAGAGCCCTCTTCAAAAATGGCCGCCACTTTGGGGTCATCACCGAGGCCAGTAAGAAGGACCACTCCAACAGAGAATGTGAGGCAGGAGCCAATATTAAGAGCAAAAGATCCAGCAAGAAGGAACATCCCAACAACAAACGAGAGGCAGGAATCAATATCAATAGCAATAAATCCAGCAACTTTAAAATACAATAAGGAAGATCAATCACAGGGCGCACCACCCAACGAAGTTCACTTGTTAAAAGAGAGGATCAACAAAAATTATTGACTGGTGGCATTGTAAATCAAGGCCGTCCATTCAATAAAATTAAGCCTTCAACTACTCTCCCGTCGAGCTCTCGTAAATCCGTAAATCAAGGAGAAGAACCAAACAACCCTTTGCAAATAGGGCCTTGCCTACAGGATGGAATCCCTACTTACAGACCTAAGGAAACCTCTATTGAAGAAGTGGTTAGCATTACTCTCATTCCTGAATATGAATCGCGTGGAAGAGATGACATATTAAATAGAGGGAATGTTCTACGACTCTTAAATTCCATCCCGTGCCTTGGAAATATAAGCTCATCGGACCTGCTTTCTATAGAATTCCTTCCAAATAATAACTACTTGGGCCCAGAGGTGACGAGGACACGATGGAGCACAAGTGAAATTGCGAATAAAATCAAGGAAGAGGAAAGCACGCTCAAACACTGGGGTATAAAAATGGGAGTTGAATTGAAATCTCCTTATCCAACTCCATTTCTAAAAACTCGACTCACCGTCCCAGACAAAATTACCACCTCAGTCCTAAGAGGGGCAAGAAGTAGAACCCCTGGCGAACTTACTGCTTGCACAGAGGATTCTAATTCAGGTAGAAGCGTAGGGCACTTAATTCCAAATTTGAAACCGGGACCTGAAGGACGGCTGCAAATATCTCGCACAATATTAACAGACCGTTCAAACTGACAAGAGTGTGACACTCCACTGACAGCACCACCCGCGCAAGGTCAAATTAAGCTTTGCATCTGGAACATTAACGGCTTGGCAGCCAAACTGGTCGATCATGAGGTAGTTAATTACCTGAAAACATTCGATCTAATACTTCTCCAGGAAACCTGGGAAGATAATGCCAAGGAACTTCAAGGATACTCCTCCTATTTCGTTCCGGCAACAAAGGTTTCAAACTTTGGTCGCCGCTCAGGGGGACTAATGATGTTGGCTTCAATAATCACAATGGGCTCAATAAAGCCCATAGAGGTAAAAATGTCACCACCCAATGCAGTCCAAGCAATACAGACAAAGCTTAAATTCAATAACACGACACAAGAAGTTATAATAATTAACATCTACGTGCACCCTAATCGAAAACAAAAAGCCGTAAAGGAGTTGTCAAACGAAATAAAACGGATTATGGATGAGCAAGACATCGATCACATAGTTGTTGCTGGTGATTTCAATCTACACCTTCTTGGGTCAAGCCAAGACGACGGCCCAGTGCACGAACTTACATCACTCTGGGGGATACCAAATCAAGGCCAAGCAAATATTGGCAAACCTTCAAGATGGGCCAAATATTTGCTACAAGAACTAGAACATTTAAATTTGAGAGCACTGAATGGCCGTTTCTTGGAGGACAACCCACCAGCTGCTACTTTTCACTCCTCAAAAACATCTTCCTACTTAGATTACACGTTTGTAACACTAGCCATGTTCGAAAAAATAGCAACTTTTAAAATAGGTGATAATGTTCAGAGTGATCACCTCCCACAGGAAGTACTGCTGAAAGCAAGGCCAGTTGTTATATTAGATACCTGGAACCCGACTGAAAGCGAAGAAGTTTCTAACCTAAAGCGCCTAAGGTGCAATGTCAACAATATTGAAGCTTTATCAGCCTCTGCTAAGACCATATTCGAGAAAGAAAAAGAAACTGGCACCACAATTGTAACAGCCTGGGAAAACTTTATTAAGACATTTAGTGGCAATTCTGCGATGAGGACTGGGTCAATATCAAGAAAATCAGAAGACATATCAATAAAAGCGAACTCCAGTCCGGAAACTAAGAGCCTCAAACGGATCATAAACCAAACCCTTCGACAACTGCGAAAAACACCAGGGAATTTGGAGTTGCAGTCGACTCTTCGACAAATGAAGGCACAATTGAGAAGGAGGAAGTGGCGTAAAATAAGGCAAAAGAATGACGAAACATGGGCTAAACTACTGCATGACGCCAAGCAACAGAACAGCGCTAAGTTTTGGCAAAGAATCCATAAGTTAGATCGACCGGCCCACCCAGGAATCAACTCCAACATAACAGAGGCGGTCTGGGTTGAGTACCTCTTTACCCACTTTAACAACATGGAAGGGGATTTCAATAAGGGTTCGGGCATTGCTGCACCTGAAATCAAATCCCCTACTAAAGGGAAAACAGTACTAAATTGCATATCCAAAGTTCATCAGGTCAGCAGCATTAACATCCTTAAGCAACGAGGGACTCTGTCGGATGGTAAATTAAACCTCTTAGACTACACTGAAGAGGAAGGATATGCTCCCACAGAAAAACAGATAAAAGGTCTAATAATCAAGAGTAGAGATATGGGAGCACCCGGCCCTAACGGGATCCCCCGATATTATACAAACATGACGCCGGCTTTTGGAGCAAGGCTCTACTATCAGTCTTCAAGGGCTTAAACACCGGAGTCATCATTCCAGACTCTTGGAAGGGATCTATCATTAGTCCAATCTTTAAACAAGGCAAAAGGAACGACCCAAACAATTATCGATTGATCGCCCTCCTCGACGTCGATGCCAAATACTACGCTGGAACACTCTTGGAAGAGTTAACATCTTGGGCCTCAGACAATTCTATTATTCCAATTAATCAAACTGGGTTTTGTAGTGGCCAAGGAACTACAACTAACATATTGGCTCTCACGTTGCTAATGGATGCAGCCAAAGTATCAAAAACACCTCTCTTCCTGTGTTTTATTGACTACACAGCTGCCTTCGACCATGTCGATAGGTCCAAACTTTGGGGAAAACTGGAAAAATGGGGCATACCAACCACACTTTTGGATCGGCTAAAACAGTTGCATACAGAGACATGGATCAGGGTCAAACTAGGTGCAGGGGTACACATCTCAAAACGAATTATGACCTCGAAAGGCCTTAAGCAGGGGTGTGTCCTTGCCCCGTTCCTTTTAATCTCTTTCTGGCCGACTTGCCTGGGGAGCTGGACAGCTGTGTATCCCATGCTCCAAACCTGGGGAATAAGCTAATGTCAAACCTGTTATATGCAGATGATTTGGTTTTAATGAGTCGGACACCAACTGGTCTTCAGCATCTATTAAACACAACATGCAGCTTTTCGAACCGGAACTCCCTCAAAATAAATTTTAAGAAGTCCAAAATTATGGCAGTCAATTACCATAAAAAGAAGATCAACAGCTGGTTCCTTGATGGCCAACGTTTGGAACAAGTACAAAGCTATAAATACTTGGGAATATTAATGGATCACACAAGCTCATTTAAACGTCATCTAGAGTCCATGCGAAGAAAGGGGACTATGATTTACCTATCACTGAAGTCATTGAAGAGACGCCTTCCTGACCTTACGCTTGGTCCATTTTTACAGGTCCTGAGGGCCAAACTGATGCCTACATTGACATATGGGAGTGAGGCTCTAAAAGGCAAAGATGCAGCAGCTTTAGACGTTATAATAGCCAACTCTTACAGAGCAATTTTCCATCTCCCAAAATATGTCTCTCCGGCTCAAATCCGGTTAGAATTTGGGATCCAAAGACAAACGTTAGAAAGAAGGAGCTCCTATGTTAAAAGTTGGCATAAAATCCGAAGTGCCGTGGCAGGGTCGCTAAACTTCCATCTTTGGAAAGCCTTGCAAAATCAGGAAATATGCCCAGCCAGGGATTATTTGCTTGACTCAATTGAGACACTGGGCCTGTCCGATCTCTGGGCCGTACCAACGGATCATCTTTCCTTTAAAAAAGCAGTAAGAAAAACAACATCCACGCTATCTGTCTTAGAAGACAAAGCAATTCTCACTAAAAAGGCACACGGCTGGATAGTGCTCAGTGACTATGTAGGGCCAAAACCCCAAGCCTACTTGAGTGCCGGAATGAAGATAAGCAGGAAGGAAAACTTTCTAAGGCTGCGCATGGGGGTAATTGCGATCAAACCTCATCTTCCCCCATGGGAAAGGGATGGCGGAACTCCGACCTGTCGACTATGTGGAAATGGAAAGGAAGATATTACTCATGTTATTTGCAACTGTTCTAACCTAAAGGACATAAGATGTATTTTGTTACGTCCCTTTTTTAGGTATTACGGCATCCGGACCTGTAGGCAGGCAGTGAAGCTCTGCTTCAATGCTACTGACGTTCAGCTTAACTGTCGGCTAACAAAATGTTTTGAAATGGTAACTAAGAAACTTAAAACTCTGTTGCCAACAGGAACATGCTAAAAAACTTTTAAGAGTCTACTCTGTTTTAGTCCTACTTGCACTTCACTTACCCAAATTCTAAATTGGACAATGGACCTGGTTAAGCTGAGCATTTGTTCTAAGAAATTGTGGTCGTCACTGCTAGCCAGTATTTTATGAGACGTAAGAGTCTATGAGAATCTTTTTAAAATATTTAACACCACAAAACAAGAATATGTAAATGACGATCTTTTTACATTAAGTGTTTTTTAATTGTTTTTAATTGTATCTATTTGTGTACAAGGGGAATTTTTTGTTATGTATTTGCAAAGATTTTAACTAATCAAGCAAAAAATAAATAAACTTCAAACTTCAAACCTCAACCTCCCTTGTGACCGTCTAAAGCGAATTCACAAATCAGGCCCCTGTCAGTCTAAACCAGACGTTGATTGGAGTCAGGCTGCAAAGCACAAAGAGTCATAAGCACACAGAAATGCCCACTTCTAAAAGTGGCATTTCTAAAATAGTAATAAGAAATCCACTTTCACCAATAAGCAGGATTTATCACCACTATTCCCAACATTCCAAACATGGTCACCCCACCCCCTTTCATAGCAGAAATTACCACTGAAACACATATCAGGGAATTCCCAGTGCAAACCTATGAGAGGAGCAGCCTCACAGCAGTGAGAAACCAAATAGGCTGTTTGTCGTTACCAGGACATGCCACACACCAAAGGCACATGTCCTACTTTGTACCTACACAGCACCCTGTCCATAGGGCTACCTAGGGCCTACCTTAGGGGTGACCTATATGTAGTAAAAGGGGAGTTTCGGACTTGGCAAGCACCTTAAATGCCACGTCACTGTGACAGTAAACTTTGCATGCAGGCCCTGCAGCGGCAGAGGCCTGGGACAGGTGTGAAAGGCTACTTCTGTGGGTGGCACAAGCAGCGCTGCAGGCCCACTAGTAGCATTTAATTTACAGGCCCTGGGTATATAGGATACCACCATACAAGGGACTTACAGGCAAATTAAATATGCCAAACAGGTGTAGACCAATCTTACCAAGTTTATAGAAGAGAGAACATGCACTTCAGCACTGATCAGCAGTGGTAAAGTGCCCAGAGTCATAAAACCAACAAAAACAGGTCAGAAAAAATATAGTAGGAAGGCAAAAGGTTCTGGGATAACCGTAAAAAAGGGCTAGGTCCAACACCCCTCTATTTTGTATTCTGTGGATTGCACCCAAGAATGGGTGATTCCACTTTGCTTTCTCTCTCAGCGTGATTTCAGTAGTGGGACTTTCCTATCAATAAAACCATGCTTAGGACCTATCCCACCTAAATGATGTCCATAATACACAGCCCAAATTTTATTTCAGGGCTGACTGATTTCTGATTTCAGAGCAACACACATGGTGCCCACTTGGTACACTCTTCAGTCAATCAGTACAGTGGGCAGTGAGGGACCTCCACTGACCTGACAGCATGTTGGGCCGCCCCCATAGCCTTAATGACTCTGCATAATTTAAGTATTACATGTTGAATAAGTGTGTAATTAATTCAGGACGCAGAATATGATATGTAAAGAGAATCATTAATGAGGATCAGTTCATAATCAATGCTGCAGCTGAAGAGTTTCTGTACCTCTCGTGTATGTGTAGGATCTATTTACACTGTTAACCACACAGCCATGCTCGGCCGTACAGAGCTTAGAGGAATCATCCCCATAAGAAGTAGGGGCTTGATTAAAGTAAGAAACTTGTTGCTGGTGTGCACACCAGAAGATCACAATGGAAATTGGCAAGTCTAAACTTGACATCTTATTACAGCAAAAAAAACTGCAGTTCTTATCATTGGTGCACATGCTTACTGCGTAACTCTTGCAGAAGAGCACACAATCCACATTAAAGGAACAGTGGGATGACACCTTGCTCTGTGACTCTATGTTTAGCTTTTCTTAGCGTGTGTCCCAGACTGTACCATCGCAAAGAGCATCAGCTAAAACCTTGAGTGGTGTATGCAGAGCACCAATATTGCCCTTATGTCCTGGCTGCTGTGAGAGCTTTTGTGAATATGCATCGTAGCCAGATTGTAGAAAGCAGCAGTGCACTATTCCATGACCAAATCCCTTATTTCCATGGACCATTCCCCAATGCAGACAACAGACTGCAGCCTTTCAACTGTGAGCCTGCTGAAACATAATTAATATGACAGAGTAGACCTAGGAACCACTTCCATGATCCCAATGAACACACCAAGCACCGCACAGGAGTCTGCTTGTACACTGGCCTCACCATGCTTGCTATTCCTGTCAAAACAAAGACAATAGTAACGTTATTACAAACTGGAAAATGCTTTTGAGAAATATTGTTTTCTGCAATTGATAGCTGTAAGTCTGAGAAACGAGTGAGTATGAATGGGACATGACGAGCCACAGTTCGCTACTAGGGAACAACTGTAGTTCATTTAAGTACTGAGAATTTGTGGATGGATGTTAAATCAAATAATATTTACGGGAAGTTTGCAAGCCTCAGTGCATAAAGCATGTCAAAGGATATTGCTAGTGTTTAGATTTGACGTTAGCCAAAACCTTCTAATTTTACTAAAATTATATGTATACTTTATTAACATCTAGGGGGGGCTTTCTGCAAGCTTTCTTCATCTATTATTTTGTTCTTGTATCCTTCACTTTTTTCGTCAGCGCACTACAGCTTACAACCTGGGAATATGGATCAGCACTTCAGCTATTGGCTAACCTCTCTGTGAGTGACAGCATTTTGCCCTTTCACAAGGAGGACATCTGCTCACAAAGTAGTCCCCTTCAGTATTTGCTGCTGGAGGTTGTATCAGAGCTGCTAATGCTCGTTGCTTCCAAATTGTAAGGAAACACATTGCATTTGGATGCTCCTGAGTACTTGCTTGCTTGACTGCATCTCAGACAAAATCCGCCTATTAGAGTGGCTCGAGCAGCTTGAGTCTCATCCTGTTTCTCATCACTTCAGATAGTTACACTAGCTCCACATGGGATGTCATATAAACATCTTCTTTGAATCCTTTGTGTCCACAAAGAAAAGGAGGATTCTACTTTTACATATACTGCCTACCCTGCTGAATTCCAAACAGATATATACGAGAGGGAGATATCTAATTGTGCAAATACTGTTATCATAAATAATAATATTACATAGCATAGCTGGGACAAGGAAACATAAACATAAATGCTGGGGCAGGGAGACGTTGAATCACATGCTAGGATAGAGAAATGGACACTAGAACATGGAGACAGTGATATGCTCATAGAGATAGAAAGGCACTGCTAGAGATACGGGACAAAGAAACAATGACTCATGCAGAGTGATGCATAGATAAATTGAACCACCTTAGTATAGGAAACCCAAACACGAGGTCAGGGCGGGACGGATATGGGCAATGTGACAGCAGGCACTTGTTGCGATACAGTGGGAGACGAAGACAGTGAGACATACACCATTGCTAAAACACAGGACCCACTGATCACACTTGCATCGGTTTGGAGGAAGATCCCAAGTGTTGCTTCTACCCACCCTCGCCACTGAGCACCCACAAGCTTCAGACAAAATTCTGCTTACCTGAGACATCCAACAGGACCAACTGACCCTGTAAATAGCAAACACTGCTGTGCAAAACATATGCACAAGGTATCAAAGGGAATAGGGAATGGTACTTACTAGTATAGTAAAGAGAAAAAATTGCAGTTTCCAGTAAATTCAAACACGGCATTAAGATAGCTTTGTGTATAGCAGCATATTTGCATGCTCTCTTACCGCAGAGATAAATATATTTATGCACACATCAATGGTCTTTTCATTGGTCTTGTCATTAAGCTCGCAGCTTTCCTTACATACATGCCTGGGGCTTTAGGAGTATATATATGTTAACAACTTATTTCTGAAGAAATACAAAGGGTATGCTGTTTCTAATTAAAAAAAGGGGGGGGGTGTTTTGGGAACCGGCTTATGTGGTCATGAAGTACAGGGGGAACGGGGGTTCCTCCTGTAGGAATTTAGGGCCCTCACACACCCGGCTGGGTGTCATGCTTCATCATAGGGCGTGCTCCTCGTCAGGTCGGCGCTGCAATACCTGATGGGCTCCCTATGAGGGGCTCTTTGGCGGAGGTCTTTTATTCCAAATTGCCGTTTGGTGCCGTGGGGGTGAGGGGCCTAAACAGTGTAGATGGAGTGAGTGAAGATGTGTGACCCGAAGGAAAGTTAAAACAGGATATGGAAGTACCAAAGAAGACAATTTTAATCAATAGGCCTTCCAACCTGGTTAAAAAGAAGAAAGGCGCATTCCTGAGGTAATGTCTCGGGTTTGACGCTCTGTTATGTGGTCAACATGTTTCTCGCCTAGTAATCAAATGATCTAGCGGCGATTTATCAGGACCTAGTAAAATCAGATCTATCTACACAAGGGTGGTTGTCTGGTGATGTTGCCCTGATGAACCAACCTAAACAATACTCTCAGTGTAGTACCTGGTAAGACATGACCAGCCCTAGTCGGGTCTGTAATCTACAACATCAATACCCGGCAGGTAAGACACATGGAACTTCCCTGTGTCGTATGCTGAATAAGCAACACGCCCGCGGACCTACCCACTGCTGCTGGGAACCACTTATTTCTACCATACAGTTGTTGATCGAAAAAAAATACATCAATATATAGTGCTGCACAGTTGTGGGCACCGTTAGTATCCATTGAGGCTCATCTAGAAAAATCATATACTATGAGCCTTACTACATTTTTGTGTATCACCAAGTTCTCTGCCAATGTCTATGAATAATATACTTGTATTCATAGTTTTTGAAATGATAGACAGTAAGACTTGCAGATCTTCTGCGTTTAGATTATCACAGACTGCTTTTTTTTTTTGCAGGACGTACCAGTTTGACAACCTCTTCCCTGGAAGTGATTACCTCATTAGCATTGTGACCACAAGCTTGCCAAAGAAAAGCCGCCCGACTGTCATCCTGGTTAGCACATGTAAGTCGCTGGACTCAGTAAAAGGGGGAGGAACACTCAACATGCAATTTTTAAAATGCCCATTGGCCATCAATAGATGAGGAAGCATGGTATGCAAGTTATTTCTGTTAATAGATTATTGCATTATGTTGCTATTACGTTTTTCCTTCCTTCTTATTATTGTCAAAATACGTCTGAGTTGTATTCATTTATAGTTGTGCATTCTGAACAATATCACGTGGAAAATTATGATGCATGCATGGGAAAAATAGCCATAGCAAAGGCTTGCAGGAAGTGTCTAATTTGAGCTGGTGCTTGCAAGTGGGGGCCATCAGCACTCATTTTTATGGACTGGGACTTATTTTCTCTCATAAGACTTTGACACAGAGAAAGAGAAAAAACTGTGCGAAAGTGAGAAAGCAAGGGTGAAAAAGAACCAACAAGAGTGAGGTTAAGGGGCAGGGAAGACCTGGTGGTGGAAGAAAGACGTATGAGGTGGTATAAATATAATGCAGTCTTGGTATTTGTAGACCAATATTCAGTAGTGCCAGTCGAATCTGCTTCGCCAGGGAGCAAATGTCCTGCATATCTTTTGGATCAACTTCCCAGGGCAACCAATACTTCAGCTCTACTTCTAGAGAGGCCTGGTGGCACAAGAGCCCCAGCGACTTATAGTAATGGCCTGGGTTGTCACAGTGGATGAGGTTAGGCCTTCAGGTTTCTTTTACTGAAGTGCACAACACCCCCCTGAAACATAACACCAGCTGCACTCCTGCCCTCCCAGAGACACTGCATCGTGAATGCCACAGAGAATCAAAGCAGTCATTCTTTCTTTCTGCACCACAAGTTTTAGATTTGACTCCAAGAACTCCACAGTTTTACAACATTACAATTTTTAGGTCTCACCTATGAGACAGCATTTAGCTGCCTGTAGGCAGAAGGCTATTGTATGCTTTACTTGGGATGAAAAAGGTGTGTGTGGGGGGGGAGGTGTCTAATAGGGGTGTGGCCTAAATAATGAAGGGCATGGCTTAATAAACATGTGAAATACAGTGCTGTGCTTTATACAGCGTGGTCTCTGACCAGCATTGAGGTGCCTCTTTGTGGGTTTTCTGCTATTGCATACATACATATCACACATCAACAGAAATATGGTTAAAGAAAGCCAGATCTATTGACTTTGTGAGTGCTTGTTAGCAGTTTGATATTTAGGAGTAGCAACAATGATTTTGTAGTAAATAATTGGAATTGGCAACTACAAATGGTGCATATGTGACATTCACTTTGTGTACCCTGGAGAGAGAGCAAGGATTGGATTACCATTTAATCTGAACACTGTTATAGTCCATTTACCCACACTGCCTTCAGCCTCAGTGCTAGAGCTCTCAGTCATGCCCCATTATGAACACCCTTCCACAACCAGAGCTCACCTAAAGGTGACTCTGCTTACAAGCACTATAGAAGCATTGGATAACCCAATAGCTCAACCTTTTAGAGCCGAGATCTCTTGGCTTTGCAAATATTTAGTAAAGTCAGTTCCAATTACAATACAAAATTGCACTAAAGCAGAGACAGTTTACAACTGCTAACAAATTCAAAGTCTTTAGTTACCTAAAAAATGCAATGTATATAGAGTAACGTATTGCTAAAACCTTTTGTAAAAGCCAATAGGTCTCAAAGGGGAGAGCTATTGGCTTTGCCCATGCTTGTTAAAATGAAAATGATGTCAAATGCTTGCTATGCAGTACCCTTCATTGACCCAAATACAGTGGTAGGTCACCAGATACTAAAGAACTATTGTGTCTCAATAATACATTTCTCTGCCTGCGTAGAATACAAGGCAAAGCCCTACTCACCTGGATATGGTGCTTTGTTATTTACATCTGCTCTTCTGCCTTTTTTGATAGGTTTGTGCTATACATATGCCACATACATTGATACATACATATGTACATACATCAAACTAAATCATTTTTGACTTCCAATTCATTTACTAGATATCACTCTTAAGCTCATATGTTCACAAATCATTCAAGATTTGTTTAGGCTAAATAATGCTGGCAGAGAATGGTTGTAGGCATACGTGCATAACAGTAATTTTTACTGAAGGCTGAGATAAGAAATTACGATTTGTATAATACTTGTTTTAGTGCAGAAGAGAGTTCAACCATAACCATAATGCCTTATCAACAAGGTAGAAATTGTCCTTTGCTGTCATGTGGTATAATGGTTAAATTATCAACTGTGGGTGCTGGAGGTCAGGTACTGAATTACAGACTGGACACGGCATCCTGCTCTGCCCTGTGGACCGCTCTTTACTGGGTAAACCCATTGCAGATTGGTGCAGGGTGATAAATCATAGAGAAGAAATGCACTGTCCCAGTTCAGTATTGAAAGGTGGACTGTCGGTTTAAAACAGTTCGTGACTACACCTAACTGTCTGGGTCCCTGGGTCCCTGGGCTCCTATGGCCACCTCATGAAGGGTACTCTCAAGGTCCACACTAACTTTACCCCACCTCATATGTGGTGCACAATCATTGCAGCTCCAGATAGCTTCTTTGCCTCTGTGCATGCATCTATATAATGGTGTTTGTGCAAGGTCAAAGCCGATCCCTCATGTGCACAGGGCCACCATCATGTGAATGAGAATGCCTTCCTGTGCTAGAGCTAGCACGCATTTTGCATTGGCTCGATAAATATTACAAAAAGCTGCTCCTTTTGTAATACCAAAGTGCCCCAAAGGCACCTAAACTGGGCACAAGCAACTCTTGCATTGTCGGTGCACTTTGTGAAATATGTTCCCAGAGCTTAATGTAGTTTTTCTCCATGTGAGTGATCCACCACAGACTGCTTTTGTCTGCCTCCTCATCTGCCAACATTTTTGGTACCTAGAGGCGATTCAGTTCACAGTATGTGCTATGAAACAAAAACATTTTTGATAGATGGACATTTGTTCATTTTAGATTGCTTTCCTCTACAGGTATTAATATTCTCTGGAACCGGTATACCAATCAATTAGTGGTGCTGCTGCAAATTAATGACGTTTTGACAGTGAAAGTGTGCTTTCATTCATAATGTGAATACACACCCCATGCTCTGCAGTAATAGTTTAGAAAATAATGTAGAAAAATAATTTTAATGCATCGGCAAAGTATTTTTTAGTTCCTTTGGTCATTGCTTCCTTTTAAACAACACAGGCATATACAATGTGAAATCACAGAGTACAATTAGGAAAAGGGCTTCGTGCCGACGTGCCCAAGTGTAAAACAGTCAACTGCATTAAATTGGAATCCCTCCAGGGGCGTAGCTTCCATTGGTGCAGCAGGTGCAGTGGTGCCAGACCCAGAGGCCTAAGAAGCCTACTAAACTCTTTTTTCTGTATTTCACAGTTCAAACAATGGCCTGCAGAGAAGGGGCATTTCCTTCCTTGCATTAGGGCCCATAATACACTGTCTACGACAATTGAGTCACACCAAAGGATACGCATTGTATTGTACTGCGACATTTATATAGCACTTACTACCCATATATAGGGAGCTGATGCGCTTGCCTACATGAGTATCATGCTACACCGTGTAAGGTGTGTGGATGGTAGGATGTCGTCTATATTTTGATCCAACATGGGACGTGTTTCCATGTCATGTGTGATGTCCACTGAGGTATGGCTATCATGGTATGGGACGCAGCACTTAGCAGTGTCATAGATGAATAAGCGTGAGAGACAGGCGCTCAATTTATCGTTTTCAGTAAGCTGAAAGCTTTGAGTAGCTCTTTAGGTCCCTTATGGCATTTCTTATTTTAATAGTCCACTGAGGTGGTTACTGCACTGGGCTGTCCATTCAGAGAGATTCTGTTCAAGGTTTATTGTCCTGAGCAGGCATAGATTGGAGGGAGACATGGACCAGAAAACTGCTGGAATGGACGGGAGATTAGGCATTGTTAGATTGCGGGTGAATGACTTAAATGAGAAGCTGTGATCTTTAAAATGAGGCGTGGGCAATTTGTAGGTATACGATAATAGGGATTAAGGCAAACATGCATGTGATTTGTAGTAGGCTGTGCTCAGAGAAAGAAGGCATGCAGAGGATGGAAAGGAAGGAGAGAGTTGTTTGAAAAAAAAGAGAGAGTCCAGAATTGAAGTTTTAAGGCAAAGCCAATTTTCGTGCTGGGTTTTTAGGAATATTTTGGAGGCTTTTTGACAATGTATGCAAACCTGTAGCAAGAAATAACATTATTTGCATGTGTTGTGATTTAATTTTAGGCTTTGAGAACACCACTGTGCACACACACTACCATCACCCGAGGGTAAATAGAATTAAAATAGGTATGGTTTCATTTTCCCATATAATCCGATGGAAGGAAAACACAAAACAGGAATATTGTACTTATAATGTTTGTGCTAGACATACACCACCCCTTTCCCTCTGATGATCAGGGTGGGATGAAGACGAACAGTTGTTTTAGTGAATTTGTGTAAAGTATTGCTTCTCAGTCCAGGTAGCACTGGGGCTGTGTCTAGTCTGGATCACCCACATCGGACGAACAATGTGTGAGATTTTGCATCTGTTTGTCATTCAACCTTCCTTTAGCGGTAATAAGACATGTAAAAAGAAAGGCCCTGCCTTGAAACTTCCTCACATGAATTATAGAACCTGTAGTCCCACCCCTCACACCAGAGCTTAATTTGAGCTGGTCATTTCTGGGGTGGGGGGCAAATATGGGAGGGGGCACCGGCACAAATTTATAGGGACCGTCACTTTCTTTCCCCCATCAGACATTACCAAGAGCAAGAGAGGGAAAAACACACAAATCAGAAAGACGGAGGAAGAGAAAGAGAAAGACGGAAAAACAATCTCAAATGGAGAATGCAGGAACCTGCAAGAGTGATGTAAATGGGCAGGGAGTGTCTGGTGGTGGATTAATGGGGCATGAGGTGGATTTAAGAATGTAAGACTATGCAGCCTTGGCATTTTGCATCCTAATGTTTAATTGTACTGAGTGCAGGCTTTTGAGCAGAGCGCTTGGCTCCAGCACTCAATTCTTTTCCAAGTTAAGCACTTCCTCACACTATGTACCAAACCTTCATGCTGAGGGAAACAAACATCAGCTTTTTCCCTAAAGGCCTTCATTGGATTTCTAAGGAATGCCCTGCCTCCATTTCCTCACTTCAGTGGCTGGTCTGGTGCCCTATCTCCCTTCTCTACTCTCTAAGCAGGGTACTATGTCCCTCCTTCTGTCCCCTCCGTGCAGTGTACTCTCCATTTATATTCAGCGCAGAGCACACTCATGCTCTTAAGGTCACACACAGACCTAGCTTCAGTAATTAAAGCAGTACATTTCAAACAGTATTTTTATTGTAGCAGGAATTTTTTTGGACACTAGCTGTACATGGATCAGCACTGTTTATGAGATCAAATACAGACCAAATTACAGAACCCTGAGTGTAATGATGGGCTCAACGACCCCAGAGCCATGTAAACGAGGCAGTGTTTCCCAGTCCTGGAATCTGCAGACTGGGTGCAGGCCATCTGCGTTGAGTCACCTAGAGGGCCCCTGACAGACCCTCACAATGAGTGGGGAAGGTGGGGGTGGACATTGAAAATGCACCACACAAGAACCACCAGATTTGTAGTTGAGTGGTAGGAGTTTACAAGGATTCTGCTCATGGGTGGCTCGCTGCACCATTCAGTGGCTAAGAAGGCACCTACGACCATAGGAGGAGAGGCCAGCAAGCACCCCAGTGGGGATAATAGTGAAGGGTAGGGTGAGCTTTTGCCAGAAAGTGACCAAATGCGCCATGAAGTCTAACAATGGGAACATATTCACTCCTGGCATCTCAAAGGTCTCTAGAGAATTGCCAATTAGTTGCAGAATATCCCTAAATGATGCTATTGAAGGGGGTCCTGAAGCAAGAAGTGAACTGAACAGGTACACTACTTCAAAGCTTTCCTCAATACTGAAAATGTTTATTGGTGACAGATGTAGACCCGGGTCTAAGGATACAGCACTCTCCAAGCACCAAATGTTTTTCTGTCATGATATCTAAGATAATACCAAATGGGAAGAAAATAAGGCCATACGTCTGTTAAGTTAAGAGTATCCATATTAAAGTAAACTGTCTAGGTCTTGGAGCATAATCAAGATGTTCATTACATGAAGTAAATAATTGATTCATTTCATTTAAGCATGCTCTGTAAACAAAGCCAATCCCATATTGAATATGTGCATTAAAGAGGGTTAATTTCACTTAGGCATGTCCAGCAAACAAAGCCAATCCCATATTGCATATATGCATTAAAAAAAGGAAAAGTGTTTGGGAAATATATCAGATAAACACTAGGTCTCCCATCATAACAATCTAACATATGTACAGCTAGAACATCTTTACTGTGAATAAAAAAAAACTTGCAAAATACAGAACAGGTGTCACCTAAACCACAAGACTATCTATTCTGCTTCCTTCTGTTGGATCACGTACGGCAATGCTGCCAGAGATTCTGGCTAACAATCTCACATGTGACCAATCTTCAGTGCAATAAACCCCAAGTTTACCAGGACTCAAAGAAGGAGGCCAGGTTACAGACAGTCAATGGACAACTCAGTCATCGTAAGAGGATTCATGGGAAAGCAAGAAACAAGTTTTAATTCTGGTTTAATCCGTTTAGTGTAGTGTAATGTATCCAGTTATGAAGTTATATAGTCTAGTGCAGTGCTATGGTTTTACTCTCACTAGTCATTATCTGCCAGTAAGTTCTCTGCTCCTGTTAGACACGCACCATCCTTCCAATCACTAAGTGTATTTGCAACCACTTTGTACAGTGGACAAAAGATATATTGTTAGAAACTGGGTTTCTGGTTGGCAGAGGTATGCACCCTGTCCAAGAAGGAACCACAATCCTAGTCAGGGTAAGTGTGCTCACCCTCTGGTAGCTTGGCACAGAGCAGTCAGGTTAAACTAAAGAGGCAATGTGTAAAGTATTTATGCACACACACACGCACACAGTAACACAGTAAAAACACCATATAAGTACTCCACATCAGTTTAGAAAAATAGCCAATATTTATCTTAGTAACACAAGACCAAAACAACAACAATCCAACATACACAAGTCAAGATATGTGCTTTGCAAATTAAACCAAAATGCAGTGCTTAGAAATCAATAGCTCCGACTGGGGCTATCTGGTCGCGCTTGACCGGAACAAATCCAAAAGTTCAGTCTGACCGCGATAGAGGGCGGGCCGCATACAGCAGTCACTCAGACCTGCTGACAGTACTTTGGATGCATCAGAAATTGAAGACGATGCGAGGCACAGAGGAGGTGAGGTGTCGCGGATGCAGGTGATGCGTCGGTCCTTAAAGGTGGTGCAAGGTTGTTGAAGCTCTGACGCTCGGAGATGATGGGGTTGTGCAGAGGAGGTGATGCATCAGTTGCAGGTGCTAGGCTTCAGTGCCTGAAGGAGACACAGCGTCGTTGTTGTGTCGATGTGAAGAGCATGATGCATTGATTCTTCGGTGTTGATGTTGAACCGCTGGGCTGACGGCGCTGTATCGGTTGGAAGCCATGCAGGGCCAGGGCTGCGTCAGGGTTGGAATGGTGCATCACAGACTTCGATGAGGCGGTGTTCAAAACTCACGCAGTGGCGGTTCTTCGGTGGCGTTGCGACAAAGTCGGGGCTTTGTTGTAAGTCGAGGTCGATACGTCACACTCTCAGCGAGCGGGGACCACGGCTTCGGTGCAGACAGTGGCGATGAGTTGATTTTGCAGGGATGAGCCGGTTCCAAAGTGATGCTTTGGAGTCGATGCGTTGGTATTTTGATTGCAGCACCAAAACTCACTTCCAAGGGCCTAGGACTGGATTTGGCACCACTTGGTAGAACAGGACTCACAGCAGAAGATCCCAAGTGCTGGTAGCAAGATGCAGGCAAAGTATTTCTTGTCCATGAGAGTTAGGCAACAGGAGGCTAGCCCAAACAAGCCCTTGGAAAACCTTTAGGTGCAGGATGTAAAGAGTAAAGTCCAGTCCTCTCATCTCCCAGGCAAGAAGCAGCAGGCAGCAGGCCAAGACAGCAAAGCAAGCAGAAAAGTGGCAGTCCCTGCTGGGAGCACAACTGCTTTTCTTCCTGGTAGAATATCCTAAGTCCAGAAGTGTTCTGAGTATATGGTGTCAGAGGTCCAGTACGTATACCCATTTTAGACTTTGAAGTAGGGAGACTTCAAAGGAAGGCCTTTGTAGTGCACAAAACCCTGCCCTTCCTGGCTCCTATCACACTACAGGGGGTTATGTAGCTCTTTCTGTGGGAACAGGCACAGCCCTATACAGGAACAAGATTCAGCTCCTCCCACCTTTCTAGCTTAGGATGGCTCAGCCTGGTGATGGCCCATCGCTTTCAACCAACCCAGACGTGTATTCTAGGGACAGGCAGAGGCACAACCTGGTTAAAGAAAGAAAATGCCAACTTTCTAAAAGGGACATTTTCAGACCTGCAATTTAAAAAAACAACTGCACAAAAATCTGTGTTTTTTAATTGTGAGTCCAGAGACACCAAATTCCCGTTTTCCCTCTGCTCCCAATTGGAAGTTAAACTTGTAAAGTGTTACATGGCAGCTCCAATGCTAGCCTATGGAAGAGATAGGCCTTGCTGTAGTGAAAAACAAATTTAGCCGTTTTTCACTACCCAAACATGTAAAACTCAAAAGTACATGTCCTACCTTTAAACTACACTGCGCCCTGCCCAGGGCTACCTAGGGCCCACCCTAGAGGTGCCTTACATGTAATAAAGGGTAGGTTTTAGGCCTGGCAAGCAGGTGAACTTGCCAGGTCGAAATGGCAGTGTAAAACTGCACCCACAGGCTCTGCAGTGGCAGACCTGAGACATGTTTGAAGAGCTACTCATGTGAGTGGCACAATCAGTGCTGCCGGCCCACTAGTAGCATTTGATTTACAGGCCCAGGGCACTTACAGTGCACTGTACTAGGGACTTATTGGCAAATCATATATGCTAATTATGGAGAGGCAAACGCCATTACTTTTTAGACACAGAGCACATGCAGTGAAAAAGTGCCCATAGTCCTAAAGCCAGCATAAATGAAGTCAAAACAGAGGAGGAAGAAGGCAAAAAGGTTTGGGCTAACCCAGTAAAAAGGGTCATTTCCAACAGATATAATGAAAAACTCTTAATGAAAAGACAAAAAATTAAGCCCTTTGATCGCACCATCCGGTACTTTGTTTGCATACAGCATAGTGTTCACATGCATGCATGCCTTTCAGCCAGTTGTATTTGCATTGATTTGTGTTCACGCTCCAAAGGTAACCAGCTTACTCTAATAATTATATTTCTTGTGAATCATTGATGTATGCCAACTACAATATGACAACTCTTGTGACTTGATTCACCCAGTATTTTTCTGGTGGTGAAAATTATCATTCCAATAGATATCTGTTCCATGCTGATAGTATTCTGATAGACTACATTGTTTTTAGTTCTTGCTAATGCCATGTCTGAATAATTTAGAATGATAACTATGCCTAAGTGTTAAAAATGTTTGGGATATATGATAGACTTGCATATTTCAATCTTGGCATTTCACCACATGAAATAGATTTGCGCACATCTTCTTGTCATTTCATACACACATCGAGTATTTGACACTGTCCAAAGTAGCTTTGTAAAGAAGGTGTTAAGTAAGTCTGCACACAAGTTTTGTGCACGAAAGAGCCAGTCCTTCCATTTAGGAGACAGATGCTGCGTAATCTCATTTGCCATTACCAACATTATAGTGTCAACTTAATGATTTTTGTGTCCCTGGGCGAGAAATCATTTGGGTGACTATGTGTGTAGCAACTTTGAATTTCTATCTGATTTTCAGCTAGTTCAAGTTCTCATGATGCCAAACAATATTGAATTATATATTGAGATGGGGCCCATAAAACCAGCTGAAAGCTCAAGGAGCACTGCTTCTGCCAGCCAAAGAGACCAAAAGAAAGCTTGAACAAGCATGGGCAAAGTCATTTCTTTTTGTGCTTGAATCTAGATTTTCTTTTATCTTGCAGCAACAATATTTTATGTAGAATTAAGTGTCTAACCAGCTTGTTCTTTCTATTATGGGACGTACAGAATAAGGGTGACTGGCCTAGAGCATAACAGTAAAAGAATCGGGCCGTTTGCGACCGTTAAAAAGCCTTTTTCTATGTACCAAACCCTATTTTGCGATTCACTAACCTATTACTGTATCACAAAATAGGTTAGTGATTCGGCATTAGGGAGGGGCGTGTTAAGAGCGTCTCTTTCTAATAGCGACTCACAGTGGTATGTATGAATGTTTTGCGACCAAAATGTGGTTGCCAAACATTCGCTTTTTACCACCAAATTCAATTTGGTGGTAACCCATTCGCGAACAGGATGGGGTCACCAAGGGCACCCTTCCCCTTTGTGAATGTATGCAAAAACGTTTTTTAAGAGCAGGCCCACGGACCACTGCCTACTTTTGAAAAAATGAAAAGAAAACTTTTCATTTTTCTTTTTGAAACGCATCCCCTTTTCCTTTAAGGAAAACGGGCTGCTGTTTTAAAAACAAGTTGCTTTATATAAAAGCAAATACAGACATGGCTGTCTACTCTCCCCAGCAGGCCACCATCCCTGTGATTTTAGCGATTCCCAATGGGTCACAAATTGCGACCTACCTCATGAATATTAATGAAGTAGGTCAATTGCGACCCACTGGGAATCGCAAACAGTGCTAAACACACTGTTGTATATAGGTAGTGCGATTTCCTAATAGCGAATCGCAAAGATTCGCTATTAGGTAAGCACAAGCGGAAATGTTAGTACATGTGGCCCATAGTGTTTGAAATTTCACCTTTATTTGCCAGATATTTATAATCCCAACTAAATCACCCTTAACAAGTGACATTCTCTCTGCACAGGGAAAATAAAAGCACTGCTCAGAGATTTTTTCAATATGGGTGAAATCTGACAATTCTCTCTATATTCTCTTTTCTGGCCTTGTGCCCCTGTCCACTTTCTCCAATTATACTTCTGTAGCTAAATTAGCTAGACAGTGGCTATTGAGAAAGAGGAATAGTGGGGGAGGGGGTGAGAGAGGACAAGGACATAGAGGTAAAGAGAATGGAATAGTGAGGGAGGTGAGGTAGAGAGAGAATGGAGACAGGAGATAGAGTTGAGGTAGCAAAATCAGTGAGGTATGGAGAGAAGTAGGACAAAGAGAGAAAGCTGAGGGTGCCATAAAGAAACATATAGAGAAGTAGAAAGAGGAAGAGGTATGTAGCGAAAGAGAGGTGGAGGTATAGTGAGGTGGAGAGAACTAGAAACAGAGACAATAAAATATAAGGAGAGTGAGAGACAGAGTGGAAGAGAGGCAGCTAGATAGAGAAGTGAGGCAGTGAGAGAAGTATAAAGAGATGCATGGTAGAAATAGTAGTGAGATAGAAATATGGATAAAAGGATAAGAAAATGATAAGATGTACCTAAAGGTATATAATGATAGATCAGATTAATAGAGAAGCAAGGTAGAGAGGTTTTGAAACAAAGAAAGAAAAAGGTGTAGAGAGAAATTTGATGAATGAAGGATAGATAGAAGTGCAGTAGACTCATCAAATCCGCAAAGAAGAACTTCCTCCAAGTCAGAATCCTCTCCAACGCCCACAACTCCAAGGACCTCTTCTCCATCATACAGGAATTTGCCAAACCCAACAGCGAAACAAAAGACGTCCCTCCCTCCAAAGACCTCTGCAACAGAGTCAGCGCCTTCTTTCACCTCAATATCAAGACGATCTATGACAACCTTGACAACCAAGACCTCTGCACAGGCCTCAACCCCCAGCAACGGCAACCAACAGACCCTACTTACTTGGACCCCACTCACGACAGAAGACAGCCTAAAGACCATGAAGAGCATCCACTCCTGAGCACTTTCAGACCCCTGCCCGCCACACTTCTTCCACAGGGCCGCCACAGTCATCGCACCCGAGCTACGTCAAACCATCAACTGCTCCCTTGAGACTGCCACATTCTCCGACAACTGGAAGCACGCTGAAGTCAATCCCCTCCTTAAGAAACCCTCCGCAGACCTGATGGACCTCAAGAATTTCAGGCCCATCTCGCTGCTTTTTTTCACAGCCAAGGTCATCGAAAAGGCCGTCAACACCCAGCTAGCATACCTCATCGAAGCCAACAACATCCTGGACACCTCCCAATCCGGATTCCGCAGCAACCACAGCACCAAGACCGCCCTCCTCGCTGCCTCAGAGGACATCCGCACCCTCCTTGTCCAAGGCCAAACAGCAGCCCTCATCCTCCTGGACCTATCAGCAGCCTTCAACACCGTCTCCCACCACACACTAGCCACCAGACTCCATGACGCCGGCATCCAAGGAAAGGCCCTAGACTGGATGCGCTCATTCCTCACGGGCAGAACACAGAGAATAAGACTCCCGCCCTTCCTCTCAGAACCGACAGAGACGAGATGCGTAGTACCCCAAGGATCCTCCCTCAGCCCCACCCTCTTCAACGTCTACATGGCCCCCCTCGCAACCATCGTCAGAAATCATGGGCTCAACATCGTCTCCTACACCGATGACACCCAACTCATCCTCTCCTTCACCAAGGAACACGACATCACCAGGCACAACTTCCAAGAAGGGATGAAAGCCGTCGCTACCTGGATGAAGAACAGCTGCCTGAAACTCAACTCAGAGAAAACAGAAGTTCTCATCCTTGTCTTCACCCCCTCCGCATGGGATGACACTTGGTGGCCCCCCCGCCCTCAGAAACCCACCCACCCGACAGACCATGCACGTAACCTCTGCATCATACTGGACTCATTGCTCACTATGAATCGCCAGATCAACGCCGTCTCCTCCGCGTGCTTCAACACCCTCCGCATACTACGTAAAACATTCAAATGGATACCCCCGATTCCAGGAAAACAGTCACTCATGCCCTCATCACCAGCAGACTGGACTATGGCAATGCCCTCTACGTCAGAGTCAACAAAAAAACTCCTCCACAAACTCCAGACCATCCAGAATGCCGCAGCCAGACTAATCCTCGATATCCCATGGCACAACCACGTCACCCAACACCTCCTCAACTTCCACTGGCTCCTCGTCGAAAGAAGAATTACTTTCAAGCTGCTCACGCATGCCTACAAGGCCCTCCACAACATCGTATCTCAATACCTCAACAACCGCCTCTCCTTCCATGCCCCCATGAGAAAGCTCCGGTCAGCCGACCTCTCCCTAGCCACCGTCCCACGCTTCTACAGGAACAGAGCCGGGGGAAGGTCCTTCTCATATCTCGCAGCCAAGACCTGGAACGATCTCCCCCTTCACTTCCGGCAAAGCCCAACACTGCACCAATTCATGAAAGACCTCAAGACCTGGATCTTTGAATTACCTCAATGGAGCCTCACCCTTCCCCCCCGCAGCACCTTGAGACCCTTACGGGTGAGTAGTGCGCTTTACAAACCCCTGATTGATTGATTGATTGATTGATTGTAGAGAAAGAGATGAGCTTGATTAAGAGGTAGAACGACAGGGTGACATAGAGCTGTGAGGTAGAGAGGTAACAAAAGAGGAGGTAGACAGCTGTTTCAAGAGAGGAAGAGAGAGAGGTGTGTTGAAATAGTACAGGGGAGGAGCAGTGGAAGGTTTAAGGTACAGAGAGAATTAAGGTAGAGGTGGGGCATAGAGGTAGAGGTAGGCACTGAGAGTAGTAGGAAGTGATGAGGTTGTGTGTGAGAGAGGGGTAGAGTATTGGCGTAGAGAGATATTGAAAGTGAGAAACATACTGTAGGTGATGTAGAGAGAGTTGATATAGAGAAGGGGTAGATTTATAGAGATGTAGAGAAAGACGGGGTAAAGACAGAGGGTGGAGTAGATGAGGTGAGAGGCAATAAGGTGGGAGAGATAGAAAGATTACTTTTATTTTATTTGCAACAAAATGCTGGAGAGGGCGAGGGCTGGACATACCCAGCTGTCAAATAAAAAAAATAATCTGTTTTGTACGCACACTATTAGTGGTTATCAGGGGGCCCCCTGAAAGGTTGGGGTTCTTAGCAATTGGTAGAGGTTTATAAAACTTATATAATTTCCGTTTACGTAATTAGTCTAAATTTCAGTACAATTATGTGAAATTACAGGAACAGATAAAAAAGGCCTTTAGAGATTTTGTTTTAGCATTAACATAACATTCTCCGAGATTTCTCATTAAAAAAGGGCTAAATCTCAAATGATGGAAACAGCAGTTTTCAGTTCACTCACGTTGTTTCGTGCCTTCGCTATTGGACTTTTCTATGAATGGACAGAAAATTATGCAGCGTGGTGTAATGGAAACATTTGGGGCTTTTGATGTAAAAAGCGTTACCCGAAATGACGGAAATTATGTGGGATTACATCATGTAAAGAAAACTTCAGCCAGGCCTAGTAATGTCCCTCTTTGCTTAGGCCTTCAAAGAGCTCTGCATTATTAGGACTTATCTAAATTTTTTGTTACTTGGTGCTGTATTATACTTAGGCTTTCCTGTTTTCAGTTTCAATTTTTGGCAAATTCTGGTGTTTTTTTTCCAGTGATTTCAATTCCTTAAAAGAACAGTGGTTATCAGTGGTTAATTTCCGTTCCATTAAAAACAACCGAAACAGTGTTTTTTCGGTGTTTATGGAATGTTTTGCTTTTATTATTGCTTGCTTTCTGCACTGGTAATGCATGGTATATAGACAGTGTAGGTACAATATATATGAGGTCCAAATACATTTTTACAAATCAAACTTATTGTACTACTTCCTACAATACTTCTTCAGTGAGTCTTTGGTCATGCATGATTGCACTTTCATTCCCATGTAAACTTTTATCTGTGAAAAGGCCCTCTCAACATTGGCACTTGAGACTTGCAATGCCAAAACAGCCAGTACACAATTTGCTAACTCTGGCCACCTACATAGCTTTCCATGCCAATACTGGTACACCTGAAGATTATGATCCTCTGGGACAGGTTCTGTAACAAATGTATTTAACTGGGAGCATATGCCCTCAGAGTTATTGAAGAGGTAAAAAATGAATCAGTACTTTTCAAGAATGCACTAGAGTGTACTTGTTTTTACATTACTAACAATATGTGACCAAAGATCCTCACATTTCTTGCCTTTGGCATCATCACTAAGCAAAAAGTCTGTAAACGGTCACCACATGAATAAAATAGCATTCACAGCCTGTAGGACTAAGAACCAATGGTTAAATTACTTAGGGCCCGATTCCGATCTCGTTAGGAAAGCCTCCAGATGGGTTCCAGAACGAGCAAATCCGATTCGGAGCCTATGTTTTCGACCAAATCGTCCCCCGTTCTGAACGACCAAGTACAATGCGAAGATCTCGTCCGCGTCAACCAAATCGTTTCCAAACCCGATCCTGGCAGTCCGAGTTGTTCGCAGCCAAATCATGCAGCGCAATGGAGCCGGCTTCCGAACGAGCAAGTACGATGCACGATTCTGACAGCCGTATCGACTCATTTTTGCAGAGACGAAATGGCTGTGGGAATCGGACTTCAGGGGGCTGTAGCAGGCCCCCCTTCACCCGGGGCCATCCGAATTGGTCCCGTGGGGGTACCCATGGGTCCCCCTTTTCCATGTATGCACCATTGCCCGCCACAGGGTGCACGCTTTTCCCCACCCTCCCCTTTATGCAATGGGAGCCTGTGTACGCGTTCGGTACACAGGCTCCCATAGAGTTCAATGGGAGTCAGAGCGAACCGAGTCCGTCACTATACGGATGCATCGGAATCGGTCGCACGGACTCCCGGAGCGCGATTCGCTTGGAAAGCTCTCCGGAACGTAGTAATTCGGAGGGCTTTCCTATCGAGATCGTACTCGGGCCCTTAGTTGGGATGAATCTTTCTTTGATACCACACGAAGCACAAAATGAGAAATATTTGCGTTTTAGTTCCCGCGCATTACAAAATTGTGCACCAGAACGGACTACAAAGTCAATAGCATTCTTCATTAACTCTGAAGATTTTAAATATGCTTCCTGCATACCATATAGCAAGTGGCAAGGATCTCTTATAGGGAAGCACTTCAGCTCAGGTATCGATTTTGACTTGTCATCACACAACTTTTTCATATACATAGCTAAATCACTGCAAATACAAACAATATCACTCCAATATTTGTTGAATTTTTTTAAGAACTTTTAGCAGCACCATTCTAAGTGACACTGTGTTCCATGTTTTCCAAAAGTCTGGTGCCATGTTTTCACCACTATCCCAGATGCTTGGTGACAGCACTCTTTTCACATATACATGTCACTGCAACTTGCGTTGAATGTTTAAAGCCTGGGGTGTTTGCCAATTCACCTACTATCAATACTGACTGGCTAGAAAAGTGGGAGGATTTGTCAAAGGGTTTTACCCATTCTCTGTCTGTGGGTAAATGTGATGGTACATATTGGGAATATTCTTATGAAACCAGCCATTTTACCTATCAGTGTAAGAATTAAGGGGCAGATTTACAAGAAAGTGACACATCTGTAGAGATGAGTCACTTTCCGTGCGCCACACTGAGAAACCCTTGCACCACCATGGATGCACCGTATTTACAATACGGCGCACCATGGCGCAAGGATTGACAGATGCGTCAGAAATTCTGACGCATCTGTTGGGAGCAAAAGTCACGCATTGCTGGAGTTGTGTCGCATGCACGACGCAACTCCAGCAATACTTTGAGCCTATTCCCACTACATTGCGTCACTCCTTACGCCTGCTTCAAGCAGGCGTAAGGTTTTGACGCAGTGGCGTCCTAGAAGTGACGCAGTGAAATCTTGTAGAGTTCACTGAGTCACTTTTATGAGGCCTTCCTGCGTGGGAACGCCCACCCTGCATACATTATACCTGACGCAGGTATAATGTGACGCAGGACTTTACAACATAACGCATCTCCCTAGATGCGTCACGTTGTAAATAGGCCGCATTGTTTGCGCCGCTGTTGTGTCAAAAAACTGACTCAACTGCAGCGCAAAAGTCATGCAAGGGGCTTGTAAATCTGCCCCTAAATGTAATCAAAATATCAAATATGATTTTGATATTTCCTGATTCTCTACAGTTTATAGAGTAATCAAATATGACCTAAACATGCTTCTAAACCCTGCAACTTTAGACCAAAGACCACAAAACTGAAAAAACCTCCCATGCAGGTGGGTGCAGTCACTCACTGCATCCGTCTGCAGGTGGATCTCCGCCCCCTTTTTAAAGTGCAGGCGGCTTGTGCCTGTACTGTGAAACACAGAGAAGCTTGTATGCAGCTGATCTGTATTTGACTGCATGTACTGCCCCCTGGGCAGGCACAGTGCGCCCTATCTATAATATGTGCCCAGGTGTATTGTGCTTGCTCCTCCTTGAAACTTGTATCACAGATTTCCCAAGTACAGGTAAATGGTAAGTTTCTGATGGAGGTCTCATAGACTTTTCTGATACCCTCGTTAAATCTAATACTCATTATGTCATATATTGGAGAGTTAGCCTTACACAAATGTGACATGACCCTTGTATTTCCTACTGAGAGCAACATGATGTATTACATTCTGACACTATCATTCCAGTTTCACATATAACAATTTAGGTTTAGAAAGCAAGTTATGGATTGCTCTTTCAAAGCTTTGTTTATCAAATTGATTGTCCAGAGTTTGTAGAACAATTGTTCAAATATATAGAACTTGTTTCATTTTATTTTTTACTCTTAATCGACAGATCTAGAGTACATGGTTTTTCAACGAGAATCTTGCTTTTGGTCCTTACTTAACATTCAGGAAATATCAGTTTGGGTTTTTGCTCATCGCTGTTTATGTGAAAAAAGTCTTTTTGGGCCCTACTTACATTACGCCGTGACTGTCAATAGCAAATATTATCTATATGATACAGCCTGAATAGACTATTTACTGTGTACCATGGAAAAAGAGCTCACTTGGTGGATCAATGTTGATTAATTAATTGAGCCAATTTGGGCCATATCTTCAGTGAACAATATTCTGACTTCCAAGTTGTTTCAAATGCTTGTGGGACAGGGAGACACAAAGAGATGGCTGTCTGGACTGCTGATCATTAACCAAGAGTGTAGATTACCACAAACATTGTTTTCTAGCAGCTGTAGTGTGCACACCTACTTCATTTTTTTTTTTAAACAAACTTTATTGATAGCTGCATAATCAACAATCACATGTCCCATCTAGGGCATTACGGCATGTCCGTTTTCGAAGTTTTCAAATCGTGTATGAGTGTCCAGCTAGCACATGCAAGCCTCAAAGTGTACAATCAATACATCATATGATAATCAACACAGAGGTATTACGGTTGATATATTCAAACAGATGTGCCAGTATATCCCTAGGGAAATCACCAATCGCAATCATCAAAACATTCCCAATAACATGAGCCCTCCCTCCCTCCCACCCTCCCTCCTGGTCTGTTCATGCTTGTAGATCTGTCATCCTGTTCCCACTGTAAAATGTCAGGAGCTATCCGCCACCGCCGACCTACTCGTAGGGTAATGGTGTAGCCTGTGCTACCCCCTCCTCCCCCCCGCGGCCCCCCACCCGCGGCTGGGTCCCTCATGTGATGGGGGCGGTGCATGCAGGTACAAGATCTTTCTGCCTGAAGTTTTCGAGCATGATGTCCCATTCCATGGAGATGGGATGTTTCCTCAAGCCCCGTGCCTCCTCCTGCCTAAGTGCCGTGCCTTCGGCCCTACCCCAGCTAACCATATCATCTTGCCACACAGATAACGGGGGGCATCTGGGTGATTTCCATCTCATGGTGAGCGCCCTTATAGCTAATATGAGGGCCAGGTCTAGGAAGCGAAGCTGTACCTTCAGGGCGCTGGTTCTTCTTCGTAGGCCCAGGAGGCACTCTATAGGGTTGCTATGCATTGTGAGATGTGTTATCTCCCCTAGTACGGAGCGGACCGTGTCCCAGTAATCCCTAAGATGAGGGCAGGCCCAGAGCATGTGGAGGATACCGGCCTCATCGGCTTTGCATCGAGGGCAGCTATGTTGGGCCTCAGGGAACATACGCTGGATTCTCCTTGGGGTGAGATAGGATCTGTGAAGTATCATAGTTTGGATAAATTTAAGTTTAGCATTGCGAGATACTCGCTTGGGGTGCTCTAGGATACCTTCCCAGGCTTTATCAGTGAGCTCCGTCTCTGAGGCTTCTGACCATTTTGCACGAAGGGCCGCAAGCGAAACGGCGGCTTGTACCCTGATACTAGTATACAACCATTTGACTAGGTGGCCTCCCTCCCCCATGTAATACAACATGTGCACCAGCTCGTGTCGGGAGGGTTCAGCGCGTTGGGGCGCCCACGTCCTCTTGATGTAATACGTTACCGCTGCATGCAACAAGTACAGGCGATCCGGCACTCCCGTGACCTGTACAAAAGTGTCGTGATTTAGTAAGGTGCCATCACTGAAAGGAGAGCCAACCTCCCTCACTCCAGCCTCCTCCCAGTCTCGCAGTCGAGTCCTAGTAAGTCTGCCCCCAGGGGCTGGAATCCCCAGGAGGGGAACATTATCTGCATAGGGAACCGCATGTGGGGTATATCGCAGCGCCTTCTTCCAACACTGCAGTGCCGTTTTAAGTAGTGGGGGGGCGTCCGGGGGGATCGCCACCTTCGGGAGCAATAAAGTGTGAAGGGCCCCTCGATCCAGGTCGTGGGGGTCATATCCTATTTCCTGCAGGTTTCTGCCAGCCATCCAATAGGACAGCCATTGGAGTTGGCTAGCATAGTAGTACGCCCGAAAATCGGGAACACCCAGGCCTCCCTTATGGGATGCGAGTTGTAACTTCTTGAGGCCTATCCTCCGTCTGCCCTTCCCCCAGATGAGGTCCAAGAGAATCGTGTCTAGAAGGCAGAAAGTGGATTGTGGAACCAGCAGGGGGAGGTTTACGAAAAAATAGAGGAGGCGGGGCAGCATCACCATCTTAGAGATGGCGATCCGACCCATGACGGATAAAGGGAGGGATACCCAAAAGGCGACACTCGAGCGGAGGGCAGTTATAGCTCTCGTAAGGTTACCGTCCAGTTGGTCTGGCTGGGACCGATATATGTGAAGTCCCAGGTATTTAAAGGTCTGATGTGCCACTGGCAGCCCATAGGTGCCAAATCGATATATGTCTGGGTGGGGTCCCTCCCGAAAGAAAAATGCGTTATATTTCCCTTTATTAATGGCGAGACCCGATATACGTGCAAAGGTGGAGAAGATGTTGGGAAGAGGTTCTGCCCCGACTGTGAGGTCGCGTAAATAAATAAGGATATCGTCGGCATATATGGAAATTAAATGTGTGGTGCCAGCTATTGGTATCCCGAGTCGGTCGCTTGACGTTCGCAGAGCAATAGCTAACGGTTCCAACGCCAGGACGAACAGTAGGGGCGAAAGGGGACACCCCTGCCTCGTGCCCCTGTGTATAGTGTATTCACCGGAGATATGGTTCCCTGTGCGCGCCCTAGCTGTGGGGTCTGAGTGGAGTAGCCTGATCCATTGGATGTAATCAGGAGGCAGGCCAAACGGTTGCAAGGCCGCAAACATGTAGCTCCATGTTATGGAGTCAAAGGCTTGTCGTAGATCTAACGCCAGACAGCCGGCGCTCTCATACCTTCCCGGAGTGGCCTGCATGATATGAAGTAGGCATCTGAGATTTAAGGAGGTGCTGCATGTGGGAAGAAATCCGCATTGGTCTTTATGAATGAGTGTGTTTAAAATGGGGAGCAGTTGGTTGGCCAAGGCCTTGCTGAGGATTTTGTATTCGGTCGCTAGCATGGACAGGGGCCTGTAATTGGACAAGTCTGTGCCGTCTCTTCCCGGTTTAGGTAGGGAGACAACCAGGGCCTGCATGGTGGATTGTGGCAAATGACCGGAAGATAAGGCCGTTTTGTAAAGTTCCTCTAGTTTGGGGATCAGGATGTCCGAGTAGGTGGCATAAAATTCTGGAGGCAGACCGTCCAGACCTGGGGTTTTATTGCCGTTAAGGTCTTTTAACGCCGCTCTAATTTCATGCTGGGTTATGGGGCCCAAGAGGCCTTTCCGCGCGTCCGGCGTGAGACAAGGGAAGGTAAGGTCGTTAAGGAATTCGTCCGTGAGCGTGTCTGTGGCGTGGAGCGGTGCCGCATACAGGTCCCTGAGGTAAGTGCGAAAGGTCTCATTGATTTCGAGTTGTGTGTGCACTAAGCCCCTAGTTGGTGAACATATGCATGTGATGACAGGCGTCGCCGGGCTGTCACGCAGTATCCGGGCTAGCAAGGGGCCAGATTTGTCAGCCTCGGCATGCTTCCGCTGCATGTAGGCCTGGTGGTCAATAACTCGGAGTGTTTCTAGGGTCTCGGCGTGACGGATACGGGTTTCACTCAATAAATCCCGCTTACCGGGATCCGTAACCGCCGCGTGTTCTAAGTCAGTCAGGAGGTTCTCAATGCTAAGAAGGTTTCGGTGGATCTCCTGTCTAGCCCCCACTATGGACCCAAATGCAGACCCTCTCACCACCAACTTTAGCGCATCCCATTCAATAAGGTGGGAAGAAGCTGTGTTCCAATTTTCGGAGAAATAATTTGTAATGGCCGTAGCTAACGTGGCACGGAACGGAGGGTCCTCTAAGAGCTGAGGCCATAACCTCCACGTGGGGACAGGGGTGGGGACTCTACCCCATGTTAATGTGAGCTCTAGGGGGTTGTGGTCGGAAAAGGTCTTGGCTAAATAAGTGGAGTGGTGTATCTGTGTAGCAATTGTGGGGGAGCATAAAAACCTATCGATCCGGGTGTGTAGCTGATGAACTGGTGAGTAGAATGAGTATTCCCGATGTGTAAGATGCAGCTGGCGCCATACATCCCTCAGCCCCCACCCGACTAGCCATGTATTCAGGAGGTCAGCTTGCTTACGGGGACCTGCGCCATGTAGGGGGGGATGGGATCTGTCGAGCGCCACGTCTAACACAGCATTGCAGTCACCGCCCAGGATCCAAGGGATCATATCCCACCCTGTCATGGCCACACTTAACCGCTGAAAGAACTTGTCCTGGTCGAAATTCAGAGCATATATGCTTCCCAATACGACCGGTAGTCCGTCCAGGGTCCCCTTCAGTAAAATATAACGGCCCTGGTCATCTACTCGGCGTTCTAACTCTGTGAATGGGACCCCGTGACGAATCCATATGGTGGCCCCTCGTGCGAAGGCCGAATAATTAGTGGAGAACACACGGCCCCCCCCATTTTTTACGGGTCTTTAAGGCCTCCGACTCCATGAGGTGGGATTCCTGGAGGAAGACCATTTGTGCCTTCCGCCTAAGGAGATGTGCATGGACTCGATGTCTTTTATGTACTGCCCCTAGTCCTCTCACATTCCAGGTCAGCAGATTATATGTGCCTAAAGTGGGACTACGAAGAGGCATGAGTTATCGCTATAAGAAGAGCTCCCCCTAAATCGGAGCCGTGTGGATGTTACAGACCAGGAGTACCCCATTCCCTTTGAACCAAAAATGCTAGGCGCAGCCATTGAACTATGCTGTGCCAAACCAGAACTTCCAACACTCAAAACCCATAACGTGGTTCGTTCGCTTTGCAAGGGAGTGGAGCCGCCAGTCATAATGTTACGTGCTTGAATAGAGAGCACCGGTGGCTCAACGGGACCTAGGGGGGGTATAGAAGTCGGATCATGTTGTGCATAATAGATCGTCGCCATAGGGGTAAACTTAGGGGTTGAGCAAGGGGCGGGGAGTCAGTAGGGGAGATGACCAGGGGTCAGGTGCCGGCCCCGGGGGCCTCCGTACACCCATGGTGGACACACAAAGCCAAGACAGTGCAAAGCATACACCCTCCAGTGTAATTCAACAATATAATCTACACATAGGTATTAGTAAAGGATATGAGGGTAACTGGCAGGCCAGCGACCTGGCGGAAGTAACCATTCCGGCAGGAGGAGGCGAGACGGCGAAACCGGTCTCATCAGCTGTCCACCAGATGTCCGCAGTTTGAGGTGTCACTGAGGGGAAAAGAGTTATGCTTTCAGAGTCCGATTGGATAATGCTATCTTCCGAATCAGTTGCAGCCTTGGAATGTCCATCACGGAAGGACCCAGCGACAGCCAATGCCTCCGCTCTGCCCGACATCTGTTGGTCATGGGTCGGCCCAATTATGGCGGAGTCCTGTGTGCCCGTCGCGCGCCGGGTGTTCTAGATTTGGTGGGGCCCTGGCGTGACAAGCCCGATGGCCTGTCCTGGCTCAATGCAGGCCCCATCACCCCCAGCCACTCCTCTGCATCATTTGGACTATCAAAGAAATAGGATTTTCGCTCGTGTAGGACTTTTAGCCGGGCCGGGAATAGGAGAGCGTATTTCAACTGAGCCTCTCGCAGTTTTTCTTGACGACTTGGAAGGAGGTCCGTTGACGCTGTACCATGATGGTGTAGTCGGGGTAGAGCGAGATCCGTTGATTCTCGAATTGGATCGGTGCTTGTTCCCTCGCTTTTTGCAACAGCACATCACGGTCCCTGTAATTTAAGATTTTGACAATCAGGGGTCGTGGGGGCGCTCCCGCTCTCGGCGCTCCCGTGGGTATCCTGTGCGCCCGTTCCACGCACAAGTAGGGGGAGAGACCTTCCTGGGCGACATGGTCTCTGAACCAGGTTTCCATAAAGTCCGCCGGCTTGGGGCCCTCACTGCGTTCAGGAAGACCAATCACGCAGATGTTTTTCCGGCGATTTCTGCCCTCCGCGTCTTCGACTCTGTCCTGTATCCCATTGATTTGCTGCTGGAGCCGGGTTATTTGAGTGGTGTGGTCTGTTAGCAGGGGCTCCATAGTGGTCAGGGCCTTTTCGTGGTCTTGGAATTTGTCTGCGAGTTTCCCATGATCTGCCCGGAGGAGGGTGAGGCCACTCGTAAGGGTTCCGATCTGTAGCTCTATCGCTTTCCGAGAGTCTATGACCTCCTTGAGGATAAGGTCGAGCCTGTCCGGGGGGGCCCCAACAGGCTCCAGGGAGGAATCGTCCGGCGTCCTGGGTCCGGTAGCGTTGTCAGAGTCCCCGGAAGGTCCCCCCACATTGGAGCTGCTGTCCATGGGCTTTCCCTTGGGTCTCCCCATGTTTGCCCTCATGTATAGTAGGCCAGATGGGCGCAGGGAAGGCGCGGAGGCCCCTCCCGGGCCATGCCCGGTTAGGCTGAGGCGCGGTAGAGCTGTTGTTGAAGTGAGGTCCGGTCAATGGGACGTGCGCCTCCCAGGGCTACCGACAGCACCGCCTCACCACTCACCCCAATCTTCACAGCAGTGTAAAGGACCATCCAGGGTCGCTATTCACCATGGGCGGTGTACACCCGCCCGCCACTCAGTGCGACACAAAGCTCAGGAGCACATGGCATCCAACTCTGCACCTCGTGATGTCGCTGTATCCCCACAGTGTGAGGGCATCATGTGTCAGGGGAGGGGGGCACACCATCCGGGACCCGCCGCGTCCTCCTGGCGGCGCCCCCTTCTGGTGCACTGACGGGCTTCAGGCCGTAGAGGTGTGTCCCGCGTGCCCACTTGCCATCCAGCCGAGTTCCGGCATGTGATACTGCCCGGGGGGGGGAGGGAGTAGAAGCAGGATCCGCCAATGTGTTCAGCCGCCGACCCCTCACAGGCGGCGGGGCCTTCGGCAATGGTAACTCACTCCCCACAGGCCGTAGGATGTTGCGGCTCTCGGCCCGCTCCCCCAGCACCCAGGCGATGTATGCAGCCAGAAGAGGAGGCCCGCCCCCAGTCACAGTCCAGGCCACTAGGCCGCGGGCCGAACCGTCCCGCCGATGCCGGCCGGGCCTCGCAGACCCGGTCGCAGCGGGCCCTCCGCGTCGGTGCGGCACCCCCGGGCAAGCTGGGGCCCCCCCACCACCACAGGGGGGGTCGTCAGGCACACCAGCGCACCGCTACTCTCAGGGGCGCGGGCCCAGCAGTCCCACCAACGCCGTCCGGGCCCCTCGGGTCATATAGCTACAGGCTCCCGACGCCGGCGCAGCCCCCCCGGGCAGTCGGGGACCCCCGTCATCGACAGAGGGGTCCGCTAGGCTTACCGGCACAGTCCGGTTCTTCTAGGCGCGGGCCGAGCAGTCCCGCCAATGCCGCCCCAACCTCCGCAGGTCCAATCTCAGCGGGGCCGCAATGTCTGCGCGGCACTCCCGGGCACACAGGGACCCCCGCCGGCAGCAAGGGGGCCGCTCGGTGCATCAACGCACGGGGGGCCGGCAAGGGTCGCAGCGTGACAGGCCCAGCGGAGCGCCGCAGTTAGGCCGCCCTCCTCGCGGCCGCCAGCAGGCGTTGCCGATCTTCGTGCCGCCACAGCTCCTCCCGGTCAGACCCCTCCGGGTCGGCAGTAATGCAGCCCTGGACCCCCCTGGGCGGCGTGGATGCCCCACAAGGCGGCGATTCTGCAGGATACGTCCCCCTAGGGTCCGGAGCTTCACCGGCACACGTCCTCCATCTTAGGCGGCTAGCCACGCCCCCGCACACCTACTTCATTATAGTCCTCTCAAAAGGCTGCAAAGCAGTCATGATATATTTGGTCAGAATTTATTCTCACAGGGTACAGGAGAAAGCTTAAAAATAACCCGGACTAAATAGGCCCTTTTTCCACCTATAGCGTTCCAGTTTCTTAGCTTTTGGGCTTTAAGTACACATCTTTTGCTACATTTTCAAATTTTATTAAACCGTTTCATATAGTGCTTAGAAAGACAGTGGTTTTAGGGAGTTTATCATCAATGCCAAAGATCATCAAAGGTGGAGGCAGTAAAGGGGAGCTTTTAAGAGCTTCCTGAAGTGCATAGGTTGCTTTTGTACTTGCGGTGTAAGGATAGAGTATTGTAATAGGCAGTTCCTGCACAAATGAAAGATCAGTTCGGAGCTCAGGAAGTTTTGAACCTCAACCTGAATTTTACTACTGAGACCACTTTGCCCACCTGAAATGGCGAGTAAGTTCAGGTCAGGCAGGATGATTGTTTACTCTGCAGACTTTTATTTTGTGATTTAATTGCCTACCATTGGCTTATTCCTTCAGTCGGCCTAAGGCCTTGACCCAGAATCCTGTTCATGGTCCATTTGCAGTGAAGAATGCCAAAAGCATGGGAAACCAGGAAAATAAACAAAGTAATGATCTAAAAGCATAAAGAGATAATGGTTCTAAGAAGGATAAATCAGACGGGCAGCTAGATGTGCTATTGCTGATACTGTGTTAACTGCTATTATACCACTAAGATGATACTGCTGAGGTCAACTTCCACAACCCAACTTCCTCTCCTATTATTCACTGACATTATTCTTGTCTTTGAGCATATAAAGCACTCCACTGCCTTTTGGCTTTGTTCACGCTATAGAAATACCATATACACTGATACATACTTAAGGTCATGGACACAACCATTAATCTTTGAGATGATCAAGCATGTTTTGCTACCCTCTGATAATTTAGTTTACACTCCAGACTTAACTTAGAAAATGAGACTGATGAGAATGAAGCCATGGTAAATCTCTAAAATTATTCATGACGTTGAAAACATTTAGTTGTCTGAGCTCATACAAGTTGGGCTAGCAAGGTTTTACTCCTGCCATGCGATAGAACTATGCTAAAGATCTGAGAAAGAGCAAGAGAAAGATAGTCTGGATTGCTACCCTGAGCAATTGCCAATGGTTAGACTTATTGCAAACATCCTCCCATCACCTTTTATGTGTTTCATGGTAGTTGGGCCAGCTCTGGTGTTATGTTATCTCTAGGCATTGGTTTTAAAACTGACCAAGTAGCATACCAACATGTGATCAAAATATTTGTCTATTTGCCAGATGACATTGCATATGGCTGGGTCCAAATTGAGGTGGCATAGTGGGAAAAAGAATGATGGACTGGAATGCTAACCTGAGTGACTGGCAGTGGTTAGACTTAATGAAATCCTCCCATCAACGTTTTTGCAGCGCATGTATGCTCAGACCTGGGTTCTCTGCTCACTGTGCCACTGAAATCATGCTACACCTGACTGAAGAGCCCCAGTTAGCATGAACCTGTTCTTGGGATGCTTGTGGTGTAGTTTAGGGAGGATCTGGCATGGCGGTTCGGGTGGACTGTTCCTATTGGAGTGGGGTCAAGACGGATTTGCATATGGCTGGGCCCAAACTAAGGTGGCATGGTGTGCAACAGAACAATGGGCTCGGATGCTACCCTAAGTGATATCTAAAGGTTAAACATATTGCAAGCACCCTCCCATCTCCTTTTGTGTGTTCCATTGTAGATGGCCAGCTATGGGGAGATGTTATTCCATGGATTTGGGTTTAAAACTGGCCAAGCAGCATACCAACGTGAGTTCAAAGTATTTGTGTAGTTGCCAGATTACCTTTATTGGGTTGTAAAGAATAGCTTTTGCAGGATGAGAATGATAACTACAAGTTTTGATGGATTCTGAGGGTAACCTTTTCATTGATAGGCCTTGACTGAACCAGAATTGTAGGTTCTTGATATTACATTATGTTTGAGGAGTTCATCCAAAAGATGGGGCCCATTTAAATGGACATTGAGCCAGAGATACTGAGTTCTCTGCCATGATCTATGTCCTTGCCTCTTTAGGCACCAGAATATTCTGTCTTATGCAGACCTAGATGTTTAGAAAGTACTTATTTGTGGTCTATCCATCTTCACCGCCATCTAAGTGTCGTCAGTATACGTTTGAAGATATAATGTAGTCTGACTCTGAGATTATTGGATGATGCTTCTCAATATTCTCAGAGTCAGACTGTATGTACATGTTGTAAAGAGGTGTGGAACCTCCAGAGCCCTGTAGGTTCAAAAAAATAACTTGCGCAAAATCAGGCTAACAAAGATCTAGGCACCTTTTGTTATCTACATTTCAGAAAATATTGTATCTATTCTTTTGCCTCCTTCTCACACTTCCTTACTTCTTCCAGCTTCCTGATTCAGTAATGGAGAGCCTTCTGTTTAAATGAAATCTTCTAAGCATGGTGAAATAAAAACAACTTGTCCCTCCTATCTCTTTAATTAAGAAGTCTCTGTACTAGGAACGTTTCTTCTTGTTCTCTGGGCAGGTTACACGACTCTAGGACCCTCTCCTGCTTGGGCTGTCATAGGTCCTAGTCCGAAAGCCGAGAGACATGGAGGGCAATCAAGGCGAATAGCCGGGGAAGACCCTTGAGAAAAGTGTGACTATAGGGTGCCCCACCCCCGCGGTACTTGACACCCATTAATTTTGGGTCATTCTTCTCAAAGACTACGTATGGGCAAGTATTATCACTGCCCCTGTAAACTTCTTTGGCACTACTCGGCCATCTGCTAATTTGACCTATTATCCAGGGAGGTACTGATCTGTTACCCTGATAAAAGCCCTGGACCTTTTTAGGCCTTAGAGTAGGGCTGACACATGTTGGTTTGATATAGGGTCATAGGACCATAATAGTCCACACTACCCTCAAGCTATTGTTTTTACTCTCCCCACCATCTC
The DNA here is from genome assembly GCA_963921515.1 of Calotriton arnoldi. NCBI lineage: Eukaryota > Metazoa > Chordata > Amphibia > Caudata > Salamandridae > Calotriton > Calotriton arnoldi. The sequence continues at coordinate 2,335,954 of CAWUFW010000458.1, forward strand.
CACGAATAAAGGGATACCTAGGAGAAGGTGAGGGGTTTCTAATCTCTAGTTAAGCCCCCTGGTCACCCTTCTAATAAGTGCTCCCTGAAATACGGTCGAGTCCACCCTGACGTTTAGGAGTAAGGGTGAACCCAATGATGAAGCATGACACTACTGGAGTGTGTGAGGGTTATATATAAAAAGGAATTTTTTCCTTCCCCGCACTAGTCACGCGGAGCTAGAATACCTACTTGGGGTGACACACCCATCTATCCCGTGTCCCCTGTATTGGAAAGAGCCACCCCCATGACCTTTGGTGGGACACTTGTTGGTTAAACTGATTTATTTGGGAGGACGTATCCCTCCATATCCCCTTCGCACACGAAGGGTCCTCTCAACCCTCTAGATCCAGCAAGGTCTCTTTTGTTTTCGATCTTAAGTTGATCACTAATCCTCAGTGGCCAGCTGGGCCCTCTTGAAGTCATTAGTACGTCTGCTGTTTGTGTCCCTTGAGCAGGCAACCAACCTCTTGTCCCTTGGAATGAAGTTCCAACCCTGGGTACAGTGAGGAGTCCTTCAGTTTTTTTCATCCAGCATGGGCTTCTTTGTTTACATGCAGGGGTGGGTGAAATGTTTCATTCCACCCGCGTAATTGGTGGAGTTTGGCGACTCAGCATTACTCATATAACGCAGAGTTCTGGCCAATTTCCACCAATCACTGCATGGCTGAGTTTTTTCCTGCGAGGCTCCAGAAATGCAAGTGAGATTTGGCATCCCCTAGAACCACTTTTAAACGAGCGTTCGCAGTCAGAGGGCTATTTCTCGAGTAGATTTGCTGCTGCTCAAATAGATTTTCTACTCGAGAGGCAGCAAAATCAACTTGAATGGCTGCATGCTCTTGCTCACCGCAAGGTGCCGTTCGCGCTTATTTTTCAGCACTGCTCACGCTACTGGTGCTAAATTGCAGCGCAACATGCATATTTTCACCCATGTGGAACTCTGTGAAATCTTACAGAGTTTTTATGTAACAATTCGGAATTCTGTAGAGTGAAACTCCGCAAGTTCCACCCACCCTATTTACGTGTTATTTTCCCAGGTCCAGGAAGGTTTTAATGAGGTAGTGGATAGGCGGCAGTCTTATACTGTGCACTAGTCAGTGATTGGTGACTTTCTCCCACTCGGTCCTATCTGCTTGCTGCTACATATTTTTCTGTAAACATTCCCAGAAACCCTAAATCCAAAATGGCTAGCCTTTTCTCCCATCAGAAGGGACTCTGGCTCTTGTTAAACCGCCTCCTCAATTTAGATGATGTCTCCTTACTTTGTCACAGCAAAGAACAGTTCCCCCTCTAGCATTGAAGCCAAAAAGTCTAGGATAGGATGGCCCTGTAAATTAATTGGGACAGATACTGCCAGACCCTTTCAACACCTACCAAGTTAAAAGAGGTATTGTGAAGGGTTGTCCTGTGCTCTGCCAACTGTTTCTGTCCCTCTTCCAGATGGTTTATCCCTATTAAGTGGCCAGTTGTTGACAGCACCCTTGCATTCCTGGGCCTGGAAGTCAAGCTATTGTCACCTAGAGAGCAGGGTCATTATCTGCTGCCAGGAATATGTATTAAACCTCTAGACATGAGATGAGTGGCAAAACTGGTTTTAAGGCAGTTTTGGCTCTCGCAGCAAAATGCACATTTTTATAAGTTCCTTTCCACTAAACATATCAAAAATCCACTTTCATCATGAAATTACATTTTAAAGCTAAGTGTAAAATAACTTTGAATCATTTTGCTAGTTTTGTCCCAGACGAAGGTGTAAATGGAGAGGTTTACTTATACCAAGGGATTTTCATGGGAAATGTAGTAAGACCTAAACAATGAAAACAGTTTTTGTATAATTAGCCACTGTAAGGCACACAATTTTTAATATGTAGTGTGCCACCTTTTACATATTAAACATCCAGTGCAGTCAAATCACAAGGCATATGTCAGTGGATAACCTGCTAATGTATAAAAATAGGTTTTACTACATGGCACGGGGTACATTTCCTTTCCATGAGTCACTGCAGTGATTTTAATCTGAAGCCCCACCAGATCACAGTGGTTCTCTTGGCAGCCATATACAATTGTGATATATGTAGGTGGTGGGCAACATATGACATTTAACACCCACGCCACTGGAGCAATTTCTGTGCCACATACCAGGGCCATTTGTTTCTCTCTCTCTTTTTTTTCTCGCTCTCAATCCCATTCCCCTTTGGTATTTAGTTATGCATATTCCTCTTTAGTTTGGCAGTCCAGCGTCCTGGGCAGTGGAGTTGATTGTCATCAGAACCTGTCAGACATCATCCGGAAATCATGACAGGAGAAAAAGAAAAATAGCAGAAGACAAAGAGCCCTTTGCCTTTCTCAATATCATACAACAATAAATTCCTGCAAATCTTTTTTTAAATAAAATGTACCATTTAGTGACTACTTTCAAGTTTCGGGTGATTATCACAATTTTACATGGCTTCTAGCAGCTAAATTGCCTTGAAAAAAGTGGCCTTTGGCATTAAAACATGTATTGGTTGTTTTGGATATTAGATTATTTGCACTGGAAGCCTACTTTGAAATGCAACATTTTGTTTTGAAAATTGGTTAAGAAATATATGAAGACAATAAACTGGATGCATAATTTTACTTAAATAACATATAATATTGTTTTGTGTTGTTACGGGTACCTCCAATCGTTATATTTACATGTGTGGAATTATTGTTTACTCACAAATTTGTCATTAGTGCAAATTCTAAATCAGTGTGTGAATCTGAAGTAGAATAATCAGCACACTCCAACATCTGCATTCTATCGCTAAAAGTGCAAGTCTTTTTTCAGATGTAGGACTTTGTACACTGTACACCATGTGATCCAATTTTTACAGAGAGATTTTCAGTGATTGTAGTGAATTGGCCAGCTTATGTTTGCATGCTTTTCTCCAGTATTATCTTTAAGAGATTCTCTTGCGTGCTTCATTTTCCATTGTGTAACCTTTTATAAGGTATAGATTAAGAAAGATAAAAGTTACATTTAATAAATGACCCCATCAGGTCCTGAACCTCCCTCGGATCTACAAGTGTTTGGGCAAGAAGAAAGTACACTGTATATGTCCTGGAAACTGCCACCCGGGGGCTACAACGCATTTCAGGTGAGTGGATTCTGTTTTCACAATATAAAAGGCAACAACAAAGGTTTTCATTTTATTTATTTACATAAGGCCCAATTCTCAAAGATTTTACTTTGAGCAAGTGTGTCTTTCTCTTATTGTACTACTATGTTAGTCCTTACTTGCAGCAGACTTATGGTTTACTACTGGAACTCACTAATAAGCTAGAAGTACTCCAGTAGTCAATGCAAAATAAGGCCTCTTGTTTTTAAAGTTTAAACCTGGCCTCATTGACATCATTGCTCTATAAAAAACATAAACATTTACAAAGTAGAAAAATTACCTTGTTACAGAAAGGAGGTGGGGAGGGGGCAAGACCATAGCAATGCATAACAGTTAAACAAGCAATTTACAGTCAGGGGTGCATGAAGTGTGTTATGCAGTATCAGTCGATGTGAAAACAAATTCATAGATATAAGAGTTTAAAGAAATGTCAGAAAAAAAGGTAACTTGTCATTACTACCTAGGGGAAAGGACTCACACTGCCAGCAAATCAGCACCAGTTTTCCCACTGCATTATGGAAGATGCTGTTCATAGAGATTTTGAATTATTCACAATCAGAGGGTTTGCAACTGGTATAATGCAGCCAGTCCTTGCATTTCTGGATGCATGTTTCTAGGTTCTTTTCCGTCGTCAGAAGAAAGTAGCAGGTAGATTTGGGGAGGGGGTTCTAGAAATTTGGCTTGTAAAATATCAGGTAAACTACTACTCCAAAGTGTGCCGGTGCATTCCATTTTCTCCTCATCCAAATGCCTCTTGGAGGAGCCTAACAATCAAGAATGTTGTGAGCACTCTGCCAGGATGTCACCACCAGTTCTGCTATTGCATTATGTAGATGCAGTTCATAATATTTTGAATTGTCATTACTACATAGAGACTGGATGTTAGAAATGGGGTTTCTGGTGTGCACCTAAGCCAGGCAGAACCCACCACTCTAGTCAGGGCAAGTCAGTTACACACCAAAGATAACCTGTGCTCACCCTCTGGTAGCTTGTCGCAGAGCAGGCAGGCTTATCAGAGGCAATGTGTAACGTGTTTGTGCAACACACTCACAAAGCAACACAATGAATAAACCACAAAAGAGACTCCACACAGGATTATGAAAAAATAGACTTCTATATTATACAACAAGACCAATAACGACATGAATCATAAATAATGCAATTTTTCAGATAGCACTTGTTATCCTGATCACTACAAAACTAAAACAACATACACTTTGCAGGTAATAGAGACTTGTTTAGAGACACACACGAACCAGGACATACAACCATAAAAACATAGGGCACAGTGCACCTGCGCTCATATTAGGATGGTTGCTGTAAATTCTGTGAGCCTTGCTAAAACAAGTTCATTTGTGAACAAAATAGAGGGCACAGCGCACCTGCGCACCTACTAGACGTGGTATGGTAATCTGATATCCAATCCTCAAGTAGCCTTGTCTCTATATACGACCTTGCAGGGTTCTCAGGGCCCTCTCCAGAGGTTATCCCCCACTAAATAGAGCTGAAACAATGCCCCTACGGTCCGTCCCCAAAGGAGCGGGGGGAGGCACAAACTTAAGGTTCACGCAGGGAGACCATGTTCGGTCCCTCACTATTAGGATACCAATGCAGCTGTCCATGAATGTGCGGTGCAGCTGCTAAACAAAGCACAGCCCCTTTTGGCCCGATCGCCTCAGAGGTCTCTTCTAACCTAGGCGACGGTGTCTTTGAAAAGGGGCTCCTCGGATGTGTTCTGACAGGGACCTCCTCTGTCAGGTAACTCCTCTGCTTGGGAACTCCTTTGGCTCGTACAAGGTCGGCACGTCCCAGCGCAGGAGCGCAGTACATTTTCTGCACAGGGTGGCCCTCGTGACACTGGGGACACCCTCTGCCCCCACACCATGCCAAACTGATCCGGGTAGGGTTGCTCGGGCTGGAGAGGATCTGCTGCAGTTCCGCTGGTCTTCTTCCTGCGGCAGCAGCGCAGCCTCCATAGCTGCAGCATGGCAGGAAAGCCTGGTTGCTTTGGTTTGCGGATGCATCTTCCCCCGAGTTGGCAGTGATCTCTCCTTAGTAAGTGGGGCTCTGGGGCGCACACACTGATTTGAGGTGACCATGAGGCATTGAGCGTGCACCGGTCCTCATAAACAGGAGAAGCGCTCAACACGCGCTGACTTGTAGCTTATTCCAGAAAGTGCCCACACTTCAGATTTTCACAAAATGAAGTGCTCACCACGCGCTGACTGGAACCCATGCAGAACATGGAGCTGTAGTCACGGTTTCTTGTTTAGCCCGTTGCTACCGGACTCACAAGAGACAGAGTCCCACGGTAGAGTGGCTGGAATGCAATCTTTTACGGCCCTGAGATTGCAAGAGCAGGGGGCAAGCCAACAAGCCCTTGGAGAACACTTGGGGCACAAAGGGAGCTTCAGGCAGCAGGCCAGCACATAAAGTCAGGTTTGCAAAGTGGCAGTCCCTCCTGCAGCCCAGCAGTCAGCAGCCCAGCACAACAAAGCAGGTAGTCCAAATGGCGCTTCCTCCTGGCAGCATAGCAGTCTTCCTGGCAATGTGCTGATTTTAGAGCCAGCAGTGTCTTTTTACAAGTCCCATGCAGTGTCTAAAAACATGGGGTCAGAAACCCAGTACTTATACTCAAAAATGTCTTTGTTAAAGGGGTGACTTCAAAGGAACCCTCAGAGGTGCTCAACAATCCCTTTCAGCCCAGCCCTGACTCCAGACGATTAGTAGGACGTAAATCAGTCTTTTGTGTGAGGGCAGGACACAACCTATACAAATTTTAAGTTTGAACCACCTCTCCCTCTCCCAGCCAAGGAAGGCTATCAATATGCAGATGAATGCAGATGTATCCCATGTCACACCCAGCCCTTCTTGTGTGGTGGTTATCTAGAAAATATATTGGAGACAGGCTGCAAAGCACAAAGAGGCATAAGCACATAGAAATGCCCTCCTTCAAAAAGTGATATTTCTAAAGTAGTAATATGAAATCCAACTTCACCAGTAAGTAGGATTAATCACTACTATTCTAAACATACCAAACATGGCAACGCCATTCCTTTCTGATCAGGTATTACCACTTAAAGTATATAAGGGAATTGCCAATGCTAGCCTATGAGAGGAGTAGGCCTCACAGCAATGAAAAACAAAATAGGCTGTTTGTCACTAGCAGGACATGCAAAACAGAAAGGTACATGTCCTACCTTTTACTTACGCAGCACCCTGCCAATAGGGGACCTATGTGTAATAAAAGGGGAGTTTAAGGCTTGGCAAGTAGTTTTAAATGCCAAGTCAAGACGGCAGTAAACTGGTCACCCAGGTCCTGCGATGGCAGGAAGGAAGAGAAGGCTACGAAGCAGGAGTACTAGCATAGCGGAAGGGAAGGGACTCCTTAGCGTCCTCTTCACCGTGAGAAGAAACTTTGTGTCGAGGGAGGGCTACTTAAATGGGTGCGTCAGGTCTACTTTCAGGAGGATCCGGAGTACACAGCTCTAGATTTAGAACTAGAAGAGGTGTAGTGCTCTAATGGTGGGGGGACACGTTGTCAAAGGAAAGCCCTGGGATAGAAATGACACCAGGGGGCCCCAGCACCCCTCAAAATGTTTTAAATTATCTCGAAAGATATCTGCTATTCTTTCCATTGTGAGTGCCCTCCATAGTCATGCATGCCATTGAGTCAGGGCTGGGGCATACTTCTTCATCCATGCTGCCGCTATAGCTAATTTAGCGGCCCCTAGACAAGCCCACATCACTGCCTGATCCCCTTTTGTCTGATTCTCTAAACTCTCATCCTTCAGGCCCAACAGTGCAAACTCAGGAGTGGTTGAAATCGGGAACCCCAGAATTTCTTTAATCTGGGCTAGTTCTCTGTCCAGAAGGGGCGGATCGTAGTGCAGTCCCACCATATGTGCCTAAAATCTCCTAATAGACCGCAGCCTCTCCAGCACAGGTCGGAAGACTGCGGGAATATTTTTTTTTAAGTCTTACGGGGTGGAGATACCAGTCATACAGTATCTTATAATGTGCTTCTCTCATACCTATAGGTTGTATGACGTTACAACGCATTCCGTTGCAAGGCATGCCTTTACCACGCACGCGTTACAACGCGAATGCCATTCCCACGCATAACCTTTACTACGAATATTCCTTTACCACGCATACTTTTACAACGATTTTCGTTGTAAATTCATGCATGGTATGGGCATACTCTTGGTAAAGGTTATTCCCCCACCCCTAAACCCTTCTTACAAATACCTCTCCTCTGCCCTTAACCCTAAAATCGGACCCCTGCTTTTTTTTTTAGTAAATTTAAAATTCCCCTTACCTCTCAACGTCGTCTCTTCTCTTTTTTCTTCCGTGTTGATGTTGCACGTCGTATAGAGGAAACAGAAGTGTTTTTCCGTTTCCTCTAACGATGCCGATTGCCTCCCGATTGCCTCCACATCCCTACTTAAATAGGTGCGGTTTCTTTTTTGGGGGAAACCCCTCAATCCCCCTTTTTCACGTTTTTTTGGGGGGAGACCCCCAAGCCCCCTTTTTTTTTTTTTTTAGCCTTTAACACACATTCCTTTACTATGTATTTCGTAGTAAAGGTATGCGTGGTAAAGGCTATTCGTGGTAACCACGCATGCGTTGTAATGCATGCGTGGTTAAGTTATGCGTGGAAACGGCCGCGTTGTAGTGGCCGTTTCCCATACCTATAGAGTGGTTATTCTTTGCTATATCCCTCCATAGTGTCTTCCAATGGTTCTTGGAAATCTCGCTCCCTAGTGTGCGCTCCCAAAAATTTACATGCCTTGGTCATGGGGAGTGCAATGTGGAAAGCAGTAGTGCATACAGAAAGGAAATAACCCTCTTTGAGGAGCCTGCCCTTTTTACAAAACTCACTATTGGGGTAAGGTCACGGGTAGCTGCTTCTCTCACCTCCGGTTGTAGGACCCAATGCTTGAGCTGGAGGTAGTGATAATACTTGGATGGCGAGAGGTCAAAATTGCGCCGACAATTCTCAAGGGTTAATATGTCATAATTGTGAAAGAGATCGGACAATTTCAGGCACCCATCTTTCGCCATACATCAAATAGGCCCGGCTGGAACGCTGGTGGGAATTAAAGTGAATGGGTGTGTGAGGGAAAGGATGTCCAATCTAATGGTCCCGCTACCGCATCCCATATTTTTAGGGTAGTTTTGGTGGGAGTACTAAGATATGCATTAGGAAGGCCGTCTTTCCTGGGCTTCCAAAGTAAATCCCACATGGTCCTTCACCACTATGGCCCTATCCATGTGCAGCCAGTGTTTGTCTGATTCTCTTAAGGACCACTCTGTTATCACCCATAGCTGTGCTGCTTTGTAATATAAGTCAAAGTCGGGTAGCGCAACCCCTCCCGTGCTTTTGGGACGCCTAAGCATCGCGAAGGACAGCCTGGCCCTGCCATTCTGCCATATATAGCTTGTAACTAGTGTATGTAATTTGAGGAGGAAATCGCTCTCCAGACCTATGGGGAGGGCCTGGAATAGGTAAAGTAATTTCGGAAGGGCTGTCATTTTAATCGCATGGATGCGACCTAACCACGATAGGTACAGAGGCTTCCACCTTTTTAATTCTTGCTGTAATTGGTGAAGTAGGGTCAGGTAGTTTGCTCTGAATAATCTTGCCAGCAGCGCCATGATTTTTATACCTAAGTAAGTGATAGTGTGTTTGGCCCATTGGAAAGGGGAAGTCAGTAATTTGGGATTCTAACTCTTTTTCTAGAAGTGTAAGATTTAACAGGGAGGATTTGGTCGCGTTGACACTGAAGCCTGCTACTTCTTCAAATGCCTGCAGTTCCTGCTGAAGGGCTATCAAGGAGGTCCGAGGCGCGTATATCTTACGCAGGATGTCATCTGCAAATAACGATATCTTATGCTCAACAGATCCAAACCAGATTCAGTGTATCTCCTGTGACGCTCTGATCCATGCAGCTAGTGGCTCTATGCTAAAGGCAAACAACAACAGGGAGAGTAGGTATCCCTGTCTCGTCCCTCGGCTGAGGGGGAATATATTGGAACTGACCCCGTTAAGCACCACTCAGGATCTCGGTTGGGTGTAGTTTGCTTGCACCATTCTGATTGACGCTTCGCCAAAGCCGAATCTCTGCAATGTCTGGAAGAGGAAGGACCATTCCACTCTATCAAACGCCTTCTCTGCATCCAGACCCAACAGGACTGACTGGATTCGGCAGTTTGATACCTTTTCAATCAAGTGGAGCACTCGTTGGACATTGTCATGCGTTTGCCTGCCTTTAATAGAACCGGATTGGTCCGGGTTGATTAACTCAGGCATTATCTCTTCAAATCTTGTTGCTATTATCTTAGAGTATAGCTTAGCATCTAGGTTTAAAAGTGCAATCGGCCCATAGTAGGAGCAAAGCTGCAAACTCTTTCCTGCTTTTGGTATGGGGGTAATCAAGGCTTCGCTCAACGACGGTGTCCCTGCTGCCCCAGTGGCTATGCGATTGAAGAGGAGGGTCAGCAGCTGCTTGATCTCTGCCACAAATGTCTTATAAAAGTGGGCCGTTAGACCGTCTGGTCCCAGCGATTTATGAGGTTTTAGTGCTGTGATTGCAGCCTGCACCTCCTCCTCAGTTATAGGAGCTCCCAAGACCTCATTCTGGGCAGGAGTTACCTGTGGGAGGGTGGCCGAGTCTAGGTATGCGTTTTGAGCAGCTTCGTTCGGGGTTGCTGCCCGATATAGTTCAGTGTAAAATTCCGTGAACAGCTGTGCTTTGGCTTCATCGGAGTTGTGGAGAGTGCCTCCGTGTCGCGAATTCCCCCTACGTATTCTTTTTCTCTCTTCATCCTATTTTGTTCCCATGTTCGTAGGAGAGGTGTCGTAGGCGTAGAAGAGTGAGTTTTGCTCTGTTTGTGTATATTGCGTTGAGTTTCCCTTTTAATGCTGTTAGCTTACGCTGTGTTTCCCGGGTGGGTGTTTCTTTATGTGTCTGTTCCACTCCCCTTAGTTCTGATTCTATTTCTGCCCATTCTTTCACCCTCTGTTTAGTCAGAGTGGAGTTAAGTTCCAGACATTTGCCCCTTATTACCACTTTGAAATAATCCCAAATATTCAATGGAGAGGTGTTGTGTGGTAGGTTTAATTGAAAGTATTCTTTAATTGCACCTCGTAGCTCATCTCGATGTAGTCTGTCACGTATAAGGGACGCAGGAAAGAACCAATGCGGGAACCTGGAAGAGGGGACTCCCCAGTCAAGACATATCGATATTGAGGCATGATCAGAAATGGTAATGGAATGTATCTTGGCACCCTGTAGTATGCCCAGGAGGCCTTGACTAATAAAAATATAATCTAAGTGTGAATAGGTCCGATGCACATGAGAGTAGAAGTAGTAATCCTTCGTAGTTGGGTATAGAGTTCTCCAGGCATCTCTGAGCCCCATTTCCTGTATAGCCCTTTTAAGATTCCTGGGCAAATTGCCCATAGGGGCTCGGTGTTGGTGTGTGCTGTCTAGATCTGAGTGCCGTGTTAAATTAAAATCTCCCATCAATATTATCGGGCCCTCAGCGAATCCCCCCACTAGCTTTAATAGAGTGTCAATAAAGGAGGGTTGACTATTGTTGGGCGCATATGGCGCCAGAATCGTACATAGTTTCCCCTGCAGTCTGCCCTTTACTATGACCACCCTTCCCTCTTTGTCAGTTTTAACACCCTCTGGCTGGAATTTGGTAGCGCTGTGAAACAGTAATGCCACCCCCTTCTGTTTGGTATTGGCCGAGGATTGATAGATTAGAGGGTAGCTTCTGTGTTGCAGCCTGTCATTGTCATTCCGCCGATTGTGGGTCTCTTGCAATGCCACCACCTCAAACTGCTGATATGACAGAAATTTCCATACCCTTTGATGCTTAAGTGGTGAATTCAGACCTCTCACATTCCATGATGCAATAGAAACCATTCTGATTGATATCTCAGACCCCCTCAGGCCCCACCTCTACCTTACTCTCTCTCCTCAAGTAGCTTTTGCAGGTTACTCCTTCGCTCTCTCCCCTTTTCCTATCACCCCTACGACACTGCCAGTTGTTTCCCAGGAATCTAGTATCCTTCCCTGAAGTGTGAAAAATGAGCCTACCCCTCCTTCCCCGGGAAAGAAAAAGCCCTATTAACATGAGCAACATAGAAACCCCAAACAAGCATTGTGGGATCCTCAGTCCCACCTTACTGTATCTATATTGGATCACAATCATTGCAGCGGGCATCTCGGACAATTCCCACCGCCACAGCTATGCAATGTCCATAACCTAATGAAGCAGTGCTGTATAGTTTGGAACTTGCAAATTAGGTGCAACTTCAGTTGACCCCTAGCATTCTTGGACGGCCATTGTATAATCATCTGGGTTGAAAGGGCGAATTCACGTCGACTTTAGTCTGTCGCCTCTGTTCCTCCTGGACCATTCCTCAATGGTCCCCCAGAGAACACTGGCACGCGCAGTCTCCATGGCTGGTATAGTATGTCCCCTTCACTTCTTCAGATGACGCTCTCTCCGTTGGGTTTGCTATTGGACATCCTTCCTCCGTTCCACATTGGCTCCTTGAGCTGAGTCGCAGCTCGTTGGTGAGTCTTGAAGTGGCAGACCTAAAATCTCCATTGCCTCTGTCAGCTCCGTAGCATGGCTCGATTTATTGTTAAGTTCAAATGCTAGACCAAAGGTATCTAATTTTATCTTGCTTTAATTTCTCAGTCACAGGCCGGAATTGCTAGCAACGAAGAAGGGTGGATTGTGCCAGATCTTGGTAGAGGTAGAGGAGTGACCCTGGAAGGTGACCACGTCCTTTTTCCGGGCAGCTTGCTAGATTACTTCTTTTACCTTGAACGAGTGAACCTTGACCAAGACGTCCCTGGTGTGTTCACGATCCCCAGGTGCTTGCCTTCCCACCCTGTGGACACTCTCAATCTTAATTTTTGGCAGGCCTGGCCCCAAGACCTCTGCAAACAGTCCAACAACAAAGGCCTCCAAATCCGGCCCCTCTGCCCCCTCCTCCAGTCTGCTTATAGCTGCGTGCGGAGCTCCTGTATTGTTTCCTTAGTATCTAATGCCACTTTGTCTAGTTCTTTCGTCTTGGTCTCTACATCAAGTAATCTGGTACCTACTAAGTCAACATCCTGCTGGATGGATGCCATACGATCGGAGAGGTCAGCTTTTAGTTGTTCCAGGAATGTAGCCATATCAGTTTAAGCTCTGATCGCAGCTCTTTTTTGAAGTCTCTGAGGGAGGCCAGCAAGTTGTCTTTGGTGAGCGCCATTTCGCTCTCTATGTCTTGACGTCCACAGGAATCCTTTTTCTCTGTTGGCGTAAAATAACTGGACACTCTATTGGTGATCTTTTTGGGTGGCATAGAGGCGATCTACCTCTCCTTGATGGGCCACCCCTCTCGTGAGGATCCAGCCGCTCTGTGCACTCCTCTCCCTTTCAGTATAGTACGCCCCCTCACTGGAAATGTTCGTCTACCTTGGTCCACACTACTTCTTATCCCTTGTGGCCTTTATCTGACTGAGGGTAGAAATTACTCAGAAGATTGCTATGCCCATTACGGTCTTGCCGCCTGAGGTCAATGTCCCTCACCTCCACTTTCCTTTAGGGTTCCATTACTGGTTCAGGTGCAACAGCATGCCACAACTGTTACGAGAGCATAGATAGCAGCTGCGTTGGTATCTGATGTCTGTTATCTTTGGTTCTGTCCCAAGAGGCCCTCTCAATACAGTGTGGAAATGGGGGTGTCATCCCTCATAGGTGCCTGCAATGCCTGTAATCCCTCAGTCGCCATTTTACGGTTAGGCACGATCGATTGTATACTGGTAGTTTCTCCCGCCTGGCCTAAACCATCAGGCTAGCACAGATAACTCCTCCACGGCACCCTCTGCACTGTTCTTTGTCCGGCAGCCACCGCTGTGCCCCTCCTTCGAGCCGGCGCAGCACTTATCTGGTCGGGGGCCTGGGGCAATCATTTCAGGGTCAGGCACAGTTGAGTGAATACTGGCGGTTTCTCCCGCCTGGTCTAGACCCTAAGGCTAGCGCAGATATCTCCTCTGCCGCAGCCGCTGCACCGTTCTGTGTCCTGCAGCCGCCGCTGTGCCCCTCCTTCCAACTGGTGCACAGCACTTATCTGGTTGGGTGCCCTGGGGCTGCCCTCTGTCGCCTGCTGGCTCCACTTGCCGCTCCCTCGCTGATCCTCGCTGCACACCGTGAAGTCTGGTGAGTCAGTCCCTGTGGGGGGAGCCGCCGAGCCAACCGGGGTCCGGCACTTTCGCTCTGTGTGCCTTTGGGGCTAGCGTCTTTAGGCCTGTCTGCTCTCTGTTACACTGCAATGAGGTGGCCCCCGCCATCTTAGTCGGCGCCACAGCCTCCTTCCCAAGCTCGGATCTTTCGGCTGCCCGTTTCATTGGGGTCTGACTTTGTCGCCACTTCTCCCCTCTCTCCGTTAATCTTCCATCCCTGCCTCTAAGGTGAATTTCCGCTGCTTATTATCTCAAAAAGGGTGCTGTGGTGGCGGAGCCGTTGTGGATCACGTCCACCCAGTCATCTTGCCTGGCCACACCCCACTACAGTTATTTTAACAAGACTGCATGTTTAGGCTGACCTGACCATTAGCTGGCCCAGTTGGAAACATTATTTCTAGATTTGAAACTTTGTTAGAGAGCCATTTATCCCCATGTGAGCTGATGTGCAAAGAGGTTTACATAGTTTTGGATTGGCTTTACAAGCCCTCTTGCTGAAGCATAGACGAGATTTAAAAAAAAGCTCCATGGGTGCAATGGCACCTCTCGAGTCCAAAGCAGTATATGCACCCAGCTGGTCTTTGTACTGCATTTTTCCAAACCAGTTCTCCAAAATTGTGGGGTTTTTAACTGAGTGATGCAACATTGCATATGAGGTCAAAATAAGTAAAGAGGGTAAATTAGACATCTTAAAGAATAATTTGCAAAAGGATAACATTTCTTGACTCAGTCCATTGTTAAACCAGAGCACATGCATAGATGGGTCTCAAATTGGCTCAATGTTCCAAAGTCAGCTCAGCTGCCCTTAGGTTTTTCTTAGACACTGGCAACAAATGAAAACTATCTGTGGTCCACTTTCCACATCACGAGTGTGCTACATGGGAACTTCCAGCTTCTATAGTGTTCAAGGCACAATGTTTGGAGGCCACAAGTCTAGCCCTTCAGGATTGTTTCTCATAACCATCCCAAGACACACTCTGGGTTAATATGCATACTAATTTGTTCTTTTATGAAAATAAGGGTTACTTGTGAGTTCTCTCCTGGATCCATCTGACAGATCCTGTTTCTCCTGGATCTGGTATCACAGGAATGATATCCCTGGACTCTAAAGGTGGGCAGAATATCCCATTTTGTTCTGGGGATCACATTAAGAGTGCATTCCAGAGAGACTCAGGCACACAAGTAGCTCCCCAGTTGTCGTCGAGTAAAATGAATTTAAAGATGGTAGGTGTGGTGGTTCCAAGGTTGGTATTTAATAGAGAAATTCTGGCTAGTAGTACCAGGACGTAAACCTACTTAAATAAGGGATATCTTTGACTCTGCTCAGTTTAGTTTTGCACATGAGAAAATACAGTTTTGCATTCCAAGTGTTTTCTTCAATAGAACCAAAGTAGGTGATTCCACATTATAATCATGTGCCTCACTCAGCACCCCTTACTGCCACAATCACACCTAGATATAGAGAACCCAGGCTCTCACATAATATACTACCACACATCTTCAAACTACAGAACACATATTCCAACTCATGCTTACTAATGCTAGCTCTGCGCTACACCAGACTATCCAGACCTCATCACCTATCACAAGCTTGATGTCCTCTTCATCACATAAACATGGTTCTCCCCCACATCTTTGCACATCCTAGGCATCCTTCTTCCCACTAGCTACAATATACATTGTGTGGACTGCACACATTCGAAGTCCTCCTGGTCCTGCACACCAGTCAAGCAAGTAACGCTCAACTCCATGGAGCTTCTGACATGCCATTTCCCTCTCTCTGCAACTCAGACTGCCACCTTCAATCTCATCTACAGGCCTCCTGGGCAGAACAAGGACTTAATTGATTAATCCTCTTTCCTCCTCTCCACCTCGTCCATTCGACATGCCCACACTACCCTCTTGGGTGACTTCAGCCTTCCAGACAAAGCAAGCTAAAAAAAACAAGAGACACACCCTCTTCAACCTCATTGATACAGTCAACATGGTACAGCATGTCACATAACCAACACACTCGAAAGGCCACATGCTCAACCTTGTCTTCTCAACTACACCAACAATCCAATTCAAATCACTTACACTCATGGATTGGACCGAACACTTTGCCATCCTTATCTCCCTGCTCAGTGTACTTCCAACAAACCAAGGTCAACACAAAAGTGAAGACCAAACCTTCAGATTCTTCAAAGACTTCTCCATAGGCAACCTAATGTTTGAACTCATTTTCACCCTATTATCTGCATGTCTGATGCCAACATCCTTTCCAACAACTTCAACAATTTTTTGGACAACTATGTGAACGCTCATGCCCCAAATACAACACACAAGTGCAAGCCAAAGCCTTTAATACCCTGGTATTCAAAACACCTTGCTGACAATAAATGATTCATCTATAGACAGAAAAGAAAATTAAAGAAAAACAGGACTCCTGAGGACCTCTTGATACTGAAGTCCCTCCGTGCAACACACAGACAGCTCGTCATATTAGCCAAAGCAACATACTGTTCCATCTCCATCAATGAAGCAACCAACAGAAGCAGAATGCTGGTCAAGAAAATCAAGCACTGCATTCACCCCAGGCCAGTACTACCTATTTCTCACTCCACAGAAAAAAGCATTGGCATAACACTGTCTTCTTCAGTGAAAAAGATAGAAAGGATCCAACAGCACATCAATGATACCAAGCATGCTTAATCTCTTACACCCTCCCATTCCCGTAGAATTCTGCAATTGTTAGCCTTCAAAACCCTTTCTCCCCGAGATCTGGCTGACACACTCAACTACCTTAAAGCCATTTCTTCTAAAAATTATGTCTTACCAACATCATTCATGAAAGCTCTCTCTGAAGATGCTCTCTTACCCCTATTTACCATTGTCAATGCTCCCTCACTCAAGCCATCTTCCCTGAAGCTCTCAAGACTGCCCAGATACTCCCCCTCATAAAGAAACCTACGCTAGACCCTGATGACCTCGCCAAATACTAGTCCATCACTCACCTACCATTCATCGGCAAGATCATTAAAAAAGCTGTTCAACTCCATGATCACATCAATGCTAGCCATCCTTGCATGCCTGCTTGTCTGGCTCATATTTACTGTTTGAAAAGTACATTATCGTAGGCCCACTTTCTACACATCCACATATCTGAGTCCTTGTCCCTGAATCGGTAATAAACCCTGAAGTTGAGTGTGACATGTAGTATTACATTCAATTGCATTCAGTTGCATTTGTGCAATAAACTAAGACATTTGACTATGGCCAACAGTGGCAGTGGTCCTCTTTGCACTCGATAACTAGCTTTTTTGTGAAGTGATGTGCCCTTCTATGTAAATCACTGATATTTCAGTTTTTGAGCTATGACATGCTTTTATTTTTTTAATATATTTCTTTATTTGCATTTGTAACATCAAAAACATGGACAGATATCACAACAGAATCAAAAGCTGTCAGATAGCAGATATCCATACAGAGCTATTTATAACCATATTTTCTAATGTGGCCACCATAGTCAATTCGGTATTGTTTTTACATTTTCCAATAGTACAGGCAAATTACTCAATGTATCTCAATGAGAGCAGAATAACAACAAAAACTAGTTGCATGACAGGAGTGGCAACCAAGTTGGAAGGGAAAAATACAGGAGAATAGTGGAGGGAGGTGTTAACTCACCCAGCTGGCACACATAGTCTGCGACCTCGCTCTCCTGAAGAAACTACTCCCCTCAGATTACGAGAATGAAATTCCTGTTCCAAAGTTTGACTAGATTCGAGACCAAGAGGCAATAACAGCAACAGCATGCAACTGAGCTTCTTCTTGCCATTGACGGACCCACCCTTGGCCCAAGGTATACCTAGCCACAGCCAGGTTGAGCTATGTGTGGCCTCAGTTCATTTTGTTCTGTAAGCCCTAGTCATAGCTGGAAATAGGGGAAGAGTGGAGCCACATCCTTAGTGCCACAGCCTGGGACTTCGATCGCCCAACAGGCTCCTAAAGGGACGCTCTGGTCCAAGCCAACATAGGTAACTCTTAGGGGATGGGAAGGCAGAAAGCACAGCTGGGCTTCAGTTCATTTTGTCCTGTACACCCAGCATTTTGCTGACATCAGGGGTAGGGGCTAATAGGTGCACCCTTAGTGATGTAGCCTGAGACTTTGTGCCCCACAACAGGCTTCAACAGGAACACTGTACCCCGAGCCCAGATTCACCACAGGTAGAACATGGTCAGTATAGATGTTTGCCAGACAATGATAAGGCAAACTTTGCCAGACATTCGGCCAAAAAATCAGTTATGACGGCAAGTAGTAATGTTCTATATTTAGCATCTGGAGCCCTCCTTTTTCATTCAGGCATTGAATGGTGGATAAGGGTTATTTGTTTCACTTACCACCCCATAATAATCTTGATATGATATCCTTTAGTTCAGAAAACACTTTTTGGGGACATTAAAAGTTGCAACTTTAGAATAGACATAGCCATCTGGGCACCATCACCATCTTAATCAACATCACACTGCTAGTCAGTGACAATGGATTTTTTATGTGCAAAACTCCACATAGTCTGGAGTCCTCTCACTAATCTCAGCTTAAACCAACATTCCCTCATGCATGCAATTTAGACCCTAAGATTTATAAATGTCTGTTCTATCCAGTCTATGTCCAGCCGTGGGCAGTGTGAGTTGAGCTGCTCAGCCAGAAACCCCAGTGAGTAAAGCACTGTTTATTCAGGATTAACTTTCAGTTCTTTAGATGTGAGACAAGAATATGCGATGTTACATCTCATGCGATACATCGCATGCCATTACAACGCGGTCGTTACAAGGACCGCATTGTTACATCGCATACCATTACAACGCAAGTCGCAACAATGACTTGCTGTAGGGGGCACTGGATGTTGGAATAGTATAATTTACTATTCCAATTCCAGTCTGTGCAACAGTAGGGAAGGTGTTGGATTTTAAATCCAACACCTTCTGCCCCCTACAGCAAGTCATTGTAATGACTTGCGTTGTAATGGTTTGCGATGTAACAATGCGGTCATTGTAATGACCGCGTTGTAATGGAATGCGATGTATCGCATGCGTTGTAAATGATGCCTCCCGTGAGACAACAATGAAGCAGCAAAATGAGAAGTTCTCAAAATTGCTGAAAATAAGTCCAAATATAAACTGCCAGAGACAAGTAGGGTCTTAGGTTTGTAAGTACATATGATCTGGAAGAATTGAGTTTGCATATGCACATTGTCCTATCCTATTGATTATTAGAGATGAGCAAATTGGTTCCTATTTACATTCTGATGCCAGTGAACAATGCATGCATGAATTAGAAATAATTCATGAAATGGTTATAGCCCTTACTGAAAATGAGATAGAAGCTTCAGTAACAGACCCAATGCTCATCACCAAATAACCCGCAGTGGACACTAGTCTACTTTTGATCACAAATTGTAGTTATAGAGATAAGATGCACAGCTCCCATAGTTGTTATACTTGTTTTAAGTGTTTCATATATGTTTTTCAAGCGGCACATGAATATTGTATTTGGGACATATTTATTGTATTTAATTATATGCATGTCAACAAAATATGTTCTCTGTATAAACCAATAATGATATTGAAAAAAAGTCAACCCTCACATCTTACTGTATAACTTCAGTGTTGACATTAGGATTCTAACAGAATCATCTGGGTGGCACATCTATATTAACATATCATCTTTGCATAAAGCTATATGGTCCACACCTCAAATTTGTATACCTATATGGGTTATTTTGTGGAGCCTTATCGCAAGTTGTTTTATGACCAAGGTGAATAATTGGAGTGAAAGTGGACACCCTGTCAGCTGCCTCATTCCAGCAGGCATTGCTCTGAAATTAAAATGTTCATCCCCTCCTTTGCTATTAGTTGGACATTGTACACCTCAGGGTGGAGGAGGAAATTATGTCCAATACCCTGATGGACTATTGGCCACCATATTCAGATATGACCACCAGCCCAGTGGTGATCTCTTCAGAGAAACGAATGGCACAGCCAGCAAGGGCACTACTAGTGAAAAGATGACATTCCGCTCAACTCATAATAGAGCAGCTGGACTAAGGATTTGCTGGACAGGGTACTGTGTCACATTTGTGATTGGGTACCCTGTCTTCCAAACTCAAAATCAGGGCCTTAATCTACTCCCCAAATAATGGGCTGAAATATATTCTTTCAAGTCTCTTGAACAAAAAGCACCATTAAACTATGTCAAAGACTTTTTCAGAATCTAAGGACACCAATGCTAGACCGTCATCACTATCTCTGTATTCTGCTATTATATGCATCAATCAGTGTATGTACATTGCCATTCAATTGCCTTGCATAATTAATCCTATCACTGTCAGCCTGTTGGCCAGTCTTTATTCTAGTATCTTCATGTGCATATTCGTCAATTATAATGAGTGGTATGCCTTAAAATTTAGCGGGTCTTTGTTTGACTTGGCTATCATTACAATTATCATTTCCCTCACTGTGGGGGGAAGACTACACACCTCAGTAGACACTCTTAATATTTCCAATACTGTGTTAATCATAATCCATTGTATCTCCCTCCATCTGGAGACTTTCTTCCATCCTGGACTTCTATCACTCCCTGTTAGAAAGTGCCTCTTTTTTCATGGTTAGCCCCCACTTTTAGCCTGATGCCTGGTGTAATTTTGAACTGTAAGTGCACTAGGTCCCTGCTGACCAGGTTCCCAGTGCCAGATGTCTTTCCCAAACACTTTATCATGATAAGAACAACTGCAGTTGCCCTAGTAAATGGTACAGGGGCGGCTCCTCTGCAATGGCGGAGGAGTGTCACCCCACTGCCCAAATTAAAAATAAAATGATGTTCTAGCATCGTTTTATTTTTCATTTGCCAGCTCTGAGCCAGCTTGTGCAGGGAAGGGTGGTGCACGGGAGGAGGAGTGCTATGTTTACTCCCTAAGTGCGCATACGTGTTTGGCTGGCCGTCTCAGGACGACCAAAACACACATGCCCACTTAGGTTTCTCCAGCCTGACTACACTGAACAGCCAGGCTGGAGAACCCCCCACAGACTCCCTGAGCAGAGCATCTTTTCAGCCCACTCAGGCAAATCCCCGCGCTGCTCTCCTAGAAGAAGAGCAGTGCAGGGATTGGATGGGAGTCTATCCCAGCAGCTGCTGGGACCAGGAAGAGAAGAGGAAGTACAAAGCGATGCAGGAGGTGGCCGGCGGCTTAAGGTAAGTTCTTTTATCTTTATTTATTCTAACAGCCCCGGCGCGCTCCCCCCCCATTCTCCCCCTCCCAAGTTCTCTCCACCCACCCCACCACCCTTTGAAATGGTACCGCTGGTACCTAGGGCATGGGTACTGTAGAGGGTCCTCTGGGGCTGCAGCACTAGTTGGGCCACCCCAGAGGCCCCTCACCAAAGCCATGCACTCTGCCATTGCATGCTGCATGTCTTGGGGCAGAGAAATCCAAACAGTCAACAGCCCTGTGTGCCATGCCACCCATACACTGCATAAGATATAGGTAAGTCACCCCCTATTGCAGGATTTTACCCCAAAGGCAGGGTACACTATATCCTATGTGAGGGCACATCAGCATGAGCAGATATGCCCCTACAATGTCCAGTCTATTCTAAGATGTTGTAAGTGCACAGGGAAGCCATAAAGAGAACATGGGCTGGATACTTGTCAACACAAGTTTCCTAACTCCATGAGGACTTCACTGATTTCTAAGATGTTTGGTACCAAGCATCTTGTCTTAATAAATCCTCACTGATACTGGCGTTGGATTTATTAATAAATTCACACAGGAGACCCTTTTAGAGGGTCCCCTGAAAACCTACCAAGCGCTGGTGTGGTCCCTGACTTGTTTTTGCCAGTTTGCCACCACCAGATATGTTTCTGACCTCATGGGGTGAGAGCCAGCGCTCTCAGAAGCCAGAGACAAAGCCTGTTCTGGACGTAGGTGCTTCACACCTCCTCCAGGACAGGATAGCCCTCCTGGGTGGGAAGCTTCAAAGATGATGCCACCTTTGCTTTGAAATCCAACCCAAAAACCTCCAGATAGTGGGGGAAGCCAAGTCCCTTTTCCTGCTCCACTTTTGGCAGGAGGAAAGGCAGGAAAGTTAGTTAGATTAAGAGGAGGGTACCCACTTAGCCAGCACCACCCCTTGGGGCGGGACAGGTGATGTGAGCCCCTCTCCTGAAATTCCACCATCTTGGGATGGTGGAAAAACTACCTATCGGGTAATGCTCCTTCCCACAGGTAGTGGTCACTAGAGGGTGTAGACACCCTAAAGGTAAGTAGTCCATTGGCTCCTACCTGTCTCCCCTTGTAATGCCCCTAAATTCAGAATTTGGTGGCACCCTGAGACCAGAACATAAGATTTGATGGACAAGAGAAGACCAGGACAAAGAAGACCTGCTGCACGAGACCTGAAGCCAAGCTGCTGAATAAAAAGGTACCAAACCCTGCCTGCTGCGACAAGGGCTGGACAATTGCTGTCTGCTGTGTTGTCCTGAACCTGAAAGGACTCCAAGAACCCCAGCCTTCAAGAAATCACCAAGAAGCTCTGTTGAAGTGATGGTATCACTCCCCTGCATCCTGCAGGCACAATCCCTTGACCTCAATCCAGCCGTGAAGCAAGAAAAGCACAACAGCTCCAGAGGGTTAGATCTGACTCCACACCAAGTTTGTAGTCACCAGGACCTACTGGAGCTGCAGCGCACCAATACCCGGAGTACCGGACCCCCAACGGCAAACACCAAGAAGAAGAGCCCACATCGGACTACCAAAGCACCAGAAGCAAGCGCCCATTGAGGGACATCAAGACACCCAAGACCCACTTCCTAAGTGGCCCAGCTGTCCCAAGATTGCCTCTCCAAGTTACCTGCTCCTGACTGCCTGCTCCTGACCATGAGGACTTCAAGATGCACGACGCCCAGCTGACCTGTTTGCTTTGCACCCGGACCCACCACTGACTAACCAGCTATGCTCCAATGGTCCCCAAGCCCTTGTGATCTCCTCCCTCTAAGGAGACCCACCGGACTTACCTGTAAGTTCCCCTGTGCAGTGTATTTTCAAGTGGCCGGCCCTCTTGTCTTTGCGCAACAGCTTCCAACACCCTCAGCACTCTGCTCCCACCCAATCCGGGATGCTCGCGAACTTCTCCTGCTGGAACTTTGGACCTGGTCCCAAAACGAGAAGGTGAACTTCGTGAAAGCATTGCCTGATTTAATATGCATTTTTCTGCTTTTTCCTCATTGTTTTCAACTGTGCGTAATTGCGCACAAAAGTGAATTATTTTCCAAACTTTGAAAAATTGTAACTTCGAAAGTACTTACAAACTGTGTTTTTGGTCTTAAAATTGCATAAAAATCGATATTAATTTTTATAAATTGGTCTCAGATTTATTCTTGTGTGTGTGTCATTTATTGCCTCTGTGAGTACAACAAATGCTTAACACTACCCACTGATAAGGCTAACTGCTCGCCCACACTACCACAAAAAGAGCATTAGAATTATCTGCTTTTACCTCTGCATACCTTTTGGGGATTCACTAGACTCTCTGCACAGTGTACTTAATTTTAGTTCACTATATAGAGAGCCAGCTTCCTACACTCCCTCTGAAACTTTTTTTATCTAGAAGTCTCTCGAGTTGGTTTGTTTTTGCTGCGCCAGCTTACCCAGATGTGTGGTCTCCAACTATCTTTTAACCTTTTCAGAGGTTGTCAATTCAGCTTGACCAAATAGTCTTTGATATGCCATATATACAGGCTCTGGTGTAAATTGTCTCATCAATTATATTGCACATAGAAATGTACTGTGTAGATTGATTTTTGTTCTTTACTGATCATGCTAGCAAATTCCCTATTTTGTCCCCTTTCCTATGTAGAAGCTGTTGATACGAGGTACGATGTGCACTAGAATCTCTCCAACCTCTCCATCTTAGTGGTTATCTTGTCCTTCTTCGAGTTGATGGACTGCATGCTTTGAATATATTTTTTTGTGTTTATTGCTGTATAGAGGCCTTCTCCCCAGGCCATCTCATTCACAAAATCCCACAAAATGAACCTGTCCTCATATGTTACCATATTTTCCCTGAAGTAATGCTATATCTCTTTCCCTAAAGCGTGACTGTCTATCATGCCTCATAATGCCTTAGAAGTCAGTCTCCTTGTCGGGATCCTGGCTCGAGCACTATAACACTGGTTGGGTAATTGGACAGGAGATTGGTCTGATATAGATCTATTCAATTTGTAAAAAACAACCTGCCTGGTGTATAGTTGAAATAAAGATATCTCATCAATAAATTAAAAGCACAATAAGTCGCACCAGAGCCCAGTGATTCAATATATATAAAAAAACACAAATCTCAAAACCATGTTCATCACAAATATATATACATCATATTTATTAAAAAAATGTACAATGTCTCTTGTAGTACATTCATCGAGAAAATATATCAACAATATCTATTCACATACCAATATAACCATAACAATACTCCCAATACAATATGCGGCTCATTATGCCGACACTGCATCAGTCATGCGACCGACTGACACCCGGTCGGCGGTCCCGATCAGCCCAATAAGATGCAACCGAACACTGTTCGGTCGCATTCCTATATTTTACAATAGGAGCATGCATTCCGGCCGTAAACCGGCCGGAATGCATGCTCCCATTGTAAAATGGGAGGTGCAGTTGATCCCTGCACCCCGTGGCAGGCACCTAAAGGCGCCTGCCACAAGGTGCAGGGATCAACAGGGAAGCACCATAGGTGGCCCCTCGGCCTCCAGCCGGAGGCCGTGCACCAAAGGGGGCCCCCAAAGACGCTTTCCGGCATGGTTTCCATGTCAGACAGACCGGCATGGAAACCATGTTGGAAACCATCATCATAATCTCAAGGGCGGAAAGGCCCACCCTTGAGATTACTTGACGCATTGCGACTGGCGGATGGGCTCTCCGAGCCCGTCGGAAGCCAGCCGGAATGACCGATCGAATTCCTTTCCGACTGCCTCCATTGTAATGAGGCGGTCAGAAAGGAATCCGCCCGGCACATTACGATGCGGTTCGGAAGGGTCCGACCGTTATAAATCACATCGTTATCGGCCCCTAAATGTTCACCCCGGGGAGTCACAAACTTAGACTCCCACGAAAGACACAATCAAACCAACTCAATCACACTACATACATACCAGCCAAACCGTATATCTCAGTCATCCATAGACATACAACACAAAATCTATAAAATCAAACAGTATTTATATATGTAGGACAACATGGACTGAAATCGAAACCCCTTACTTTATATACATTGGCACACTTGTTTCAAATACATATTATATATAGACCATAAATTTGCAGTCATCTAAAGTATCATTGATTCCTGAATGATTGAATTAATCAAATATTCTGGTCCTTGCATTCCAATCCAAGGTAAGCACCAATGTGTGTGTCGGTGAAGACCCAGGCTATAGGTCACACCTTCCTCAGGGCTCACAATGAATAAAATTCAAACAACGGGGAAGGAATCTGGAGGGAATCCCCGGGGGGGGGGGGTCCTATACAAATATACGAAAATCACTTAGAGGGGCTACAACATAAAAAAACCGAAATATACATGTTAAGTGTGAGTAACGTACTGTAGAAAAAGAGGTTTAGATTACCATGCTAAAGCAGGAGGAAAATATGTGTTCCAAGGTAGAAGAATTCCACTGCACCTAAGTCCAGAGTGAAAAGAACCAATGAAACCATAGGAGTGAACCGAGGGAAAGATATAGATCTAGCCTGATAGTCTACTTCTGGGATTGACTGCAGTGTTTACTGGTCACTAAACAATAGTCCCGCCTACACGTACTTATTGTGAATGGGTGATAAACATGAGAAATCCTGTTTACCCATAGTTCTCTCTTAACATTTTTTAAACTGTCTCTCACTCTGTGTCTATAATCTGGGTTGGGTGGAGTCTATCAATTGTTCTGTCCACTAAAGAATTAAAGTCCCTGGTCCATATCATGTATCTATCCAGGTATGGAGAACACAATGTACATTGTCACTTTTTACCTGCAAGCATAAGCTTACCTTTTGCTTGCCAAGCATTGTCTGTAAAATCGTTACAGTGGCCTTTTAAACATTAGGGTCATAGGATCACAATATCCTGCTTGCCCCATGTATTTACAGTTTTAATCTTACCCATCCCCTCACGAATAAAGGGGTACATTGGGGTGGATAAGGAAGTTTATCTATTAACATATAACCCCCCAAAAAACAAATAATTCTCAAAGAGCTCCCTGGAATATGGTCGAGCCCACCCTGCCCTTTAGGAGTCAGGGTGAACCCGATGATGAAGCATGCCGCTACTAGTGTGGATGAGGGTTGTATAAAAAAGGTTTTCCTTTTTCCCACCACTGAGTGCTGTGGAGAAGAGGTGTAGTATAATCTCCTTACCGCACTGCCACCTTTAGAGGAGGATACTTTATAGGATATTTGATATTTAATAGGGAGTCGTATCCCCTTACCTTTCATTTACGAAAGGACCTCTCTACCCTTCTGGGTCCAGGAGTCCCTTTCCTGCTCCCAAGTGTTTTAAGTACTCTCAATGATAGCCCGATCCCCACACATCCATCTTTCATCTCTTGTTGGAGTGGTTATACTCAAAACATGCTATCTGTATATTGTGCCTCTTAAGATGCAAATGCACCCTCCCTTGCATGATGCATCAATTCATTCCCCCGCATTTCCAAGATTTTCAGGGTCTCCAGCGATAACATGTTGTAGTACTCTTTCACATTGGTAAGCAGCTCATTCTTCCTTTGCCTCATGTATCTCCAGGTTTCACTCATTCCCTTGCCATTGTTTCAATATATTGTGACTCAACCTTCCCATCCCCTCCACTCCCCATTCTCGAGCCATTTGCCACCGGCCCTTATGGCCACAGTTAGCATACCCAAGAATTTGGTACCAAACCCCAACTAGCACCCAATTATAATTTGCGAAATATCAGAAATTTTCATGACCGACAGGATAAGCCTGGTAAAATAACATATTATCACAACATAAACTCCTAATAATTCTACTTGTGGAATGTCTCATCAGACTTCTGGGTATCTCCTTCCTCCACCATTGCCCAGATAAAGGGGAATCCAGATTGGTTAGAGATCAATGGGGTTAGCTGCTGACCTGGCCACTGTAGTATTACTGCTAATTATCTCACAACATTGCCCCCTTTATCTTACGTGAAAATTGTTTGTCTTTTCCAGTGGATTATATGTATGATATTGATCCTGCGTTCACTCAGATATCAAGGTCGATGTTGCTGGATTGTCAGTTCAGCAAACTGGACCAAGTGTACCAAGTCTGGTGTAGTCTTTTTATGGCTCTTGTTTCCTTCTGATAGTTACCGCTAGTGTCAGGTGTGTGGGGTCTCCATTCTGTGTTACACTTTCCATCTGTGCCACCATCCTGCAGCTTGAATCCAGCATTTTGTCTTCAGATAGCATCTCTTTCAGATATTTGCACGACCAAACCAGAGTCCTCTTCATCACTTGGAGACCGTTTCTGTGTGTATTATTGAACTTGATTCCTGTCATAAATTTTGTCTAGCCACTTATGTGCTTGGTCAAGGACCAAAGAAATGTGACCTGCCTTGGTGTAGGAATTTTAATTTCACCGGAAGCTACATCAAGTATTTCAGATTCATCATCCAGAAGGATCTTATCACCATTAAAGAACAGCATCTTTGTCCCTGCACTGCCTATGTATAAATCAGGCAAAGCATAATTTTGCCACTGTTATAATGAAGTTTGCCCCTTTTAGGTGGCCACATGGAACCCCTAATCTGGTAGTTTAGGAAGAGCAAGGTAGCTGCTTTCAAGGGGGCACCTGCTGGCAGTGGGAGAACCAGCTGTCTGTAACTACGTCTCAACTGAAAAGAACACTGAAAGTAACCATGGCTTGTGGGTATTTGTGGTTGATTCTTCTAAGAAGTACACCACACTTTATTCCTCTGCCCATTCTAGGAGGCCCACCATGTGCCTGGTATTTTATCTTAATCTTCCTTCGGCATCCTCAGCCTTTCCCTCCAGTCTCTTCATCATCACTTACAGTTCCTTGACCTCTGCCTGAAGTTGCAATACAGCACTTACAGTCCCAGCAGTCATACCATCCTCCTTTGTCACCCTCACACCACCTTTTTCAGGTCTATTCTTACAAAGTTGAGAATGGAGGCTACAACATCTGTTCATGTTTCCCAATGATATCCTAATGTCACTTATCAGCTTTGTAACATATGCAATGGAATATGCCACTTCTTTTGGAGTGCCCAGAAGCTTATTTTTTTAGGACAAAGTCGCTGAGGGTGCTCAGGATCCTTGTTTGATCTTCTATATTTATCCATCTTAGTCTGTTGAAGGACCTTTCGCACCTTCTCTTTCAACATTGCTTTACTCACGTGCCATTAGAGTGCCACCAGTTTTCCTACAGCCTTGCAGTGATGCTGCTGCTTGTGCCTATATATCAAAGTTTATCTCCCAATCAGTTCTTTCCCACAGTGCATGGGAGTACAATTTGTAACTCCATAGCTGTTTAGGTGTCCCACATAGCTTTGCTGCTCTCTTGTCTGCCAGGAATTCAACCATGTTGTTGGTGCCTCTCCAGAGGCCTCCTATTGCCACCTTTGGATATTCTCTCTGCAATCACTCCCCTTTGTGTAAGTTCATGATAAAAGGTTCAAGTCATTATATTCAACAATAGTGTCCAAGCTACACTTTAAGCCAATAAGGGTATTAAACATTAGCCCGAGATTGTCAGCTTAGCCCAAGAGTAGGAACAGGATGCCCTAAAAGTAGAGGAGACATTCTTAGCACAATGTGCTTCAACAAAGTCAGAGACAGAAAGTTTAAAAACACAAGGTTCAAAAACTAAAGATTTAATTTAGACGATTTCTAGAAGTGATGTTATCCAGAAATGCACCATTTTTCCCAATTGCACTCGATACCAAGATTGTTTATGTAAAGCCATTAACAGCCACAGGGATTTAGAATCCATATCAAATGATGAAAGATTTATTTTATAGCCTGTTTCTGTCAAAACAACTTGGGCCCTCAATACAAGTGGCCTCTTCATTCCGACGGGGCTGATACCAACAGTTACTGGCCCCATCGAAATTATGAGATCTGTGGTGTTTTCACTGACCTGTTTATTTTAACATGGATAATTTGGTTGTGAAGATATTGGTATTGGTAGCTCCAATCTGGAGTTCAGACAATTAGCCCTCTGAGTCACTCTGGTAGTCCTGGGTTCAAGAGGTGGAACAGGCCTCAAGCAGCAGGGCAGGACTCTGAGGATTCAATGCAGGCTTCAGGCAGCAGAGCAGTCCTTCCAGGCTCAGCAAATCAGTCCTTTAAGAACACAGCATGCCACAGTAGCAGGCAGTCCTCTAAGAGTCCTTTAACAGGTCTAGAAAATGAAATGAAGAGTGGGTCTGGGGGTCCTATTTCTATACCCGGTACTATCTTTGAAGTAGAAGTTTGTAGAGAATTCCCTTTGAAGTGCTGAGAGTTTCCTACCTTCCCTTCGCTGGCTCCAGCATGACTTCATGAACAATGAGGTAGTGTGAAGTCCTTTGTGTGAAGGCAAGGCAGAGCCTATTGACTTGAAAGTGGGGGTGTGTCCAGCTCCACCCCCATCCTGCCATTGATGGCCCATCCAGGCAAACCTAATATCTCTATTGTGTGGCTTTCTGGGAGGAATAAACAAGGTCTAACTGCCAACAACACCCAGTTATGTGACCCAGGAACTGGGTGCTAGCACAAATAGCTAGGGCAGAAAAATGCCAACTTTCTAAAACAACACAAAAAGATGGTGGACTGAATGCTGAACATTGTCAAACATTCATCCCCAATACTGAGATCTTGGGCTAAATCCATCGCTTTTTTGCTCTCCATGTCATTCAAGTTTGGACCCAGCCATACGCAAATCAGTCTTGATCCAACTCCCCATGGGAACAGTCCAGCCAAACTGCCAGGCCAGGTCCTCACTGGACTGGAAACAAGCATCCTGGGACCGGGTTCGAGTCATCACCCCTTAACAGCCAGGCTAGCTTGAATCCAATGGCATAGTGAGCATGGAACCCACGTGTGGGCATACCCTTCCCACTTAGGGTGACTGTAGCAACACAAAATGATGATGGACAGAATGCTGAACATTGTCAAACATTCACCCCAGTACAGAGATCTGGGCCTAATTCCAGTGTTTTTTTGCACACCATGTCATTCTAGTTTGGACCCAGCTGCAAATCAGCCTTGACCCTGCTCCCCATTGGATCAGTCCAGACAAAACTTCCAAGCCAGGTCCTCCCTGGACCACGAACAAGCATCATGGGACCGTTTTTTGGGGTATTCTTTTTGCATTTGTCACTCCAAGTATGAAGAGTGGGTCCCATGCTCGCCATGCCACTGGATTCAAGTTGTCCTGGCTGATGAAGGGTGATACCCCGAAACCGGTCCTAGGATGCTTGTTTCCGGTCCAGGGAGGCCCTGGCCTGAAAGGTTATGCTGGACTGTTCCCATGGGGAGCAGGGTCAAGACTGATTTGCATATGGCTAGGTCCAAAGTCGGGTGGTGGGGTGAGCAAAAAACACAATGGATTTAGGCCCAGATCTCTGTACTGGGAGTGAGTGTTTGACATTGTTCAGCATTCCGTCCATCAATTGTTCTTTTTGCATTTGTCACCCCAAGTGGGACGTGCATGCCCAGACGTGGGTCCTGTGCTTGCCATGCCACTGGATTCAAGCTATACTGGCTGATACCCTGAAACTGGTTCTTGGATGCTTGTTTCTGGTCTAGGGAGGACCTGACTTGGCAGTTCAGGCTGACCTATTCCCATGGGGTGCAGGGTCAAATTCACTTGCATATGGCTAGGTCCAAACTGGGGTGACGTGCTGAGCAAATAAACTATGGATTTAGGCCCAGATCTCTGTACTTAGGGTGACATTGTTCAGCATTTCGTCCATCAATTGCTCTTTTAGCATTTGTCCACCCCAAGTGGGACGGGGCTGCCCAGACGTGGGTCCCGCGCTTGCCATGCCACTGGATTCAAGCTATCCTGGCTGATATGGGGTGATACCCCGAAACCGGACCGGGGATGCTTGTTTCTGGTCCAGGGATGACCTGGCTTGGCAGTTCGGGCTGGACTTTTCCCATGGGGAGCAGGGTCAAGACTGATTTGCATATGGCTAGGTCCAAACTGGGGTGGCGTGGTGAACAAAAATACAATGGATTTAGGTCCAGATCTTTGTACTGGGGGTGAATGTTTGACATTGTTCAGCATTCCGTCTATCAATTGTTCTTTTTGCATTTGTCACCCCAAGTGGGACGGGGATGCCCAGACATGGGTCCCACGCTCGGCATATCACTGGGTTCAAGAGATCTGGCTGATATGGGGTGATACCCCGACACTGGTCCTAGGATTCTTGTTTCCGATCCAGAGAGGACCTGGCTTGGTAGTTCGGGCTGGACTGTTCACTTGGGGAGCAGGGTCAAGACTGATTTGCATATGGCTGGGTCCAAACTGGGATGGCGTGGTGAGCAAAAAAACGATGGATTTCGGCCCAGATCTCTGTACTGTTCAGCATTCCTTCCATTAATTGTTCTTTTAGCACTTTCTAAAAGTGGCATTTTGAAAATGGTAACTTAAAATCCTACTTTACCATTAAAGATAATTTTAAATTGCAATTTCTTAGACACCAAACATGAATTATCTTCCTGCTTCTAATCAAAAGTTGGCACTTAATAAATGTAATAAGCAACCCAGAGTTATTCTATGGGAGAGGTAGGCCTCACAGGAGTGAAAAACTAATTTATGAGTTTTTCACTACCAGGAGATGTAAAACGTATATGGTACATGTCCAACTTTTTAATTACAATGTACCTTGCCCTATGGGTTACCTTAGGCCTACCTTAGGGGTGATTTATATGCAATAAAACAGGAGTTTAAGGCTTGGCAAGGGAGTCATTTTGCCAAGTTGAATTGGCAGTATAAAACTGCATTCAGGCTGCAATGGCAGACCGGGGTCATTCCATGTTTTAAGGGGCTACTTAAGTGGGTGACACAATAAGTGCTGCAGGCCCACCAGTAGCATTTAATTTACAGGCCCTGGGTATATGGCATACCATTATTCTAGGGGCTTATAAGTAAATTAAATATGCAATTAGGTGTAAGCCAATTTTACCATGTTTTAGGGAGAGAGCACAAGCACTTTAGCAGTAGTTAGCAGTGGTAAAGTGCACGGAGTCCTAAGGCTATCAGAAATTAAATAAAAAAATAGGTGGGTGAAGGCAACAAGTTTGGGTGACATGTCTAACAGCATCTCATTTTCCTTTAAGGAAAAAACGATGCATTTAGAAAACAAGCATTGGCATAGCCTATAGGTCTCGCCTTTGGGACCTTATAAGTGTTTAGTTATCCAGCACAACATCCTTGGTGCAACAACATCAACTGTTGCATGGCTAAACACTTATAAGGTCCCAAAGGCGAGACCTATTGGCTATGCCAATGCTTGTTTTTACATTGGCGTTGAGTCCCTTGGTGTCTGTATTAGAGAGGATCCATTGTGTGATGGGCCAAGATGTGGGAGGAAAGAATTTCTCTGTTTGCAGACAACGTTCTGCTATATGCGTCGAAACCCGAGCTGACTATATCCAGAAAACTGAATGTGTTTCTGGGTATATAATAAACTTTGAAAAATCCCACATATACCCTATTATACGAGGATTATCGAGATTGCCAAGGGACTGGCAAATTCTTATTGCACTTGAGGGCTTTAGATACCTGGGCACTTATGTAACAAGAAATATAAATGTGTTCTTTGACCAAAACCCCTACACATTGCTTGACTATATCAAGAGTTCTGCCTGGCACTGGTGGACTCTGCCGCTGTCACTTCTGGGCAGAGCGGCCATGTTTATGATGGTGTCCATGCCCAGGTTTCTATGCGCTCCAGAACACCCCTTGCTGCATCCCAAAGGAATTCGTAATGAGGCTGGAAGCTGAGAGCAGGCTGTTATTATAGGAAGTGGGCCCCCCTATAGATACAAACAAATGTACTAGGTGAGTGTATGATGGTGGGCGGTCTATTTGACATCAAGAGATATTATTGAGCCGCACATCTGGTACCGATGAACGACTGGGTATCCGCAGCTCAAGAAGCAACCACGGTTAGGATAGACAGGTATGCAATGGGCAAAAGCGGCTATGCAGCAGCATTATACAGAAACAGACGTCGAAGAAATACACCTACCCACACACAGATGGTGATATCAGTTTGGAAAGAAGTGACAGCCTACTTGGGATGTGAGGGGATAGTGAGGCTTTGGCAGAAGTGGGCAAGTTAGAACGCTTCACCAAGTGGGGCCCAACTGGCAATACAAAAATGGGAGGTTTATGGGGAAAAGGGGAAACCGTGACACTAGAAACTCTCTGAAAGGAGTATCAGTTGGCTGAGACAGAAGCATAGAAGTATTCGTGGCCCGTCTTTGTTTTTCCGTGCAAGTTGCACAGCGCAACGACTAAATATCTGTGTGGTTCTTGGTGTCTGTTTGCCTGCGTGTTTGCTTGTCTGTGTGTGTGTGTGAGTGCATCTCCCTGTGTCTTTGTGAGTTGTGTGTGCCCGTGCACCTATCTATACCCGTCTGTCTATGTATAATCTGAAACTCACCTCATTATTGCGAGAAAATATTACCGAAGATGGGCCCAACTTGCCACTTTTTCAGTGTAACATCGCTAAGAAAAAAAAATGTACTCAACCATTTCATATTTGTTTTTAGATAAGCTGGCGTAACAAAACTGTAATATTTTTGGAAAACCTTTCAATCATAACCAAAACCACTCACCTCACTGATGGTGTCTGCGCGTGTGTTCATTAAACAGTTAATTGTTTCCCTAGAAAGTTATGTGGAATTCGCGCTAACACTGGAATGTGGTTCCATGTGTTCATCTCCTTCGCGTTGCAGTGCCTCTGCTAGTATATTCGATTGCTGATTTTCAGGACATTTTCGGTGGTTTTAATAATTCCAACGTTTTACAGTCTCGTGAACGCCAACGCCTTCACATGACTGAATGTTTAAATATAAAATAGAGTGGAAGGCCGTGCACGGTACTTATATGTGTGTGTTTACATGTGTGGAGCGCTCACCTAGCTTGCGGTCGTCTGTGTGTTTTTATGCAACTGCACAAAGCACCTACGGGTCCACTACGCCATTGTGTAGGATAGTACCAGCCCTGCAGTGTCATACCACACCTTACATTACACCCTTACACTGACACCTTAAGAGAGACTAATATCTCTAGAAATGTCTGCTGAGATCAGTTGAAATTTCCATGAGCTGTGTTGCGATCTGTGTGGTATACGAGTGTGTGCTATGTGAGCACACAGTGTCCGGTGTGGTCTGCAGCACGAGAAAGGGGGTTGATTGCTTCGGGTCCGCTCATGCACGAACATAGACATAATGTCATTTCACAAGTGTGATTACATGCATGAAATAACAGCAGAGCGACGGAGACGAGCAATCACACTCTGTCTCGCAAGTCATTAACAGAGCAGTAAAAAGAACAAGCGGTGGGGGTGAAATTAAATGCAATGAAAAGGAAAGTAGCGTGATCAGTGTATGGAGTGGAAGAGAAGAGAAAGGAAAGGAAATAAACAGGAAGAATAGAACAATACAATATGAAGAGACAAGCCTGAGATATGAGATGGTGAAAAGGGGAGAAGGAAAAACTGATTTGAGTATAGAATGGAACGTAATGGATATTTAGCATGAGACGACAGAAGGTGAAGGTGAGGTTCTCGCGCGTGCACGCTCGCGTGAACGCAAGCTGGTCGCCAGCAAAAGCCACTGCTGTTTGCACTTCCAAAACCCGCTTACTAAAACTCTCGCCAGAGCAGCACATGCGCTGGCTCAGGCGAGACCTAAAAAGGATTGCTTTATTCAAAAGCAATCACAGAAATGGTGGTCTGCTGACGCCCGCAGGTCAACATCACTGTGATGGCAGTGAATCGCAGTGTGCTGCAATTTGCCACCGACCTCATTAATATTCATGTGGTAAGCTGAATTGTGACCCACTACGATTTGGTATTTTTCAAACCTACCTATTAGTACATAGGTGGGTTCACAAAATACCAAACTGGTCACAAATTGCAACCAATATTTTGCTACCGGTGTTTAGTACATATGGCTCTAAGCGCCTCTGTTATCACCACTGAATCAACTTGATCAATACCTCACTGTCCTACGGACTTGTCATGGAATACCTAAAACTATTCAAGTCCCACCCTTAGTGAAAAAAACACTAGTCATACCCTTCTGATCTGAATACCGTTTGCACAGTCTCAAATCTTCCCTTCTTGGCCAAAGTCATAGAGAGGTACACAGAGTACCAGCTCTAACAATACATAGAGGAAAACAATCTGCTATTCTAGCTCTAGTCAGGCTTTAGACCTGAATGCAGAATGGGGAGGGCAATTTTAAAAATATTTGATGACTCTATGTGAAGCCCAGCCAAAGGGGACTCCTGCCTCTGTATCCTCCTTGAATTATCAGCCGCGTTCAAAAAGGTGAACCATGCCACACTCCTGAAAATTCTTAAAGAGAGAACGAGAAGGCAAAGTGCTGGACTCAGCTTGTTTTCATCATGCTTAGAAAACAATAATAAAAGCATAATAAAATGGCTAACTTCTCCTGTTTCTCAATGATGATACAACAAGCGGTTTCACAGCGCTCTCTTCTCTCCACTACCATTTTCAACTTCGTCATGGAACCACTGTCGTCCAATCTCGGTATCTCTAAGATCTTCTTGTAATTTTCACTAATGATTGCCAGCATAATCTGACATTAACCTCTCCAAGGTATGCTGAATTTATAGCCAAACTCCTCGAGGACAACCAAACCTGGATGACATGACACCATCTATAGCTTATCGGCATACAGCTATACACTCCTAACTACCCTAAATAAATTTAATTAGTTTAACTCACTCACGATGCTAAGCTACAATCCTTCTACATAGACAACATCTTCCAGCTCCAAATACACAAAAAAGCAATAGTATACGGTACATAATTTCAATTTGTTCATCCCTGGTGCAGATTTTAATCTTTTTATCTAATTCCTAGTTTTGTTGCGAATGTACAATCGAAACTCCCTACTCACAGAAATTCCCAGATTAACATTTAGCTCTGCTCCAAGCAGCCTTTCATTTAGTTACCAGACTAGCCATGGAACTAGAAAGCTTGACTACATTACACAGATTCTAGTCTTTCTGAAGTGGCTCCCCATAGAAGCACACACAAAGCCTTGTTTTTAGTTTTGCCCTGAAACTGACATTCTCAGGAGGCCCATGCATTCTTAAAAACAAGAGCAGCCTTCTACGACAATTCCTAGGTTTTAAGAAAGAAAACCTTCTCAAACAATCCTTTTCAGGAAATGCACTTTTTTCAAATGACATGGGAATGCCTGAAGGTTGCGCAATACTGGGAACAGATTCGACTGGAACCGAGCCAGGCAACGGGTAGACCAGTGTAGTTTACCCCTAGGCTGGATTTAATGGGTCTTGTTGAAGAGGAGGGAGGCCCCCGAGGTGAGGGTTACTGTTGTGGATCAAGTGTATGGTGGCTAAGAAAGACATAGCTAGCAGGTGGCTTTCCAGGGAAATCCTCAACCATCCGGGACTGGATAAGAGGTATGAACTATTGTGTCATTATGGAACGGGAGGTGCACTTAATGAGAGTCTGTTCCCACAAACATCTTAAGATCTGGGGGGCCTGGCAGGCTTATCAGCAGGGTGAGCCCAACTGAAGCTGCTTTCACGATGACAAAGGCGGGAGGAGCACTATGGGAAGGGCCCGAGAACGCTGTGGCAGGTTCACATCCAATTCCTATCACACATCGGCTGACCGCATCGTAGGTGGGAAAGGGAGGGGCACACAGAGGGCACTATACCCACAGGAAGGACTTTGCTTGGTCACTGACCTTTTTCTGTGAGGGGACTGTGTTGATTATGTGTTTATGGCGATTTGTTTCAATTTGCTATTAAATTCAATTAAAACTGTTACTCAAAAAAAGTCTAGTGGAGCCAAGAATGGAGCTTGGGAAAAGAGTGCATCAGGATGGTGGAGGCCTGGGGCAGAGTGTAAAAGCTGAAGCTGTCCAGCTCACTTCCCTCCAGTGTGGGCCGCCCCTATGTAGGAGGAGCCTTGCACTGTAGTGGCAGAGAGCTAGTTGGCCTGCCAAGGGTGCTGGTGTCCAGCAGCATTCTAGTGAGAACTCTTGCGGTCTCCCTTCAATGATGCCTCGGGCCGCTGCAGTCTCGAGCACAACCCAGAATGAGATTATTGTTCAATCTGTGTAATTATGTATTGAATGGCAGGCATGTGTAAGGTAGATTAAACATAGAGGAAAAACAAGCATTGGCAGTGCTAATAGATCTAGCTTTATTGTGCTACCCTACATTCTCACCGGCTCACCACTCAATCTTCCTTCACATGAGCAGATTCTTTTACTGCTTATGTACTGGAAATAGGAGTCTGGACCAGGAAAACCCATTGCAGTGGTACATGGGCAAAACCAAGAGTGCCAGAGAAAAGGAATGAAGCATGTAAGAGGGCACATAAGGCTGAAGCCGAGCGCAGAGATATCCAGGACAAGTGCCTCTAAGTTCATTGTGTACGCTGCAAAGGGTTTTAAACATGATCTGTTTATTCACTGGTTGCCTGTGGCTGAAGTCCAACTTGGATTTACCTGAAGTGCGCCAAAGTAAATTAAATAACAGATTATGTCTGCTGCAATTTGCACAATCTGAAGGTGACTGATAAGATATGAGGATGAGATATGAGGTAAGCCAAGCAATACTTCTGTTAGAACAGGAATGCCCCATGCATGATGTACGGATGTGGATCTTGCCCTGTGTGCCTGAACTGCATACCTGTGATTTAAAACGTTTTTGGTTATGCCACACACTAATCCTGTGTGCGTGAATTGACCTAGGCCTAGTCTTTTGATAATGATTCTGGACCTAATCCTGAACCGGGAGGCACCCACGAAGCGCACCCTCATAGCGACAGTGGACTACTGTCTCTTGCCGTGGGTTTTATGTGTGGTCCGCAACCATGGCAGCGTACCATAGTTGGAGAATTATAGTGACAGGCTTTTACCAGTGAGATTTGAAGGCACGCTTACAGGTCCATTTATATAAAGTTCCGCTGCTCGTAATGAACCCCGAGTCCTGAATGCGACATCCCATGCATTTTATGCATGCATATGTGCGTGTGTGCTAGAGTTAGTAGTGCCCCATGCATGGGTGAAAGAGGCCTGCAGGTCCGTTTTGGAAGCTCATAGACTGGACCAGAGTACAAGATCGAGGAAAGGCTTCTTTCTCCAGACCGCACATATGCTGGCATCTCCTAGACAGGAGAGATGAGCACCAGATGCTCTAGTGAGGAAAGAGGAGACATGCTTTATATAGAAGTGCCATGGTCCTCCCTGATACATGGGGCTGTAAATGACTGACTGCAGCTGCCATGTGAAAAATGGCAGAGGATACAGGGTGAGACCCACAGTATCTGTTGTTAGAGAAAGAAACCCTTTCAAGGGGCACAGATTCTTGTCTCTCTTCTTGACCTCGTGCAGAGGGGTTCATCAATAGCTGGATGCAGTGGACTGCCTGTGTGGTAGGCCTGACTGAAGCTGGGATAAACGCCTACTGGTGGCCCATGTCTCCCACAAGTGGACTGTGTGACTGCAACACTGCCAAGTGTGATGCTGGGTCAGAGCCAGTCCACAAGATTAAGTGACTCAAGTGGTGCTCTGGAGCACCTTGTGAAGAATCAAGGTTGTCAGCACTTTGTGCTGAAGATAGAACCTGGTGTCTGCTACAGCGAAGAATGTGGCCTGGATCATCAAGAAGAAGCATCAAGTACTCACTGGGGTGTTGGAGTGAGCTGTGTTGTGATTCAAGTACTCCCTGGAGTGCCGGAGGATTAAAGCCACCTCACAAAATTGAGTCATTTGCAGTGCTTGGGCTTGTTCCTTGGAAAGGAAAGGGTGGGGAGGGAATCTGCATGTGCTAATCACCTTTCACACTGTGTCTGGCCTGATAAGGCTTACTCCCACAGAAACCAGGGAGGACAGCCAGACATCTGGAGTCAGTCACTGAAGGGTCTCCAGTATGATGGTGTGGAAGGCAGGGATCCGGCAGCTTAAATCCCCTGCACATGGGAGGGACTTGTTGAGAACTTTCTGTACTTGGGAACAAAGTCACCAGAGGAATGTCCACCTGGAAGGAACAGCCACCTGACTTTTCTACAATGATGGACTTAAGGACCTTTGAACTGCAGCTGGCACCCAGGGACTAGGAGGGGTTCTTCAGGGCCAGTAGT
The DNA here is from genome assembly GCA_963921515.1 of Calotriton arnoldi. Classification (NCBI taxonomy): domain Eukaryota; kingdom Metazoa; phylum Chordata; class Amphibia; order Caudata; family Salamandridae; genus Calotriton; species Calotriton arnoldi. Next base: position 2,374,828 of record CAWUFW010000458.1, read on the forward strand.
GATAGCCCCTTAAATATTCTGAGGGACATTAGAGGGATGGACTTTCTTAGGTGGGCTATGGAGGGTTCCCAAGGGTGTTTTGTGGACTGATCCTGCAGATGGGTGACCTCCATCAGTAGGGGTCCACTGACTCAACTGCTGACACAGGTGCCCTACAGGAGGGCCGAGCCATGGGGCCTGGTAAGTGCGGTAGAGAGGGTATTCTGCTGGTGGGCTGCAGTGAGGCTTCTGAGGAAGCCCTCATTGAAGGCCAGTAGCTGCTGGCATGGCTCGAGGGGGGGCGGACGTGGGGCGTTTGCGCAGGGGCGTCGTGCGTGGAGATCACGCGGGGAGGTCGCGCGGGGGGTCACTTGGGGAGGAGGGGTCGCACAGAGGAGTCATAAAAAATAATGTAAAACCTACCTTTCCGCCGGGTCCCACGTCTTCTCTGCTCCTGCTCACCTGCCTCCGACAGGAACAGGAAGCAGGCAGTCAAGCTCCCACCCCTAAGCCAATCACAATGCTGCAATGCAGCATTGTGTTTGGTCTGGAGCGCCGTGACACGGCGCTCAGCCATGGGCTAGAGGGGTGGGCATGTTCTCCATGCAGGCTGCAATGCAGCCTGCATGGAGAAGGACAAAGTGCGCATGACTGGTTTGGGCGGCCCGAAAGGGCCGACCAAACAGTGTTTGCGCACTCAGGAGTGGGCAAACCACTCCTCCCCTGCCATGCTCGGAGAGCAGAGCAGTCTCGCCACCTGCCCACCCACAAAGCAAACATAAAATGGTAATAACTAAAAGTTATTACCATTTTATGTTTTGGCTTCTCACACTGTGAGAAAGCAGTGGGGCGACACTTCTCCGCGATAGCGGAGGAGCTGCCCCTGTTGAAGGCTGGTGCCAGGTGCCCAGACAGAGAAAAGGTGCAGCATCAGGAGCAGTGAAACCAAGCTCCATGAAGAAAAATAAAATGTAGAGGTCCGGAGGTTTGAAGAAAATACTCCTGTTGGCTAGAGTTGGTCACCAGGAGTGAAACAACACCAGAGGTGTCCAAATTGGCTCAATGGAGCAGAGGAGACAGCCCAAGACGTTTGGTCCTTGGGAGGATTGGGTAGGGACGGAGTGCACAGCTCTTTTCTTCTATTTCCTAAAATACTCCAGGGGAGGGCCAGTGTCCTGGGGATCTATGCGAGTATTAGGAAATGGAAAGGGCCACTGTGGAGCCCCCTCCCCTGAGGAGATACTGGGCCCCAGAGACTCCATCCCACTGGTCCTGACAGACAAGAGGCCAAAGCTGGCCATTCTTGGAGTGCAGCTGTGCTCCTTGCTTTAGCTGGTCCCTGGGGGGCAGCTGTTGTTGCTGGGGACCAAAGAGGAGACCTGCCTGAGAGCTTTTCCCACCCCATGCCCGTGTCTGAGGGGAGCAGGTCACGCCAGTCTTCAGCTTCCTTCCTGTATGGCATGAGAATTTGGATGCCAACTCCTGCACCATCACAGAACAGTGTCAGCATAAAATGAAGAGTTACAGTGTGAGGCCACGCTCCAAATTATAAACCAAGACATTTCTTGGAACACCAAAGCTGTTCATCAATATTCTCACCACCCTGCACTGGACTTCCCTAAAAGCCCCCACGAGAGCATAATGCTTGTTTGGGGTGTTCCAAGAATGGACAGGGTCACCACTAACGGTTTCAGATGCCTTTTGGGGGCTGCAGGAAGTGCAGCAGCCGCCCTCCAGAACGATTGGTGGAAGTTGCCCTAAGTCTCCCGGAGGGTTATATTTATGACCCTGTGAGAGGTTCCTTGCATTTTCATACACTCCAAGAGCTTGTGCTTTTGCACATGGTCTCTGGAGTGCACGGACCCCTGTTGGTTGGTCCTAAAGCTGCAGTGGCAGTTTGTTACAGGTAGAAGAAGGACTCTTGCACACATTGAATTGCATTAATACTGCTTTATTAACAATGACAAAATTGATAATTAAATTATTATTATTATTATTATTTAAGCTTATAAAGCGCACAGCTACCCCCAACGGAGGTGTCCCGGCGCTAGCGGATACAGATGAAGGTGAGGGGAAGCTAAAAATGTCGAATCACTGTGTACTAAGGGAGGCTGAAGAGCCAAGTCTTCAAAGCCTTCCGAAAGATAAGTTCCAACTTAGCTTTCCTAATGTGGTCCGGCATGGAGTTCCACAAGTTTGCGGTTTTAACGGAAAAGGACCGTCCTCCTATTCTGGATTTAGAAAACCGGGGGATAATAAGGCGCTCAAGGTGGTTGGATCTAAGGGTCCTTGACTGATAATATTTGCGGACTCTCTTCATGAGATATTGCGGGCCAATATCGTTGAGTGCTCTGTAGGCCAGGGTCAGTGCTTTAAACTCGGTTCTTCTCTTAACGGGCAGCCAGTGAAGGCTGCGCAGATGCGGGGAGATGTGGTGCCTTAGCGGGACATTTCTAATAAGCCTGGCTGCCGCGTTTTGCACCGTTTGCAGTTTCCTGAACAGGTATGCTGGCAGCCCCAGGTACAAACTGTTTGCATAGTCGAGCTGTGACGTAATCACCGCATGGACTATTGTTTTTCTGCAGTCCATCGGCAGGAAGTGAAGGAATCTCCGAAGGGCCTTCATCTTCCAAAAGCAGGACGAGGAGACATGGCTAATCTGTGTCTTGCATGACAAAGTAGTGTCCAGTTTGAAGCCGAGGTTTCTTGCGGATGAGACAGGGAGGGGAGGAGGATTGAGTTCTGCGGGCCACCAAAGGTCGGATAAAGGAGGGAGGGCTTATTGAAGAAAAGTACCTCCGTTTTTTTCTGTGTTCAACTTTAGGCAGTTAGCAGTCATCCATATGGAGATATCCATAAGACATTGCCTAAAGTTTGAGAATGCCGCCTCAGAGTGATCTTGGAAATAAAACACGAGCTGCGTGTCATCCGCATATGAGACAACATCGACACCGTGTTGCTTTATCAATGAGGCGAGGGGAGCGAGATAGACATTAAAAAGGGTCGGGCTGAGGGCCGAACCCTGAGGTACTCCACAGATCAGAGGGCGAGAGTTGGAGATGTACGGGTGTAGCCGGATTCTCTGTGAGCGGCCTTCTAAGAAGGATCTAAACCAAGCTAGGATGGTCCCCATGACTCCCAACTGTCTGAGCCTGTCTAAGAGGATCTTATGTGAAACCGTGTCGAATCCCGCCGACAGGTCCAATAGCACCAGCATTGCACAATTCCCCTTTTCATATAACATAAATGTTATATGGTTTAATTAAGATCATGGAAAGGTGTCATTGATAAACACAAGGTTAAGAGTGAATCACTATGTAGTCTATTGAAAGTCATTGAAATGTTCTGAAATGCTTTATTGATAATCACAAGGTTAACAGTGGGTCCACAGCAGTCCTAAATTAATGTAATTGTAAGATGGCAATATCCATATTGATTTTAATGATTTTGCATTAGTTTTCTATGACATACTTTTGCTTTTATTAATGAGGGTGACACCCTGGCAAAGTCAGAAGTCCTGCTGTTATATTTCTACACCCCAATCTTTTGTGTCTGGTGTATTTGGGGGTATTGTGATCTTAGGGTTCAGGGCGTGCTATGGGGAGCAAACTATTAGGAAGGTGTCACAATAAGTATTTCCCTCTGGCAACAGGCACATCTCTGTAAATTAGTGCATAGTATTGACTAGTGTGGGCTTAACCTTCCTTTTTTATAAAAAAAAACACTGACTGGACAATGATTTATTGGGGTTGATTGTTTCTTACTATTGAACTAGGGTACTAGCCTAGACCACCTTCCCTGAGTAGGTCTTGGACTGCTTTCATTTGCTAACCTGAGAGAGTCAAGTGATTCAATGGGGAAAACGTAATATTGCAAACACAATACTTGTGAAGGACTCTGATCCTTATCAATTGATAACCCACTTCCTTACAGGCAAGACTTCTGAATCACAACTTAAAGATCACAAAAGTGAGTTCAATTATGGCTCATGTGTGTGTTTGTGCTCTGTTTTTGTGTTAGTGATTGGACTTCTGTAGGGGGAAGAGAGATGGGAAGAGAGAGCACACCAGGCATCACCTGCAACAAAGACATGTCATATTACTTTTGATGCAGGCATTGACACTGGCTTGCCTGTGGAATACCTATGCTGTCAGAGCTGTCAGAGCCGATATTTCCAGAGAGTCAGCTCTGACAACATAGGTATCACACAGGCAAGCCAATCTCAGTGCTTTCATCTGGTACTGAGAAGTGTGGGAATCTGTATTTGTTGCATTCCTCATTACGTACAAGCAGAAACAAAGAGAAGAGTAAACTTCTCCATTTTTGCTCTGTTGCAAACTCCTCACGAAAGATACTGGAGTGTTAGAAATTGGGTATCTAGTTGGCAGAGGTATGCACCCTGTCCAAGTAGGGACCACAATCCTAGTCAGGGTAAGTCAGATATAGCCCCTAAATTAAGCTGTGCTCACCCTCTGGTAGCTTGGCACAGAGCAGTCAGGCTTAGCTAAAGAGGCAATGTATAAAGTATTTGTGCAACACTACAACAGTAACACAGTGAAAATACCACAAAAAGACTCCACAGAAAAATTGATTATAATTTTATTAATAAAACAAGACCAAAACAACAAAAATCTAATTAGTAGAAGTTGAGACATTTATTTTTAAATATTAAATGCAAAAATAGCTCTTAGAAGCAAGTAGTGCTCAAATTGGTTGCGCTGGACCGGGACAAAGTCAAGAGTTTAGGCCACCTGCGATGGAGCGCAGGCCAACTACAGGACCCACGTAGAATCTGGGCGCAACGCACGGCGGACACACACGAAGATCAGGGACATTACACGTTCCCGAAGTCTAATGAAATGTACCGAAAGGTAGAGAATTTGGATACAGACTTAAGACGTGGATTTCCGCATTTTTTGGGGACGAAGAGAGCAGTCCAAGAATAGGATTCTGGTATATTACCGGTGGGCTGTTGATCTGATCAATAAAGTTTTGACTACATTCAAGAGACATAGGAGCCCTGAAGAAGTCCCATGTGAACAGGGACGAAACGCGTAGGCTGTTTTCATCTTGGATACGTTATTTTGTGCTCTTTTATGCTTGAGTAATTAATGAATAAAGATGTTATAAAATAATCAGAATGTGAAAGTGATCTGTATAAGATATGATTATTGAATTTTGCTGCTGTCATATTGTTTCAAAAACAAACGGTATGGGATATCATATGTTGAAATAGTGATTTGGACTCTTTTACAAATATAAGGAATAGTGTTTATTGTGCTCCTCAAAATTGTGAAGTTTTGTGTATAGGATTGGGGCTTTTCTCGGTTGACCCAACAAGAGTGAGCACATTGAGGAACCCTTTGGGACAAACAGTGTGCAGGTGGAAATTGTGAACCACAACCGTGTTTCTGTTGTGTTTAGGGTAAGTCAGATATAGCCCCTAAATTAAGCTGTGCTCACCCTCTGGTAGCTTGGCACAGAGCAGTCAGGCTTAGCTAAAGAGGCAATGTATAAAGTATTTGTGCAACACTACAAACAGTAACACAGTGAAAATACCACAAAAAGACTCCACAGAAAAATTGATTATAATTTTATTAATAAAACAAGACCAAAACAACAAAAATCTAATTAGTAGAAGTTGAGACATTTATTTTTAAATATTAAATGCAAAAATAGCTCTTAGAAGCAAGTAGTGCTCAAATTGGTTGCGCTGGACCGGGACAAAGTCAAGAGTTTAGGCCACCTGCGATGGAGCGCAGGCCAACTACAGGACCCACGTAGAATCTGGGCGCAACGCACGGCGGACACACACGAAGATCAGGGACATTACACGTTCCCGAAGTCTAATGAAATGTACCGAAAGGTAGAGAATTTGGATACAGACTTAAGACGTGGATTACCGCATTTGTTGGGGACGAAGAGAGCAGTCCAAGAATAGGATTCTGGTATATTACCGGTGGGCTGTTGATCTGATCAATAAAGTTTTGACTACATTCAAGAGACATAGGAGCCCTGAAGAAGTCCCATGTGAACAGGGATGAAACGCGTAGGCTGTTTTCATCTTGGATACGTTATTTTGTGCTCTTTTATGCTTGAGTAATTAATGAATAAAGATGTTATAAAATAATCAGAATGTGAAAGTGATCTGTATAAGATATGATTATTGAATTTTGCTGCTGTCATATTGTTTCAAAACAAACGGTATGGGATATCATATGTTGAAATAGTGATTTGGACTCTTTTACAAATATAAGGAATAGTGTTTATTGTGCTCCTCAAAATTGTGAAGTTTTGTGTATAGGATTGGGGCTTTTCTCGGTTGACCCAACAAGAGTGAGCACATTGAGGAACCCTTTTGGGACAAACAGTGTGCAGGTGGAAATTGTGAACCACAACCGTGTTTCTGTTGTGTTTAGGGTAAGTCAGATATAGCCCCTAAATTAAGCTGTGCTCACCCTCTGGTAGCTTGGCACAGAGCAGTCAGGCTTAGCTAAAGAGGCAATGTATAAAGTATTTGTGCAACACTACAAACAGTAACAGTGAAAACACCACAAAAAGACTCCACAGAAAAATTGATTATAATTTTATTAATAAAACAAGACCAAAACAACAAAAATCTAATTAGTAGAAGTTGAGACATTTATTTTTAAATATTAAATGCAAAAATAGCTCTTAGAAGCAAGTAGTGCTCAAATTGGTTGCGCTGGACCGGGACAAAGTCAAGAGTTTAGGCCACCTGCGATGGAGCGCAGGCCAACTACAGGACCCACGTAGGGCCCGCTGAGCAAAAGTATCTTCATCCTTATCTTAGCATGAGATGCGTCGATGATCCCCATGCAGTTGGAGTGTTGCAGTGGATTTCTCTGCACAACTGCGGCGATGCGCCAGGTCCATTGAGCGAAGCACCGGTTCCGGGTTCGACAGTTCCAAAGGCAATGCGCCTGGTTAGTCCACCCTGGAGGGGTGATTCATCAACCTTCTCCATGCTGTAGCGGCGATTTGTTGTTTCCAAAGCGGTGGTTCCGGATTCGATGCGGTCGTTCTGAGTGCGATACGTCGATTCTGCTCCTGCAACAGCGATGATGCATCTGTTCTGCTTCCCACAGACAGGAGATGCATCGGTTGAATGGGAGCAAGCACCTGGGCCCACTTCCAATGGACCAGGCACAGAAGCTGGTGGTGAGACTTTGATATCCCTGAATCTCAAGAAACAGGAGGCAAGTCAACAAAACCCTTGGAGATCACTCTGGGTTCAATGCAGAGTCCAGCTCTCCCTCAGCAGGGTCAGAAAGCAGCAGGCAGCAGCACAGCAGAAAAGCAATTCTTGCCGAGCAGCAGACCAGCAGAGTGACAGTCCTTGTAGCAGCACAGCAGGTCTTCTGACAGAGTTTCTTTACAGGTCCAGAAGTGTCTGATTTGGTGAAGTCAGAGACCCAGTAGTTATATCCAGTTGTGCCTTTGAAGTGAGAGAGACTTCAAAGAAGGGTCTTTAAAGTTTACAGAAGCCCTTTCTTCCCACCCATGGCTCCAGACAAGCTGTAAGGGGGTAATCAGTCCTCTGTGTCGGGACAGGACCCTGCCTATTAAGGTGAAAGTGTCAGCCCAATCCTCTCTGCCCAGGAAGAGCCATCAGAATGCAGATGAGTACTCAAACACACCTAACCTTCCTGTGTTTGTGGCTGTCTAGAGGGACTGCACAAAGTGTAGCTGTCACCCACCCCAGACGTTTAATGGAGACAAGCTGCCAGCACACAGAGCTGTAAGAGCAAAGAAATGTCCACTTTCTAAAAGTGGCACTTCTAAAATAGCAATGTCCAATCCAACTTTACCAATAAAGAGGATTTGCAATTACCTTCCCAAGATATGAAACATCATACATCTACTCCTTTCTAATCAGGAATTACAGCTTAAAAGTGTATTAAGGAATTCCCAATGCTAACCTTTTAGAGGAGTAGGCCTCACAGTACTGAAAAACAGATGTAGGTGTTTTTCACTACCAGAACATGCAAACCTTAAAAGTGCATGTCCTACCTTTTACTTACACAGCACTCTGCCCTATGGGCTTCTTAGGGCCTACATTAGGGGTGACTTGGGTGTAATAAAAGGAGAGTTCAGGGCTTGGCAAAGGGTTTTAAATCCAAGTTGAAGTGGCAGTAAAACTGCACACACAGGCTCTGGGGTGGCAGGCCTGAGACATGTTTAAAGGCCTACTTGTGTGGGTGGCTCCATCAGTGCTGCAGTGCCACTATTAGCATTTCATTTACCGGCCCTGGGTATATGGTATACCACTTGACAAGGGACTCACAAGTAAAATAAATATGCCAATTGTGTATACACCAATGTTACCATGTTTAGGGGAGAAGCACATCCACTTTAGCACTGGTCAGCAGTGGGTGCTCAAAGTCCTAAGGCCAACAAAAAGAATCAGCAAAAAGAGGATGTAAGCAGGCAAAAAGTTAGGGGAAGAACACCGGATAGCTGACAGGTCTAACATGAAGCAAACATTGTTTTTCCATTTTCTGTTGCAAAAGAAGAAAAAGCCACATTAAAACATCTGCTTCGTTCATAACACATGCACAATGATTATGCAATGAGGCACCAGGAGATCACGAATATAAATATTATTTTATTTAGTAAAATATGCTAAGGTTATGCAAGATCACTTGATACATATGTGCTAAATGTGCCTGAAATCTAAAAATACTGTTCTAGATGATTCTAGTGAATGAAGGTCTGTCTGAACTTGGTACAGTTCCTTTCATCAGTGCTATTTAAGAGTTACTGATAGCAGAGTCATGATTGTTTTTGTCGCATCTTACAATAAAATGGAAATCTGACAGCCATTTTAGTAAGTGCTGTTTGCAAATGAATGAGCCTATTTGTTAAACTTTCATGAGATAAGCATCAGTGTACAGGTTGCCTAGCAAAGTGAACAGACATAATTGAGATCAGTTTCCTTATCATATAAAATTAATCAACCCAGGTTACCATCTTTTATTGATAGGCGTGTAACTTTGAATCTACGGATTTTCTTCTCTGTATTTTTCCAATGCAAATGGGTAGAAATTGCTCCAGATGCCTCAATGGTCACATATATCAGTACTAAGCGTGATGTTGATTAGGCATGTTTATTTTATGTTTGTGCTGCAGTATAAAGTTTGTGCTAGTTATTTTTGTGAATGCATGTAGGAAAATATTGATGCAATATGGATAGATGAATTTCAACTAAGAATTAAATGCTAGTGGGCATATTTATGAGGCCTTTGCGTCATGCTTACACCACACAGTGTGGTACATGCACAACACAAACCTCTCAGTCATATTTATGAAGCCACGCAAAGCCACTTTGCGTGGCTTTGAATGGCTTCACAAATATGAGTAATGCAACTCAGTGTAAATCGCTGTGTTGCCTTACTCTGCACAAGGGAGGAATTCCATGGGCATTGCAGTGGGTGTTCCCATGCAACTCCAATGGTTTTTGATGAATTCGAGATTGACAACTGGGAAAATCTTACGCCTTCCCGGGTGAGGCGTATCTAGGAGAAATATCTTTATTTCTCCTAATTTCTTCCTCTTTCTATTTGTGTTGCATTCTGCAGCACACAGAGAAAGAGGAAAAGACCTCTATGGATTGTTTTTGTGCAGGAAGGTGCCCCTTCCTGCACAAAAACAATCCTGTCTGTAACGCAGGCACCCTTGCACCGTGGTGCAAGGGTGCCTGCGTTGGCTCTAGGCTGACAAAACTGCGCCAGTGCAGGGGGAAATTATAAGAATGCACCATATTGGATGGGATGCAGGGCAGTACAGCAAGGTAATTTGCTGTGCTGCCCTCCGCCACAATTCCAGTGAATATGCCCCTGGGTCTTTAGACTTCCCAAATGTACTTTAGATCATCACAGAACTGAATGGTGGGCTGGAGATGGAATGTAAGAGAGAGGAGGGTTAAGAAAGCAGGGGAAATGAGGAAAGTCCGAGCGATAGTGAGAGGGAAACAGAGAGAGAGGGAGACAGAGAGGCATGACGATAATGAAAGGGAGCAAGACAGAGAACGGAACAGTGTGCAAGAGAGGAACTTTCATGCACATTTACTATGTACAATTGGAGGCTTGCATTCAGTGTCTTCTTGCTGGCGACTACTCTCGGTAAACCTTCCACTTAACAAGTCCATGTTGAATGCTCCATACACTTCTAAATTGTCCTCTCTTTGGTCTTCATACTTATGAAATCTCTAGGAGCTCCTTCTCTTTGCCTACCCGCTTAGCACCTCCCCTGCCTCTCTCTCTTCTTCCATTTAAGTGCACCACTTTCCTTTTTTAATAAGGATTCATTTTACCAGCAGATTGTATTTTGCTCCCTTCTGTCTGTAGTAAGCCTCTCCTCCCTTGTTCATTGTCTGATCAGGCTGCATAAGGGCCACACTGAGTAGGCCTGTTGTCAATGTATAAAATATAAATATATATATGTACATTTTTATTAAAAAAGAAGACAAAGGTTAAATGAACGTTATAGTTAGGTATGGTATTAAGATTTTACTTTCTGTTGAAGAAACCTCAGAAATTCACTGAAAAAACACAAAGGTTAAAGTGATGTTAGAGTTAAGTAAGGTAATAAGATTTAAGTTTCTGTTTAAAAAAACTAGAAATTCATTGCAAGAAACAAAAGTAAAAGTGATGTTATAGTTAGGTGTTGTAAGAATATAAAAACGAATGTTAAAAAACAAAACAGTGGCATTCACCAGTTATAGATCACTGAACATTCTATAATTTGTGTCTCCGCCATGCACTGCTTGTGACACAACATATTACATCACTCATGCCATGTTGAATGACATCATTGATAAAATCACTGATCATTGATGAGTTCATAAACAGTGCATGAAGGGGTGCCATTTATAGTTAATTCACTAAACTATAACCAGTATATTTCAGTGGAGTTTGTAACGTTACTTTAACCGTTGTTATTTTCGGTAAATGTCTGTTTTTTAATATAGGTTAAGGTCTTCACATCCTAACTATACCATCACTTTAATATATATATATATATATATATATATATATATATATATATATATATATATATATATTTGCCAAGGTCCAAGTAATTACGCTCTCTCAGGGCAGTCCAAATGCAAAGTTTTTATTACCAGTTACGCGTTTCGGGGAACACAGTCCCCTTGCTCACGACCATTCATTCACATTGTATTATGCTTTGTGAAAAATGTTTCAAAATGGTCCCTGCATTTGTGTTGGATATTTCTCATTTCTTTTTTGGAGTCCTTTGTTTATGTTTCCACATGGCTATGTGATTGTGCAATCATTGTGTGATCAAGACAGCGTTCCTGTCGAAACGCGTTACCTTTTAACCATTAAACCTGCATTGACTGGCATCTCCAGAGTGCACGTTTTACTGGGACTCTACATGTGATAATTATGACCGGCTGGCTCCGCCGGCATCACACACCACCTGCCAACGGGCCGTGGATTCCAGAAGGAGCTCTGGTTTTGCTTAATATATATATATATATATATATATATATATATATATATATATATATATATATATATATATATATTCAAACACAAGGTAGCCCAAGATGATTTGCACTCGAGTCAGCAGAAAAGGTTACCAGCCTTTAATATCAGGTATGGAAGTACTCCAATTGCGAGAACAGCATACAGCTTCCCCTTTGAGCCTGATGCGTTTCAAGTTTCCTTTTCCTCAGATGCTGCCGGGAAAGATCGTGCAGTGGCGGGCAAAGCAATCCCACAACTAAATACACAGTCATGCCTCCAATTGGCGAAATTACAAGAATTGTGGGAGTTGTAGTGCCCGAATATTCCCCTGTGATTACGGCGCACTTCTTACTGTAGTTTGATGAAGCCCTCAGTGAGCCCCCGCTAAAGTGTCCATCCTCAATCCTGTTCTGCTGCTCCACTTTAAGGATCATGAATCAGTCCTCGTGGCCCCCTCAATGTTACAGGGTGGTGCAAACTCGGCGGATGAGCGTCCGCCCATAGATTCAAACACAAGGTAGCCCAAGATGAGTTGCACTCGAGTCAGCAGAAAAGGTTACCAGCCTTTAATATCAGGTATGGAAGTACTCCAATTGCAAGAACAGTATACAGCTTCCCCTTTGAGCCTGACGCGTTTCAAGTTTCCTTTTCCTCAGATGCTGTTGGGAAAGATCGTGCAGTGGCGGGCAAAGCAATCCCACAATTAAATACACAGTCACGCCTCCAATTGGCGAAATTACAAGAATTGTGGGAGTTGTAGTGCCCGAATATTCCCCTGTGATTACGGCGCACTTCTTACTGTAGTTTGATGAAGCCCTCAGTGAGCCCCCGCTAAAGTGTCCATCCTCAATCCTGTTCTGCCGCTCCACTTTAAGGATCGTGAATCAGTCCTCGTGGCCCCCTCAATGTTACAGGGTGGTGCAAACTCGGCGGATGAGCGTCCGCCCATAGATTCAAACACTAGGTAGCCCAAGATGAGTTGCACTTGAGTCAGCAGAAAAGGTTACCAGCCTTTAATATCAGGTATGGAAGTACTCCAATTGCGAGAACAGTATACAGCTTCCCCTTTGAGCCTGACGCGTTTCAAGTTTCCTTTTCCACAGAGGCTGTCGGGAAAGATCGTGCAGTGGCGGGCAAAGCAATCCCACAATTAAATACACAGTCACGCCTCCAATTGGCGAAATTACAAGAATTGTGGGAGTTGTAGTGCCTGAATATTCCCCTGTGATTACGGCGCACTTCTTACTGTAGTTTGATGAAGCCCTCAGTGAGCCCCCGCTAAAGTGTCCATCCTCAATCCTGTTCTGCCGCTCCACTTTAAGGATCGTGAATCAGTCCTCGTGGCCCCCTCAATGTTACAGGGTGGTGCAAACTCAGCGGATGAGCGTCGGGCACTACAACACCCACAATTCTTGTAATTTCGCCAATTGGAGGCGTGACTGTGTATTTAATTGTGGGATTGCTTTGCCCGCCACTGGACGATCTTTCCCGACAGCCTCTGAGGAAAAGGAAACTTGAAACGCGTCCGGCTCAAAAGGGAAGCTGTATGCTGTTCTCGCAATTGGAGTACTTCCATAAATGATATTAAAGGCTGGTAACCTTTTCTGCTGAATCGAGTACAACTCATCTTGGGCTACCTTGTGTTTGAATCTATGGGCGGACGCTCATCCACCGAGTTTGCACCACCCTGTAACATTGAGGGGGCCACGAGAACTGATTCACGATCCTTAAAGTGGAGCGGCAGAACAGGATTGAGGATGGACACTTTAGCGGGGGCTCACTGAGGGCTTCATCAAACTACAGTAAGAAGTGCGCCGTAATCACAGGGGAATATTCGGGCACTACAACTCCCACAATTCTTGTAATTTCACCAATTGGAGGCGTGACTGTGTATTTAATTGTGGGATTGCTTTGCCCGCCACTGCACGATCTTTCCCGACAGCCTCTGAGGAAAAGGAAACTTGAAACGCGTCAGGCTCAAAGGGGAAGCTGTATACTGTTCTCGCAATTGGAGTACTTCCATACCTGATATTAAAGGCTGGTAACCTTTTCTGCTGACTCGAGTGCAACTCATCTTGGGCTACCTTGTGTTTGACTCTATGGGTGGACGCTCATCCGCTGAGTTTGCACCACCCTGTAACATTGAGGGAGCCACGAGGACTGATTCACGATCCTTAAAGTGGAGTGGCAGAACAGGATTGAGGATGGACACTTTAGCAGGGGCTCACTGAGGGCTTCATCAAACTACAGTAAGAAGTGCGCCGTAATCACAGGGGAATATTCGGGCACTACAACTCCCACAATTCTTGTAATTTCGCCAATTGGAGGCGTGACTGTGTATTTAATTGTGGGATTGCTTTGCCCGCCACTGCACGATCTTTCCCGACAGCCTCTGAGGAAAAGGAAACTTGAAACGCGTCAGGCTCAAAGGGGAAGCTGTATACTGTTCTCGCAATTGGAGTACTTCCATACCTGATATTAAAGGCTGGTAACCTTTTCTGCTGACTCGAGTGCAACTCATCTTGGGCTACCTTGTGTTTGAATCTATGGGCGGACGCTTATCCGCCGAGTTTGCACCACCCTGTAACATTGAGGGGGCCACGAGGACTGATTCACGATCCTTAAAGTGGAGCGGCAGAACAGGATTGAGGATGGACACTTTAGCGGGGCTCACTGAGGGCTTCATCAAACTACAGTAAGAAGTGCGCCGTAATCACAGGGGAATATTCGGGCACTACAACTCCCACAATTCTTGTAATTTCGCCAATTGGAGGCGTGATTGTGTATTTAATTGTGGGATTGCTTTGCCCGCCACTGCACGATCTTTTCCGACAGCCTCTGAGGAAAAGGAAACTTGAAACGCATCAGGCTCAAAGGGGAAGCTGTATACTGTTCTCGCAATTGGAGTACTTCCATACCTGATATTAAAGGCTGGTAACCTTTTCTGCTGACTCGAGTGCAACTCATCTTGGGCTACCTTGTGTTTGAAAAAAAAAAGATATATATATATATATATATATATATATATATATTAAAAAAATAACATGTTATAAATATATTATTTAGGATAGTTTATGTCATATCAAGAACGTAATATATATGCATACATACACACTCACTTGTTTTGGGGGACTGGTACTTATTTTTCTGCATCAGATATTTACAGAGAGAAGGAGAGGCAAAAACACCCAAATCGAAAAGACGAGAAAAACAACATCAGGTGAGATAACAGGCAAGGTGTGTCAGGTAGTGGAATAAAGAGGCATGAGGTGGATGTAAGACTACCAGCCTTGCTATTCAGCATACTAACATTTAATTGCATCGGCTGCTGGCTTCTGAACAGAATTTCCTGCATCATCACTCTTTCTTTTACAATTTAAGTGCTGCATATATATAAATATTTTCCTTGTAAAAACAAAAGTTAGGGATAAGTTATAGTTAGGAAAAATGTATTTATTCTTTTCATACAAACCATACTTAACCTACACAAACATTAGAAATTAGAAATTTACAGTTTGAACTTAAATTTAGAATTTACACACCACCTTCAAATTACTATAAGTCGCGCACCTACATACACAGCGTTACTTATAACTTAAATTTTAACTTCACACACCACCTTTAAATTGCTATACGTCGCGCACCTCCGTACACAATGTTGTCACCTCATTCGCCATACTACATTAACTATAACTTGCAACTCAGCCATGCACTGGGTTCCGAGAAATCATCTCAATTGAGATGTCATAATTATTGTTATGAAAGTTGGTATAAATGATGCCATATGCAAGAGTATACACAGTATATATATACCATATGTACCTTCGTCCGCAAAATTGCAGCGCATGCTCGGGTGTGGGAACCCAATGTATGCGAAACAAACAAACTTCGCCGATATAGGAGAAAAGCATATGCACTCCAGTTAAGTGTAATTCAGCTTCCTTCTTTAATCGTGGCAAACACACCCAACGCGTTTCGACAACTGATGTTGTCTTGATCATGAGTAGTCACTCAGAAATGAAAACGGACATTTAAACCAATTGTGTTACAAAATAAACAAAGGACTGCAGATATTATCTACATCTCACATCAGCGCCATCTTGGAAGGCTTAAAAATAGTGAATCGAGCCCGCAATTGGAATAATTATGGTAAATCTAAGGCAAAACAATACATGAATGCAAAGCACAGTGATACATTACTGTGAAGTATACCATTTTGAGTCATATGCCATTGATACTGCAAAAAATATAAATTGAAATAAAGAAAACATAAACAATACAGAAGGGCAGTATGGTACCCCGATGAATAATGCCCCCGTGGGCCATTGGTTCTAATATCGTTCATTAAATGGCGTAAGTTACATGGTTTCTGAAAATTGTTCTCACCTATTAATGTGATGCACCATCATGCAAGGATCACATAATATCAAAACCGGCAGACCCTGTGCATATATAAAAATGTAAATGTGTCATCTAATTATACATTTTTTATATATTTTTTCATATGGGACCCACATGTTAAACATTTAACATAAATCAAACTGAAGCAAGCATAACGAGGTACCATCATAATTAGTGGCATCAGGTATTGCTCAAGTGCACTTCTTTCCAGTATCTCAGCAACACATGGCATGAATTAAATCTAAGTGTTGCAGATTAGTATGCAAACAGCAGGCACAATCTATAGTCATAATAATCATTGGCTATACGTTTTCCATTGTGCACAAAATATGAGCCCAAGTGGCCACTTCATCAACTATAAGCCTTCTCAAGAAGCTCAAAGCAATACATGGAAGTGTGACTACTTAAGCATCACTAAAGTAAATTGCATGAGTCAAAGAGCAAACCATAAATCAAATTCTTTCTCTTCTAATAAGATAAAAATACTTGATATCCATCATGATAAGCATCACTTCTTGAAATGACCCCCAGTGGGCTATCTCTAATCATCTCATGTTCAAATTCACAACATGAATTCAGGCAACCTCATTGAAATAAAGGAGTTCAAACTCATAATATGAGAATATAAACAAGAAGAGCTCTTGCTTAGCTTAAGTAGTCTCCTATTAGTTCTGAAGTCATTCCCAGTTACGCCTGTGTGAAAAAATAAGAAATTATTTAAAATAATGTGACTAAAAGGGAGGCCAGCTGAAAAGCTGCAATTACAAAGTTAACAGTGCAATTTCAGACACATAATATATACAATTAGCCCAAATGTACAACCATTTCTTCATCCATATTTAACCCTGAAGGGTACAGAGTGCTGAAGTTAATTATGTACCAAGATTCCAACCTTCAAATGACAGCACTAAATCACCACCTCTGATATTAGCTGGGACCTGATTAAAAGCAAAGATTTATAGCAGGCTACTGTCAATTGAGTGATGTTCCCTGAAGTGTCTCACAACCGAATACTGCTTATCACATCGGGAGATAGCCCTCATGTGTTCCAACACACGTTTTTTCACCTTATGGATTATACTGCCAATATAGTACAGGTTGCAAGGACATTTCAGTGCATAAACACAAAAGTCGTAGTTACAAGATAAGCCCTTAAGAATCTTAAATTGCTGGATAGTGTCAGGTATAGTAAAATATTGTGTGATCATCCTGTATTTTGGATATCGTGTTTTTACATAGCATGACCTTAAGTGACTTACCCCTTCTAAAGGAGATTTTAGGAGAAGCTGCAACATGTTTAGAAATGATATCATCCGTATGAAGGACATGGAAGTGTTTGTGTAACACATCCCTGACTTTGTTCGCCTGTTTGCAGTATGTGGTAATACATCTCACTGGTTCAACTTCACTAGCAGTTCTGTTCCCTACAATGAGTAGGGCTTCTCTTTTAAGTTTATCCACTTTATTGGCGGCGGCCTTCAGAGTTTCAGAGTTGTAACCTCTTATGTGGAACCTATCCATCATAATTTTCTTTTCCTCCTCGAATGCAGCATCGCTGCTGCAGGTATGCCTAGCCCTTATCAGCTCCCCATAGAGAATACTGCAAATTAGATTTTTACTGGGGTCACTTGTGGCATGTAATACACTGTTCCCAGCTGTTTCCTTTTGGAATAGCTTGGTTTCCATATACAAATTATTTATCTAAATTTTCAAATCCAGAAATTCCAGAGTATTGTTGTCAATGTTGCTGGTGAAGCCAAGATTAAAATTATTTTCATTAAGCTCCTCAACAAATTTCAGGGCTAACTGTTTGAACCCCTTCGAAAAGATGAAAATATCGTCCCTATATCGGGCCCAGAGCACTACGTGTTCATCATAATCATAGATGTTAGGCACGACTTGTTCCTCCCACCAGCCCATGTACAGATATGCGTAGCTGGGGACAAAGCAACTCCCCATTGCAGTGCCCTGGGTCTGACGATAGTGCTTATTGTCAAAGATAAAGAAGTTTTTGTTCAAACAGCGAACAGATAATATTGAGAATCATCTCAGTATGTAACGAGTATGATAGGATCTGGCTCTCCAAAAATGGTGGCAAGCCTGCACGCCTAATTCATGGGGGATACACGTGTATAGGCTACTGATATCCAGTCCCATTTGCAAGTAATCATCTTCTCTGGTGATCCCATCAATGATTCTGAGAAAGTCACTGCTGTCCTTAACATAGGAGGAGAGTGTCTCAACAAAAGGCCTCAGGAAATAATCAACATAATGGGAGGTGTTCTCAAAAAGACAGTCAATAGATGAGATGATGGGTCTCCCTGGAGGATTGGTTAGATCTTTATGAATCTTTGGAAGTAGGTATAATACTAGTATTTTGGGGTGATTGTTAACAAGGAACTAATATTCTTCCCACTTGAGAAGCCCTTGCTCGCGCCAGTCCACAAGATTCCCCCAATATGTTTTATATGCTAAATCAATATCAATCTTATTACAAGATATAGTGCATGATGAGTCAGCTAATTGGTTGTATACTTCTGTCAGGTATTTTTCTTTGGATAAAATCACAGTGTTATATATACATATTCACTGAAAAACCAAAGGTTAAAGTAATGTTATAGTTAGGTAAATTTCTCAGTGACAACATTAACAGTTTGAACTTAAAAAACCCCACAGAAATGCAGCAGTTATAGTTAGCAGCACTAACTGTAACTTGCACCCCCACCATGCACTGCTAATGACCTCACATAGGACATCACTCATGACATGTTCTATTACATCATATATGACATCACTGATGGCATCTTAAATGGCATCAATGAATACGTCGCTGATGACATCATCCAATGAGTGTGCTAGTTTGTTTTATAGTTTACATAGTGGCAGGTAGTTGTCATATTACTTTTCAACCTAATTTTTGACATCTTGGATGCAGCTAGTGCGTGTAGGTTTTACAAAATGCATGTACTCCTAATGTAATGCAAGTAATATTTCTATAGCGCAGCTGTCACCCAGCGGGTATCCTGGTGCTGAGATTACCTAAAAAAGACACTATGCGTAACTGTACTGGTAAGAACAGAGCGAGGAAACAACTGTAATACTAATCTCTAGGAAAAAGTCTAGTTTTTAGCTTTTTTATGAATTGCATCAGATTGTCAATTTGTCTAAGCTCATTTGGTAATTCATTCCAGAGTTTGGAGGCTGCATAGCTGAACGATCTGCCTCCAAGACGGGTTGTATTGAAACGTGGGGTACAAACTAAGTTGGCCGAGGAAGAGCGAAGGTTTCTGGCTGGGGAATACCAGAGAAATTTTCTTTGTAATGGTTTAGGCCCCATTTTGTGTACTGCCCTGTAGACAATGCAGAGCGCTTTAAATTGAATTCTTTGCACGATGGGTAGCCAGTAAAGGTCTTTTAAGGCTAGTGAAGCAGAAGCTCTGCGTTGTCTATTTAATGCTAGCTTAGCTGCCATTACTTGTATCCTTTGCAGCTTTTTTATCAAGGATACCGGAGATCCAAGAAGCAGAGCATTACAGTAATCTAATCTGCTCATGATAATACTCCTTACCACTTGAGGTCTAGCCGAGGTTGGTAGAATTGGGAGTATTTTCCGAAGAACTCAGAGCAGATAAAGGCAAGTGCTCACTGTTTTGTTCACTTGTGAGTCTAGTTGTAAATTACTGTCCAGTAATACCCCTAGATTACGAGCTGTCTTAGCAGGCTGGGGAGGATTGTTTGCAGGTGCCGGCCAGAAATCCACAGGCAGTGGACGGGGAATTTTATTTGCTGCACAGCAAATAACCTCCGTCTTTTCTCCATTGAATTGTAGGGAGTTATCCCTAAGCCAGCCTGCTGTTTCTTGCATACAGCTATGAAATTTTTCCAAGGATACTGCCTGATTACCTTCAAAGGATAAGATGAGTTGGGTATCATCTGCATAGTTTAACACTTCAATACCGAAGGATTTTATAAGGGAGATCAGTGGACGCAGATAGAAATTAAAAAGGATTGGGCTGATTGCTGACCCTTGTGGGACCCCATGCTTTATGGAGCTATCTTGGGAGAGGAATGGTGTCATAGCCACTGTCTGTTGTCTGTCTAGTAGGTAGGACTGAAACCAGTTCAGTGCCGTTCCCATGATGCCATTCTCCTTGAGCCTCTTGATCAAGATCTTGTGATTGACCGTGTCGAATCCTGCTGACATGTCTAATAGCACCAATATGGCCATTGTCAGCCCGCATTCTAAGGTCATCAAGGCAGTTTCGGTGCCATGTCCAGGACGAAACCCAAATTGTACTTCGTCTAAAAGGTTATTTTGTTCCGCATATTTAGAAAGGGATCTGCTCACTACTCTCTCCAGAATCTTTACTGGAAATGGTAGCAAGGATATTGGTCTATAGTTTGAGGGGCAGTGAGGGTCTAAAGTAGCTTTCTTTAATAAAGGAGACACAACTGCCTTTTTCCAGCATTTTGGAATAGTACCATTGATTAGAGACTGGCAACATATTTGGTAGAGGTACGGAAAGAGCTCCACTCCGAACACCTTCCACATCTTGTGTGGAAGAGGGTCCAGAGGAGATCCTGAGGAGATGCTATCTGCGATTAAACTGAACTCTTCCTGTGTAGGAACCTGGAAGGACTCCAGGAATACCGTGGTTTCTCTATCAATTTCTTTGTCTTGAGTTCTACTTAATGGTACGCATATATCATTTCCACTATCTAACTCTGATTCTATAGTGGTACTTAGGCCATTTATGATTTTATTAATTTTTTCTTCAAAAAACACAGCCAGACCATCGCATAGCTCTTGCGTGGCTAGGGTCCTATTCTTCGTACAATCTGGATTGGACAAGTCCCTTACTATACTGAATAAGGTTTTGGTCTTATTAGTAGCCTGAGAAATAGTTTCTTCATAATATTTAGCTTTGGCCTTACTTAGCAATCGTCTCTTTATAGATGTGTAATACTTTTTCAGGCCTACTTTGTCTATTTCCTCATATCGCCTCCTCCATTTTCTCTCTGCCTGTTTGCATTTTATCTTCAACATCCTTAGCTCCCCATTGTACCATGGAGCTGACTGTTTATTCCTGTTTTTAAGCTTTTTCATCGGAGCCACTTGATCTAATGTGTGGGTAATCTGGTCACACAAATTCATAAAGTTCTCATCCACTGAATTGTTAATGTCGAAGGTACTTCTTCTAATAAGTTGTGGGAGCTCCTTGGATTTTAATAGTCTGGACCATTCCCTTCCCAGTCGGGAGCTGACCGGGGAAGTGGCTTTCTTATGAGTAATGGCAGACCTTAGTGAAAAAAGGACCAAAGAGTGGTCTGTCCAACAAAGAGGTAGTATTTCCCCCACATCTACCTCCGTAGGACTGGCAAAGATTAAGTCCAGCGCATGTCCTCCCTGATGAGTGGGATGCAGCACCAGCTACGTAGAGGTATTGAACACGTTATGCATTTTTTTATTCAAGAGTAACTTTGTGGAGGTGACAGTTAACTTGTGTTCATTATGCTTCAGACAGGGTTTTTGGTTCTAAAGATAAAGATTCTACACAGTAGATACTAACCTTTGTAAGCTGCCTTAAGTTATTAGAGAGAATCTTGTCTGCATGATAATTTATGCTTAACATAGAAGACTGTGTGTACCAGGAACTAAGATATAAATGTGTGCTAGTTTTGCTAGAATAGATGAGCTATCGGGAAACTTTTCACCACAGTGTAAAGGGTGCAGGTACTATGTTCTTTAGCACCCTCAGATTGTGGTTATTTTTAGCAAATAGTGTTTATTTTTTACAAATGCTGCATAGAATGTACACTGTTCTTAGTAGATTTTTTTAATACTCTGTGGAGCATTTCTCGAGAGTTTCACTGTCTTCCAGCAGTGTAATACAGAGTAAGCACTCTCCATATTGTAAATACTGTATACAATACCTACTTTTTGACTCATATCAACTTCATTTCTCAATCTAGGCTCGGTGAGTTTCAAGGATTTGATACAGATAAAAGCTGTCCATAGTAGAGCATTTGTTTATGAGCTGGCTTTCACTATTTTGGCTTTCTATCAATAATTGTATAGATATTGTATATATATTGAACACTGCAGTCAATGAGTGTTTCTCGTATATCTGTGGTCGATTGTTAATTTGATCTATGATACTTGTAAAGTGTATGCTATAGGCTCAATGTTGCATATGTAATATTTGTTTTCAACATCTAATTGAGTTGTTTGTGTGGGGGCAGTAGTAATGGGTGATTTTCTCCTGAGATATTTTGTACTCCCTTTCAGGCATCAAATGTCATACTAATTTATAGAGCAATATTTGTGAAAGTGAAGTTTGGATAATGTCATCAATGAAGTCATTTCAGATGTCATCAGTGATGTCATAGAACATGTCATGAGCTATGTCGTATGTGAGGTGTTTTTTTAGTTCAACATGTTAATGTTCTCACTGAGTAATTCACCTAACTATAACATTACTTTACCCTTTGGTTTTTTCAGAGAATTTCTAGTTTTTTTTTAAGTAAACTGATTTATTTTGTGGTGTATGCATTGTAGAATGACTTTATATATTATATGTTGTGTGCAGACATTATTTAGAAAAAGAATGGGGGTTTTTCATTGTAACATAACCGGATATGGTTGTCAGTTTGCAAAATGTTTCTAAAACAGATAAATATTCAATATCTCATTAGAGATTGTGTATTTGCTCAGTTCTTGTAACTCTCATATCACGACATATTAACAGCAATGTATTTTTCAGGTGTCATGACTCTCTGAAGAGTCTTGCGAGATGATCCTGGGACACTCGCGAGATCATAACGGTGTAAATTTACTTGTAATTTATTGTCTACAGTTGTTTATCATGTTTTTTGTTATTATTTAATGCTAATCTAGAATAGGATACTGAATAAAAGATGATTGGATATTTATTTATTTTTTTAAAAAGTGATTTCTCTCAAAAAATGCTGGCTGAAGCTGGATGCACAATCCCCTGCACAGACTCCGAGGAGGCTTTACTTCCTGTTTGGCTCTCACAAACCACTGGCTTGTGCTGCAGAGCTAGACAACTCTACAGGGACTTAAACATCTTTTTCTCCAGGAGATACTGTGCCTCCACTGCACATGGGAACAATAACCCTGCTTTTTTTTAAAAATAAAGTGCTCCTTTGCTGCTTATGCAAGCGGATAATTTTTTCATCAGAGACAAGCAGGTTTGCCCAGGCCAAGCTTGCCCAAGAGCACAAGTGCCCCCCCCCCACCCAGGCAGTTGTTTTAAAAAAAATCTTTTGTGTAAGTTATTCTCCTTTTTTAGGTTTTGCCTGCACAATGCTTACGCTGTGCTTGTGAAATCTACTGTATTTAATATAAATCTTAAAAGGTGCTTACATCCTGCCCTAACGTTTTGTTTGTTGGTTGCTTGCCACTTACTTTTCCTCAGTTTCTATTGGTTGTAGCATACTATTTCCTTTTGTTTCTGCACAGCGCTTGTCTTATCAGTGTCCCATCGCCCAAGTACTCCTATTCATCCACAAACTTCTTTGTTATTTACGAGCAACCACTTCCGTCCTCCTTCCACTCTCTGCTCTCTCCCTCGGTGCGCTCCCTGAGTAGGGAGCTGCTGGGGGAGGTTGGCCGGTGGGCAGAAGGATGAAGTGCTTGGGGATGGGCAGAGGCTGGGCTTCATGCTCCACTCCTCGGCACTCAGTGCAATACCCCAACAGCTTGTTAAACTTTGCTTTAGCCTTAGGTGACTACAGATGCACTACTACACAATATGCAGCCCGCAGTGCAACAAACAGGCTTGGGGCTGCAGGGACACATGACACCCTGACTACGCTGCTGTGCGGAGTCCCTCATGAGTTGCCTGCTCGATGCCCAGCAGGGCCCTGCGTTACATAACATTAGCTCAGCACGAGTGCTTTGAATGGGCTGACAGTCAGCCTTGCCATGGATTAAGAGCTTCTCAATGGCTCACTTATTCATGCGATTACCTGCCACATGCAATCGGGTACCAAGGCAAGAATGCGGCCGTCCACTTCCCCAGGCCATCTTTACAGGCGTGTGCCATAGGAAAAGTGAATGCTTGGCTTATGGTTGAAGGCAACTTAATATGTTGAAAATAAAGCTGGCTGAAAGGCATAGAGCGCGCTGGCTGATGATACACCATTAGTCCATTCCCGCCACCCACTTCTCCCTCTGAATAACTTTTTGGGAGCTCAGGGTTGAGCAGCAGAGAGGCGCAGTCCTGGCTCTCGTTAGGTCCACACTGGGGAGCACTTTGGAAGTCTGCTGCACTCTCATGCTGCCAGAGAAGAGCTGCAGCCCAGCGACCTCCACACACAAACACTTCCTGGACCAGGAGGAAGTTGAGAGGGTCCCCTGAAGGAACTAATGGTGAAATCCGCAACTCCTGGTGAGAGAGAGGAACCACCAGAGGGAATGGCAGCGCTGAAGGTAAGGCTGCCCAACTCTTAGGCTGTGGAGCCATGGTCTGCTGATTACACCGTCACCTGGGAAGTCAGCATCATTTGATCTGATCTCCAATCCTGGCTCCACACGTACACACATCCTGTGACAGTGGGCAACTGGTTCCACCTTCCATTGCCTGCGGTCCCTCGTTAGCAAAACTGAAAGTCATTTTAAGGGTGTCCAGTGCAGGCTCACATGGCAGGGTATGTGTCAGATATTCAGGATAATATAAATTGTTTTCATTTATATGTACATTTCTTATCTATGTATGGCCAGGAAATATGAAAGGTAATCTGCCCCCCAACCCAATCTACATTTGACACCTATGGGTATTTTCATTTCACAATACATCTGGACCTCTGTGCGGAAGTCAAACTGTAGGAAAGCCTATGAGATTGACTCTGGCCCAGCCCTCCTAGACTTGGAGGTGTTCTCACAAACCAGCTGCCTCTCGCCTGCAACTGAAAGAGTGTTAAGACACCCAGTCTTTGACAGTGAAAATGTGCCACGTTTGAAAGACGCCTTAATTGAAAGGAAGTGCAGCTTCTTGGCTGTCTATGATGTGTTTTCACAGCCAAGGGCTCCTATATGTACTGTATTGTACTATTTCTTAGCACTTTACTTCCTCCTGTCGAGTCCCTGAGCGCTCTGAGAGGTATCTTTTGGGGGTAAGAGAGTAGTATCATATATTCACAGCAACGTGTATTAATGTAGCACCTTACACAGGATGCATCTGCTTCTAAGCGATTTTGTGACAGTTCCCAGTATTAATACGTGTGTACTTGTAAAGCATGTGCTCTCCCA